>CM075173.1:189894499-190494499 GCA_037576465.1 Parascaris univalens | reverse complement strand
GCGCCAAGTAAATTTGTCTGAACATATAGATGACTCCACTGTTTATTCTTTCACCTATTGTGCCAACCTTTCGAGCTTCGATCTCGATTCGGAGAGCTTCTCTTCGCAGCTATAGGGTAGCAGTTTTCTGAGTAGTGAATATAGAGACTGTCACATGAATGCTTAAATTCGCCACTTTCATCTTTCAGTAATAAGTTGTAATTTGGGAGAGCTATTGGCAGTTGTTTACATTGGCAGTGAGGTAGCGGTGAACGGGAAGCATAGATCGGAGTGTAATGTAGGTGAGGAGGCGAAGAGAAAATGACACAGCTTTCGTTTACGTTAAAATATATCGTGATTAGAGGCTGATCCACGGTTATGCAGTATCGGTATGAATTTCCTCACCTGAGGCAGTTGCTCGATGATTGCAATCGTATTCGCTTTTCTTGCCCAGAGTTGGATCGCTTATTCAATAATTTGCTTAATAAAGCCGTTCACCTCAAATAATCACTGTTTGTTGAAACGTTCGCTCCTGTCAGGTTTTAGTAGTTGCATCGTATTAAAATTATAATTGATGAAATGTCATGTTTTCATATAGCTTAAATGTGAATCTCTCCCTCCCCCTCTCCACTCCTCATATTTTATACATTGGCGGTTCTTAGGGAACTTGCGAGTATTGTAGTGGAATGCAGTCATGTATATTCTTTTTTTTGCGTTTGTCGGTGGTTAAGTTAAGAAAGAATGGTGAGTGTCCGTTTGTGGAGATGTTGTGCGAGCATTGCCCACAATGCTTGGTCATTGTGAGAGCTTATTGTCCACTTTGCAGTCATTTCCTCTTCACTAGAAATTGCTTGTTTTGTGCCGTTTCGCAACATTCCGCGTTCATCTCGCAAATTTAATGCAGCTGCCTTGAGACAGATCAACGAACTGCGCAGTGAATTAAGGTAGTGGTCACTTTGCAGTTTAAGATAACGATCACGTGGTTAAAAGAGATATATCTTGAAGATTACAGTGGTGTTCATGTGGTTTACACGGTGGCGTATCGCTATGATCATATAAGCATCCATCCATGGATGACCGCCACGTGATACATATTCATTTTATCGAGCGCTCTTAGAATGTGGAGGATTTGGGAAAGCAGATAATTATGAAAGTAGATGAGAAGCTGGATGAAAGGTTGCCAGGAAAAGAAGCTGAATAGTTTTTAAGTGTTTGCCGTTTCACTATTGCAGACCTTTAAGCAATAGAAAAATCTCTTACAAGCGTTATCATTATTGCCTGTTGCTTGTTTTGCATGCAAATACTCTTATTCCCATCGATCTTCGATCGCATTATCGGGGAGCCGGCAACAGTTCCCGTTCTTTCCTTATATAATATTATGAAAGTGGAACTTATGAAGTGCTGTTGAGTATTTTCCAATGAGTGCGGATTTGTCAGTGATGGCAAGTCTAAAAAAGTTTATGACCGAAATTGTTAGAGTGATGTAAATTGAAAAGATTTCGTCGCTAATCACGAACACCAGTCTTCATGTCATAGTTTGAGCTGAGTCGTACGTAGTTTCAGCACAAATATTTGTCATTGGATTTAAAAGATATGTGATTCATTTTGAGTGGTGGGAGACAGTCATATACAGAGCCGCATGAAAGAAAGCATGCCTCTTATCGACGTTCGTTTAGCTGTGAACTGAATCAGCGATAATAATGGCCAATAATCAGACAACGAAACAAACGTGTAGGCAGACGACGAATGTCAGTAGCTGTAGGTTTCATGGGTCGGGAGGAGTGATTACAGATCAAGACGAGAGACTTTATATCCGCCATTGCCTCCCTCACTCTCCTCCGCGCGCATTTATCGCTAAGCCATCAAAGTCTTGTAGTTTGCTAACGGAGACGAGGAAAAGAGTTTGTGATGAAAAATTTGGCGCCTCCATATATAGCCGTTGATGTTTAAGGGGCTCATAATTTCAACATTTATACCGATGAATTACTGAATTGCAATAAGTT
Source organism: Parascaris univalens (assembly GCA_037576465.1). Classification (NCBI taxonomy): domain Eukaryota; kingdom Metazoa; phylum Nematoda; class Chromadorea; order Rhabditida; family Ascarididae; genus Parascaris; species Parascaris univalens. Next base: position 190,492,517 of record CM075173.1, on the reverse strand, counting down.
GAGGATTGTTTCAGCGAGAAGCTAGCGGCAATTGAAGCTCGTAAGCAGCGAATGCGTGAAATTCAAGCGCAGTTACTGAGACCGGTTATAACGCCATCTGAGATGGATGATACCTTTCAGAAAGCACAAGAAAAGTTGAAGTAAGTTATGCGCGTTGTTTATTCATCCTATTAATTTTTGCTTGGTTATGCTTGTAAGAGGGTGTTTGTTTAGCTGAATGATTCTCTATCACTCTGTAAATAATAAATTTGTAGCCTAATGAAGCATTGAAGAATTTTAGCTTTATAAGGCATGAAAAAATTCACTAACATAGAAAATCAGCTAATATTTCTTCACTTATTTTATGATATTTTATGAAAGGCTTCACAGTCTCGTTACTATTTTATTTTGCTGAAGGTTTCAGTTGTCATTAGGAAATAAGAAAAAGAACAGAAATGAGGGAACGATGCAAACGAACGTATGTATTATTAGCTCGGATTGTAAGATCATCGTTACTTTTATTTCTTCGTTCTATTTGTGAGCTTTTATGCGCCTCATCTAAAATAAGATTGGATGAAGCAGTGTAATAAGCACGGTAATGTGGACCGTGCGACGGACAAACATCTAATAATTATATAGTGATAAGGATAACATTGTAAAAAGATTGGGGGTTGTGCAGATGGTGGAATCGGTATTGGGTTATTATCGCTCATGTACATCTAAATGAGGAGGACTATTTCTTAGAAGCCTAACGGCGATGCGTGAGCATCTAGAGGAGTTACGAGAGAGTGGAGAGGCACTGCCCGAAGAAGCAGCGGCAATGCTTGAACGACAACTGCAAGAGGAGGAAAGTGAGGCATTCAAGGATGATGCGAATGTTGCTGAGCAAAGAACTACGCAAGAAACGATAGAACCAACACTCGACCATATTGAGCAGGTTTGTTGTTAACTGGAACTGCAGTGCTTGAAAATGACTGTTTCTTTTCAACGTCGACTTGCTTCCCTACGTGTTTTGTTAGTTGGATTACAACCGTCGAATTGGTTTGGTTTCATTTGTAGTTCACATAAGACCATAAAAGATTTGTTTTCAACTAGTGTTTCGTTGAATTCCCGTTCAAAGAAGTTAGCAAGATTCTAGGTAGGAGGGGGACACGCAATGTCATTCGTTTTCTCGGAGTCTTTCAGAAGATTTATCCGAAGAGATCCGATGCATCATATAGTCGAGTTGGAGGTTGAACTTATTTTCGAAGGCAACTGCCTATCACCAAATTTTTATGGAATTATTGATGGCGTCGCAGAGAATGTGGTTAACTTTATATAAAGTGCACAACGCAGGTCATTTAATATGGATACGGCGAACGCCGCACTAATGTCGAATAATGAACCATCAGGTGAAAATGTTTGAACGAGGGTGACATACTTCTAGCACAGACCAGTCAGCCAGCAAAATGGGGTTGCATATACACGTCCTTCTAAAGCACTTGCTGATGGTCGTATTCGAAAATGTGCAGGAAATGCTTTGCTACCGTTATGCGCGGTACAGGTTCGGCATTCCACGCCATGTACCGAGTAGACGGGTAATACCTGCTTAGAATGGCGGGTACCTCTCATTGAAAGGAATTATAGCTGTGGCGGAGTTGGCCTTTGGGTTCATAACACTCGCAGCGGAGAAGCAGAGAAGTGCTTATAGAATAGAAAAATATGTGTATTAAGAACTCAGTCATGGCGACGGTGCCATCTGTATGCACGACGACGATATTGCTGAATCGAAATAAATGTTGTTTTGCAGATATTTCTCTGAGACAATATTGACAGCTTTTTAACAGTCAGGCCCTCCTCCCATAATAAACATGATGAAAAGTGAATGAAGCGGTTTAAGTGGGGATTCCGAATGCGGTAAATGCGTTATAGCCGTTCCGTGAAAGAAAATTCTTTGGATGAAATTGGAAATGGCTGTGCATGGGAAATAGTTTTTTGGTTTCTGCTCTGTTTCGTTTGCTAGTTCAGATCTCTCTTCTTCTCCTCTCCTCCCTCTCCGTCAGTTAACGTCAAGTTTCTGCTTACCTCTTCGAACTCACAATTTCTCACTTCATTCGAATCATCCCTCCTTTTTACTACGTTTTTCGGTAATCCTTCGACATCGTTGATGAACATGAGAAGGGAAGGGATCATTCCTTTCTTGCGTGGAGGTCCTGGATAAAACGCGGACGAAATTTGCCGTCTTAATTGATAAACATTGACATTAAAAGAGAAAGTGTTGCGGCCATAAGTCATCCTCTCATTTCAACCGTCGCGGTATATGTTCAAGATGTGCAGAATCCAACCTCTTTACTTTCACTTGGGGAAGGGGACTCGGAGCTAACACGCGATTCATTCATTCAACTAGATTTCATTTGCAAACAGCGTAATGGCAGGATGTTTGCCTGAGTTGCCCTTAGTTTAACGTCCGTGCAAATGTCTATATGTGTGCATCCGCGTGTGCCTATTTGAGTATGTGTGCGAGCATGTTTGATGAGTTGCGTACATGCTTCGGGTGGTTTCAACTCGGGAATCATCGGCGGTGACGGTGTGAGATTCTCTTGATGTATGAGTAATGTGCAACAGAGAATGGCCGGCCACACACCATTCTTCAGAAGTAGTTTGAATACCGGTAGATTCCGAAAATTTTAAAGGCATCACACACCGACTGCATTCTTATTCCACACCTATGGGGTTTCCAGCAAAACGATTTTCTAATGGGGATTTGAAAGCGATTGAGTTGACGGGATATGAGTAGATCAGTTGCGCAGTTGTTTTTACTTGCATATAGCTTACGATGCCTTTTTTCTCGATCTTTTTCCTTTCGCGTTAAAATTAAGCATTAAACAATATTTAATGCTCCTTCGATAAGATTTTTATTGTTTTTTTTAGAACTTAGGCCTATAATATACTATTGGATGTCCTTGCTTCGGAGGTTTCTTAGATGCGGGATGAGCGATCAGCACCACTCTTCCCATGGATTATGTGCTACTGTAAAGCTGTTACTTTTTTTGACGGAAATTATTGCAGTGACATTCGGATTATAAACCTTCCGGTTATATATGTATTGCTGAGGATCTGTTTGCCCAGGTCTACTTCTTTGCCACTTCGAGGATCTTCGCATGGAAAGAGAAAGCATTATTTAGCACAAAGGGGACACTAGTTGGGAAGGCAGCACTGGTGAATGTCCGCTGTTCGGTGCATATTTGATCGACTATCGACGGCTCAAAAGGACAAGTAGCAACCGATGCGCCTTTCATTAGTACCTTCCAGGCGCTCGTCCAGCAAAGGAGCCTTGAGCAAACGCCAGTTGCAAGCGATTATTGCAAAGTGCTTCTTTGGCTTAGCTTGAAAGTGTGAATGCATTCCTCCTCGATAAATTACGCCAAGGTGTCCTCTTTCGCAGAATGAAAGTTTCCTACCGGGGATCAGTGTAGTGGTTGTCCTGAACATATTGCGTGAAAATGGACGGAATGCTGACGTCTTAAATTATTTAGTTTTTGAAGGCGTCTTTCATAAAATAATGAAGGTGCTAAGCTTGAGTTCAGTTAGGAAGTTTCTTCATAAGTTAGTTAAGGAAGGAAGTGACCATAGAAGTTGAGTGAGTGAACGGCAATGATGAAAGAAGATTCGTTTAGAATGACCGAATGGGTTGGCTATGCGAGGAAAATACCTTCTAGTTGGCAAATCGGTGTGCCCTACCCTTTGTCTCTTTCGTTTTGCGTCGACATTTATTGAAATGTTGAGAGTGCTGCCAGTAAATATGGGATATGATATCTGCTTTCTTGCACTCTCATTTTTTATGAGTACAAAGTTCTTCTTTTTTCAGAGCCGTCCTTTTTCTTACTCTATCGGTATATTCGCCCGATCCACAGTGAGTGAAAGGATTTGTGATTGACCCAGGTGTGTGGGTGTGTGTCAGTGTTGGATGATAGGGGTATTTGTGTACTTTTTACGTGCACTCGTTTGTGAGCGCATGCAGGTGTAGGTAGGTCTGTGTCTGCGTCTGCGTCCGCGTCTGCGTCCGCGAGGTGAGATGTTTGCATAAGCGTTTATGTGCGGCGACAAACTGCTGATGCGCAGCGCTGTCCAGCAAGGATCCGCTCCTGTCCTTAGGGCGGACGCTGTGCCCAGTTGCATCCCCGGTGTTTCAGAAGCTCATTCGTTTTGCGTTTTTAATGTTTTGCATTCGAGAATAAAATCGTTACGTGAAATGCGTTGTGCGCAATTCAAATTATTAATGAATTTCGCAGTAAAAAGTGAACTTTTTATGGTATATTTATAAAACGTTATTTCAGCATATTTTGACAAAGAATTTGATCAGTGCTCTGATGTTGAGGTAATATTCTCACTCTGAGTCGTTTCTTAATATGAATCGCTTTGAAATCGATTATTTGAAAGAGGAAAACGAACGAAATAGGCAATAAATTGGGGAGTATTCGAAACTCTTCTCGGTTTATTAAAGATTGCAAGTCTTCCGTCTTGTGAGGCAAATGTTAGAAATGAGAGTTCTTTGGCGAGAATACTCGTAGAAAGATAGATTTCCATTCCACTGTTATGCCTCTTTTTCTTATTCGATAATGCACTATTTGAGGATATAGGTCACGTTCTGAACTCTGCAATCTTGAGAGAGGTAATAAGATTTGAAAAGAAATCTATATCGGAGCCGTGACCGCAAAAGACCTGCAATTTTGTCGTTTTATAAAGATTGGATATGACCGCCTAATGTGAGGAAATGGACGAAAATTTTTCAAAGCTCGGGTTTCGTTTAATATTTGAAGGGAGAGAATTTTTAAGGTTGTGCAAAGCGTGAGAAGTGAATTTGAAAAGGCGATGGTTGGTGGCGCGGGTGATCTCGCTCCCGGCTATCGCATTTCAACGGGCGATAGCCGTCGACTGGCTGCAATTGAAGAGCTCATCAAAGAGCAACGGCAACTATTGCTTTCGCTCAACGCTCATTTCGTATGTGCAGTTTTGATATTTTACAGTAAGGAGTATGGTGATGATTAGTGGAAGTTTCGTTGGCAGGTGGGAAAGAACCGCAACTAACTGCATTCCGAGCCGATGTTTTCCTATTAAGCTGCCGTGTTGAACATTGCCTGTTTTGCTGAAGGTCTTGTCAGTGGATGTGCGCACATGATGCGACACTATTGATGATGGCATCATGTCAGTAATCAAGAGAGTTGAGTTAATGTTTGTGGAGACGGAGTGCTTATACGTAACTGGTCAATATATTTGCACTAACGCTCTGCCATATCGCAGAGATTACCCAGTAGATCGTGCAACCATCGAATTGCTCTGCTTATTGGAGTGGTGATGGGATTGATGAGTAGTCACCTCTACGTTATTTCCTATCGAACGGTTTAGTTGATTATAGCGAAAAGAAGTAATAAATAAAATGTCAGTTAAACTTAACGCAGTAATTTGTGTACAGCTTAGACGCTGCTCGATAAAGCTTTAATTTAATGCTGTAGGATGTGACTTCGGATATTTTAAGGAAGCTACAGGTAATGATTAGAGGTTTTGCTAAGCATGCAGTTCTTCCCAGCAGAATATAATAGAAGTCCCCCCTTCCCTCTTTTTTTCAGCCGCAGTTATCAGAATGACTTCAGAAAAAATTTCTCGTACTTTATATAAGTTATGAAAATTGAGGGTTTTAGGGGCTTCATTTTATGATTTCTTTGTATCACATTTTGTTTTCGATGAGGAATTTCCCACCTTACGATCCTATATAAAACTTTGTATTTTGCGGTTAATATTCGCAGTTATTTGTTAATATTTTGTTAGCGTCCATTAAGGTTTGTCATCGAGAGTTTCCATTCATTATGGGACGAATTTTATATGCTTTTTTTGTTGTCTGCATTGTCACTTCGCAGTGTGCAATGCGTCGGTTTTTCTTTCTCGAAGAATTGCTCATTCACATATACTATTGAAAACATTGGTAATTACTGAAACATTCCAGTGGTAAGGGAGTTGATTTTCGCAGTCGATCTTATATTTTTATTCGCTGTTATTCTCTTGCACTTCATTTTTCAAGGGATCGAGAACGGAAGGCGGAAAATGGGTTGGGCTTAGTTGTATTGAGACCCGCAATGTGGAAATAGATAAGTAAATAGCAAATAAATAAATAAACAAATAAATACGCCGATAAGTGGTTAGATAAATGAGTGAACAGATGAATAGACGGAGAAATAGGTAAAAGGACAAGGGGATGAGCCCAAAGTGAGTATGTGGTAAGAGGAGGACCGGAAACGATCAATTTAATTACCTATACGTACGCGTGAGGGTGTTGTTTATACCACACGTTATTTGTTAGTGTTCCGATGATTTCTTCTGGTAGCTGCCCGAAACCGGTGTTTGGGATTCAAGAGCTTCCTGCTTAATTGAGTGTAGCTCGAACTGAAGCATTTGACTGTCACTGCGGTAGCGAGTGCGCCTTTTAACTTTTTGTGGAGGACAGGGGGAGTGGGAGGAGGAATGCTGTAAAAGAGACGTAAGAATGATGTAAATTCCAAGAAAGTCGGAGATGAGTTCGCATAGCACAAGTTGGGGCAAAGGATGCTTAAGCCGCTTAGTGCATTTCTAATCAATATCGGGCAAGTGGGCGGTTTTATTCTATAAAATATCCGAAATTGAATAAATCATGCTAATTAGTTGATGCACCAAAGTCTGAAATTTTTTAGAAAGGAGAGGAAGAGGGGGAGGGGGTTCGCGTTTCGATGAATGCGACGGGATGTCATTTAGCAGTTATATGGCAGGGGGTCCGCATCAACTGCAGTATATCCGCTGTACTATTGAAATTTACAATTTACTGCCATCCCGTTGACAAGTCTTGCGTTTCCTGTAGTTTTATTAAATTAGCCCAAAAAATCTTTATATTTTTCAAAGAACGGAAACTGGCAACGAATATAGAGGTTGTGAGTTATTGCTTGCTCAGTATATGGCCAGCTGTATTAGCGAATGTGAAGCGATGGAAGCTGCATATACTAGCCTCGTCATCTGAGATATTAGCCAAAGGAGGACGATTGCTTTTAAAGTCAGCATTTTCTACTGGCTGGTAGGAAAAGTTATTGCCAGCCTAATGCTATAAACTTTCCACTTGTTGCTGTAATATTGCGAGACGCGAGATGGAAGTGCATTAGCAGGTGACAGTTGTTTAGTACTCAAACAAACAAACAACAAAAGCCACCACCCATTCGTTGTATTCGGTACAAATATCAATTCCTATCAAAGAATGCAACCGGACATACATCCGTTCATACTTTTTGATCTCTTTGTTTCATTAATCTTAACGATTTCATTGTCGATAGCGGCTGTCCTATCCACTGAGGGATGTCGATCTATTTATCTGTCACGCATCGAACAACGGCGTCGAGGAACATTCAGTTTCCTCCTCGGAAGTATTCCACTCTTTTCTCTTTAAATATTTCTCTTCAAATAATTGCGCCTTCATTTGTGGAGCCTCTAAGAACAAAACTTCAAATGACTGCACTCATTGTCGTTGCCTTTTAGTGGTGTCCCACGTTACGCAACTTGAAACTTTGAACTTAGAGATCGGTCTAAGCCGTCAAATTTGACGTTCAGTGGCAACGTCGCGTTTTCATTCATGTTGTACACTTCATATCGAGCGTCAGCTTTGGATTCTGTATCTTTGTTATGCTGATCCCCGAAGTGGAGTTCTTTTTAATTTCGAGTCGTTGGCCTCTCAAGTTGGAATATTTGACCACTCAGCTTTTACACTCGAGAAGTCTGCAGTAGTGTGACGTTAGTGTAACCGATCGATTGACGAAACGAGTTGATCTCACAGTTGTGTGGACGAGGGAGGGACGGCTGCGGGATTTGAAACCATGCAATGTGGATGAAGCAACAGCTGTTCTACTCACCTAGCCATGTCGTTCTCTAAAAGGCATTAATTTTTTCGATAAACGAGAGTGTTTCGTGCAATTCAAGTTTTGTAGGTTCGAGTGCAATATTTGGACCGTAGTGGAGTTCTGGATGTAATTTTCGCTATCTGAGAAATCTAGTTTTTTGAAGGGTTTCGGTTCCCAACGTTTGGAAAATGTTCTCCACAATAGTTTTAAATTCTAAAAAGCAATAGTGACGATATAAATTTGCTATGATGACTTTATTACGATTGTCACATTCCAAATTGCATCTTCTTTAAATGTTGTTATTTCCTTATCCGCACTTCCACAAATCGGGCAGCGTTTTCACAAAGCTTTTCATTAAGTTAGTGAGATTTTAACGCCGCATATGTTAGGGTGTCCGTAAGTAAACGATTAACTGCTGTGAACTGTTACATCGCAACTTTCTCGAATACGTCCATTCGATGATTTTTGATAAACGAAGATGTAAGTGAGGTAAAAAGAGCTACTCCTCCAGGTAGATTGCTCCTTCTCTTCATTGTTAATTGAGAGCTGATAAGATGGCTGCAGAGTTTGTAAAGCTACGCTAGAGAGGTGCTTGTAAAAAATGTTTTTGTTGCAAAGGATTTTTGTGATGCGTGCAACGAGATATACGATTGACAAATGTCCGCTGAAAGTCGGTCGGTGGGCTTTGAAGGAGGCACGCCTGGCGAGCAGAGGCAAAATCTTGTCTCGTGCACAGCAGGCATACCGATGCTGAACGGAGAGCCAATATTAATGGCTAATGAAGAGGCAAACCCTCGCTCACTTCAAAATGCAACAAGTCTGTGTATTTATGTGTATGTCTGTGTGTGCCTCTGTGGACGGTTAAGTTTAGCATTACTTACTACGCTTTCTTGCAGTCGATTTCGCCTCATTCACTTCCCTTTTTAGTAATCGTCGTTTACTTCGTCGGGTTATTGATCTCTACTTTTTTCAGCCAATTTTCTTAGGAATTCTCATTTTCGGCGATGCTGGTAATTGCATCATCGATCGATCCATCAGCTAAAAGAAACAAAGCGAGGATGCCGTCTTTAGTTTTTTTTTATTTTTCACCGATAAGCGCTGTAACATAGAGCAAGCGGAAATAGCAAATGCCTCATATTTCTGTGGGGTTCTCGAGGTTATTTGGGAGCTTCTGTCTTATTGGAATAGGGGAATTGCAGTTTTGTTTTCAGTTTATTATCGTTTTTGAATAGTTTCTATAAAGTATTCTGCGAAAGAATATTTTTGTTAACGTGAACAAATCTCTTTCTTTTCCAGAAACGTCGTTAAGACGATACATTTCGCAAGGAAGTATATAGTCTCAAAAATTTCGGGTCAAAAGTTGTTTCCTCGGTGATCTGCCGTTTTTCTTTGGGAAGGGGGGGGGGGGGACTTTTTCACAGTTCTTAGTGGGACATTTGATGGATTTTATATTTTATAGGAGTTTTCTCTGGTACTTAGATTGCTGCTGGCTGCTATTTAGACTGCCAGCAGCTTGACTCCAAATATCTCGGTTATACGTGCTGCTGATTTCATTATTGATAATGGAGGGGAAGTTAAGATATGTCGCATCTAAGGAAACATATAACTGTGGCTTAATCATTAGCAGTTGTTTATTTTTAGCACGAGGTGGATATCGTTTATGCGTAAATGCAAATTGTCCCCTGCAAAATGCGAATTGGGGCAACTTTGTAACACATTTCTGTAGTCTTCCCGCAGTTTTTTTTCTCATTTTTTGATATTTTTCTATGGATATTTTTCCATATAACTTATCTTCTTACAAACATAGTTGAAAGCTTCTCATTTTTGCAATATTATTTGGATTTTCATTCAAAATGTACTCACGTTTGGTTTTTTCTTTGCATCCAGATCCAAGCTTTCTTGCAATACTATAACGGTCCACTCAGCGAGATATAAGCAGCTACACATGGTGGAGGAGGTGGATTGTTGAAATACGATTCGAGGATTAATTCATCACAATGGATGTGACTGAGGTTGAGAAACCTGCGTTTTATATCCTATAATAATAATAATCTACTGTAATTGCATTCCTTAACTCATAGATATGGCTAAGCGAAAACTACGCATAAGTAAAATTTTTTTCGTTTCCTCCACTTTTCCATTAAAGCTTTTTTCATCACATTCACGATAGACAGCTGAAGTTTGTATGAATGGATAAATTTCTCTTCATAAAATGGCGAATTTAACCTCAAATATTAGGAATAGTGAGGTCGTGGTTATAAGCGAGAGGATCAGTTTTCAGTGAAAAGAGGAGAGGAAATGTAGGGAAGGAAGTGGAGGCGGAGGGATGAGTTGAGAATGGAGAAAAAAGTTACATACGTAACTTTCATGATGCCAATTCGCATCGGATATCGACTGCAGTGAGTGCGCTGCAATCAATAGAATTTCGCTGCATTGCGGAGACTCATTCGAAATTTAAAAAACGACGTTCACGTTAATTGCGTTGCATTGTTGCGCAGCCGCAACATTTTTATTGACACACGGCTGGTCGCGCAGCACTCATTAATTGACGATCTGTTGCTCTCTGCAAGAATAATTGCCTTTTTCCTTCAAAGGCCGATTCCTCTAGCAACTCGAGCTGCAGAGTGGGAAGAGTGCATCAGCATTTTTATGTGCAAGGCTAAACCTACCAGTGGAATTAACTATGCTGTTTGCATCTATGTTCCTCTTCCCTCCCCGCTCCCCTCCACCTCAGTCTATTATCTATTTTCAGATCCATTGCGTGATCCGTTTTTACGCTTTGTTTTTCATTTAACTGTTCCGTATGTTTTTATGAGAGCTTCCAGGTCATGTCCGGGGTGGTAGCGGTTTTTGTAAACTGCCAGCAGCGACTTACAAGATGAACAGAAATAGAGTATGCGGATAAAGCATCGTGTGATTTGCTGCTGCATTTCATCGCTGACCGTCTCATTTATTTCTTTTTATGTTTAATTAATTCACGACGAGTTTTTATTCTTAATGAGAAAAAGAAATCCCTCTCACAACCAAGAAATTAATAAAAAAGAGCAGTAAAACACAGTGGGCAAGTGTTAGTTGATTTTTTTATTGATGGGACTAGGTGGATGTTGCAAGCGATGTCTCGTTTGCCAGAGGGCATTTTGTGGATGCAAAGCGCTGAGATGAGGCGTGGCACGCATATTCATCGATCAACAAAGCGGCGACGTGCCTTTGAGAGGCTGTTGGCTAGCTTGGAGCCAGCTTCTACTGCACAGCTGCCTCAACATTGCCTAACGCTTCCCCTCACATTGCAGTCATGTCCGCTTTCATGTAACCTAACATCTTATTTTATTCTTACATCGGTTCAAATTCTTGCATTTTGATGGCTGATGCTTCCATCTTCTTGTTCGGAAAATCACTGATAATGATATATTTGGACTGAAAAAAAGAAACGTACTGTTTATTAATGGATTTTGGACGCAGTAAGTAATGAATGAAAAATTCCTCTCTCTTGAGATGTTAATGTTTATTTGGTTAATGTATGTTGTGGTTTTTGTTTGTAGTGAGTTGAATTTCTCTCGTGTGAGCGCTTTCTTCGCTCTTTTTATCGACAATCTCTGTTAAGGAGATTGTTTTCGATTAATTAACAGATACAGTCTACTCATTTGCCAATTTTAAAGTATAATTAGCGTTTGGGAATTTAATGAATGGGAAGATCTGGAGTGGATTTTTGCAAAATTTGGAGCAATGCCTCGGAAAATTAGAGCATTTTCAAGTTAATCTAAGCTAAAAGCTTTATTGCAAGTATGAAGTGAATAGAACGAGGCATATACGAGTTGGATGAGAATGGATATTTGTTGAATTGAAACGATTAGGACGCGAATATGAAGTGAAGAAACGCGAAATGCAGTAATACTTCCCGCATTGCTCTGCTTCTCTTCTCTTCTCGTCGAAGAGGTTCCACTTTCGCTCGTTGTAATCTTTACAACAGAGATCGACGCGCGTTGATAAGTTCAGCGCAGTTGGCCATTCGAGCCGTTGTTCCCGTCGTGTGATGACCAGCCTCGAGGCGGTTCACCACCATCTTCTCCACTTACCTCCTCATCCACTTCACCGACCCACATTCACACAGTTGTTGTTCGTTTGCAGCATTCGACATCTAAAAGTTTTTTAATGTCTTTCTGCCGGGATTTTTATTTAATTCATTGCTTGTGTTGAATTATGAGATGACCTGTATCTATTGCTTTGATGCAGTCATTTTGGGTCGGCTTGATGTGCATAAGTTGAGCGATAAAAGATGTGAAAGGCGTTTACCTTTGTGAAAGGACGTTGATGATAGAATGTTATTTGGAGGTGATTGGTTGTGAGGGGATGATTAACCCCACAACGAATTCGAATACTTCATGCGCATAGGTGGAATCGTTTATGGCTTACTATTGTAGTGGTTTACACTGTTATTGTAGTTGCAATAAAAGATCTTTAAAGTCTGAAGTGATCTCATTATAATATTTCGCCGATATCCCGAGGCAGCACATATGTGAGGAGTATTGCTATAACTGCGTTAAATGTTGCACTCACATGCTGCTGCTTGTGGATAGTGAAATGATCGATTATGAGTAGCCAGTTTTCTTCATACAATTAAATCGACTGCAATCGATCCTTTCATAGAAATCTCGAAGATGGATTTCTGTGCAGTTTTCTCCTTGTGCGTCATTTTATTCGCAGTCGCTGGATTGGACTTCATTTTGGCTTTAAATTGTAACACTTAAAAGGAATTTAATCTTTCCTTTCAAGAAGCACTAATGCTTTTTGAATTTGTAGAGGGAAAAGATTACCTATTCAGGTATCGTCAAGCAATCTCTTTACTTTTGTGTAGAATTTCATTATTTAGTTGTTTTTTCTTTCAGTCGTATTGATTAATCGTGGATCGGGCTTTAGTCTGGCCGTATATCGACTAGAAGTGGATTTGGGCTGAAGAGCAGATTTAATCCTCACTGAGGATGAACTGCTCAATGAGTATTCTCTTGTAAATGCCGGTTTTTTCAGCGTCAGCCGATCACCAAAGCAGATCGTTCGTCATGCGTTGTAGTTCTTCGTGAGTTTCTTCTATCGGCACAGCCAAAAATTCTACGAGAATTTGCCGACGTTATATTAAAATTAGCAAACGGTGAGGTTATATCTGGTCTGGATGGCGTTCTTCAAACATTGCTCAGCTCAGCCGACAATTTGCCTGCGAGTAACACGTCGACCGAGAAGGAAGAGGTGAGATAATTCGTTGTTGAGGTGACTGTGCATGCAAGTGCTGTGCCGTTTTTGTTATATACACTCATGAAGCATGTTTGAACTATAGATGCGCCTCTGTAATGATTTTTATCCCCTCATCTCTCTCCTTCCACCTTTTTGTTCGTCTCCATTACGTTCACCTTAGAAATGAATTGTTTTACAGCCAGAAGATCTGACCGCAAAGTTGTAAGCATGTAATGAGTTTGTTTATTGTTATACTTTCGTTGGACATGAAAAAGGGAACACATCTCCTTGAGTGCAGCCTTCTGTTAGCAATGCTGAGCCACAGTAAACGCACTCACATTTGAGCCATTCAGCCTGTTTATGGTTTGGTTGGGGCTGGTACTTCAATTACAAATATGACAGATAGGGCAGTGGGACATCGCAGGGGAGGGCCCCATAGAGTAATGCAGTGTCCCTCGAAGAGTGTTAATTCTTATGTTCCTCCACCTTCCAGAGATCTTTTGGAATCCTCGAATTCGTGCAGCCTCATTCTCTCTCTCTAAGACTTTGAAGATTCAAATGACTCTATGACTGCGGAGCCAAGTCGCATTCTGTCTCCAAACCAGTTGAATAAAGCCTCATGAAGTCCAGTAGATCTGCGAGATCGTTACGCTGATAGGTTATCGGTAGCCATTTATTTTAAGGTCTCTCTCACATGAATGATTTAATGAATACACAGAGTGGATATACATCTGCATGATAGCAGCATGCCTTGTTGTAACTGTTGTTTACACAAGACGGTACGTATGCGCCATGTTGCACTGAGCGCAGTCCACGGAAAAATGCAGGTGGCAGGCCAGTTAAGTGAATGCTTTGCCACAGTCTTAGCAATGAAATAAGCTGGGCTGAGGTTCACTTAGGCTGGAGGCTCCAACCAAAGTCAAACTCCCATCGATTTGACGCGTAGATATTGTGCATTCGCATGCGAAATTGTACACCGTTTGTTTGGCTCTCGTATTTTTATTTATCGGCTTGAAATCAATGTGTTTGTGTGTTTTTAAGTCCGCAAGTATTTGTTGCTAATTCCGCAATCAACTTCGCTTTCAGTCGGAATGATCAGATCTGAAGCAACAGGCCTGAGGAAAGGGAAGAGGATGAAAAAGGTAAAAATAGGAATTAGGAGCGGCCATTTTCAAAAGCGCATAATCTGCGTACTCAGTTGCTCATGATTGTTGTAGCGCATAAACCATGCCCATGGTTTGCTGCATATTGGGAGATATAGTAAATGCGTCGAAGGTTTACGCATACCGTTGATGAAGATTTTGTTGTCATTATGCCATTTTCAAAAAGATTTTCCATGTCTTACCATCTAAGGAGATATATTTACTGATTACAAAAGGTCACTCGAGTATCGCGGACTTTTCTAGTGTCTCATCCCTACATTTCGGTCATTGACTGTAATAGCAAGCTGCTCTAAATTTCGCTTTCTAGATGGTGGGGATGCCTACATTATTGATTCTTTATGAAGAAATGACCAGAATTGGCTCTGACAGTTCTAGTGACCGGTTGTTGTTGATTATTTTTACGGGAATAGCTTTAACTTCTTTCACTTCTAGTTGTAGCGCTACTCCAGGTGAAGGAAGGAGAGAGAATGCTTGGAAACGAGATAGAGAGTAAAGAGTTTGAAAATTATTTAACATAAGTATGCATGTTATGATGTCGTTTGCAGTGGCGTGGTGAGGGTGAAGTCGAGCAAGAACCTGAGGGAAATGGTGGTAAGTCGACCTCACCAGAGATGACACAGTCTGTGACACTCACACTTCGGAAGCCGACAGCCAACTCGGATGCCGAAAGTGGACGTGAACAAACACTTCAAGATCAGGTCCTAATATTTATTCTGTTTTAAGCTTGCTTGACGTTGCCGAAACTTTAGAGGTGGTAGTTAACTCTATTTCCGCGACCTTTACGTTTTCAAAAAGTAGAAGAGAACTTTTCCGCCACGAATTGCTAAGTTCATATAGTCCCTTTCATTATTTTTAAATGATAAGACCAATTTTTAAAATTAATTTGCACTATAAGTCTTATTATATTGCACAACTGGCGGCATATTTACGTGTGCCCCCCATCTTGCACTGAAGGAACGAGTGAGATGCTGACATATAAATCACATTGCATTGTTTGACACTAGTGGTTTCGATTCACCATTATTTATTTAATAGCTCGACTTCGATTCGTTATTCAATAGTCGCTTCGAATGTGCAAATTGAAGATTTGAATTCATCGCTGAATTGTTTTGTTGACTGGATCACTTCTGCTGTGAATATGCTCTGTCACGGTAGTTGAGCTGGTACTATAGGGTGGCTGAGTGGAATCCATTGGCAACATAAAAGGAATTCGCTTTATTGAATAGTCGAAGACCTCTTCGAAAGAGATGTTTTTCTTTCAAAATTGGCCACTTTTTTCAACAGTTTACAGTTGGAGTGATCTTTTCGAAGTAATTCACGAAAGCTTTTTACTTTCCCATACGTTTTGAATGAATAAATTTGATTTATGATGCTTTTTAAAAGAGAGTTTGCTTAGTCAGCAGTTGGTGCTTATAGAACTGTCACATATGCCAGAAAATTATTTACATAAGGTGTTTACTTCACTTGTAGACTTTATCTGCTGCAAAATGGTTGTGTGAAGCGTCGTTTTTTTAGTGTGTTTTGGTGAAATATTCAGTCTGTACGAGGATGAAGTTACCCCATTATGGTGCTTTCAAAGTTCGTTCATAACCCCGTCCTTGCAATGAATAATGCCCCTAACGTTTTAATTTTTTAAACAATAAAGGGACTTTATTCCGTCAGCTGTAGGGATGGTTTAAAGACCGTGGTCGAGGGTTTGGTGGGTGGTCATCCTGGAAAGAGATGTTTTTTCGTCAAGCGTTAAAATAGTATTATATCGTATCGTGCTTCAAGATATCGTATTACGCCGTTAAGGCTGTCTGAACAGTAGGTCGAAGTTTTCTCCGCACAACAAATTCTGCAAGGGGTATATTTTCAAGGGCGCTTATTGAAAGGACAGAAGATGAGAACTTCGAAATTGCTGCGTTCTCCTCCCGTCTCATGTATAAATTGATAGCATTTTTGGAAGGGATTTTTTCGAAGCGCAAAAAACTAAACATTTTTTAAGTTGAAATGGTATATAATTTAAATGACTTGGAATGAATCTTATAGAGGATCGAGCAGGCAAAACGAAGGTTGAGTACCAGCAAAGCGAAACTGCAAAAGCAGCGCACATTGGAACGAGTTCGCTGTTTCGCTGGTGACGAAAGTGGTGAAGAAAAGAACGAAGAAGAGCTCAGAGGTTCACCTCTCAGTTTGTTTGATCCTTAGCATATAGTTCAGCTGCTAATGATGATCCTGGCTGCTTTATTTTTTTTCGGCATTTTATAGAATTATTTATTGTTATCGGTGTATATGAATGGTTAGGTTGTTCGCTATATTGATTAAAAATTGGCGAATATGAGCACTTTTGAGACTTACGATTAAGCGGTTTTTAATATTTCAAATTCTCAGCGTAATTTTATGGAGACATAATTCAAAAACTTCCATTGTGAAACACCTCTTCCACTGACGTAAAGAATTTAGGCAAAGTGTATAATTATCATTAAGTGATTAGGGCATAAAGGAGAGTATCATCGATGAAGGGAATCGAAGTGTCTGGCTGGAGAGGTTTGTCGCCCTATTTTATTCCTTCCATTATGCAAAAAATATGGATTTATTTTGTTCTGATGGTTTTTCGCTGTTAGGGGATAAAACAGTAAATATGCCGTAAGTTCCACCGTCCTTCATCGCCTGTTTATTCGTACATTGTTTTTAACTTATTAGCTTTGAGTTTGTGATTCTCCTTAAGTAATACAGTTGTAAACTCACATTAAGGTTAACTCATAAAACTGCTTCCGGGTAGGTCTAGACGTCGCCTCCAGCTATATTTAGTGGCGTTTTTGCGCTTTCAGGGTTGGAAAGGGATATTTGCCGCATAATCGAGGGTGTTCTTCCTTGGATTAAAGAGCACTCCGAAGTGATTGCTGATGAGACAGGAATGCACGAATTACGTGATGTGCTTCTGCAACGTTCATCAGCGATTTGTTTCCCGGATGGTGCTGCCTCGGATTTATTCGAGAAGCAGTTGAGTACAATTGTTGACGATACACTTTCACAGTACTACGGTGAAAAGGTGGGTGCTAATCGTGAGCAGCTAATCTTTGGTATCTCTGAAGTTTTGTATAATGAACTTGCTTTCTTCCAGCTTATGCATAATATTGATAATATGGTCGAGACGAAACAAGAAACATTCGAAGTTGCTAGTGCTGAATAAGCAGCAGTCTCACCTCAGCAATTAAATGACCAGCGGTCATCACGTATGGCTTCTGCTGCTTAACAGCATGCAAGTGATATAGATCTATGATTTAGTGATTTTTTTGGTCATATTGTTGTTTTCATGGACGAGTGGCAGTGAAGATTCTTGGGAATTATTCTTACCATAGAAATAATCGCCGTTTTCATTCCTCATCGGCAATAATATTTTGCAGCTGACAACAAAGATGAAATAAGATTGCAAAGAATTCATGTTTGCAAGGCGTGACTGTGCCATAAATTTGCCTTCTTCTACCCTCGCAGTGGATTCGAATTGATCCATTAGAGCTGAAGAGGTGTGTCTTAGGGCAGTAGTGGATTGGAAACCTGTGCTAGTGAAGGGTTGCTCAAATCATGCACTTTAAGGTAGCAGTTTCACTTGTTGATCTATTTGTGCAGTCGATTGCAAGGCTTTTGTTATGTTGATACTTGTCTGTTCTGCCGAAAGACTCATCATTGTCACTCTCTCTCTCCTAAGGAACGTTTGCAAGGAATTCGATGACGCTGCCGTCCTTTTCTTCTTCTCCTGTTTTTGAGAAGTTCTAAATTTATGCGCACTGTTTTCGCTGAACTTTTCGTGCTTTTTTGGATTATTGATAACTTGCAAACGCCTCTTCATGAGTCAAATTCGCCTTTCGTGTGAAATGTTACCGACGTTTGCGAATTTGTTACATTTGTTTATGTTACGAATGATTATTTCGCATATAAAAATGTTTCGTTTGATTCTTTAATTTTATGCTTTATGTTTGAGGAAGAGAAAAGTTCGCTTGATGTATCGCTTTCGACCAAATCACTTTTTTAAGTAGACGACTGCTAAAGAGTGGTGCTATGTGCCTTTGATTTTTTGTACCCATTGAACTGCAATGATAAATATCTATGCCTTCTTTTATTATATGTGATGGAGAAGTTGATGACGAGCTCGATTTGTGACGAATATAGAAATGCTGCTGAATTGAGAAGGGTATGAGAATGTTGAGAATCCTTCGCGACGAATAAAATGATGTTTAATCGCGTTTCTTAGGATCGCTTTCTTCCAGGAAACTGTGATGTTCCTTATTCCAACGGATTGATTAATGACATTTAAACGCCATAGGGAAGTGCGACTCTTCACGATTTTTATATTCGTATGAAAAATCCATTTGAGTAATGAATATCCAGTAGAAAGAGAGAAAGATGAATTTGAGAAAAGAAGAAAGAAATAGATTTCTCGATCGGTTATACTTTGTTCCTGCGTTGAATGAATATTTTTATTTCTATAGTAACAGTTCTGCATTTTTCCGCCACTTAACAGCCTATATGTGACACTGAAAATAAATACGAGCTAACTCTAGATCCGACGATCACTGACTTCGGTGCTCTTCTCGTACATTTGTTCCACGTAGATAGCCCCCTTATAGCAACGATCCCTTTGAAACTGCCCTGCACTTACAAGTGCTCTGAGATACGGCGCTACAGACATCATATTACAAATTCCTGTAGTTCAATCTCAGGCACTTTTTTGCCTTCTTTATCGGCTCAAGGCAGTAGGGGAGAGCATGCCTTTGCGTTACATTAAAGATTTTATTTGTCACATGCGTCGTGCAAGTTAAGCGTCTGTGTTACGCGGCAGCATAGTCACTTCACCTCTTTATTAGTTTTATAGATTCTTCGGTACCATCGTAGGTAACTACAGTAACTGCACTACTGAAGATATTGTAAGCTGAGGCGATCGGTGAACAAAGCTTGAATTAAATTTTTATCACATTCCAGTTATCACAATGATGAGGGCATTTACCACTCGGGAAAGTTCAAATGGACAATTATTGAAGTATTATAAATTCTGCAGATTGGGGAAATGGGACACGCCGAATATTAGAGCATTGAAAATCAAACAGTCCGAGGCATTACAGCGCGGCAATGTGCACTAAGCAAGAATAAGCGCAATACCCGTATTCTGCAAGCAGTAGCTCCTATTCATATATACATGTATAGTATTTTAACTGCTAGGTAACTTGGAAAAAGAAACTCAACGTAAGTAACAAAACAGTGCAAAAATTAACAATAGGAGTATTCGCAGCACACGGCTCACGTAATGGTGGGTCGCCGACGTAGTCGTGTGTTGCCGGCATCGGTGGTCGACATCGACCGTATTCATCGTCATCGGCGAATGATTCCGGTCGACAGAAATCCTCGCAGGGTGGACAGATCACTACACCTTCGCGCAACCAACCATTTACGATCTAAAAATGTTAAAGAATTTCTAGGAACAGATAACATATAAGGAAGGGGACACAACAATTTTTTTTCGCATATACTGTACGCAACTTTGTTCATTGATGACGTGAGCTGCCCATTAACACGTGACAAGTCTACAGGCTTGAGGCAGCAAACACGGAGATGAGGGGGGAAGGGGGGGGGGGGGTAAGGGAGAGAACACCAAGGGACAGAGCACCATCGAAGTATATTCTAAGCTAAATAATACAGCTGACTGTGAGAGGATAAAAGTTTCCGCGCATCGCGACAACGTGGAGCCGCAAAAGCGTCACAAATTGCCCACGTAATAAAATCCGTGTCATGATATGAGTGATGCTGTGCTACAGCGGAATCTGAGGCAACAGTGGAATCCAGAAAGTGGATTATTAGCCATTTTCTAGGAGATCGAAAGTCTGCAAAATGGCGAGTTAGTTAATAAAGTCGCTCAAAGACGGCAAAAAACCCAATTGTCAGCAATGCGTAAACAACATATATCCTTTCATAAAGGCATTCCCTTAAACATATTTAAACCTCTCCCCCTCTCAAAACAACAACGTTGTTTCCCTATGCAAATAATAATTTGAGAGGAATTTTTTCCAAGTTCCACTTGTTTTTATGCAGACACCTTCTAATGCGATATTATTTAAGAATGTGAACTCAAATTCTTTAGTGATAATCCGAAGCTCGGAATTTAAGAATTTTTCAAATGAAAGCACGTTTTCGTATTTTCCTCCATTTCTAAATATTTGTACAGCCTATACTTTATTATATAAAATAAGTACTCCACTTAACTATATAGTATTAGCTTGAATAGAATTCCTAGGATTATAAGCAGCTTAAGATCTGAATTTCACTGTGGCGTGGAGTTACCGTCTCTCAAAACAGCGGTTTTCTCGGCACAGGTTACTGTGGTACGCCGTTACGGTATATTATTAGGAGAGATTACGGTAGAGGGGATGAAAAGATATATTCGAATTACGTGGACAAATTAGGACTACTGTCAAGGATGATTTGAAATATTGTTTTGTACGTAATATGTTGTGAAAAAAATGACTGGCCTAGAAAAAGCTTATATATATGAAGACAAAATAGAGCCAGTATAACCTTTTTAATATGAATAAACTGTCCCGGATGGTAACATGGGTAGATACTGCTTCCGTTGAAGACGTCCAAGTAGAGTAAGCCATTAGCGCACACAAACTGAAATAATGTGTTACCTATGAAGCTGATTGTT
The DNA here is from genome assembly GCA_037576465.1 of Parascaris univalens. Taxonomy (NCBI): domain Eukaryota; kingdom Metazoa; phylum Nematoda; class Chromadorea; order Rhabditida; family Ascarididae; genus Parascaris; species Parascaris univalens. The sequence goes on along the minus strand of CM075173.1, from coordinate 190,471,584 downwards.
CCTTTAAATTCGTAATAATTCCTTTATGTTTTTCAAAATTAAACTGCGAAGATGAGGCCTAAGAAATACATGACACCAGCAGTTCCTTTGAGGGTTCCTCAGCTCAGCGAAACCTCAGTTCTGCGACCTTAGTTGCTTGCTCTTCAGTTGTTGTGGAGCGCCGAAGTCAAGTTTTGTCTGAAACTTGGTCCACACCTCTCCTAGTTAATACCGGACGTTATAGAGTCAACTGACCGCTAAACAAACTGTGTAAGCATGAGCTATAAGCTCTAATTAGAAAACTGGCACCAACCTGGTAACAACCGGCCATATATTGAACGAATGTTCTTATACGAGAGCATTTCCTCTCAGTCCACGCGGTAGCCAGGTCGAAGCATCCCGACTGGTTACCGTACACTTCGAGAATTGAATTTGTTTCTTCAGGTGCAAAATTACCCTCAAGTTCGCAGCGACTGTCGCGACGTTCAGTTGAATTAGATGCTTTCCACTCGAATTCCTAAAGATGGCCTTTACTAAAGCATTAACAGCTGCGACGATTAGAGAAGGAATGCAATGCCAAATATTTTTTGCATCGTTATATCTCCGCTAACCTTCTATTTTTCCTCACAGGGTTCAGGGTAATTTCCACCTCTATTTGCGATATTTTCTCTAAAATTCTCCATAAGTTTATTTACTACGAAAAGTTCTGAGTAACACTTAATGTCCAGTAAAATTTATCGCGAAGCTCTAATTATAAGTGGTATGAAAATCTGTCGTTTTTATCAGGCCCTTATATGCATATTCATTTATTTATTTGTTTTACATCATGTGCAAATGGCCGTTTTCCGCTCTCCTCACGCGTTAAATCAATTGTGCATTGTCCAAACATTCATTTCGATGGAAATCAAGCTAACTTTTGATATCAGAAAAATCGAATAATCGTTCGTTTTTCTAAGTTTAGCAATTTATCGCCGAACATACCGGTAAGCCGGAAATACTCAATAATGGTGTTTAGCAGCCGAATCTACGATACAATAAGACCAAAAGCAGTCATCCGCCCACTCTTACCAATAGGTGCGCCATATAAGCAGATTACAAATACTACCTTCACAAATTGCACTAAGCAAATAATTGGAAAAACGTTCGGTCGGATGTTTTCCAATGTGTAGAACAATTTAAAGGCAAGAGTAATGCAAAACGTTAGTTTATACTTTATTTTCGGCCCTCATGCTATTTGCGACCCCGTAAAATGGAGCTAAAATTCATTTCCAAACCTCCTTTGAAACTACAAGATTGGTGCCGAAAGAGATAACCTGATTATAAGGGCAGAAGTCGGCGAGTTCTACAGAACCCCCGTAGTGTTTAACACCGTCTGCTTGAACACCTGAGAGCGATTTGAAGTTGCGGTAATCCTGTGGGAGTGGTTGTCGATACGGAATCTGGAAATAATAGGCGACGAGAATACTCAACTCCTAAATGTTGTAACGCCCCCGAGCAGGAGGTTGGCTATAAGACCGGATTCTTTGTCCGGCTTGCGTCAATGCGTTTAACAGCTTGTGCTCACTTGGATGAAATGTCCAGAAACTTGTCGAATAAACATCTCTGGGGTATGCAAATTACCGACTTTTCAACATTACCCTCACGAATCGAAGCTATTCCGCTCAAACGACGTTTGCTATACCCGGCGGAAGCGACGTCCAGAGCACTGAATATCGTTGATATGCGTCAGCTTGTTGAAAAAATTGCGATTTTAGCGGTACTGTGAGAGACGAAACGTAAAAATCGATGCTTTTAATTAATTCAGTGGGAAATAGACCGCCCCGGTGTCTTCAGCTCATTTCTTCGAATATACAAAAACTGCCTTGTTGCAAAGGGATAAACAAAACGCTAGGATGTTTTCGGTCTATCTCCTGATGATATGAAATAGTGATCAGGAGTAGCATGGCTGCAGTGGGTGATATGCAATGGTCACTATGCGAATGCTCATTACGCGAACGGTTATTGTGTGAATGATGCCTATATGAATTTTTTATGCATTACTAACCAAATTGCAAAGGGCGAGTGAATCGCGTTGTGCGGTGCAGCGTGTCGTTGCCAGAGAGCGCTTCCCATCGTGCTTTATCTCATCACAGAATGGAGATGGTAACTGCGATCTGCATAGAGATTAAAATAAGCTTAACAGTAAAACTTCAGGCTCACCTTTCAGGAGTTGCAACATTCAATTTCTTGATTTCATTAGAAAGGTGGTCTAGACGTGGGAAGAAAACTGGGTCTGGATGTGGTCGTACGATGTTTCAGGATGGGCAGCTGGCCTCTCCACTCTTAACCCCCTCCTTCAACTATTTGTAGTGGAGGACTGGGCCACCGGATACATTGATGTATGGTTTCTGAATGAATCTGCAGTCTTTGTTATCTATTCCTGAATTTAAGCCTTCTGTTCACATCGTGCTATGATCGTTTGGCAACCGTTGAAATGCCCGCAGCTATAAGAGCAAAGATTCGATGTTGGGCGATGCTAATATGTACTCGCATAATTCGCCGTTCATTATGAGGCAGTTCACGCCTCATATCTGATAATAAAAGTTTCGAATTTTTGTAGGTGACACTGCTACTAGTAAACTTTTAGAATACAACCATCTTTAATGTAAAAGAACGAACTTTTCTCTTTGTTTCTTCATCCATTCGCCGCAACTCTTTTGCGCGAATTCGCAGCCAAGACCTTTCCCCCAATGCAAATTCTCTGCCACACTGAAAGTGTTGCAGAACTTCGATATCACAACGTGCCACAATAGCCAACAAACAGGTGCTCACTATACAGGAAAATTGGTCATGAAAAACTTGAAAAAACCATGCTTGGAATTTTGAAAATGTTAAGATCTTAGTGAATATAAAAATAAATGATAACTCTCTTCTTCCGCCGTCTTATTAATTACTTAGAGAAGCACCCGTTCACTGAATAGAGGAGTGAACTATCTACAAGTACAGCAGTTTCCTTGAGTGGGTATATCTATTTGCAAAAGCATATTCGGACAGAAATGCTTCCCTTGATATATAGGTTCTAGAAGATATATATAGAGAGCAAGATATATATATACGGAGCTTAGAGCAATTACTACCATGAAAAGGCAATTTTTAATATAGAATCCTGTGGGTAGCTCGAAGAGCATTACACAGCTTTAAGCATTTAAAAGAGATTTAAAAATGCAAAGAGGGAACAAAAATGTGCACTAACGAAATATTGGAAGATCGAAAAAGCGAACCTATAATCAGCACGATACCAACCGCTGTCCTCTAAAAGCGCGAGTGTTATACGTGAATAAACGGGATTCTGTGTATGTGTACCCGTCATTGCCTCGTTCTGAAATTTATTAGCATCAACCCATTCGTGTAATTAAAGTCAGAAATCGGCTCGCTGTGAGATTGAGAGTCAGTGCAAAGTAACAGCTGTCCAGGTGACAGAATCTTTCTGATCATATAATGTTAAGTCTGTTCGTTCGTATGCGTCCCCCCATAATTTCAGCTGAAATCAGCCTCGAATCGTTTTTTAAGATAAGAGCATAGAGTTGCAATTATTAACGGTCACACATTTTTAGCACCTTATTTGTTGTTTTGGTATTATGACTCTATATTAGCATATATTAATAACTGGAGTCTACGATCGACAGGGTCTGACCTTCTTAGGAGGTCTCTAGCGCGGCGATAGCAGGTGGAGGTCCTGCAATATCAGTCACACCTCTGCAAAAATCGAAAACAGCGCAGTGATCGTCAACGCTGCAGAGAAATTTTGGTCCATAAATTTCGGGGGTTTAGCAGAAGACACAAAGGAGCTTAATTCCATAGCCGATCTAATTATATACATGATATTTCATCGTAAGGGTTAGTGTAGTCATCAAATGCGTTGCAACAAAATGTTGAAGCAACACTTTGTACTTCACCTCAAAAAGCCTTTTCTCCCAATGTGTGAGTGCAGTGCCATCACCGCCTTGATTCTCGAGCTCTGCCCCCTCCAACTGCTCACAGTTGAAATGCGCTCTTGCTTCACGTCGTACCCGTGGTGTTGTCATCACATGTATCGGATGCGAAACCTTCAACGACCACTATCTTTCTTTATATTCTAACGTCTGATATTGTCACTATGGTAATCTCACAAATAAATACGTTTCTTTTTTGACGAATAGCCACATTAAGAACCCTGCAAACGCGTTGAACTTCAGCAGGAATCTACACAACGGTAGACATAGGTGAGTCGTAATAAAGTTACCCTCCTATATGTACCTATACAGCGTTGAAAATCACTGCAGTTTTTTCAGAGGTCAGCTGGTCATACATGTTCATATCAACGATTATCAAATCTGCATAGTGATAAGTCAAGTGAGCATTAAATAGGATCTAAAAGTTGAAGGTTGTTGATAAGATTCTCACTGTGCCGTCGGCTGTCCACCAGTCCTCTCGGATGATCGTTTTGATAGTATTCGAATCCCAATCGTAGTATCCGCGCTCCTTATTTAACGATACCGGTTTGTTATAGCGATTACTGTAACTGCATTCATTGATGAGATTCGTTGTCTTGATCATTTTAATGCTGACTTCCGGGAAAATTTCAAATTTTCCATTATGAATTTGCAAATTTACAATTCTCTAAACAGTAACAAGTGGAGATGTTTCTTCGAAAGGATAAAACTAGTCGATGATTCTAGAGCTTATATTAATTTCTAGAGCAGTTTATATTAAAACTGATACGAAACTCTAAGTCCAAAATGATGAGCTCTGGTTGCATTATAGTGCAGTATGATATTAATGAAAAATTACTACATGCGAGAAATGACAGTAATACTATTTAGTAGCAAACAGATGCATAAAATCCAACCGTTTAGTTCTTGGATTGCCATTGTCGTCTCGAAAGAATGCATAAAGACCCGCTGAAAAGCCAAGTGCATGTAGAATCTCATGCTTAACTGTGGAGAGAAGTACTTCTTGATCATGAGGTTGCGTGGAGAGTGCATTTGGACACAAATTCACATGACCCGCAATTGGCCTGAAACGTATTTGCACATTCTTCTCAATCCTCACTGTCGGTTCAACTCTTGTCACTTACCTTCAACAACAATAAGAAGGGAATGAAAAATAAGTGATGGTTAATGAGTGATTTTTGGCGGTGAACGTATTTTGTAAACACACAAAAAGGAGAGCAGTGACAAAGTAGGGTGCAGCGGAATCGGTTACAAATTTCCTTTTCCCAGAAGGAAAATACCTGAAGGTGAATGCAGCTCACTGTATTAGAAAGAGCAAAAGAAGGAACGACTGCAAAAATAAAAAGCAGTGCGGTTCTTAAAGCGTTCGTGATGGCTGCGTGTATTCTTCACTAACTAGTCATCTTTGATATTGCTTCATCACTTCTCGTTTGTGCACGATGCTACTTCGACTAAACTACCCTCGACCTGTCAGTAAATCATCACTTCCCTCCCCCCCCCCCCCCCCCCCCCCATAGTCTCTACTCTTCCAATCACATCTTTCAAAAAAATAACTGAAATATAATCGCTTGCTGTCGTACGTTTGAAATGTTTGTTAATGTTAACAAAAGTCCCAAAATTTTATACGAGAGTTGGGCAGTTTACAATACTAGAATTCAACTCAGCTCTTTCAGAAAGAGCTCTTAAATTCTGAAATGGCAAAAAACCTGTCAAAATCGGCTTCCTGTTGGCAATGAGCAGCGTAGGCGACCGTATCGGCATTTTTGCACCTTTCTGAGAAAACAGCTGACACGTAGAGTAAGAAATCCGTATCCGCAACTCCAGCACCATCAGCGGGACCCGATACAGCACAGTTCTGAGGATTCGGTGATGAACAGTATCTGCATTGCTGTAATATTATGTTTACTAAATTAATTTAGATAAAATACTTTACAGAAGTATACCTTTCATAATGATGCTAAAAAACACGATACTTCACACACTAGTGTAACTTGTTTCGAGCGAAGCATTTGTGTACTGTTAGATCTTGCCTAGTTATCCATAGAACTATAAACTTAGGAAACCAGAAGTAAAGGTTGAGAAACAAATCAGAGAAATGCTCCCAAATACTATAAACATATCAGCTGAGAAACAAACTCATAAGGAGGTGAAACATAACAAAGAAACTAAACCATAAAAATAAAAGTTCAAATAAGCCAGCATTTTTTGCAAGCGTTATTTCTGATTGATTCTAAAGAAGTGAATTGTCGGCAATTTTTTAAGAGTGATCCAAAATCATTCATCAGAAATGCTCTCAAATCGCCCTTCATTCATCGGCGAGGTGAAGGAATGTTCTCAAGAGAGCAGATATGCAGAGACAATGTTAAGAAAGAAATTAGGAATTAAAGAAACCACTCTCACCAAGAGAATAGTTAAAGAAGCATTTCCAACGATAATTCCAGAAATAAAGGTAAATAATCGAAACGTACATAGAGATGCTCCTCAGGAACGATCACTTCGCCGCAACTTGTTTTCTTTTTGCATCCTAAGACGCAAGATTGTCGTTTTTCGTGTGGTCTTACATAGTAATGATTCGATATACATTTTCTGTGAATGAAATATTTTAATTTATATTAAAAAAGTACTATTTCCGATGGAAACGTGAACTCCACTATATTCAGGTAATATATTCTATTGCAATTTTTAAATTAACATTGCATTTATATTTTACATCTTGCAAGAATATATTTTTGCAAGACTGCTAATATGTATTTCGCAAAGGTAAAATATACAGTTATAGTGTATTTATTATTGCATTTTTTTGCAAATCATTCAGTTATTTAGTGACCAATAGATAAGTGCTACTCAGTAACGAGTAATTATCCAGTAACGAATAGTAGCAGACAATAATCACAGATAGTAAGTTGTAATAACCTTCATTAGAGAGAAACAAAAATCGCACAAATTTTCCATCATATCTGCTCGGAAATAACTTTTATAGAATTCCGTTTCAGAGATTCCTTCTTAACGATCAACTTCCAGCAATGGGTTTTCATTAAACTCTTCAAAATCTAAACGTCCTCAGTTAACATTAACAAAACTATTTCCTCTCGGGCGAATTAATTTTGTACAACTTATGCAATATTATTTCTCTTCCATAAAATAACCTGAACAATTTACCTACAATCGCAGTGAATGCATTTTGATGTCTGCAGTGTTATGCCATAGTCCTAATGAGAAACTCGGATGGAAATTAGAGGAAAATAAAGGAGAGAAAAAAATACCCATCCAAATCTCATTACTAAAGTTCTCTCACTATTTATCATTCACAGTTTCGCAAAAGTGGAATATTCGACATGAAGCGAACAACCTGCTAAGTCGTATGGGAGCTGTGGTGTGAAGAACTGAAAGTGCATGAGTCCAGTATCCTACAGCATCCGGCAACAATGAATCCTGGAATGAAGGAAATCTTTTTTCTATTTGTTATTGTGTATTGAATATCTTGTGCAGTTGCTGTACCTTAGCATGCAGTTAAATTAGTTTATGTGGAATTTATGCATTTGCAAAACAAAGTTTCAAAATTGTCTCTTTTCAGGAAGAATAAGGATACCTACAACAATCGGAATCCGGGTTTGTCTAAGACAGAAAGCATTAATAATGAGGCTTTCTTTAAGAAAGCCAACTAAAAAATGTCCATTACGATTAGTAAAGTTCGGTTTTTTGCTTTTGAAAGTCATAAAAATTTCTTAATCAAAAATATCATAGAAGAAAGGACGGGGGAAATAATTGAAAAATAATACTCACATTGACGAAAATTTGCAATTCCTCGGAAAGCCTGAAAAGTGCTCTAATATAACGGTTATAACGGTTATGTCTCAGTCACTATCATATCACCACATATTTGCACTTTTATGGCATTGTGTATGCCATATTTTTTAATATTTGAAAGTATTTGTCCATCGTTCTTGTCCTCCTCCTTCTCCTCCAATTCATCAACAGTTTTCACTTGGATCTACTAAAAGTGCTTCCATATTTGTACGCAGAGCCATAAAGAAAAGCTTTGATTTGCTAAGGGAAAATAGAAGAAATCAGGAGGAATTCTCAGCTGATGCATATGCTTAAAATTCGCTTGCATGAAACTCTCCGTGTCAGAAAAATCTCCTTATGGAATTTTTCTATCTTTATTTGCAAGTGCAATTCTCTAAAAGTTTAAACCAAGAGGTGATCAATGCTCAAACTGAGTTCGTTCTCAACAGATCACAGTTTCCCTCATTTTGGGTGCAAATTACTTTTGAAGGGGATAAAAAAATTCCGACTCATCAGCTATCAGTTTGCATTCCATTCTGACAAAACTACTTATCAAAGCAGAGCAACTTCAAGAAGCACCTGTTGCAGCTTTTGGATACATATCTTGAATACAATTCTGGAATCAGCGGTGTTACCCTAGAAATCACCCTAGAAACCTTTCAATCACTTCGTACCTTCCCCATTACTATATGCGTTTTGGAGGCATCTTGTCCGTGTACGTGTTGGTCTGTTCGTGTGTCTGCGTTTGCGTGTATTTGCTTTTGTATCTGCCTGCTTACCTGTGCACGCTTTTGTATTTCCGTGACATGAGTGTGTGCCCATGTGTGTGTGTTGTTTGAAATCGAAACAAGAACGAAGTATAAGGATGAGAAATTTGTTGGGTGTAATACACACCTTTATATCATCTTTCACATCAGTTTTTCAACGTCTTAAGGAGTTTTCATGTATAAAGGAGCTAAAAATTCATATGGATTTCACACTGACCAGAATTTCATTGTGCGCCAATCATGATGTAGAAATATGGATCCTTTTAAACACATTCATGTTCGACATCAAATAAATTGAAATATGAGATATTCCGGTCCAGGTTTTTTAAGCGATTTATGGAAACAGTTTCTCAGATAAGCGGAATGCGAACGCACATACCATGTCGCTCCATCCAGCATGCTTGTTTCATCTATATTAATATCTACAGTAGCAACTCTGCATTAAACTTAGCTGTTATCCTGAATCAGGCCCATTAAACTGGTAAAGATGTGAATAATAGAACTTATTTCGTGGTCGGAAATTTCATACCCGAGAGAGTTCTATCACTGCAACTACGTTTGTGCAATAAGTAAAGAGTAGTAGCGCGAGTAGGAGATAGGCAGAAACATTACTGCTTTTCAAAAATTTCTGCTATTAGGGCCACAACAATAATTTTGTAAATAGTGGAACTAATAAAATGAGAAGGGAACTTTTGAGCTCTTCCTGCTATTTGGCAACCAATGATAGCTTCTCATTTCAGCATTTGCTGTTATGCACTTCGAAAGCAATCTTATGACGCAATGTTGAATATATTTTCGCAGCCCCATTTCCTACGAGTGAATTTCTCACTTCAACCGTCTACCCTCCTCCTCCTCCACACTTCGGAGATATAAATGCTGCATTAATTCTTTATATTCAAATCTTCCTTTTTATGAAAAAAAAAATTCCTTTGCCGAAGACCTTTGCCCTATGGGAAATACATTTAGAATACATAAAATTACAATCGATTTCATCAATACCTTTTTTGCTTTGCGGAGATGCAATACACCGGTGATTTTTACCATCACTGATTAAAGTGCTCTAAGGAAAAAGAACTAAATGGAAATTCCATATTCACTTCAGTAGGATAACAATATATAAAAAGGTATGCTTGTTTTCGTTCATTCATTCTACATGATAGAAAATTGGATTTGATGGGAGATTGACAGCAGATACAAGGCAACACTTACAAGGTTATGCTGTCAGTATCGTAGTGCAGATGAATTCGTAGTGGATGATAGATCGGTTTCACCTGACGTACTCGTCTTGATGATTCTTTGTTTAATTCATCAATAAAGTCTTTATTATTTGCCTCAATTGGTACATCAAATACGACGTCATTCACATCCGGCACCTAGAAAGACAACGTAGACATCAGCTTACTATTATGCACTTTTATATAACATAAATTTGAAAGAGTTCTTAAAAATGTTGTTTTCAAAATGTTTTCGAGCTTAAAATTCAATATTTATAAGCAAAAATATTTTCCACGTAAAAAATAGTAGGAGAAAAGATAAATGGGACAATCTGTCATCTGAAGTGACAAAATAAACGCTTTTGTAATTCCGCTCACGGAAGAAAGCTGCTTCATATTTTGCTGAAGAATAATACAATGCACGCAGTCATCTATACAAGAACTCCTTTTGTCAGGTACACCTATGCTCTCATCTGCATATTTTCTAATTCAAATATGAAGTGATACATAGTTCTTTGTAAATTAAACATCAGTTTACAAATTCACAAAGGTTCGATTGTATAATTATGCAAATAAAAATTACGTATATTAAGTGTACAAATCTATAAAACAGATGTAATCCTTCAGGTCGATTTAATCTTTGGTTGCTCATCTGAATGTTGTGTGTTTAGTGAACCTTATTCAATGATCGCTGATCACAGCGAGAAAATAAATCTGCATACTCTGAAAGATGCCAATGCAGCAATCGCTCACTTGTTTAAACATTCCGTTTCCATTATTTATATACCCATATAAGCGAGTCAGTTATTCAACCAAACGCTCGCTTCATGTATAATTTGCCACGGAAGTCAACGGATCAGGGTGAGTCGTTGTGTGGGGGTCATCATATGCTATGTATATTTATGGCTTTTATGGCTCCAAACTCAGAAAGTATTAGACATATATACATATGCATATTTAGAGCATGCATTGCAGTATGGCGCTTCATAAATGTAAAATTTGAAAAATACAAAAAATGAGATGCTGAAGCTCAACAAGACCCCCATTTCATAGGCTGACCAGCACAACACGAAAAGAAAGATTTATAAAAAAAAATAGGACGGAAATTTGTAATTTGAGGACAAATAAGTGAACAAGTAAATGGAACTATTTGTTTTAAAAGAAAATGCTTGCGTCTGTTCATAAATTCCAGAGAAAACGCTCATCTCCCAAGAATAATGTGGAGGAAAGCAGTCGAAGCAGAGTCGAAATGACGTATTAGCAAGCAGATTTTGAGAGGTAGAAAGGGACACCTTTGATGTTTCCGTTCATATGCTATTCTTATTTAGTTCGCCGTCTAAGTGTATTTACTCGAGATATTTCCACGAGAACCACCTAAATCTATGTACAACCTCTCGTAAAAAATGTTTTCTTTATGATGATTCTTGATGTGGTAGGCCTTTTTTGCCTCGATGGCAATCTCCTAGCAACAAATCGCCTAAAGGCATCTAATTACGTAATACAGGTAAGTAGTCGATCTTTTATACCATGACTACTACCGCTGTTTTATCCATTAATGGTTCACAAAATGAACATAACATAGGCAAACTGTTGAAAAAAAAATTGCTTTAAAACGACAGGAAATAGCCGGTTATAACGGTTGGCTATATCGTGCCACTATCATAAACAACAATCCCTCTTGGTGGGCGATCTGAACGACAGTAACTCGATCCTTTGAACAAATCCAATAAAATTTGATGTCTATAAAATCATCAAAAAAGTAAAAACTTGCCCGTTGGTCAAAGAATTCGTTCAGAAAAAGGTCAATGGCGTACTTTTTATTGGATAAACTGTTGGGATTTTGCTCATTTCTTGACGAAATAAAGATAAAATTGAACTTATAATGGAGTTTATGGCTTCATCGGGATTACTTGTCTATCAGTCAGATGCTAAATGAAAGCAGCAAGAAGTCTTAATAAAAAAAACCTGGGAATCGTGGCATCATTTATTTATTTCCAAGAAAGAGCGAATGAATATGCGTATTAGGGAAGTCGGCATAATATACGCTCTTCCATCACGCTCACACTATCAATTAACTAATTTTGCAATTAAACAACAAAGACTTGGAAATACGAAATATTTCCAATAATCGAATCGCTCGTATCATATAAAAGTTCCGTTTTACTATGAGCCGTGAGCGAATTTTTTCCCATCTTCAAATAATTCGATTTCAAGTTGAAGGATCAACACAGCACACGAGACGTCTCTAGGATATAGTTTATATTCTTAAGATGTCTCGTATCCACCTTCAGTATCAGAAATTCCGCCTTCAGCAACTGCCAGCTTGAATTAACAAATGGCCAAACAAAAGGATACACTGGGCAGACAAATAGATGAGTGAAGAAACCATAATAGAAGGAAGTTTCCGTAAGGAAGTAAAAACATTAAGAGGAAACTTACGTAGGATATGGCCTCAAACAAATGCAAAACAATAACAACTTTCTATACCAAATACTTTTTTTACGCTAAAAAGCTACATATAATGCGCTATAAATAATTAAGCTAATAGGTGCATCTTAGCCATTTCTGATAATCTCATAGTGCATTGATCATTTGCGCAAATTTGCAGCTGGCTGGAAGTACTACAAGATTGAGATAAAGTAACTTGCAGTGTGCAATTATACCGTTTCAAACCACGATTATTTTTCATAACGTGCAGCTCAGCAGCAACAAACACGCCTTGTTTCTTCAATTTAAAAAATGGTACCCTATATGAGCATGGCAAGGCAATTGTTGACAAGATGAGGCTCTGAAATAGTTGAATTAATGTCGATAGAGTCAGGAAGGTATGGCGGCGAGGAGAACGGGGCCTTGTGCGGAAATGATCCTCGAAGATATGAGCCCGCCGGACTGAACCCCGATACACACTGCCGCCAACCATACGAATGCTCCTTTTTCAGGATAACTGTGTCAAAATCAGCATCTGAAACTCCGAATCATTTAAGAATAGCCTTCTAAAAAATATCACATATTTCGAATTCAATAAATTATATACTTAAATTATAGAGCTTTTCTAATGACAAATATTAAAAGATTTGAATTCAAGGAGGAATGTAGCTGAAATTGAAGAGCAAGAACATAAACAACAGAGAAGATCTGTTCGCTGTCATGGAGATGGGTGGCATCGTAAAACTCACGGTGGAAAAATATCCCTACCTAAAGTATGAAAAATATGATGAAGCGAAGGCGAGAACATTGCAACAAAACTAGAAGCTTCATTTACTGCCTTCGGATGTCGCTTCCGGAAATATTAGCCATAAGAAAATAATATTTACACAAATTTTCGACAACTTTAACGCCCTTCATAGGCGCAAAACGATCACCATTAACATAAAATACACGTCTAACATTCGAGTGCGCCATAAATCTAGGCGAATGTTCTTCCCGTCTTTGCAAACGTTTATGGTGTGATTCATTTCTGATAGCAACGTGTATTTCAAAAAAAAAAAAGAATAAGGACAGAAAGAAGTATATTAAATCAGATGCAAAGACGACCTGTGCTTTATTTAAAGCCCCTTTGCTTGTTAGTGAACGATTGATTGCATATATAACTGAACGATGAAAATAGAGCTAGGACGCATAATTTGATATTTTAAATACAATCCTTTCTCCCAAAGAAAAAATAGGATGCGGAGGAATTCGCAGTAGTTTCCATTAAATGCAACATCTTGCCTTCTTTCTGGTCTCGAACCTGGTGAATACAATATATATATATGTATATCATTTCTGTCTTTTCGAACATAATATTCTTTGAACAATAAATAAGGAGAGGAAAGGAAATGGGAACAAATTAAAATACCGTAAAAAGAGAAACAAAATATCGTTGAATGGTGATAAAAATGCTCTAAATCACGACCATATATAAACGAATTTGGGCAAAATCAAAGATCGCATGAAACCTTAAGAATAGAGCGCATAATTTATACACTGACTAAAAAAAGACAGCTTAAAACTTGAGAAAAATGAAAATTTCCACCAAAAACTAACTTTAGTCAACTTAAATGAGCTAGAAATTGCAGATCAACGACGATTTCATAATCCACTTCAAATATTCCGTATTGGAGTGCCTGAGGATTTAATATCATGCAAAACGAATTCGGCTGAATTTCGCTCCCATTCGACGTTTCTCGTCAGTTGGGTTCGTTTAATAATTAAAATTTTTTCTCGCCTCCACCGACGAAGAGCCGTTAACGTAATTGCTTTCCCCGATAGTTTAAGGATGAGGTCTTGGGCGCTGCAGTTCACCAAATAAAATGACGCCTCGCATTTGCATTTTTTTAAGAAGCAAGAAGATTGAGATAATGTCTCGTACAATGACCTATAAACCTACTAAATGAAGGCAACGAACTTGGAACGAGTGAATGGCAAGGATTTTTATGCGATAAAATTAATCATCGTTGAACAATATCGATTGACTGGTTCGAATCACAATCGGCAACAACTGATGGATCTACTGTGCATACAGAAATGGAACAATAACTGTAGAAATGAATTAAGACAAGTGTGAATTCGAAATTCGATGTTGTTCGTCTATCAATGAGATATTGCAAATGGCGAAATTAACACAAAAAATCAATTAGGTGAAATTTAAATTCATCGCCCGCTACCACAACGAACAAGAGAGGATGATCCTCATCCCTACCTTTTTCCCACGTTCTCAATAGACAACCCAATTGCAAAATTCTTAGACTCACAAGCGCTCTATATCTCCCAACCAAAGTGTGGAAAAACCTTTCTCGATGTTTCAAATATGAATGAGAGCATTCGATTCAACTTAGGTAAAATACTCTATACTAATGATATTTTCTCCTATTTTCAGAATATATCGTTGAATAAAAAGCTTTTTCTTCTAAGGGGAAATTTTGCAATCGAGCTAGCAAAACATTCTTGAAGTATCGATCTCAACTAATTATTTTATTTTTCAGTGGAATATCAGCTATGTTTGTAATAAGTATAGAATATGACTTCAATTATGCGGCCGTAAATTTGTACTAAGATCAGTGGAGAGAACTATTGAGGAGTTTCTGTCAGATCAGTTCGTCTATACGAACGTTCAGTAAGATTTAAAGCCGTGAAGCGTGCACAAAATCGTTGTTTGCATGGAAAATGCAAAAAAAAAAAATCCACAAAAATCCAGCGCCGTCTTCAACTTCCAACAGAAACGACTTCTTAACATTAATTGGTGATAAACGTTTTTTCGTCGATTTTCACCCTAAAACTTAAAATTTCCACTATTTTTGAATCTACTATTTCCAATCATAGAAATCCTACCCTATAAAAAGTAGAGAAATTAATACTTTAAAATGATAGTAAAATATTGAAGCTATAAAAATCAGCTCGCAGTATTTATTTGCACTCGAAAATCCAGAAATTATCCAATGTAACGAGGTGCGGAGTGCTAGATCACAGCATGAAAATATATATAATCCAGAAATTTTCCAGTGTAACGAGGTGTGGAATGTTAGATCACAGCATGAAAATATATATAATCCAGAAATTTTCCAGTGTGACGAGGTGTGGAATGTTAGATCACAGCATAAAAATATATGTAATCCAGAAATTATCCAGTGTAACGAGGTGTGGAGTGTTAAACCACAGCATAAAATTATACATAACCTATAAACTTACAAAGCATCCAAAGTTCATTAAAATTTTATTGCTTTATTACTTTTACTACTATTAAAATTACTTCTTTATTCGTATAAAAGCAATCGCTTTATTGGGAAAATTGTAAGCGCGAAAGAATAGCACCTATTTGGAATAAGAAACCGAATTTTTCCCACAAAAATAGACGGAAAAGCATCGGATGAGTGAAAAAATTGAAGAAATGCGGAAATCTGACGATATTTCAGTTCATAAAATTGAACAATTTCACTAACTAACTGGATTTTCAATGGTTATTTAACAAAACAAGGAGATAAAAACTAATAAATTCATCAAAAGTTGTAAAATTCGCTTGAAGAATAAGACTCTCCAACGCTGCTCCTCATCGTCAATATTTGTGGGGCGAGGAAGGAGACGAATAAACGATCATATTGAATTGGTGCAGAAGTGGCTGAATAAGAGAGAAAACAGCGATCTCTGTGTAATGAATTCTATTAATTTGCACTCCAGTAGACATGAATGCACATTGCAGATACCAACGAAACTAATTATACGATACGATCATTGCGATCACAAACACTATCGTCGACTAGAAAAATATCAATTGAAGGCCATTCTGTCTCGCTCCGGCATTTATAATTTCCAACAATCTAGCAGTGACAGTGGGGAGAACTCATTTGGTTCAGCTCCGGCCCCTGCAAGGAACATTATTCTGACTCCAACGTGGGGTCGGTATAATAGGAAGAACTGGAGGGGAGGAGTAAACATGGATGATCGCGAACTGATATTGGCAGAGAAGCACCCCCGCCTTGTCGATAAGAACAGCGACTGCTTCCCTCTCGCAGTCCAACCCCTCACTCGTCACCCTCCAATCTTTGTGAAAGAAGATTAAGGGTTTTCGTTTAGTATAGCATCACGTGATGTCTTCCACGTACTTTTGGGCAGATATCAAGAACTGAATCATAAGGGATGGGCAATGAAAGTGCAAATCAGCGAAAGTCGTATCCAGTAAGATTGTCCATTCTTTTAGCTTGGGACTGAAGTGCTGAAAGCGAGCAGCAAGTGCAAGAAAAAAGATCAACATTTTTGAGATAAGAGAGAGAACTGATTTGCTGCCAGGAGGTGGCAGGAGAAAATGGAGGGAAGGTGGGAAGATGGGATTGCATATGCGTTCCCGATGTCACAGCTTATAACTACATCGATACTGAGCTTGCAACTCAAAACCTTCATGTACTTTCTTTGTAAATAAATAAATAAGTAAATAAATACGTCTGTTAAAAAAGTGAAGAAAAATAGAACAAATGTAAAGAGAACAAATGAGATTTGTATAAGATTTGTACATAATGCAGATTTGTGCTCATAATTTGAGTAAACAGATAATTACGAATTAATTAATGGAATGGACACATTCCACGGCAAGCTGAGATACATCGTGAACTTCTTCTCTGCAAATGACTGCAAGGTTACATTCAAGATGCCGATTATAACGTAATCCACAAACATTTCAACAATTCAGTCAAATTCTGTCAGAATTTCAAACAAATTCATCATTTTTTAAATGCAAATATGCATAAGCGTTGAAAAAAAGCAGACAGTGCACAGAAACGGGCTTGAAAAGCAAAAAATGGTGATCATTATTGTATAAACATAAATGAAAAGAATGCAGATAAAATGGCGAATATTTGAATATTTGAGGAGTACGAGAAACCTCAGCACAGTTCAGCGATCGATGCAATAAAATAGAGTGCAATGTCACATTTATATCGAGAGGATATCGTATCCGTCATATCGCTATAAAATTATCGACGGAAGCAGATTTATGTGGCAAGAAAATTATCGATTATCGACTACCACTTTTTATACGCAATTTCAAAGAGGTGCATGTTTCCTTTAAAAAGGTTCAGTGACCTTGCGGTGACACAACTCCACTTAAAACGAAGCACTCTCATTTCAGTGTCAATATGACTGGAAAAAAAAGTTACTGCGCTGTCTTCTTTTGTAGCCATAAATAAGAGATGTTTTCCGCATGAATGAGAGAGGGGGAAGGTTGAGATGAAGTGGGAAAGAGAAGAATGAATAGCAAAGAAGAACCCTCTGCGCTCATCATAAAATGCTTGAAAAAGTTCTTTTTTCTAATTTGATAGCGTTCTATACCAACAGAAAATACCGCTACTTCCACGCAGCTCATTCTATGTACAATTACGACTACGAATTGCGATAATAACTTCCATCTTGTTGAATAATCAATAGATACCTTTAATGACTCGTTATAAATCAAAGAGGCAATTAATTTTTGTTTAGAGATATATGCGGAAGCAATAATTCCAATGGAATTTGTTTCACACGAATTTTTAATTCAAATTTTGCTAAATAATGCTTAGAAATCGGCAATAATTTTAGTGAGCATTTAAATTATACTCTTCATTTTCATATCTTAGTTGAGATGAGAACATATGCAAAAATCTCAAAGACTGAAATTAGAAGAGTATTATCGATGAAGTCGACGCGAACTGTTGAGAAGTTTTTTGCTTTAGTAAAGAAGATTTTCTGAAGTTTAAGGAGAAAAGGCGAGCAAAAATAGGCGTAAAAATCCCTTTGCTCTCGTCCAAATTACTTTTATTTTTGCAAAAAAGGAAACTTAGAAATTAGGAAATACAAAACATTAACCATGAAGCAATAAAGTTCTTGATGAGTTATTTACTTGTAAAAAGATCTATTTTTGTTAGCTGCGGCAATCATTTTGTACTACTATTATTACTAGTAATACTTGCAGATAGTGACTAATTATACGAGAAGAGAAATAATGAGCTCCGGAATTTGCAGCAAAAAATTATATGTAGAGTCAAGACGGAGTCAGTAGCTCCCACCGATGTACTACTAAAACTTTTACGGTCACTATAATAAATTCGATACTTCATTTCGGAATTTCTACCACTTTTTGTAGTAGTGCGTCCAATGAACATCAACCGGAAAACATTCAATGGGTATTTGATTTTATATAACTAGTCGCTGATGGCAAAGATTTCAGCGTCGATAAGAAACCTTCAAATCGTTCTCTCAACAGATTAGCTGGCCAATGAACGCGTCATAAAGTTTCAAATATTGCATAAATGAAATTAAATATGATGTGATTGGAGAATAAAAAACATCATACAATGACTTAGCAAATGAGAAGGGGAGGTATTTACAATATTTACAAATCACGTTTAGATGACTTTCTAGACGACTGAACGAACAACAGAAAGTAAATTACAAAATATCAAGGTATATCTTTATTTTTTGTTGGTATAGATTGCAATAGGCCAGTGAGCCGGTCAGTGGCGAGAATTGAATGAGAAAAGTAACTAAAAAATGTTTACACTATCGCACAACCGCTTCGACCTCTATCGATGACATTATGAATGGAATAAGCTTTATAGGAGCACCCACAGCTAACGAAAATTACGAGGTCTCATAATTTCAGTAACCTTTCAGGCATGAAGGTGCTACCTAAGTAGGCGAACAAGAAAGCGCCTTAGATAAAGATGCGAACTCATGATAACGTTCCAGACGTGGGTGAAGTAGTAGGAAAATTGAAAAATGTAAGAGTAGGAAGATAACGTTTAAAGAGAGCGTGCTCACTGGCTGGCAGAAAAACGCCCTTCTCAGGATTACCTAGTCATAGCACAAGAAAGCTAATGAAACGTTGATATTTTTGGTAACTGCTGAAAGATGGGTTAGTGCTTTATCCGATGAGTGAAAAAATTTTGTAGTTAACACCTAAATTACAATGAACGTTATGCAGTTCGAAACGCTTGACAAGATTTAAGCATGGAATACTGCTTAACATAAAAAGGCGAATATTTTCATACTGGAAACGAAACTGTGTGGCTAACTGACTTACCGAAGGCGAGTTCCCAACTTGCGAGATGAGTTCGAGACAGTTCATCAAATTAGTTCGAGAAACGTCTGAGATGGTAACTTCAATGACAGAAGTTTGAAATGTTGCAAAACGGGAGATCCGAGAACCGGACAATTTTCGAAACGGAGTTCCACAGGAGACTTAACAAGTCAATCTACAATTTAGCTCTGACCGCTACACTATGCTTGGCGACTGAGAAATGCCGGAAATGCGGACCGACAAAGCCCTCATGACTGGCTTTTTTCTACAAAGCGAACATCACATAAGAATAAAGACCCAAAAACAGTGCAGATA
The DNA here is from genome assembly GCA_037576465.1 of Parascaris univalens. NCBI lineage: Eukaryota > Metazoa > Nematoda > Chromadorea > Rhabditida > Ascarididae > Parascaris > Parascaris univalens. Next base: position 190,452,029 of record CM075173.1, on the reverse strand, counting down.
AAAATTCAAAGAACAAAAAGATAAGAGAACTGTATAAATGGAAAGTGGAGAAATAATAATTTAATGAGAAAAAAATTTACCAACTTACTGAAAACACTTATAATAACTATCAAAGCTAAGAAAAAAGGAAAATTATTTCAAAGCTTAATATATTTATTAAAGTTCCTAACGCTTTATAAATTTGCTAGGAAAATAACTCATAGCACAATAAATATTTAATCTTTTTCGTTTATTCCACTCGAAAGACAACATTCCACTCGCAAACCAAAGATGAAATATGCGGACGCCGTATCGATCGTGCGCCGTACACAATGTGATAATGCAGTTTTCGGTGTACGTTGTTCATACAACGTCGCGAGTGTTCGCCTCTCGAATTGTCGCCTTACATAGTCAAATTTCTCGGAAAATAAGTAGATGAGGCAATTTTAATGATTTTGAGCTTTTTCTACGAAAAACTGCACAAAATATATATATTTAATGTATAATAGCCGTTTAATTTATTACTTAAATGTGCAATGAAAATTGTGATAGTATGCATATTCGCACGGGAATTATTTCATTGTGGTGATTTATGCCATCAATCAAAGTGGCATAGGCGAACGATGAAAAACAAAGAAAATTGAATCGCCTCTTTTATATTTGTTGAATGAAATAAAAAGGATAAAGAATACGTAACATCAAAGAGAGGTGAAGAAAGAATAGGAGAAATTTTACGGCTCTATAATCTTTCTTAATTGCCTATATGACAAAAATTTGATGTAGAATTGTGACTGCAAAATAAAAATAAACGACGATTACAATAAGGATAATGGCGAAGAAAAACATTTGGCAAATAGCGAGGCCATGCTTTAGCATTTATTCTCGTTTTTCTACTTCAGTATTTCTTGCAAATTCCAGATGAAATTGCACCAATAAAACATCCATTCTTTCAATATACATATCTACTACATTTCCTGACCACCCTTTGCAAACAATAACATTTGTTTAAGCCTAGATTTGTCTCAAAATCTGTTTAAGTCTCAAAAGGAATGAGCGCCAATGAGTAAGGATCTGCGCGAGAGAGAATGAGGGTGTTTTATCTCCGGAGGCATTACAAGTAGTCGACACGAGAAGCACTATCCAAGGTGGCGTTTAGGAGGAATGACGATCACTGGTGCAAATAAGGTGATTTAATCGAGGCATTAAAAAATTAATTTCTCTTTCCAGAAATCAAGAGAATTCTTTTAAATAGAACAGAATTTACATAACATCCATTTGGTAATTTTTCTTGGGCAATTTCGTAAATGAAGAAAATATGCTAAAAATATTTGAGCAATTTTATACGCCTTCTCTTACTTTATATTTAAAAAAATGCATTCTTTGAATTATTAATCTCAGCCTATGTATGCGGACATTTAATTGTACGTCGACCCGATGACTTCATCGGACAATTCAGAAAAATGCTACCGTAAAGTCGGTGTAACTATTTAGGTACATTGGAGCAAATCAACAAGTCAATTCTCTGCTTGATCCAACAAACTCTGGATCAATCGGCGGCCAGATATTTCGAAAATTTCAGGGACACCCAGTTGTTTGAGGCCGTTCTATGGAACCGAAATTTGCCTTGTTTCATGAGGCAAATGAGCCTATTGATGTGGCTTGATGCTGCAAACTTTCGTTTTCTGCAACCACAAACGAACTTATAAATGATTCTATCGTCAGCCATTTAATTGGCATTTATGCATCCATATCAACATCAGTCGCCTTATCTTCCATTGAACACAAAAACCAAACTTAAATTAGAGAATCTGGCAAAGGACGGGAGATGATGGATGAATTTTTTGTCACTTAAAGAATGTTTGTATTAGTGTCAAATTTTTTGACGAACGAACTGAGAAAACATGTGGAAATCTGCTTCAGTAAAGCGTCGATATACGCGCACAAGGGTTGTTTATTGAATTCAATTTTTTATGCCTCTAAATCTGGACAAACTGAACAAGAGGATACAAGAAACAGAGAATGAACAGAGAGTAGCGAAGAGAACAAAGAGATCTGTAAAAGAGCTAAGCATTAACTTTCCGGAGGGAGAACTAGGCAGCTATCCAACCAGCCAGTCAGCCAGCCAGCCCGCCAGTCAGCCAACCAGTCGATATGGCGCTACCTGCTTATGACGTAATTGGCAACAAAACGCTGATTATGTGCAGCGGGAGTGGACGAATGCTTTAAAGTCGTAAAGTGTGTACGCGGCTGTCACACATTTTCTATAAACTTAGAAAGTATTTTCCAGTCGATATTTAGCTCAATCAAAGTTTATCACTGATAAATAATCTACTTTTCGAATATCTCTTATGAAAACCTTTTATTGGACAATAATTTGCAGCTCGTCGTGGATTGGTCTTTCAGCGCCCAAGTTTCGTATACGGACTGGAAAGGCTTTTCTATAGAACTGTGAGATTTGTGCCAGTGTAATAATTTACAGCTATAACGATATATTTGTTGTCGAAGGCTCTTCAATGCAGAAAAATTTTCCAAAAACTCTCTCCTTCCTCTTCCCTTCGCACAAGCACGCGTTCTTGATTGAGGTGGTTGTCCTCTGATTTCAATGCGCCCTATTTTTTGGCATCCGCTTCTATAATCAAAACGCTCCTAATGGCACAATGAAATGACCAATAATATAACGCCATCCAACAATCAACCTAACGTTAATGAGGCACTTCAGAAACAACTTCCTTTAGAAATACAACGTAAAAATGCATCCTGGAATGCTGCTTTCAAAGCAGTTCGACGATCGCCTCTTAAGCAACAGTAGAATAGAACAATGGCATATCGCATACGAAAACCTTTAAATATATTACTTTTTCTTTGAGATGACTGTCCCATTTTTGATGAGTCACTGTGACCGCTATTGGAATGAATATATTATCTCAAAACTGCAAGGGAATTTCGAATAATTTACATTAAAGACTGACAGCGAAATTAAAAAGAAAAATTGCCGAGGGTGTAAAGCAAAAAGAATGGATATCGGAGAGAAGCGAATCGACTCCAAAGTGATTGTAGCGAACATATCTGGAGCCAATAAATTTATGCGCTTGAAGCATTCCACCTATCCGTACAAATCGAATTTTTTCAATTCAGCTAACGCTCTATTAAAATGCTTTCATTCATTAAAATCATCAGTTCAAAGTTTAGGTTTACTTTATGCATTGTTGCTAATGGATAGGAAAGGAAATGAAAGAGTAAGCGTAAAGGAAATGAAAGCGTAAACAATTAAATTAGAGGAAACCGGAGAGACGTGTATTAGGATAAAACGAACAAAACGGACTGATGAGGACAGCTCGCGAGGGCTGCATCGCATCGATTTTATATATTTGAAAATGCGACACACATCATACCACACAGCTGCCGCATCGTCACTCTGCTTTATTGCCCTCCTTATAAATAGAAATGAGAACGCACGGAAATACGCAACTTAAGCACTTAAGTGTGCGCAAGAAAGGTTTACTTCCTTTCGTGTTTCTCCACAAGTCGATCCGCAATTCTCCTCTCCTTTCCCTTCCCACCTCCTCCTCCTCCCGTCGGTTGCTTGTCCGGTGGACCAGACCTACGAGGTGTCTGTATGAAATCCCTCTGTAGGGATGAAGGAATATTTGTCACTCCATCCGAACACTTTTCTAATGCGGGCCACAGGACACCAGTGAGTAGGTTCCGAGACCACATGAGCGCATCGACGATTCTTGTGCGAGGAAGCAGCTACGTTCACCAAAAACCTTCAATGCTTTGCGGCAGTAATTCTCTCTCGAAAACAGAAGAAGTGAAAAAGGATGAGGGCGGAGGGGGAAGGACGAAAATGGAGGATCCTGCGGCCTGGATCTTCCTCCTTATATTTACTAATCCATCCCTAAACCATACGACGGCGACTATGAGTGAGGCATTAATGCCTCGGATTTCAAACAGTTAAAAATAACAAATCGAAATGGAAAAAACGGGAAAGAAAACACAAAGAAAAACGCTTAGTTGAAAGGTCAACAAAAAAGAAGAAAGCAGCCAGCTTCATTTCAGACATCAACAAAATGAAATAAAGCCTTCAAAAATAAAGATGCAAAAAAAGAAGTGCAAAAAAATGACACCATAAGTGCTGTGGAGGCCAACTCTACTCGTTTAATAAGACTGTTCTGGTTCCTGTTCCTGTTCTGCTTGCATTGCCAAGGGAGAAATTCACATATCTCGTAAGATGCAAATTGATCGATCATTAATATATCCTTAGATTGATAAGCTATCCACTATTGGTCTCATAAATGAGTGGTTTATTGCATCCATAAATAATTGCAATTGAACCATAATAAACTCATGCAAATAGAAGTAAATCTTTGTGTTGTAAGAAATCAAATATAGTTTACTGTTTTATTTGAACTTTTAAAATGGATAATTTTATGAATTTTTTCCATTTTTTAATAAGTTCAAAAATGTACGCAAAGAGCTAAGAAGCCGGAAGTAAACTATGGAATTTCCAAAACACTAACATTTAAGAAATTCAAGTTTAATGAACGATTAAAGGGACGTTTGGAATTTAGAGCAATACTTCATTTATGCAAATATAGATCGATAAAGAACTAGCGAACAATTTAAGAGATGGATCATATCATTCAATAACGCAACGAGCTTGGTCGTGATGGCCATCTATGAACGACGGGCGGAAATCTGAACTGAAGTGGTTGTCCAATATGTGAGACGTTCTCTTTCAGTGGTGTTGTATTCCAATCGAATATTGGCAGTGGATTGTAGGTGGGACCTGATATACCCTCGAATAGTTGTGTCGCCATTAGAGAGAAATTCGTTGCCTCAAAAACCATCTTCGTGAAAAAGGATTATTGTTTGCAGTCATTGTCATTGTATATACGGAAATATTTTCATAAATCTAAATGGCAGTCTGAAAATGGAAGTTAATTTTGAACAACAAATTCCCCTAGTTATAACGTAGCATATTAGTAAAACTTTTGTGGCACTTTAAAACTGCACTTCTCATTTTCTTCAAGTTTCAAGGTGAAGGAATTAGTGAAACATTAAGTATATGAAACAATTGAGCTGCTCAGTTTACCATTTAAAACAAATATAAATTTTCTTTTTCTGCATTTAAGATAAGGTTTACTCAGTAGCGCCTAACCCTCTTAATCAGTACATTACAATCATATATATAAATAAATTATCACGTCTTATATTTGCAAGCTAAACTCGTCAATAACTGCTCATTTTTGCGCTCATTTATCTTGCCTAAGAAAACAACCGGTCGATCAATTATGCAACTCCACACCCATCTGATGAGGGTTGAAAACATATTTTATTCGTAACTAATGCAATCTTCTATTAATAACGAAAGATGAAGATTAGTTCCGCATTTTATATGAAAACTTGAAGTGAGATAAAGTGATACTTTCATGTCAGTAGCTCCATGGTCACGGAATCCTAGTGCTGGAAATGGGTAAGTACCATTGGGTGGATTCAAATCACTTCGGCATGAGATCGCGTTCTCTCCGCTATAAGGTGGTGTACAGTTGCACCGACTCAACGGATCGTGCTGATAATCATTTGATCTTAAATCACAATCAGCCATTTTCTGTAATCTGCATCATCCCACACGATCACCAAACGGATCACTACGAACTTTGACCTCGTTATATAATATCGCTAGCAAATGGCCAACTAATGTAATATCATGAGTGTAATTAGTAAGTAAGAAATGGGTAAACAGATGCAATAATATGCGTGATAACGTACGCTTTGATAACAATATAGTGCAAATCAGTTTATTCGATATAATAAAAATGTTGCAATTTTGTCCTACACTATCATTCGACAATTTACTATTCGACATGCATATAGTTTCTTCACGTGCCATCAATTAATCAACGACCAACATTTTGTGTTGTTTCTTTTTTTCTTCTCAATTATGGAAACCATTAAATGAGGAAATATCGGCAATCAGTTATCCATTGCTCACCATTTATCGTTATGACTTATCGCAGTTATCATTCATGAAGATCTCTAGCCAACAGGGACCAAAAGATCAACTATTCGATTCATTCAAATTCCAACTCAAGAAAACTGGATATTAGGGTGCCTGCTCGATTACAGAAGTCATGAATTTAACCCCAAACTGACCTCATCAATTTGCGAAGTGTTTTCATGTCAGCAACTGTCGACTGATCACGTGCAAAGATCAACGCACGCGGATTTCTTTCATAGGTGAACCAGTCACCGAATTTTTCTACAAATTTCCAACTGCCACTGCGATTAAAGATACTTGAAAAATAGCTGAAAATGATCGGCTTAAAATATTAAAAAGAGTGCAAAAAATGAGAAGGGAAGATGAAAAAAATAAATAAAGGAGAAAGTTCAGCCAATTTTAGGAATGCCTCAGGTGCTGTTGTTTTCTTTTTTAATCTCTAATAACATAAAAGGAGAAATAACTTCTCGAAATTCTCTTTTATGGTCAGTAATTTTTTCTTTGAGAAATTAAAAATTTTTTCATTTTTTCACCACCTTAAGATAATTTTATCTAAAAATAAAGTAACTATATAAATTTGCAAATCTCTTATAGCACATGTTTCAAGTTAACAGACTGTCTATCTTCCGCATAATTATTATGTGAGATTCGGCAACAAAGAATGCTCTTTATCCGAAAATATGTAATATGAATATGGGAAGCTGTCCTATTTGGTCCTTTAAGAAGTGCAAATTCTCATAGGATTTGGAAAAGTTCAAAAAAAGTTTAAGTTTTAGTTACTAAGTGTTAAAGTCCTTGTCGCACACGAAATGATATGGAATTCGAAAGTAAACTCTAATGACTACCATAACTTTAGAAGGATTCCTTCTGATATGTGATAATAAATTAACTTCTTAACTGGATATGAGTGAAGAAATGAAAATAACTAACGGAACATTGTAGCTAGCCCAATATTTCTGCTCTATGAGTACATGAGTGAGATCGGAATGTTTGATCAATCCTCTGTAATGATAGTATTTGATAAGAAGATGGAACCTTTCACTAGCGCGTTCGGTCAACAACTCTTTGCGACTGATAACGCTGAGAGTTTATCAAAGCAAGATTAAAATTCACTAAGTTCATCATTCTAGCAGTTATTCTAGCACGAAGTAATTCTTCGTAGCAATAGTGAGGAAGTAACATTTAAGATTTACAGGGATTCAACTATATTTTCAACATAACACGTGATATGCTGAAGGAAGTTTTGAGGCAGCAAGATAAAGGAAAATAGCAGACAAACTTATCGCAGAAATTAAATTGCAGGAGATTCCCCATCTATTATTAAAAAACACGGTGAAATATTGCTGAATGAGAAACAAAAAAACATTCACTTAAATGACTCACGTTCGCACATTTTAGCCGTTATTTTTCACCAATATTTTACCTTTGCTTCATTTATTTATATCCTCTATCACTCGCCATTAAGCTCATCCTACTTCTGTCATATTTATTCGACCTCTTTGCTTTGAAATCGAATTTTGAGTTGACTAAATCGGCTTTAATTTTTAAAACTTTAATATTAATGAATAAATCATAATTGAAATTAGAGGTATCCATTTTAAAGTTGATTAAAATTCCGCAATGAATCGTCGAATGAAACACTGAACAATTAGAAACTGACGGTAATTGTTCAAGGACGTGAAGTAGTCCAGTGCTCCGCAGTGGCTTATGTGGAGAGAATTTCTTATAATCAATTATCGACCACTGATTATTATATGTACCCGAGTTGAATCGTGCGAACGTTTTCGCCCACGATACAGCTGTGTTTGCGCTGCGATGTGCAACCTGCAATGATCTTTTTATGGCGTTTTAAAGGTTCTGTTGATTTCTTCTCTAATCGCTTTTTATAGTCATTAAACAGCAGAAATTGCACAAGAACAATAAGCACATAAATAAATTTCAATGAGAAACTATATGTAAATATACAAAAATATCAAAAAACACCAAACTTTAAATATAAATATAATATATTTTCAAAAATGATGAATGAAAATGGAAAAAAAGGTTAGAGGACGAGTGATGTTATTTGCAGTCCTTGTTTATAGATCCCATGCGATCAATATCCGTAAATATTTCATATGCCTGATGCCAACGTATAGCATTCGAAAGAAGTTTAACCACAAAGATGCATTTATGTTGTTGATTTATTCCATTCTGATGTATAAAAAGACCACTTAACAACTTTAAACCTACAAATGACCACTGCTTGAAGTAGAGTTGAGATTTGTGCTCTAAGATCTCCTAAAAGAGGGAAACCTTTTATGAGATTAACTTTCATTATAGTCAATGGGAAGAACTTGAACGACCCTATCATCAAAGAAAATGTTTGATTTTATAGGTTTAGTAGTGACAGCCTTACTGCTTGTGATAAGGCTATCAATCATGCTTTACCTATATTCAAATACAATACTGGTCAAAGTATAACATTTTAATTTCATCAATTAAATAACTGCAGTGTGTAAAAATATAGTGAAATATTTAATGTATAAGACGAAATACCTGTGAGCGTATCCACGTAAGAACGGATGTCGATGTGATAAACTTGAAAGAACTCTCATTGTAATTACTGATAGTCGTTTCCAATATTGCAAGTTTAGCAGATGTCAAGACGAAATCTTCGTTTGATGCTAGTGTACCTAAACTATTCTTACATCAATGACAAATCGTACTTAAAAACTTAAATAAGTATTACTTGGGAACTTAAATGACTATTGATTGAAAATTCATTAATTATGCTATAAAACGATAAGATTAAAATCCAAAATAAGATTACAAATCGAAGCTGTATCGCCGAATTTTAGATTTTTTGAAGTAAGATCTAAAACTACGTCAAATTTAGCTGGTACTTTAAAACTTATTTTATTATTATCCCAAATCTTCAAACGTATATATAATGGCCACATGAAAGCTGCTAAGGTACCCGAATCAAAAACATTCGCCTCTTATTGTTTCCCTATGCTTTTATTAGTCGTAATTTTCTCGTTCTCAGTTTGATGTGCAAATTATCACTTGATTTCAATTTATGCGAACTTAGCCTATGTAAAAAATACCGAACATTTTCTTCAAAAAAATATTCGTATATCTGAATTCACTCACAAATGCGAAATACTGTGTTATGTGGAAATGTTTTGAATTGATTATCTGGTCAAAGTGAAGAAAGAAACTGGCCTTTTTCTTTGATTTCTGAGAATCGGAAACACAATTAGAGCTTAAAATCGGGAAGATAGAAATGTAAATGTCATGTCAGCAAGAAAAGAAATAAATTAAACTTCAAAGAATACAACTTAATATACGGAATGCTAAATACGCAACTATTATAGTAATGATCACTGCTGAGAAGAGTTTAATAATTGAAATCATCTAACAACCAAACATCTGGTGAATAAATTGGGTTCATTCATTGCTGGAGGATACATATCAACAAGCAAGATAAACATCAAAGATAAGAATGGCTGCTAACTTCCGATAATCTGCGAGCTTAGCTATATTGTTAGAGAATTTCTACAGCAGTGCAATAGTAAGGGAATTTTCTTGATCCAAGGAACTTTCTCTCATTATTTTTAATGACTGCTTAATAGTTCAGCATGTGGCGACGTTTCACTTCAGAAATCCAAACAGAAACTCTTTAAATAATTTCTGCTAATAATTGAAACAATTATTACCTGGATAGCCGGATAAAGTAACAGTATGTCCTGGATTAGTGCTTCTGCCAACTTTGAAACTGTATCGCTTCTGCATTTTCAGCATTCTTGAATAGCTAGTCCACGTGACGTGTGAAAACAATAGATCTTCGTTACTATCAAGTAGCTGAAATAGTCATACTGAATTATTTATTTTAAACATGCTTCAATAATATCAGCACCAATAACAGGTGGAGGTTACTTGCAAACGGACAAGCTATGATTAGAGAAACCACTTTCAGGCCACAGTTACCTTGGAAGTTTATTCCGACTGAGGAATCTAATCAAGAAAGGCAAATCGAGAGAGAATATCACTCGTGATTGAATCAGATTTGAAAGAAATCGTAACATCAATAAATTCGCTGAATATCTTACTTTTCGTTTCGAGAGGAAACTGTTGAGTGGAGACATAAAGAGACACGCAAAATAAACTTGCAAATAATAATTGTTTTATACCTTGATAAGCGCCGAACAATGCCCAGATCCGAACGCTCGCGAGATCAGATGTGGTGGTCGCTTAAACTTCGCTTCTAGATCTTCGACATCTCCAGCCAATTGTAACATACTAAAGTTGGAGTCAAGGATAATTTATAAGAATCGGATTGTTGCATAAGAAATGGATAGCGAAATATTTATCTAGAAAATACAAAATATGGGCATTCCTTTACAAAATTTTATGGATGCAAAACTAGCGCAAAAAAAGGAGCAACTAAACAAAGATGAACTGCAGAGCAGCTACATCCACTTTTCGATCAACTTTCTGCATCCTATACCCCTGTGATTTGGTTCATTTTTTTAACTCATTACAGATCAACACCTCATAACCACCGCAAACGTTTTCATTCACTCATCCGTAAGGCCAAAGCTCAAAAAAAACTTTGGAATGAAACCGGCGACAGAACTGGCTGGGTAAAGGTTATTCAATGCCTACTCCACAACCTTCACACAAAACCACACCAATTTTGTATCCGAATATGTAATTGGCTGTTGATTAGAAAACAGTTCTTCCCTTGTTATACAAAGAGGGCGGTCACTTGTTAAAAGGTCTTCTAACTTACTATATAGGATGGACTGTGAGATCGTTTGGTGATTCAACGTAAGTGGGATCCCCATCATATCCTGCAACCAGTCCTTCGAGTTGATTCAGTGTGAAATTAACCTGCAAAAAGGGCGATGATCGTGATTTCTTGCTGGAATACATCTGTATGAACGTAGTGGCCGAAAGCTGTTCATTCGATTTTAGCATGTTCATGGAATATCAACAAGGAGAGAATCGCAAACTTTTTCGCTTCCATCGATTTCTTTTTCCACGTTCTCTTTGTCCACATTTGTCCCCAACCTCTCCGTTCCACTCTGCGGCATTTGCTAGCAAAAAACGATCTCATCCTCTTTCAGTCCCGCCACTGTCTCTTTCATAAGATTTTTCCTTTCTTTTCAACCAATTTTCTACTTATACTGCTTATGCTATCTGGCTATTTAGCCTTTGCAGTGAGGCCCATTTTTGGCATTTTCTTCTTTTTTGCAAAAATCCCAGCTCAAAAATTTTTCCAATCGAAACTTCCATTATGAGTCTCACATCCGGAAATCCACCCTTATGTAAGTTTAGTTGTAGCACGATTGCTGACTTTGCGTAATCTAATTAAGTTTTTGTATAAACTGTTTTATGCCTACCATCCCCTCCAACATAGGTTATTGATGTCATAGAGAGATCAGTGAGACGACAACCTACATGGTGTGATATGACGCGACTGGCAACTTGATTCTGCTAGGAAGCATATAAAAGGGACATAAAGGCGAATGAGATCTGGGCAGTTCAGCAAGACCCAATATCTAAAAGATAAGAAAGCGGTTGCAAGTTTGCATCCCAGCAGCAAAAGTAGTGCTTATTTAGCGTCAGAATGCTTCACACATTTTGCTTGTGATGGGTAAGAAGCATCGGTCTACATGTTCTTTTTAGCGGAGTCAAATAAATTTTTAAGGGCTAAAATTGATAGGAAAGACGGAAAACAACAGTTAAAAATAACCTGCTTCCAATAAGCATCATCGGGATTCGTCCTAATCTTTGCTTTCATCCATAAAAAATTCTTTAGAAGGAAAATAGACAATCGCTCACAGTACTCTTGCGCTCCTTTACAGTAATTGAATACGGTATTTTGTAAATGCATTTTGATAAGGTCACGACTCACCTCACCTGAATAGTTGCAGTTTATACAAACTATAATATGATCAGCAGCAACCACCAGCCACTAATCAGCTAAACCAATATTGGTGGCAAGAAGAAACAATTCACACCGAAGAGTGAAGTGAGAGCATTTTGAGCGTGAACATCGAACTGGCGACATAAGATACATGTGAAACAGATACGAGTGCCCTAATGTAGGCCTTCTCAGCACGAATGCCTACCAAAAATCCACTTGGAGAGGAAAAATTCGAAGCTTACCTTCATAAGCCTAATTCGCCCCACTAATATTATGACTGGGGAAGGTGAGAGGGAGAGAGGGAATTGTACACAGCTGTAATCTATGCGTGCGCATGAAATCTATTACTTATTCACTTATGTATGTTATTTACCTAAATGACCTTCCCCACTAATTCATATCTCTGTTTATCTCTTATGGCTCACATTTCTTTCAGTGAACTTCGGTGAAGTTCACTGAAAGATACTCATTTATTAAATGAGAATTTCAGATCCATCAACACTAAAGGGGATCGTTGAATTTTTGGTGGACGATAGTAAATTAAGTGTGTTTTAAAGTGAAATAAAAAACGACGCAATAGAATATTTTTAGCGTGAATATAAATCATTGAACATTATGGAGGACCCTTCAAATATTGCCTCGAAGAAACGAACCTTCAGCAAACCCTGCTGCATAGGCTAATGTATAATCGGCAACATGTTCATCCAAAGCATCCACATTTATGAAAGCCCATCTGAAATGATAGTCGGTGATTTTGCATTTGGCGTATCGCAAGACCTACACAGAACGTGTGATTCCAGTATTTTGCGCCTTTCCGCTGGCTAGTTTATTCACATGCTTAATGAGCATTCAAATGATTGAGTTATTTCCTTTCCTCATTTACCTGGCTAATGAAATAAAGTAGATGCAGAATACCTGCTCGCGAAAGTTAACAGGAACACCGATGCACATCAATTCGTACATTTAGTTTAGGTGGATTTTTCGACGACTCATTTTATTATTCGTCCAAACAATAGGAACAAAAAATCCACCTTTTCAGTTAACAGTTCGAAAAAAATATATATATATAAATTCAAAAAAACGAAAGACCTATTGCGTATGCCGTAGTAACCTTGAAAATACCTGATTACTTCACCGGCAAATTTTCTTACTGCTAGTGGTTGCATAATTTTCAGCCGTAAAGCGATGTTGAGCTCAGCAACCGGTTTACTCGTACGATTTTTGTCCAGTGAGTCATCATATGTTACTAGTCAAAAAACCTAGAAGTAACCAGATCGTTGAGTATTTTACGACACCACCGGATGAAGCAACATTCGTAGAAAAAGTGGAGGTCTTGGCGAGGAGATCTTTGCATTTTTGGAAGAAGCAGAAAAGCGGAAAAATGAATTTATTCTTTGAGGAATATATAATACCACGTAAACATCCAAAAATTATTGGAACAAGTTCGTTATTCACGGTACGATAAACACGCCAAATGAACTTATTGTTGAGCTTATTGCGCTCAAACTCTGCAAAATTACTTTAAATGTAAAGAATAATTCAACTGAAATTTTATGAAGTTAATTTTCGACCTACCCTGTGGAATTAATCGAATTTATAAATTCAGCCTTTACGATATCCCTCACGCAATTTGTAGTCCCACCATCTCTTCGCTGTATTTGACCATCCAAAGACAAACAAACAACAACCTAAATATGATCCATATTTATGGCTGCAATTATTCCTAACTTCGTTCACATGTTCTGTTAACATTCAATAATTTTCCCAAATAATTTTTGGGAGTAAATAAGTGATGAATATTGGAGAAAAGTATGATAACTGATGCAGGATAAGATTCAGAAAAAAAAAGCTTCTCTGACTTCATTTGGGCATTTTTGGTCCTTCTTGGTTTTTGAAAAGCTTTCTATGCAACTCCGGTGGAAATCCTAGATAGAAACGACTTGCGAGACACCCTCGAAAGTAACTCTAAAGCATTATTTAAAATTTATGACTTGAAATTGCGGTTAAGATCTACGAAGGGTAACATAGAATGAGGCGTAAAAACAAAATAACGACCTCTCTTTCTGGATTCCGATGGGAAGCACGAACTTCTGGATATTTTTCACCAACAGAAGAAGCTTCATTAAACGCAGTAATGCAACATATAAAAAGCAGGAGCATTGTTGAACAAACGCGTGTGGCAGATGCAACTCGAAATATGCTCCTCACGCAAGCCGCCAATGAATTTGCAGAAGGTCAGCTGATAATGTGCAATCCTGCTCGCACGCCCTCTCCAAGGGTGACGACATATATCACTTCTTCTAAATATTTATCATTCTCTCCTTGGCACTGTTAGGGACGTTTCTATGACTCCTCCCTCCTCCCTATCCCTCTTCAAACATATTACGACCTAAGTGTGTAATAAATGTAAACTAATGCACATCTCTCTCAACTACCGAAAGAGATTTGTTAAGAACTAACGAGTGAAAAGTTTCTCACGAATCGGCTCTATAAATTAAATGAGTTTGTCTCATTATTGCATAAAATCACATCTTTATGTTTATTATACGCAAAGCTCATATTTCTAAAGTGCATCGTCATTCTCGTCGGTCAATCTTTCATGAATATAGGCGAGATTGCGGCTTACCCAACTATGATGAACACTTACAATGCAATTCATTTATTTCAGTTATGCGATATTGATAATCATAAATGAAAACGATTTATTGCAGCAATCAATTAATATTTCACTTTTATGAATATAGATTAGGACGGTGTAAAAAACATAGTTGCATCTAAATACTATGCAGAGATACTCTTCATATTTTTACCAATAAGCATTTTTCATGAACTCAATGAACTTGCTGGAGCACAATTTGAACCTCGTAATTGGTAAATTGCTCAACGAGCTTAACAAATCCAAGCTTAACTCAGAGCGATTGAAACCGTCGCAAATAATTGTGCTTAAAAAAGCCGCAAAAAATGAGTGGCTCGTTTTTGTCGAAGAAATGAAAAAGGGCGACCAAAATGCCTCTTGATGACCCTTTTTTCAAAGTTTCTGCAGTTATAGCTTCTTTAAAGTTTATTTGTTTTCTGATATGCGACTCCTATCTTGCGGCTCCTTACCTCTCTAGCAACTCCTCCACCTTATTAGATTTAAGCCGAGTGCCCCACTCACATGATAAGCAGTAGTGAGAGATGGGGACTTGCATCTTTTCCGTTCAGAAGAATAATGACAGTTCTAACAATGAAATTAAAATGTGCACTGCTCGACTTGTATTTTTAAAAATCAACGAATTTTTAGCGGATTGTAAAGCCATACTAATATAAATTAGTTGCATTTAAATATTAGTTACATTTTGATCTCAGAACTATTGAATTCTTTATAAATGATAACATTTCAATAGTTTAATCAAGTATCGCCTCGGAGCTATTTGCTTTTCTTCTACTTAACGCCATCGATTCGGTTCTGATAAAATAATGTGTATTGGCAAGCCATCTACAATCCAACATCTCTTGGTAGGTAATTCGATCAGACGGTGACGGATGTAACATTTGATACAGCAGTTCCTTCACATCATCACTAAGGAATATCAACTTCGGGAAACTCACCCTGAAACCTCAGAGCAAATATTCGAAATCAAAGAATGCATACTGAAATCTAACAATAATTCATCAGATTTATTCAAAAAAGCGATTGCATCAGTGTTCGACCCGTCGAACTCAATTCTGTTAGGCACTTGAAATTTATGTGCTCTTCACAATCACAAAAATAGATGCATAATGCGATTGCTATTTCATTAGTTGAATTTTCGGACTGCATTGTCGATTGTAAGTCAAGGCATCGAAAAATATCGCTTTTAGATTCTTATCGTCACTGCAATAACCTTTATTCAGTGGCAAAATACCATTTTCTCTCTTTCTTCCTTTTTTATTCGAAAAGGATAACAAATCATTCAGCATAAGTAAATGCTCTAATTTAGGTGGAACTTTCATCCACGTTCATCGCTTTGAGTTATTATTTCCCTGACAAAGTGCACATTAGCAATTTCAGATGAACAGCAACAAAGCCATCAAGATTTTATTTTATTTTACTTTATTTTATTTTTGAATAATTAGAAGGAGAAAGTTTGCTTAGCGAAGATTTCAAAGCAAACCTATGCTGCAATTGCCGATTCAGCATCTTTCTTGGATTATCGGAATTATATGGCATAACACCAGTGATCATTATATAGAGTACAATCGCTGCGCTCCAAACATCCACAGTAAATCCATTATAGGGTATCTGCCTTAATACAGAAATAATTACACTCTTTCCACACTAATCAATTTCTTTCCGACAGCACTGAATAAAGTTTTCAGAATCTTCAAATACCTTTGACGGTTAGTTGCATTTATGGTGTTAAGGCTACTACCGCAAAATAAAAAAGAAACGGACGTAAGTTCCTTCCTTGTTATCTGTAGAATCAAATACGCCATCACCTCTATGGTATCTGCTGATATGCAATTACGAGGATCCAAGTCGACACTCAGCGAGACGGATGACTAAAGATGAGGTTGCTCAGGAGAAACAACCCGGGTTGATGTTCAGTAGGGTGGACTCAGCATCGCGGGCATTCATAAAAAATATAACGGCATTCGATAAGTTTGCAGACACTACTCTCTCATATCTGTCTGATTATTTTTTAGAATTCGGTTCTATTTGAAGAATGCCACTTAGGAAGATGTGACATGACTCATAAGAAAACCTAGATGCTACCCTATCAAAGTTAGTTAACGATCATCGCTTTCATTGTGCTGCTTATTTAAGGATGTGCGCATAAACCTATGCAGTGAACGCGTGATGGATGGGAACCTAATGGAGCTTCAGGGAAAAGTGAAGGATAGGAAACGAGAGTGCTTTGCTTTTTCCTTCCCTCCCGTGCCTCTCGGTTTCTGCACTTTTAAGTACTGCAACGCTATTGGTTCCGTAAATACCAACTTCTCTACGGAAACACCTTACTGATGCGATTCGCACATCACAGCTGCAGTGGTATTGTGAAGTAAGAGGGGAACCGAAGAGAGGAAGGCGGAAAATTTAACGAATACCCAAAATGTCAAAGAAACCAATTAACTGCATTGGGCAAGAAAGGAGGGAACAATAGCCATTTGAGAGCTCCCAACCAAAAGCAAACTCAACGAACGGGGAGAAGGAGGTTTAGGCAATCATCCCAATCGCGAGGACATAGCAGAAAAAATCGAATGAATAAGATCGTAATATCTTAACTGACCATGCCGCCTTGTGACGGGAGACTGTAGCTAAATAAGCATCACATACCTCAATATTTCAGGCGCAGCATATGCACGTGACCCACAAAAAGTTCGCGACACATCACCATCCTTCATCATACGCGAAAAACCAAAATCACATAACTTAACGTTGTCACATGAATCGAGAAGAATATTCTCGCATTTCAAATCGCGATGGGCCACTTTAATCGACTTCAGATACTAAATTAGTATCTTCTCATGCTGAACATCTTTTCAATCACAATTTGCCATGAAAAAACTTCTTAATTTTTTTATTCGAATAAGGTACCAAAAAGCATTTAGGGCAGCTGAATAGATGATAGAAAGTGAAGAATTAGAGTTCATTTTTCATCGCAGCACTGTCGTGGCCTTGCACGGATGGTGTTAGAGCAATGCGTCAATACGCAAAAGTTGTAGGCTGGGAGAACATCGGCTGCAAAACTAGATCGCATCCAAAAGTGAGACCTGAGCTAAGTTGCTTTGCAATCTAACTGACCGTACTTTATCAGTTTTTATTTCAATTCCTAAAATTATTTCATGAATAAAACTTCTTTGGCATTTTCTTTATTTTTTAAAATTACGTTTTTGCTAACGCAGTTATTTGAATGAGAAATTAGTTTATGCCCACCATAAGCGCTTCAATTAGCTGACGAAAATAAAATCGGCTTTCGTCTTCATTTAGGCGTATTTTTCCTTTAATCCTTCGTAGAAGGTCACCGTTGTTAGCATATTCTTCTACGAGGCATACGAAAGGTCCCGAATGGATCACCTGTTTACATCATAATCTATATATTCATCTCAAAAATTCCACAGATAGACAGTCTACCATTCTGAACATTGGCTTCTTGAAAATTTTGCGGTATTTAGTTACTCGTTCATCAGTTTATCTGCATAGCTAATGCTTTATGACACTTCACGGTAGTCACATAATAAGTGACCCATGCGAATTATGAAGCATTAGTACCATAAGTCTTTAAATTTGCACCATCCGCATTATGGTCTAGCAAGATCTGCCAAATAAAGAATACAACTATATGCTTTCTTATTCCAATATGGCAAATTGTGTGGCTCTAATATTTTAATTACTTCGTTGCAACACTCAACAATGGTTGATGCCTCGTAGATTGTATGGGTCATGAATCCATCAACGCATCGTTGAACATCTACCTGCCTCAAGTGAGCAGTTAACGCATAACTATAAACGAAGAGAGATTTCTTCGAGTTCTTTTCAACAACTGAAGAAGTCCGTCCGGCTGATGATATTGTTACACATGGCATTGTATAATGGTATTAAATTTGGCGATGCCGATCAGCAAAGTCCCAAAGTAATGCATTAATACCTATAAAAGACTGAAGCGAAAGTGGACGATAGTGATGGAGATCAAGGGCAAAGAAAGTAGAAAGTAACGATCATGTTGGGCATTGCTTCTTCCCATCAACACGGGGAAGCAGAGCGCTGCACGCGTAAGGAAGACTCCACACCAGTTGGCCTTGACGAACTTCGAAATAAACTTTGAAGTATAACAGGGCGACCTCGCGCACTGATCATGCGAGTCGAACTCACGATCAGAAGATAATGCACAGCTGACATTTCTGGACGGCTGAGGGGACTTCGACGCTACTTCGAAAGATGGAAGATCATTTTAGGGGTTATCCCAATGCAGACTGCGAAACGAGCTTTCTGGACGAAAGGTTCCGACTCCGTGGCGCAACGGTAGCGCGTCTGACTCCAGATCAGAAGGTTGCGTGTTCAAATCACGTCGGGGTCACTGAAGCCTTTGCATCAATGGAAGTGAGCATGACGTTATCGCAAAATAGAGGAACACCAGCCAAGGATGCTCTGACGAAATTCGAAGTAATCCTTGAGTACCAAAGTGGCGAGCTCTGAGTATCGATGATAAGCGT
This sequence comes from Parascaris univalens, assembly GCA_037576465.1. Taxonomy (NCBI): domain Eukaryota; kingdom Metazoa; phylum Nematoda; class Chromadorea; order Rhabditida; family Ascarididae; genus Parascaris; species Parascaris univalens. The sequence continues at coordinate 190,432,959 of CM075173.1, read as the reverse complement.
CTGACTCGTGATCCGGAGATATAGCACAGCTAACGCCTTTTTGGACGGCTGAGGGAACTTCGACGCTACTTCGAAAGATGGAAGGTCATTTTAGGGGTTATCCCAATGCAGACTGCGAAACGAGCCTTCTGGACGAAAACGCCCCGACTCGCGTCTACAGATCAGAAGGTTGCGTGTTCAAATCACGTCGGGGTCATTGGCGTCTTTGCATCAATGGAATTATGGGAAAGCAGAATATTGGTATTGGAAGGGCGTAGACAAATCACGTCACTTTGCAGGTCTTTGGATTCCGTAGGTTCAGGCCACGCTTTGGATAAAATTCCGTAGTTATGATCAACTTTGTTTCCTGACTACTTGAAGCGTCGAATGCGCTTGATGAGCGGATTTCCAAATCAATGCATTATAGGATCTGGATTCCGTAGGTTCAGGCCACATTCGAGGTTTGTTGTTCATGTTGAGGCATCAGTTCGCATGGGCGCCTTTGGGTAGTTATGATCAACTTTGTTTCCTGACTACTTGAAGCGTCGAAGCGCTTGATGAGCGGATTTAAATATTAATGCGGTAATTATGCATGGAGGGTACATGTGCTATAGATGAAATGCAGCAGTCTGTGTCAATTTTGAAATGATTGGCCATATGATGATATCTAAAAACTAGCATCCACCCGGTTGACAGACATCAGCTAAACAGTAGGGAGAAGTGGAAAAGCGGCGTTAGTGATGGCGCTTTGCATCTTCTTGCTCATTTATTAACCAGTCTTCTAATCTGCCAGCTATTAAAAGCCCATACAAAATCATCGCATTCATTTTTAAACTATTCCATGCACCGCCAGGAAGTTTTTCCGAAAAGACCACTTTCCTATGAGCCGACCGATGAAAAAAAAGGGAATTCGATCCGAAAGTAGTTAAAAATTCGTCACTGCAACTAACTGTCGGTAACTCCTATAAATATGAAATGATATATAGATCACTCAGAGTTACATATTATAACCATATTATAACATAACCATTATAACATTTAGCACTTCCCAAATATATTATAACAATATGATCACAATATGACAACATTTAGCACTTCCCAATATGATCACATATTATAACCATTAATTTTCATGGATCTAGCTTAAGCACTTCCCAAATTCGAATCAAAAAACAGACTTATAGATGACTACATATTCAGCCATTGAGCGGATTTTAGCAAACTACACAACCAAAGAACAATCTTCCTCGCATTCATGTTACGAGATGTCCATAAAAAATTTCTCAATGTCCTCAACAGAAGCGTTGAGGAGATGAAACTTCTGAACACATTACAAATGGGCTAACTAAATGTGAAAATATCGTTGAACGGAAACTCACGTCGTAAACCTTTATAATATTGTTGTGGTTTAATGTTGGTACGATTTGCAACTCACGAGGAAGGAAATCTTTGATGTACCGTGATCGCAACCTTGATTATTAAATTTAAGTAAGTAAATAAACAAATAAGCGAGTAAATAAATGAAGAAATAAATAAAGACACATATAAATAAACAAATAAATAAACAGATTACAAATAGCGCTTCGCAAGATGACAAACCTCTGAATACCTCAATGGCTGTGTGAGAGGGAATGGGAGCACTAAGTGCAACATAAGTAGAGGGCGAATTCATTGAAGAGGTGGAAATAATCGTTTTAGGGTTCTTTACGACGTTGTGAGTATGAAAAGATGAACTATATTATCCTAACGCAAGCACATGTAATTGAGCGCACTGGTGCGGTAGGAACAGACCCCAAAAAACCTATTTTCCGATTTGACAGTAACAGTCCTTTAATAAATACGGCAGTTGCATTTTGTCTTGTTCACTAATGAAAGAGGAGAGATGAAAGGGTGTACACAGAAGAGGAGCGGTGGGGGAAGGGGATTAAAATCAGCCTATATAAAAATTCTGAGTACGGTGGCTTTTTGACAGGTGTTTTTGATGTGGATTTACTAAAGTTCGTTTCATAAGCACTGAAATTTTACGCGCGAAGATACTGTGGGTTATGAGCAAATTACTTCAGTATTTCAAAACGGCAGGTGGAATCGAGCCTGAGCTCGATCTCTAACTTCCGAACGGCTAGAATCTGAGCTTTGAGGAGAATGATTTTACGAGATTGGTCGATGCAATAAACAAATACCGTTTATCAATGATCTTGATCGCGACAGTCTTGTGCTGTCTTGAACTCCATGCTTTTTTCACCGTTGAGTATGTACCCCTTCCTACAACGATGGATGAGAGTGAATAATCATAAAACCCGACGGCTATATAAACGTTAAGAAAATAGGTACAACACAGTCTAAGAGACCTTCAGCTGCATTTATTTTTATTTTACCAGAGCTCTTATAAAGGAAAATCTCTTCATGTGAAGATTTACAGCGGAAGCATTTGAATTATTTCATTCCCACAAAACTTTACAAAATGCAATGTGAGAAGAGGATTTCTATGCATTGTGATTTCTGCAATGAAGTTTTGTCTATAATGTGATGTTTTCGACGTTTACGCCCATATGAATATCGTTGTGCTCATTGAAAATGTTCCACCTCATTGCGCTTTTAATTTCATATTTACAAATATATGCATGAATTTACATGTAATTTCTAATTGCAAATGAAGAAAATCGTTTAAAATCACGATCCTGAATTCCTAATCGTGACAACAGCACTTAAAATAGCTTCTCGGCTTCCCCAAGTTGCTGATGCTAACATAAAATCCATCACTTAAAATTTCATCAATAAGCGTCTCATAATCCATTCAGACTACCTAATAATGGATTCAAATTCCAACGAATAAAAAGTCCTCACGAGGAATCCTTTGAAGCATTAACGCCTCCTTAGTCAGTCATGTTCAAGTTGTGAGCAATAGGCGAGAGAAGAGATATGGCCAATAACTGGGCTCCACAACTAAAGCGACAGTGGGGAAACGCAAAGGAAAGAAGGAAAGCGGAAACGATGTAATATTCAGGCACCAAGACGTACCAATGAGTTCTTCGCACCAGACACCGTTGTTCTTTAGTTCAAAATTGATTCTAACAGAGGCGAGACTTTCGTCGGGTGTTGCTTGAGACATTCTACATTCGACTGAGCGCAGAAAAAATATGACACCGACGACTTGAGTTATACTGCATATTGATAACGATGTTAAGCAATAACGTCAACAATTAAGTTATAATCTATCGTACTGGTTCCACTGAAGCCCGCTATTCTAACTCTTTTCACCGAATTTATAAAGTTTTATTGGGGTAGAGTTATTGTGCTTCTATGAAATTTCACAAGATACAGCAACAATATTGTTGTGAGGTTGAACAGGAAGAAGATTTTGCTTTAGAGTGCAAATCTCTGCGCATCCATGTGATTCTAAAGGGGACACGAATTTCGAAATCTCTTGATCACTTTCTTGGTCACTCTCTGGACATCACTAGCCCTGGAGCGCGCTAAATGATTTCACGTTTATGTATATAGGCAATCTCTCGTTCTTAATAGAGGTGATGCATTGCTGGGGAAAGAACTCCTAATAAGCGAGACGATAGTTGTATATCTGTTGTTCCGAAAGATTTGGAGGCGGGCACTTCAAGAACACTTACAGGGAGATGGAAGTGCGTTCACATCTGTTCATCTATCAATATGTTAAACTGTATTAACTGCAATAACGAAAAGTGATGTGGTATAGTGTCAATTTTTGGATGTTTTTCCTCTCCCATTAAACTGTGGCATGAATTAAAGACTGCAGAAATCTGGTAACGGGAAAATCGACCACTGATCTCGACTTTAAGAACGCCACAAGTATGCATTGCTAGCTACTCTTTCACTCATTAGAATGCCGCTATTTTTTCGTTATTCTCCTTTATGATGTTTTCGGTTTAACCTATAGTGTCCTCCTCCTTTTTTTCCAACGATATACAAAAACATCAACCGATACCAACAGTTAGTTAAATCACTCCGCTTACAAAAGTCTCTGACAATGACGGTTTATCTTTCGGCATCTTAAATATTCCCCTAGTTGTCATCAGTACAAAGCTGTCGTATAATTTGAGAGGTAAAACGTTTTTCGTCGTTGAACCTTTATATGGGTGGAAAATAAAAAGATAGTATCTTCCTTTATAAGATGACAGTTAGTCAACGCGATTGGTACTGAATGATATCTTATCATTTTGTGAGCAACTTTCGCTAATGTTTGGGCATAGAGCACATAAAATGCAATCATGATTGGAGCGACCAAAAAATAATATTATTCCACGCTCGACGACAGAAGAAAATTTGATATGAGCAAATTGTATGCATTTATCAGATACAACTCTCGGGTTTCTCTACTAATCTCATGAAATTCACGCAATTTTCAAGCAGTTCTTCATTAGCTTCAGCTATTACCCATCCTGCATCCGCATTCTCATCCGCATTTGAATCAAGACAACATCGTAATCGCATCCATCGAGAATACTTCACTTTAGTAAGCTAATCCGAAATGAAGCAGAGTCCAGGAAATAAAATTTCCCAAAAATGAATCCAGGAGTGAAAACCAACTTCCGATATCATAACAAACGGACAGAAATTCACTCATGAAAGAACAGACCGTTTAGCACGATGCTTAAACAAACAATAAGCCTTCGAATGCAACATTGCAAAATATAAATGCCGAAATGACTGATGAGAGCATACCTCATTTCTTAATTTGGATATACGATAAGAAAGTTTGCATATAGAGGGGATTTTTCGCAATAAAACATAAAGGTGTGCACAAGCAATTTAATTTCGACCAGGCGTTCAGCGCTTGTGGCGTTTTTTTTCGAAGGCGGTGCTGATCTGTCGCTGTTTCAACATAACTCTTCTAACTGGAAGGCTTAATTTTCACTAGAAGGCAATAATTTTATATTTTTTGAACGATTATTTGTTTCATTTCGTTGATTATTTAATACACTAATTTACATTGCTTTTAGGAAAAACAACTTGAAAATCGCTGAGTGATTACATCTCACCTTTAGGACGAAAATAATGACCTTAAGAATATTATGTCCTTTTGAAGAGGTGACAGATGAGAATGCAATATTTAAGGAAACCCAGAAGGGAATGGTAACAGTGTTCCCGAGTAAACCACAAAAAAGACATCATATTCCAAATCGGATACAAACACACAGGAAACGATTTATCGCAGTTGAGAAGAAATTTGTAAGTGTTGATTCAAGACAGAAATCAAGTTTATATATCGCCTAATACAACAAATAATTTCATTACCTCTCACCTATCTTATTACAAGTATTTCAGTATGAACGGATACATCTTTCTTCAACAGGCATGACTTTTACGCGCCTGTATCTAAAGCGTTAAATTTCTTAGTACCTTATTTACCTGCACCTTACTCTCTTTGAAACATTTGATTTCCGCTTCATTTCTTCGAGACACGGGAGAAGGTGATCGCCGCATAGAGTTTAATAATACCTCTTCAAGGCAATAAGGTAATAAAGTCAGCTCAGTGGCTAATGCATATATGCAGACAGCTGAAGTGAACCATCGACCACTTTAGTGAGTTCATTTTAAATAACGCAATCAATCGCTTTATCTAACTCGGGATTGGCTAACTCCGAAGTAGCATCCCTTCCTAACTCCACTTCTGCATTCAGAAAGACGACTAAACTCGTCCTTCTTCAACAATATTGGAAGAATAACTTCTCTATGACATCATCGCACTCTCTGTTATAGAAGATGCATTGTTTTACTTCGGCCACATTGCACTTATAATGTTGTATGATGGGGGAGATTTTCTCGCGTTTGTATGCATAATTCGCCCTAACCGATTTGATGTTCGTTGTACAGCGGATATGAATGACGCCTGATAGTGGGTGAGCCGTCTGTGTTTATCCGGTAGTTGGGCATAGTGGATGCAAGGATGCGTGTCGGGTAAGCAAAAACTTCAGGTGGCCTGGTGCGTTTACGATGGTCGTCCCAGACTTTACACATTTTGAGCATTCGCTTCGTTTGATTTAATTTATTCCCGCAAAAGTGCGCATTGCGGTATTATATATGCTTGATCGGACAATTAAGCCAGCAAGCAGTTACTTGATAAATAAGTAAGGATAGCTGTTTTGAGCAGCCGGACTATTCTTAAGCGATGGTCGCAACAACAAATATTATTGAGTGCATGAAGTTCAATAGCATGCTAAATTAAGTACCCAAGTTTTATTTACATGCCAATTTACAGCCGACCGATTGAATGCTAATAAAATATGCAAATGATGGCTCCTGACACATAGATATACCCTCATATAGTTGAAGCCGTTGAGTTCACGAAACGTAGATGAGAAATCGTCGAGAAGTGATCTATGTTGCATGCAGTGCGTGCCTTGCCTGAAGGTTGCAATAACCTGCGTAACGCAAATCTATTACATTGTACTGCGATTGTCCTCTCTGCGACCGTCAGTTTTTTAGTGATTTGCAGAGCGTATACGATTGTATTATAAAAATTTCAAAATGCATGTTCGATGAAATATAACGTGGCACAACCATCGAAGATATGTTGCCTCTCAGAATTCGCATCAGATCACGCGAATGCCCTATAAGGAATGCCGGAAAAAGGCGTTGCATTCATATATTCGATAGAAGTAAATGTTGCATTGGAACAGATTTTTTAAACAAATTTGAAATTCCTCTTTAGAGGAAATCATAAAATGTGAGGAAGTCATTACGATGCTCGTAACAGAAAGCGTTTGATCACATTCTTTGCCATTGACATTCACCTCATATTAAATTCAAACTCTTCTATATTGGCTAAGTCTCGAAGTTTTATCGTTGCTGATTTTGCTATTGCTAAATGAGATCGTTCCTTCTTGACCTTTCATTTCAGATAATCAGCGTTTAAGAGAGGATATGAGAGGAATTTTTTTGAAGGTTAATTATGAGCGGGAGGAAGCAAAAATGGAGCATAAATGATAGTCGGCAAGAAGAAGTGGAATACACGAGCCGATGTGCACAAAGCAGCCGTTAATATCACGCCGTTTGCTTTAACAGATTGCAACATGTTATGCTGCTCCCGAAATTGGTTGTGAATGCTTGAGGCTATCGTGACCATTGACGTTTGCTCCCAATTCCACCAAACATTTTTTTTAAAATTTCACTAATTATTTACTATTTATAACTGAAAATGTTAATTCATAATTTATGAAGTATGATTTATAAATAAAACTGAAGCTCACTCTGATTACAATTTAATGGTTCACTTAGAGTTAAAATATACAGCTATGGTTGGCTCAGAAAATGAACACATATTCATATACGAACAAAATTCGACTTATTTAACTGCGCATAACATTTATATAGCTACAAAGTGGCTTGCGAATAAAAATATACAAAACTGGAGTTGAAACGAATAAATCGATGCAGTGCGCAAATCCGCGAATTTGATCAACCGCCTTCAATATGTGAGACTTTATGGAACTAAATAGGCAGATCTATGTTGCTTCCGCATTAAATTCCTATGCACATTTTAACTACTGACAGAGTACTAAGAGGAAAGCTGAATCCCTTCTGCCTTGCCAATACGCAACAAACGCCAATTTGCAACACTTCTTCTTGTATGAAACTACTGTTTTCCATCCATAATGTTTTTAATGAAAAAAAAGAAATAAGAAACATATGACTGAGCATAGCAACTGTATAAATACATGACATATAAAATATGAGGAAACATTTTATTTACAGACATAATATAAGCATCAACACAGTGGTCATTGAGGCTGAATGAGATGTTCTCTAATTATCTGAAAAGTGGTGTACAAGCGAAATGATTCTGATAGAATTAACGAAAATCATCTGCAAATAGTGCATTAGTGATTTGTTCTGCCGATGAGTGACTATGATTCTCCTTGAAAAAAAAGTATTTGGATTTGTTAGTCAGTTTTTCATTAACGATAACTTAATGATCGTTGGCAAAGGCAAATAGTAGTGCTTACGTATTTAAAAAAAAGGGTCACTGCATATACACAGCGGAGCTGTATACCATGATGCGGTGCGATTGAAAATATTGGTAAGGGCAGCTGGCGGATTCCACTCATTTAGCTTTCACTGAAAAGCTGTGGAGCGTTTTTTTACGACCGATGAGAGAATCACTTTTGGATATCTTCGATGAGGTCCATGTGACGTGCATCACTTTTGCGGATCCGATGATAACCACATCTGTGCGGCATCTCTAAAATTGATCCGACGTAAATTGCTATTGGTCTAGGTGGTAAGGCAGAATTTCTGGATGGTAAAGTGAGTAAGGTAATCGAAGTTTTTCTGTCACTTTTCTTGACAATACCACGGATATGCTACAGGAAGGAAAATATGCTGCCACTTGTGATACCTAAGGCTTTTATAATTATGTACAGAATCTCCACTAATTACCACCAAAATTTAAATACATTAAATTTAAATATGGTCACTTTGTGCTGGTTATCTTATGCAAAAATTATATCCGTTGCATTGCGTTATTGCCTGAATTACGATTACGCTTATGTAACAAATCAACAGTGTTAGCCTCAATAGAGATTGAAAGATTGTTTGCATGATGTGGTCTCCAATAAATCATGCTCTCCTCAGGGAGCGCAACAGATTTCAGCACTTAATGCTAATATGTGAGCAGCTGTGTGCCGTCATTCGTCGTTTAAGAAGCAGCACAGCGGGTTGTGATAATGACGCCTCAACATAGCCTTTTTCTGGTTTATCTCCCCACCCTCCCTTCCCCATCCATCCACCCATCCACTTCCTGCACCTGCTCTTGTGCCAGAGAATTCATGACAACTTCAACACACGCGTAGTTCATGACATATGTGATGGATCGTTATCATAATTCTTCAACTCTCTAAAAATCCTTTTTGTTTCGCATTGAATGGGGATTTGCTTTAATTGAAAATATTTCTGAAACTCATTGAAAATTTGAAAGAGGGAATTTAAAAAGAGAACTGAAGGAGCGACAAGCAGAAAGAACCAAAAAGAATCAAAATGTTGGTGATCGAGGAACTGAGTCGGACGTTATGATTTCTGAGTATGAGAAAAAGATCGACACATAAGTAGCTGTGACTGTTCACTTCATTATTAACTGACTTCAGTTTACTCGTGCTCCGGCTTCCAAATGCCCATCTCTTAGTTGAGGCAGTTAAAATACAAATTCATAGCGCGACTATTTGTTCCCACTTATAAATCCCGACGGCAATACTCGATATCAGCAATACCCCTATCTGATGGGAAATTAAAGTAAATAAATGACGAAATTCAAGCAGTTTCATAATCATATTCGACGAATACTCTCAATTCTTTGATGGTGCCCGTAAGGCACTCGAATGCAACACGCAAATTTACAGAGGTTAAAATTCACTGCGTTAAAATATTTTATGAATAAATTATCATCCGCAATCCCGCATTTATTATGCCCTCTAGAGAGATGGATTCGTTTCTGGCATACAGGTGAGCAGACGGCGCTGCTTTTGGCAGATGAGTGGCATGTATAATATGCGGAGGGAATGCAGCTGCGGATAGGGGTCAATCCCGGAGGGGTGTACACTCCGTTGGTGAGATGTATCGTACCGCAAGCAAAGAAAGGTGTATGATACGTGGAGTTCTGTTAGATGGGTTGCTCACACTCTCGAAAGAGGCGCCAACTTGCGTAACAATCTCTCCCACATAGCCGTAACCCGTAAACAACCCGCCACCCTCATAGATATCGCCTCAAAAATCATCTGCCGCACATAGTCTTATCGTTGCGCGTACAAATGATGTTCCGATCTTGCAAGCAAAAAATTCCTCCACTAACCTTTTGTAATGAGGTTTATTTGATTAATATTCTTATCGGTAGATAGGTAAAACCATCATAGCAGTCCATGTTTTATATTTTAAAGTTCCAACCTTTGGTTATATCTCATCCCACTCATACAAGAGAAACCTACTAGGGTTTAGATTACGTTCTATAAATATGGATAGACACATCGTCGACTTTTTATGCGCAGTTCTGGACGGAGTGACTGGTAATAGGAGAGCTTTATTGACCGTAGATGTAGAAGCTGAATGTTGCGTTTAATTCGTCAAGTGCACAATGAACGAAACTACAATAGAGAACTCCTTGACAGAGAGCTGGCTTCACTTTCACCTCGGAAATTCCATATAAGCTAACCCTAACGAAGAACAATTCAAGCCTCATATATCTCATAATCATCTCCTTTCGTCTACAGAGAACAAAGTTTATGCGTGAGAATTAGTTCGAAGACCATTTTACCTCTTGTTTTAGCAGTTTCATAATCCCGTTATGAGCTAAAAAACTTGACCTTTATCGGTAATTATATCGTTGCCGGATAAAAAACTTAACGTCGCTCCGTTTGTTGTTATTCTGCTCCAGCACAAAAAAAACATGCTTAGCACCCCCTGTGCACCTATACCTCAAAATTGACAACTCTCTCCCCTCCCCTCCCCCTCTCCACTCTTCAATGTCTGCCCTTTTTGGTCTAAAGCATCTTGCACTGAATTACTACAGTTGCGTTAGCCACCCTATCGACCCACAAATCCAGGCTTCGACACACGTCACGCACCGCCATCGTTTACGCTCTCTCTTCGCGTCGTTCGCATAGTGCTGTGTTCTATCTCTACCGTAGTCTGCGTCGGCGGGAAATCGTTGGCCGCTTGCTGCCGATGGGTGGTGCATCGTATATTCCCACTGACCGCCATCCGTCGATCAGCACATATTTCGATCACATGGAAAGCAAATCCATCAACGTAGTGCTATTTGCGTCTTGTGTTTTATTCACTCGCCGTGTTGCCAGTAGGGATTTTCGAGGAAAAGTGAAAACATCAGAAAAAGAAAATGCATTTCCCGCTAAATGTTTTGAAAATTAAAGCCCGAAAATATTTATTCCAGGATTTCGGATATCTCTTATCAGATAATCGCTGAATTCGATGGAAGATCAGAAATCAAAAAAATTTAATATTTAAATGACATAAGTCTCATTTGCATAATGTTGCGAGTATGATTTTATTAGGTCCAATATCATCAGTTAAAAACGAAACCACATTCCGTATAAAGCATCAAACGATCGCAGCAGCAATCGAAGTCATGCAACGTGGCACCGCTTCTCGCTTTAAATCTATCCATCGTCCTCCGACAACTTTGACATCTTTAGTGAATCTGATATGTGTGGATGCGTATCCAAGCTGTATGCACATCAATTTTTCGTTCTATATATGCTCAAAGAGGACGTTTTCTAGGATACGATGATTACTGCAGTTCATCGATTCGTCACTTGTTATCTTCGGTTACTGGAGACAAAGCGTTAACAAGTGATCGCAAATGCAAACAGGGCAGCAAAATTCGACCGGAGGGCATCCAGGAGAGGGAGGAGGGAAGGGAGGATGAATCTGCATAACGAAAATAGACGGGTCTTCATCATAGTTCATTTGCAGAAGCAATTTGCAGGAAAGGGCGCATGAAGCACTAACAATTCCGTGCAACTGTCGGACGCCAGATTTTAGGAACTCCTCATATAAAGTATAGAAAAGAGTAGTTTCTAGACTGAAACAGTAATTTCTAGGTGGATTTACAGTATTTCATTTCAGTTAAAGTAGTTGAAGTTGCCTTGATTTCTGTGCATTTTCAGTTAAGACCGGCAGATGATTTTTGAAAGTGTAAAGATGCCGAAAGAAGCTATCAGATGCGAATATTGATCATTTTCCTCGAATGTTTGCGAGATTACACGTTCACAACAGCATTTCTGCACTTGTAGAATGCCTGTCTATGCACTTGTGTCTATTGCGGAGTTCCAGCTTGCGAACTGGTAAGATCGAGAAGATAAAACCTCAGAGACATAACCAATGCAGGCAGATTGCAGAAACGAAGTTTCACACTGAGCCACTAATTTCTAAAGAACGAATGCATATTTGAAACTGGCTTCTGCTTGTGACATTCTAGAATCGTGTGCTTCACGAAGTCGGTCTGCCTAAGTGCAGATATTACAAAAATCGCAGCACTAATATCAATTCCCCAGTGTACTTTCAAAATTGTGTTGAAAATGAATCATAGGCTTCCTAAATCTAAGCATTTTGTAGCAGCGCTGGTGATTACTTTCAATTATTTTCACGTTTGGTCTGAATAGCACAACATCCAGAATTTGAAGTTATCCTCAGTCCTCAGTGGTTAAACTTCGATTTTACAGCCAGGTTACTGGAGCAGATTCCCTAGACCAACCTCACATCACCTCCACATTAGTATAGTTAGTTGTCATATTGGTACCAACAAACCGTGGATGGAACAACGTATTATACTTGGTTCTGACATGTAAATTATTTTGCGGTCAGGAAACGTATTCATGCACGCTTTTCCAGCACACTGCATTAGCGGTCGTTGAGTAGCATAACCTGAATCTTTAACATAATGCAGTAAAAAATCTGGATAAAAAACCTTCAGGCTGTTGGCACGACATGAGGCCTTCGGTAAAGGAAGCGTGCTCGTTATCGAGATACGCTGCCGCTAACCAAAGATCCTCTGTGCAACACATGGAGAGCGCTTTGTATTTGCGAGTCAATGACTGTGCCCTAAGGCAAGCATTAACGATAACGAACAATGCACCTCATCGATACACAGTTCTGTTAGAGGACGACACTTTCTTCGACTTCATGTACTGATTTGCGACTTTAGTTGTCCATGTTTCCATGTTGAATCCATTCCGAACATAATTCCTGGATGCGCTAGCCTGCAACCTCTATGCACTCCCTCTATATTTACTTCGTCAAGTCGGCGTCCCTTTTTCATTTAGAACTTACTTCAGTTCAACAGAATTCGAAAATTCTAGTTAGCTGAAACCTAGAAATCTTGATTTTTGAACGTCTGACGAATAAAGTCCTCTCATGATATTATTACTTTCTAGTATGTATTTTTAGTACCCGTTGTACTGTTTCATAGTAAACTTAATTCACATCTTTATTTTGCTGACTTTATTTTCTTTAGTTATTTACCAACCGGAAATTAAATTTATGTAGCCTCGAAATTAACCGAAACGACTTGACTTTCCCATAACAAACGTGTTTTGAGAAACTATAATCAAAGAGTTTATGTGCTATTTTTCAGTTGTATAACAAAACTTCGAGGGATTATAGAAAATATCTTCCTAAAATAAATATTACTCATGTTTCCACGACCATTTAGGTCATGCGCACAGTAGTTCTAGTGATCATCTTGCTGCAATGATGACTTCGAGAAAGCAGTCAACTTGAACGATGGCGCATTTCAGATAGAAATTCGTTCCTTGCAACTCACAAGGATTTTGCTTATTAATCGGTCCAACTTTATGATTTCAAAGCGCTTCAGTTCAGTTCCGTTAAAATATCAAGTCCTGTTCACGTCCGAAAATGATTTCGGTGAAAAAGATTAGCCGGAAATGCCATCGAACAAGGAGTTGTTGTTGATGCTGTCGTATCCGTAATGAAGCTGTCTTTTATTTTAAGATTCTCCTATCAAATTATTCCCAATGAATTCTTTATTATTCTAATCAGAAATGAACTTTCTCTCTATGACTGATAATTTCTATTTTTAACTCATTTAATTTGAGTATCTCGTAATGTTTCCATTTGTTTTTCTCGACAAATATTGCGACTTGAGGAAATCAAATGAAAAATAAGTGGAAAAATTTATCTTAAAGGAATTTTTCACTTTTATTTTCATTGAAGAATTTCTATCTTTTTCATTTCTTACTAAGGATTTCCGTTCAGTTTTACGCCTCTTAGAAACGAGCAGTAAAGAGTGGGAAAAATCGAAAAGTTTCTTATTTAAGAAGAAAAAAAAAGAAAATAAGAGAGAAAAATTGGCTTGTTTTTGTTGTTTTTGCATAAATGTAAGGGAGATGAGGAGAGTTCTTTTTTTTCGATAAAAGTAGTAATCAATAAAAGGGGTCAGAGGGCGTGTTTACAGGCGGGCTGCCTATGCTCGCGTACCGTTTCGTTGCACTGTCAGAGAGTGTTGCGTAACTTGTGTCAGCGCGCTTCCCGACCTATGCCCATACCCTTCCCATCATATAAACTCACGTTCACTTCATTTATGGTGGTGATATCGATAAGCACCCTCTTCAGTTATTGCTTCTTCCCGGGTTTTTGGGAAACGCCCGACACTGATTTGTTAAAGAAAGACTTATCACTAGTTATACGTACTTGCTAATTTGTAACCATAAAGCACTTTACGTTATCACTGATGAGGAATGTCGGTGAGTACATGTATTTGTGTCTGTCTATTTGTTTGTTCGCCTGTCTGTCTCTCAGGAAGCTCGAACTGGCAATTAATCGAGAGGAGGCTTGAGAGTAATCTATACCGTGCAGCAGCATCCTCCGCCAAATTTCGATTAGGTTGATTAATTTCAGCATTTAAATGCGCAGAGATTTTGCGTCGACCAATTTTTACATTTTCAGGAAATGATCCTGGCCTAAATTGAACCGAGTCCGGAAAACTAGTCTCTTAAAACTGATTTGTATAAGCGGTTGTATGATTCGGTTATCCCAAAAAAAAGCATCAATGCTCATTTTGTTATTTAGTGAAAGCTGATTGTAAAAATCGCTCTATAAAGAGGCTTATTGGAGGTCGTATGATGTCGCCGAAGAAATTCATAACTTTTTCTGCTATGGTGAAACAAAAAAGTGAATAATAAATGTTGCTCAAGTTTTTCTTTTGGTGGATCGATGAAAATGTGAAATTCTTCATATCAAAAGATCTAAAAGCATATCGATGTAGTCGGCAAAACGTTCACTATTATAGCCGTAGAAAGATATCTCATAGTCGTCAATTCAGAGTATTTTGATTATAGAACGAGTAGGTTCGCGAATTCCGAACTATGGGGCGAGTAAGTTCGCAAACTCCGATTATTTAAATCATGAAATCTCAGTATTTAGCGGATTTCTATTACTTACACTTTTATTTAATGCTTTATTACTTATTTAATTTTACTTGTTTCTCATTGAAATTTTCCATCGTTACTTTAATTTTTATTAAATTATTGGAGTTATTTATTTTTCATAAAACTTTATTATTGAAGAATTGTAATATTCGTTGATAGTCTGTCAGGTACCTATACGAGAGATAAATTGCTTTCATTTTACACATATTTGGAATGAAATAAAGAGGAAGTGAATATTTGGTTTCATTATCGATATATGTTGCAAGAATTCTCTTATTTCTTCAAATTTCATGGCTATTTTTATATTTCTTCAGGCCATATATCATTGAAGCGGCAAAATTTGCCCATCTTACTACTTCACTGAATGTCCTATATAAAACAACATGTGTTATATAATAGTAGAAATAAACTGCCAACTGGAACTATTAAAGGGAATTGACCGCATAATTCCCGGGACAGTGGTCAGGAAGTGTCGGGACAAGTACACCTAGAGTAGCCAGGAACAACAGATAATTCCCTTATGACCAAAACATCAATTTTTGTAGTGACATCTATCAACATTTACTGCTTATTATTTCTCACTCGTTCAAATTGGGAAGGTCATTGTTCTTGAAAAGACTCCCCATTAGACGAGACGGTTTATTCTCAGCACAGATGCTATTCTCGTTCATCTGAAAATATAGACATGCACCTATGAAACAGATTATCATAGGCATATGAGCCGATCCTGAAAAAAACTATGTTGTGGAATATGTTCTGGAAAAGAGGAGGGTTCAAGTAGCCATATGATTTGTTCGAAACGGAGGTTGTAAGTTCATTTACCGTTCCCTATGAATGCTGATTTAAATATGCAAATTTATGTTATTGACCACTGACCTTACCTCTTTTCCATTGAAAATATTGAGGAATTTATTGATGCCAATCTTGATGAGAGCTTTTCGAATGATTCTTAAGTAGGAAATACTTATGACGCGCAGTTTCATATTTAACACACCTGATCGTATAGCCTTTATTTTCGCATTGTCGTTTTTTATTCTTCGTCATTTGCGCACAGAAGCTTGCCTTATAATTTCAATTTGTTGTACGCTCTGATCTACAAGCATATATGAGTTGGCACTCTTCGGATAATTGTGGGGAGGCATGCAGCGAACAATTAGGTGCCTAGCTGGTTCAGACGTACTGTCACATCGTCGTCGCCTGATCCGAGGGCGGCAAGCAGATGGCGTATCGTTGGGCCAGGGCGCATGGGCGGGGCAAAGCTGGATGGAGCCGGGAGGAACGCCACTACAATCTCGCCACACAACAACCGCATTTTGCGATGGACCGTGCCCCCGGTTGTTACCCACGGCTGCAAATCTCCCATTTGGCAGCCATTTTTCGCTCTCCACTGTTGCATATCTCCCTATTTCCAACACTCGTATTCGTTGCTTTATGCAGTTGCTTGTCTGAGTAAATTTCCCGTGGCTTAATCAAATGATGAAGCCAGCCGATAGCTCCATTTTGCAATGGAAGTTATTCACTCTATGCAGTTCTTTTTCCCACTTTTGTTCCCGTGAACAGCCGCTAACGAATTGGCACAATCAGTTTCAGGTAGAGGTAGCCTTTCCCTTTTCCCATGTCTCTAGTATGATCCCTTTTCATTCCCCCTCGAAAATGAGTCATTTGAAGGTTTGCAGTTGATTTCGCTTTATGATTTACAATTTTGTGGTTCTCTTCAAGCTATCATTCATTTTCAAATGCCACGAAAATTAAAGAAAGAAAATGGAATTTCATAGAATAAAACCTCCATATCTTATTTGATTCAACCACCGCCTCTAGAGTCCTCTTATTAGAGGTTCTCTTTTGTGAACCAATCAGTATAAAATGAAAATCGAATTCATATAAGATTCCAGCACCCTTAAATAACTGGCAGTCGATGATTCATTATGAGGAACTCTAAAGGTGATCTCTCCGTTTGTGGTGCGTATTATATTCGCATGAAATTTTATTCACCTAATTGTTACTGTTCTTTATGTGTAACTCTCAGACAAACACATAGATATACCCATAGCAAATATGCGACATTACAATAGGACTCCTCGTAGCACGAATTCCTGGAATTTTTCCTCATGCGAATCCTGCATGCATTCATCGCTTAATCGAACTCATCGTTTGCATCAGTACTATTATTTTCGATTTGTGTTTTCTAGCTTCAGTGTTCATGTTTCCTTTGGAAGCTACTCTGTAACATTTTTGTTTCATTTATTACCCACCTTTTGTGGTAACTCTAACCCCATCATGAAGTCGGCAAAGAAAAATCCTCGAATTATAAAGGATAAAATTACGATATAATCATAATCCTCATTGGAATCATATTCAGTTAATTTTGGGTCATTGCAAGATTTTGGGTCACTACAAGATAATCTCAAGGTTTACTATGTTTTGTAATGAATGGAAACGAAATACCCTGTACTGTTTTCATGTCGTTTGCCTATATTATATGCTCCGTTCAATAGTGTTTTTATTGGTAAATCTCAAAAGTAGAATATTTAACTCTGTGCAATAGAATTTTTATGAATAAATTCAAGGGATTTGTTGAGTCGAAGTTATTAATTTATTTAACCCTCTACCTTTATTGCCTCTTACATTTGATTGTTCTAGAGCTATAGCAGTAGGCAATTTTTCAATCTCCCACTTCTCTCCCATATCTTTTCCCTTTTTGAAATTGTTAGTTCGCTTCAAGGAGCTCATGAAAGGCTTTTTTATAATTCCTCTCCCCTCCTCTTTTGTCTTTGTTTCATAGCATTTGTCTAAGTCTGTGGTTTATAAAGCAATTTTGAGCCTGAATTAAAAGCTCTCTGAACAATAGGGTCCTCCACAACAAGAGAGTGTATACCAGATATCATATTTTAATACAATCAATGTAATATCTCTATTTTTTTAAAAGGGATCTAAGTGTTTTTCTCCCCTTCTATGGAGAGGTACCGAAAAGAAAAGATAGCAAAAACGTTGGAAATTTTCCGATTTTTGCAACTCTTTCCCAAAAATAAAGCCGAAGCGCATATATCGCAGTTATTTCGCCCAGCAACTGGTGGGCTATCAGTGCGACCAGCTTCCACTTCTTTAAATGTCTCTAAATGATCGTTTTTTATTTAAAATATAACCCCTTATTAGGGTTATTTTGCTGCTTATTTATGATCCGCATAAGCAATGCCATATTCTCTGTTCGCCCAAGCTGCTTCCCGAAACATCTTCTGTGTCAGTTTACCTGAGCCTCCACCATCATTCTCTCTCACACCTCAGCCTAATTTAATCATAATTATTAGTTTACGCGATTATTTGAAGAATTATCCTCACTTATTCCGTGTTTTTTAACGATGTTTCGTTAGTCTATAAGAGCGCTCATCAGTCAATTATAGATTTTAATAGCATCAAAGGCACTGATGTTTTCATTCATTTTTACCTCTATTGTTAAATAAAATTACCTTTAATAAGTGGGTGGCGAATAATTCATAAGGCTAAGCGGAAAAAATATCGAAAATTGAATTTTCGGTTGGAGTGAATTTGGATGGAAAATCCATAACTGCCAACTAAGAGAGATTCTAAAAGTTAATCCGGATAGATTATTAAATTTAAGATCTCTTTGTGTGGAAAATATTTTCATGGGTTATGTTTTGTAAGCTCTTAAGCTTAGAGGGGGAGAGAGGGGGAGCACCTATTCGATGTTTTTGCCTCAAAATGTGCTAATTCTACCAACTATTGAGGAAGTGAGATATATTTGCTTTAAGTGTTGGAGTCGGAGTCATTAGGAGACATTTTTGTAGTGCATGTTGCTGTGAAAGTTCATTTTTAAGTGTTACGCTGAGGGAGAATTGAATATAGTAAAAGTGACAATTGTATATACACATCAACGTTGACGAGTGTGGCCACTTTAGGATCGCAAAATGCGTCAGTGTTGTGGCTTTTTTTTTTAATGCGTGACGGTATGTAACGCTGCGCGAGTTTTTTCCACGTCGGCTAGTCACAGAAGCGCACACCGGCTTGCTGCCAGCCTTGCCTTTTAGCGTGTAACGCCTTCGTGAGACGATCTTTCTCCGCCGACGAGTATTTCGCCCTATGGCATTTCCTCCTAATTTCTGCTCTCATAGAATTCATTTTCAACTCCTCTATGTTCTACCAGTTATCATATCGTTCTCTTAGCGATAATTATCAGCAAATCTCATTTAATCGATTGATTTATCGTCGTTTAGAGGGGTTTTTTGTTGAATATTTAATCGGTTGTGTGTTTAAGTAAGTGGAATATGACTTGAGTGGAATATTCGACGCTTCAAATTCTCTGAGATTCCATTAGTTTCATTATGAAATTAGTGGAAAACCTGAATTTTTTCGTGCTTATGTATGGTCGTTAGTTGTAAAATTTGAAGAGATTATAAAACGTTTATTTTTGCATTCATCTATAAGACTGAAGAGGTGAGGAATTGTACGCTGATTTCTATAATTAGCAACGGCTGATGTACAAAATTTTCTAAATCATTATGGCTGATGAATTATTGAATTCTATAGATACACTCACCTATATGTCTTCCATATTCGAAATATCACCTTATTGCGCATTTTTAGGAGGTTTAAGAAGAAAAAAGAAGACTCGGAAAGCCTTTGTCTAAGCGGCGCTGTTGAAAGTGAGTTTGGACAAAATATTAGTTCGAAATTTCTCAGCTCATGTTTTATCTGTGGAAAAATCCTCTCAGAGAATAAAATCCATGCCAGGGATTCCAGGAGTTTTTTGTGCGTTTGCAAAATTTACATACATGATAGTTGAGAGAAGATTAGATTGACTTACGTTGGAACCGAATTTCTTGAAGTGATTGAGCTTTCCGATCTTTTTAGCCTCAGGTTCATGAACATGTCGACATAAAGTTTACTGCGTATGATTAATGCCTAAATTGGATCTTTCTTGTCCTCGTCTCTCTTTGTAGCTGAATTTCAGCACGATTCATTGGTTTATCATTTGGAGTTCTAATGAACGTTGCTGATAATTTTTGCATATTTCAAGCTATTGATGGCTTCTTAACGTGAACTCGAGCAAAGTCTTGCCTGAATTAATTACTTTTTAATTTCATTTTTGGTAAATAATTTCAACATCTGCATTCTTCAAAGCAACTTTTTAAAGAGTCGTTCTGTATATAGTCTCACCATTAATCTTTTCCCTCCCTCTTCCTCTCCCTGTCCTCATCCTCTCCTTCTCTCTCTTTCGCTTATACTTAAGTTCATATCCAGTAATAAAGGCGAATTATCAATAATCTCGAAATTCAAAAGGCTTAGGTTACACTGATAAATTGCCTTAGGAGTCGACTTAAGTACAATTTGCTGCTGCAATTGAATTATAAGTTATCGAAAATCTCCATATTAAAGAAAGCAGTTACATAAATCAAACGAGTAAACATTTTCATAGGTACTTTATTTTAATTTTCGTTCATGGAAATTTTTGACTATTGGTCGCCGTAAAAATTTTCTGAATCTTTTATGTATTCCTCATTTTCAATAGAGGGAACAACGAGAGGGTCTCGTTGCCTCCACCACTTTCTCTTGCGCATTTTCACATTATTATCGGATCAGTTACACAATCGCTGCTTAGCCTCCTCTAAATGTGGTTGCAACAAGCACACGTCGTGCCAGACATCTGTCAAGCTTTTGCAACAGTGGTTTTTGCCAACCGTAGCGACCCCTACCGTGCCAGCCGATTCAACATCGAGTTCTCACAGCCATGTGGTTTCGTAGAGAAATTGAAGATGCTTTCAATGCGGTTGTGTTGTTTTCGTTAATAATTCCGTATCTGCATCAAAGTCGGATTGCTCAATAACTGGAAAAATCCTCGACGATGAGATGGAATTTTTGTTGCGTTATATATGTGCACTTCAACACTCATCGCCCGTTTTTTCAACATAGTGGTTGAATTTCTTTGCTATAAAATGATTTTTATAAAAGGACCTGATTAGTTTTGCATTGCGGCAAAGTAGAATCAGTTGAAGATATTTTTGTGATATTTCTTGGGAAGTCTTATCCAAATTTCCCAATAACTTTCTATGGAAAACCTTAAGTTATTTATCTTCAATTGTGCTTCATGTTTGAAATAATCTTCAGTCACATCGAAATTTCCATTTTCTAAACTGTAAGCTCCCGGATTTTCAGCGGGGATCTTATCGTTTCTTTATAGGATCTTTGTCGTGGGGAATTTTTCAACACCTATGAAGCCCATTGTTCCAACAGTGTTTCACATTTCAAGAACCGTCAGTGGTAGATTCTAATAAGTTATATTGTTTCTTTGATCTATATCCGTTTACCTTTCATGCGACCAGGTGTGCATGAATTCTTATGCAAATTAACACTACTCGCATATTGATTGATGTTTGCAGTGAATGGTTGTGTGCAGACGGATTTGGTATGTTTCCTAGAATTCGTTGTTGGTTGATCTAATGTCATCTTACCACACAATCCGATGCAGAATTCAGTAGTGAACTTTATTTGATGAGGAGTGGAAGCTTCTTCCACATCTGGATCCGAACTTGAGAAGCTCGGCTTTCTGCGTAGTCCTTTAACGGATTGAGCTCGTTGTGACAGATCGTTTCGTGGAGTGCCGTAAACGAAAAATGGTTGTGGGTTTTGGATCCCAAGTGAAATGCAACGCTTCAGTTCTTTAAAGTCTGTGTTCTGTTTTATTTAATTAAGAAAGTTATCATAAAGTGGGATAGATAAGAGACGAGTAATTGCTAATGAATTTGATTTGCTTACTTAAGTTCTTTTTTAATTGTTATTTAATTCAAGTCTATAACGGAGATTATTTGTAAACTCTTCTATTTTTTGAGATCTCTTCAATTGTTTATAGAGATTCTAGCGCTCTTTAGATATTTCATGATGCTCGCTGACGCATTTATTGCTTTGCTGTGTTGGAGTTCATAGATGAAGCTCGCTGATAAAGTGTTCATGTGAAGTTTCATACATTATCTTCATATCATCATTTAACTCGATCACCGCTCCTTAACACTCGTGAAATCAGAACTGAAACCCACAAATCTCACTAAATATATAAAGAACTTTAAGTTTATGGCAGTGGAGTTTAAATTCTTTTCAACATTTGTATACTTTTTGTAATATAAATGCACGTTATCTAATAGTGTTCGGCTATCATAGCGCACAAAGTTGCGATTCCGTTGTAAAATATGTTTATTTTTCTCAAATGTTCAAGTGAACGTTTTAACAGGCCGAACGTTGATGGCGACCTGAGGCAGCACGAACTCAAGGTCAGGAAAAGAAGTGAAAAGGCTTGGGGACGAATAAACATCATTTGTGGAAATTCTGTGTAAATCATTTGCTGAGTTCATAATAAGCTACTCGGACGAGGATGGCGGCAAGCTTAGATCAGTTGGCCGCGGTAGCGCAATTCGAACTAGCTGCTAAAATGCAATCTATTGTTGATATGTACGGCACGGTGAATCGTGATGAAAATAAAGACGAAGAACGATGGCCGCTGCAAACTCCGACTAACTCCGTTCCGGAGCACGACGATGAAGAAATGGAGCATCTTTCACCTCTTCAACAGCTCAACGTACAATCTGTTAGTGTTTTTCGCGCTTTCATTCTCCATGTATTCATTCATGCACATAAAATATCGTGTGTTTGTCACGCGATCATTGGCTTTCTCTTTTTTATGTGAAGAATGCTTCGATGC
The DNA here is from genome assembly GCA_037576465.1 of Parascaris univalens. Lineage (NCBI taxonomy): Eukaryota > Metazoa > Nematoda > Chromadorea > Rhabditida > Ascarididae > Parascaris > Parascaris univalens. The sequence goes on along the minus strand of CM075173.1, from coordinate 190,410,348 downwards.
GATGATTGCAAATTTTTGCTTTCATTGGATGTCGGATTGCTCATGAGCCTTAAGAATCCATACTTTTTTCCAAGTTTTGTCGTCATAAACATATTACAGTGAAGGTAATAAGTAGGTCGAGGTGAAGACAGGGCGGGGAATCAGGTTTTCAAGAGATCCAGCTGTTTTCATTCTATAAGTAGTTATTTTGAATTGTCATCATCTCATTTCTCGATTGGTTTCATCGTTTTCTTTTTCTTTTATTTTTGAAGTTGTTTGAAGGGAAAGATGGAAGCAAAAAATGCTCAATAATAAATTGAACAGCTCTGATATCGGATCAAAGAACTGGGCATTTTTATCAAAAAATTTTTACTAATGGTTGTGATGAGTATCAAAGACTGGACATCGATTTATGCTGAATAGCTCTGAACGGTTTTAGTATTTGAAAGTATGTTAGTTATGATCTAAAATAAACTAGCATTCTTTAAGGATTCAACGGATAACTCGTCGGCGATTCCTGTTTCGATAGCTATCACTGATACGGCCAACACGAGTGTTCCATCATCGATGCCGCCGGTAATTCTTTTTTCTTTCACCTTAATAATTCGCCACTTAAATTTCTTCGAATTTTTCGTGAAACATTTGCAGAAAAATTCAGAGTATAATTTGTTTTTGTTTAACTTCAAAATACACCGAAGAATTACTGTGAAAAAGGAAAGTATCTGTCCGTAATGTTTGATTTCCGAGGGAATTGAGAGCATATAATGAGTAATTATTTATTAACGTCGCTATTCTTTGGCTATTTTTAGTCTTTTTGTTTCTGAAATCTTTATATTTTTATTTTTGAGATTTATAATTTGAGATTTGAGATTTGTTTTTGAAATATATTTATAATTTTTTGAGATTTGTTGAAAAAGTTCTCATTAGATCAGTTTTTCTTCGTTAATGTAATGCGCTTAATTTTCGTAACTTCATATGTTTTTATTTTTCGCGACACAAGGTCTTATAGTAGAATAGAGGAAACTTCAGGATTTACCTTGCTCTGTGATCGTGCCCTCATCGGGATTCTCGGATGGTGGTATTGCATCACATACTCCCAGCAGCGTGGATACAAGTCCATCGCTTTCCAATGAAGGAAGTCAGACAGAGGCCACCACAGCTGGTACCACTATATTTCACAATGCTTTAGAATGTTTTTTTTTTGTGCCGTTTTTAGAAATTTTTTTGGGATTTTGTCTTCATGTATCTGTGATTTCCATATAAGGTAATTTCAAAAATTTTATTTATTTCTGTATGAATATTTACTTATTTATGGAAAAATTTATTTCACTTATTTTTATGGAAAAACGAAAATTTAACTGAATGTTGAAATGAATACTCAGCACTGATTGCGCTTGAATTAGAGTTTGCAGCCGACAGGTCGAATGCTAGTAACGTCAGCAATGTCGTTACTGAACTGATTGCTTGGAAATTTGACGCTTTTTCAATTATTTTAAGGTGAAAGTTCGGCGATTTCAAGCGGAAATATAGAGGAATTGCTGAAGAGTTTTACGAACGGTACGAATAATCAAGGTGGCGTTTCGAGTTCATCGTGCGGAATTAGTGTTGAAGTGAAACAAGGTGTAATTGCGACTGGCGCTCGATTCAACAGGTATAGTTGATTTTAGGTCGTTTAGCTTTCATTTTCTGATTAGAAACTTATTTATTACGATATATTATTGGTCGGTCATTAACCGCTGTTCGTAAAGAAATTGTGCGAACATTAAATGTTAAATTATATCACTCAATGTTTCGTTATCTTTTTCTGCGCAGCTTATGTTTATTTATTCGTTTATTCATTCATTTCAACAAGAAAAAATAGGTTTTTGCACAAATGGTCGACTGTAAAACGTCTTTTTCAATCTAAGGCAGAAAGAATGGTTTCCGTTTTCCTAATTCAGAAATTCTGAGGCCTAAAATTGTTTAGACCATTAGTTAACTTGGTGATGAATCGATTCAAATTGCTCTCTGCACTATTGTTTCTTTTGAACTTTAGTAAAAGACTTACTATACTCCTATATTCTATCCGCATTGTAATATTTTCATCATATCGCTAATTGATGGGAAAATCTTCATGATAAATTTAAATTCCTTTTTATTATATTGTAAGTTAATTGCCGATTTGTTTTAGTTTCGCTGAATTCGATTATGCTTTCGATGTGTGGAAGCAAATGTATCATCATCCATTCCGTGTTGCCAGCTCGGAGACACTTCGACAACCAGATGGAACTGCCAATGAGACGTTCAAATATCGTTATATCGTTTATCACTGTGCTCATTATGGACAACCACGTATGCGAGGTGATATATTACTTCTTTTATTTAAATACGCAATTTTTAGTGCTCGCACATCATCAGGTATTATTAACTTCTACCATTTATTGGCCTCATGTTACGTTATTTTCAAGATATGTACCTTTCCAGTTGAATTTGATTATCACCTTCACTAAATATTACTACCATTTCTTTCAAGTTATATAAAATAATCTGCAGTGGTATGTTTGGCCCATTGTTTGATGGCAATTGAAGATAACTAAAAAATTCGCGCAATTTTTATGCGCCAAATGCCCTAACCGATGAGGTGCCAATATTGTAAGTTGTATAGGAAAGCTGTTCGAGGAGGTAAAACTATAGAGTAAGCTGTTCCACCGTTGTACAAAAGGACTATTTTAATTGTTTATAGGAGAGGAAGAGAGTTGCATGTAGAAAGTTACATAGGGAGATTTTAGCATTTTTTTACTGCTCATTTTCTGTTCGATGGGATAGGAGGAAAGGAATACTGAGATGACCACGAAAATGGGAAAGGAATACTGAGATGACCACGAAAATGGGAAAGGAATACTGAGATGACCACGAAAATGGGAAAGGAATACTGAGATGACCACGAAAATGAATAGAACAGCTGAAGAATGCCAGCAGCTTGTTTAGGGTATCGAACGAGGAAGGGGAGGGAAGTAGTGCAATTAAATTATTGGAGGTTGCGGTCAGACGATAAGAGGCGATGATGGTCACGCTTATTTGTAGCGATCTGCTGACAGCTGCATCGCGAATCGCATCGCCTTTTAACTTCGCCATACGTCTCGTTCCACTTTTTCGTCCTAATCGCGCACTTTTTGTGGCGTACACGGCGGCCAGTCTGCTGGTCTGAACCAGCTGTCATCGATAGTGCCTTCTCGCGCAAACAAATCCCATCCACCTATAAATCCATCGACCGTTGTGTATGTCTTCACGGCACTGCTGAAGCCACTAACAATAGTATTCAAAATCAGAGGGAACGACGAGGTGTATGATCAAGCCGCCAAGGCAGCTTAATCTGATGCAGAAAAATTGTGTTGATTTTTCCAATGAATGCTGTGCGTTAGTCTGTAATTGTCCGTGTCTGCGTCCGGTATTTATCTCGTTTGTCGGATTAGTGCCTTAGCGTAAAGACTTCTTAGTTTTTTGCTCCACGAAAAACAAAAATCTACAGATTTCATAAGATTTCGCACAATTATTTAACATTGTCAAATGTAAATAATTTATCAGTTATCGATCCATGAGAGACAGAAATGAACAGAACGGTTGGGTAAACTCATTTACTCGCCCTAACTGTAACCCACTCTGTTTCTTGGTGAATTTTATTGACCGTTATATTATCGACTCGATGAACCTAGAAATATTTTTATTTGTGTTCCATGGGACCTTTGCAAAGTCGTTAGTTTCATGAGACTTCCATTCATTAAGTGATAGTAAACTTAGGAGGTGACATCTACTAGGGCAAATCAATTATTATTAGTGGGTGTTGTCCTTCCCTATAAATTTTACCATTGTGGTGCTTTGATAAACTGAAAGCGTCATTGAGAATGGCTGCATTCTGACAGCTGTTTTTACGAAGAAATATTTGTTGATACCAGCCTAGTTGATCTTGCTATAGCTCTCATAATCAGAAGTTATATCCTTGCGAGAATATTTCTATCTTTTCACGTAGGTCACTTTAAGTTTTTGTATTTGGCGATAATATAAGCTAAGCTCTGTTCTCTGAGATGTAACAAGCCGCATCAAGAAGAAGTGTAACTGACCACGAGGATAAGATTGAAGAATAAGGATCTTTTAATGCGACGTTGGCGCTTCTCAAGGTCATCGTCGCTCATGTTTAGGCTGAAGACAGTGGAAAGCAGCTGTCGATCCGTGTTGCATGTGTTGGCGTGCACGGATGCACATCGGTCAAGGCTGCACCTGGCTTCACCAATAACTCATTCTTACATATACCACTATTAGCCTTTCAATGTCATAACGATAAGGGGCAGCTGGGGAGTATCTGTAGTGCGATTAATGGGCGCCTATTTGATATAGCTTCAGATTTTTATGCAAGTAAAGTTCATTGTAATTTGCACAAAGAGCGGTTTTAGATGCACATTATGCAAATATCCTTCATGAAAATCCTCTCAAATAATGAAATACGGAGAAAGTCACTCTGAAAGAATTTTTTTAAATCTTATTTAAGAAGTTCATTTTGAGGAAAGTTCACCTTGCGGAATGCAGTTATTATTTGAGAGATTTGCTATTAATAGATGGCTGTTTTGCTTGGTTGTCTTATAGGATGAGTCAGCCTTAGCATATTTGCATTAAGTTATGGCCGTTTCGTAACTCACAATCGATCGTCGACGCACATTTTTTTTTGAAACAATAATTCTAAATACTTAGTTCTCTGAATCAGGGACCATCGACTGGATAGCCTTCTATCGAAGTTTTCGACTCTGTTTTCTTCTTTCATTTCCCACTTGCACGCATAGTTTCCAACTCTTTATATAGCATACGTAAATTGATAGAATACAAGAAAGTGGTGGAAGTGAAACGTGCAACGGCTTAGTTTTTTGAAGATTAGAACGCCTGTTGGTTCACTTGAGCAGACCTAGCACTTATAAAGATTATGTATGATTTTCTAATGCTCTGGCTTACTAGCCATAAATGTTGATAGAGACGTGTTGTGCGGTGTACACAAGCGTCGATGAAGAGAGCCGCTGGGTGCCACCCGGTGCACATCCAGCAGCAGGCTGTTTATGGTGCATGCAACCAGCCTGCTGCTGCTTTTCCGATTCCCTTCAGCTGCTTCATGGTGCGTTGTGCCGCTAACGTTGGTTGTCCTTTCTCGACGCCACTGACCACTAGTTAATTTATGCTCGTTCTTGGCTCACAATCAACCCACCACGCTCACCGTACACAGAAGCTTTCATCCATCCAAACGGCTGGGGATAGGGACCATCGATGATGTTGTCCATTCTGTGTCGCTTGTGAATCATTCACGAAAGGGACGCGAAGTCATAATCCGACAAGCTCTTGATATAGTATTCAACCGGTTTCGTAGCCAGAACTATATAGGTGAAAGTGGATAGGTTTTTTGTTCAAAAAGTGAGAAGAGAGGGGGAAACGATATTTGTCTCGATGAGGTCATTGTGAGCGTTAACCACGTATAACAAGTAAACCGCCACGGAAATGTATTTTGAGAACAGAGATATTCAAGAAACATGAAAATGGCGCAGTGACAGCGCAAGTGACTCTAATTTTGTTATTGAATTTCCATTTAATATGCGCGTATTACTGACAAGCTCACAAATACCTGTTCACGTTAACCCTGTAATAGTGACCTGAAATTTCTAAGTACACTTTCCCTTTAAATAAATCTCGAATTCCCTTCTCCTATTCTAACTGAATTTCGCATCTCCTTCGAATCAGACCCGGAGCGCTGGTCCATCTCTCCCCGACTGAATTGTAAATCTTATCATGCTGTAGTAATCGTATGCAGCAGCTTTCAAATAATTTAGAGATTTTGAAAGTCAGATCTCTGGAAATGATCTGCTGATAGTGGATCACTTCCGACACAGATCTCCGCATTATTGCAGCTGTAATGTCTGCAGACGCGCTTTCAGCATATTTTATTCGTCTGCTGGTGCATCGAATGTTTCGTAATTAACATCTTCCTAATGTGATCCCCTTAACAATGGATTCGCAGATAATCGTCATCATTCCTTAGCTGTCAATATTGTTGTAACCACCAATTGACAGCTGTAATGCATATACAAAAGTAGTGAATGTCCTTCACGAGCGAAATTAATCGCTCGTTCGTCAAACGCAATCACTTGTCATTTCCATCACGAAAAATGCATCTATATCGAATATTTGTGCCTTAATTTTTTAAGTACCCCATATTGTACCGTTTAGTAGTAATATTTGTAAGAAAGTGTTGGTTTTTTCGAGGGGATGAAAGCATAGTATGAGGAAAGGCTCGAGAGGATTTGAGGGGAGTGTTGGGAAAGGTAATGAAGTCACTTTCTGCATTTCAGATGCGTTTAAATTTCGCACTCAATAATTCATTTCAATTCATTGAGGAACTTTCTTCTCGTTTATTCATTATGAGAGCGCTCAATTAGAAGCTGTCTCAAGAATAAGGCTATCAGCGATAAAAAGGTGCCATATTTGACAGAAGGGATATTTAGGTCGGCCAGCTGACTTTATTCAAGTGAAAACATGAACTCTGTTTTTTTAATGAAGTACTTATTTCTTTAAAGTTAAGAAAGCTTCCTTAAATATGAAGCCTTTTATGGTGTAAATTTCTAACCTGACAGCTGCTATAGAGACAAACGTTATTGGCCTTCCGTAATGATAGATAGTGGCAATCAAAAGCTGCAAGGAAGCAAAGACATAGTGCAGCTTAATCGTGCACTAAATATGCGTTGCTCTTGCAGCTGCCGAGAACGACGCTGCCAATAAAAAAATGTAATATATGCCTCTAGGATCACAAACAATGACGCACGCATTCAACTGCAACACATTTCTATGCACCATTTAAATTGTTATATTCTCATTTCATGTCAAATCCCACCTATTACGAGAAATGTGAAAGATGGAGAGGGGAAAGGGAGGCGACGAGAGGCATGAAGATGACAAAATAAGTGGCATCTGGCCTCATAGGAAAGTGATACACACGATCGGAACTGATCATGTGATTTTAAACAATAGTAACATTCGTGGATTTGAATGCGATGAAGCAGGTCTGTGACGGTGGGAAGAAATGGTGATTGAACTGAATCCGAAAGTTTCTATCCCTCTCATGAAGTCACTGCTCATCAAATTGCGCCACTGAGATTGTTATTTAGTCGGTGAATGTGGATAACAATCGTTTGGTGATTTTCCGTTGAATCTGTTGATAATTACAGTGAAACGTTGTGATGAGCACAGCTGCATAGCGGAATATTTTTTTTAATGTGGCCATTCGGAGGCCACAAATGCAGTGACGGTAACGGCATGAGCACATCGGTCATTAAGCCACCACTTCATACCTTAACGTTTAATTGTCTTGTTACCGTAATTGTCGGAATAAAGCCCCCTGCAACATTCAGTTGTTTTATTTTATTGTGAATTTTCTTTCCTCTTTTAGTGGAAAACTTTTTCCTTGCTCAGCTGTTACGAAAGATTGAATGAAATTGAAAGGGAAATTCAGTAGAAAATTCGCATAATTTTCATTGCAATGAAGTAATAATTCTTTGATGTTTTATATGATTAACGTTTACCGCTGAGACGACGAATTTGGAGGTTCGATGTGGATCACAAGATGAAGGTGGGGGATGAAGCTCACATTTTAATGAACTAATAAATGACGCTGTAGCAACGTACTATTTTTGTGCTATAACATCGCAAGAACTTTTTTGAGCAGAAAATCCGTTTTATTCAAACTGGTTTCAAGTATGGCAGATGTGGTTTTTGGCAATGTACGAAGCACTAAAGAATGATAAAGACAGTGACGCGGCGGATTAGAGGAGACCTCAAGCATCATTTGGAGGAGAGGGGGGTGGTGGGGTAGTTGGTGGCTGGTGCAAAGCTTGATTGCTATTGTTGTGCCTAAGGGGCACACGAATAAAGCTGTCAAGCAGCTGTTCCATGGCGCGTGCGTTTTCATGCGATTATGGTGCATTAACATCATTGGTTGCAATCGTCCTTCTTGAGTGTACCACTTGCCCCTATCGTCGACACTCATTGAGAACTCAGCACCCCTATACAGATCGATTGATCGATTTAGATGATCCAAATAATCGAATACAACACTTTAGATCGATGGGAGATTGAGAAGCGACATAACTGACTCTATGATCAGTTTCGGTAGTCAGAGGTGATCGATTTATTGGTAACGGAAATAATTGGATGGGAGGATTCCTGACAAGCTTAATGCTATGTTTTCAGCGTCGCTAATTATTTTACTATAGAAAGCACTTGTCGACGATTTGACGATTGCGTTGTTGTTATTGGCATCGAATTTTAATATATCGGACGTTTTATTCGGGGAGGTAGTTGCTTATTGTGAGACGTATAGCGTATAGCAAATTCAAGAAGTTGAACATTTCTTATTATTTTCAGCAGTGCCGGGTCTTTATAGTATAATAAGATTTAGTTTTGGCCTTGCCGTTACGAAGCGAATTTCAAAGTATTTCCTCCCCAGTCTCCGTCTCTATTCGCTGTTTTGATCCAGCGATATGCTTTGAATTACCTTTTCAATTTTGGTCTTTTTTTAATAAACTCGCTCCTCTTGTGAGTTAATGAAAATGATTGCGTTCAAAACAGTATTGTGCTTCAGACTGGCACAAACATAATATCTTATTTAAATATCGTCGGTACCGAAGGAAGGGACGGGGGAGGATTCATTAGATATTTTTGTCTAAAAAATTCGTTCGGCTGGTCGATGAGAGAGCCCTTTGAACTTGGCTCATGCTAATTACCAGCACTAACGACGCGGCATATTTCGGCATTGATTTTGTGTATCTGAGTAGGGTTTCATAGCTTAGGCCATCTTACTGTAAGGTATTTGGATGGATGCTGAATAGTCATCATCAGACAAGCAGCTGTAGGTCGGGCGGGTCAAGCTGAGCCTATCACAGTTGCCGCATGGCAACAGGTGGTTAGCCGAATGACCACCCGTATGACTCTTGACGCTTCGACCGCGCAAACCTCATGTGACCACAAATGATTATGTCCTTGCTATGCACCTCTTGTCATTTTTCATCGCAACAATCCGGCGAAGAAATTAAACGGCAAGGTTACGGTATCTTCACATCATTAGTCTCCTCTATCTTTTAAGATTTACTTTCGGATATATTCCAATTTTAAGAGACTGTGAGTGGCGAAGGCAGCACCTGGGATAGAGGACATCTTTTGCAGTATTTTCTCCCCCGGCTGTAGGTCCTTTTTGAAATATTCGAGAATGTTACAAGTTCCTTTGCACGATGTTCCGCCCTCTCCCTTCCTCAAACACATTCTAAAATGCATATTATTTTTAGAGGGTTGCAGTGGCGCAGGCCTCATCCAGATGACTCAAATCCACTCTATGTATAGATGAGGAAGTGAAAAATTTGGGAGCATTCAGTGATAGAAATCCTCTTCAGTGATATTTGTTACACACGTTTTTTCTATAAACAGTATACACCTTCAGTGATTGTAAACATTTGCATTTCTCCAAATGAGACTTTCATTTCCATTTCCATAAGGTAATTGGTTTTTGCGTCTTTTCCTGCATTTAACTACGCATAATATCCATTACATTGAAAAGCACGAAATGAATTCTTGTCTTAAGCAGAATTCCTTGCATTTAAGTGAGGAGGGGTTAGCTCATTTGAGGAGTTGCTGCATCTTTTCCATCCGGATTCTGTCAGTCATTTGATAATTCCCAGTTAGTTAAAAGAAACTAGAAATTGAAGGTACCGCGACGCTAGGAACAGCGTACAAAGTGTGGGGGAATATACTTGCTGGTCAACGGCTTTTTTTCTTTGCTGGCTCGAACGTATGGGGCAGTGCGTTTGTGGAGTGTGCCATTTCTATGTGTGTGTGTCTCTCTCTCTCTAATGGATGATGACGGTGGCTATTTGTTCTTGATAGCCAGAGGCCAGCAGCATCTGGCGGGTCACGGCTGATTGCGCTCCCGAATCCGCCGAGTGACCTCTCTCGCGCATTCAAATTCTCTATATTTACCTAACTATTTCCTCCCACCACTCACTCGTCTCTCTTTGTAGTGCTTAATCTCTCGATGAGTTGCTTGGTTATTTGTTTCGATCAAGCTGCCTCGTGCGCGACGGACAGCACACTTATCGCCGACAAAAAAATTTTTGCTTGCTGCCCACTCGAATAGAGACAGATTGTGCTTTGATGATGCTTATGGGCGTGCGAATAGTTTTTCCGGGAAGGAAGGGATCATCAGTCCATTAAAAAATCGTTCGAACGCACTCAGATCCCTACTGAATTTCGATATCAAACTGCCAATGTGGCGAGAAAGTAACCGAACTTTTTGGATCTTTGTTTAAGTAATTGCATCTTCTTTATGGAGATTTTAAACCTTTTGCATATATAACGGCGCATATGGAATTTATTGCTCTTTTGCAAAAATCTTTTTATTGTAGTGCAAATTACGTATACGTTGAATGAGCGATTTATTCACGTGAAACGAGAGATAAACGGAAAGTAAAGGTTGAGAGGTGACGAGTAATTGAGGCCTATTAAGCAGTTCAATTTAGTTTATCTTAGAACTAAGAAAGCAGAAAGGTAAAGAGGAAACTTGAAGAAAGTAGTTAATAGGAGGGGAGTTTCAAGTCAAACATGTAAGTGAAGAGGCTGAGGAGAGAGGGAAAGTAAGCGGAGAGATATGGGACAAGATGGCCTAGGCACGAAGTAAATAATTAACAGTAAAGTGAGGGAAGCAATAAAAAAATCAGTTGGAAAAAGAAAAATTGAAAGAAATACTTCAAAGTAAGAGATAAGTGAGGAATAAGGGAACGTTTAGTGGAAGGAGAAATGAGGGGAGGTGGAGGAAAAGCGAAGTCACCGCGTCGTCTCGCCATTTTTTTATTTATCGCTATGGGTTTTCATACGAATAGCATCGACTATTAATCATATCCTCATCATAAATGTTTTGAAGTTTTTTACGGCTTTTTTTATATCATTTAATAGCCTCTTTGTCCCGGCCACCATCGCTGTGACGCTGAATTTGTTTCTGCTCGAATAGAGCTATATAGAGGTAGGTTTTATTGACTTGCAATTTCTAGTGGGCAATAAAATGCATTATATTCCAGGCGCTTTCATTCCAGGACTCTCCGATCCTTGATAGAAACAATTCCACTCCGAAGCATTTGGAAGTTGAAAAGATTTTTTTTTTCATTTAAACAGCCAGTGCAGTAAATGTTTGTTAGTTACCTTAAAGGGGCAGAGGGATCAACATCCTTCCGTTTTTCAGTCAGCTGCTCTTCTTTCGTAGTTGACAATCGTTAGCTGTTGCAAAGTTGAGGCAGTTTTCCGAGTATTTGAATATTTATCTTGCTGCCAGCTTACTTTAAATGATCGCTTTTTCAATGAGATGTCAATAGCAATTTGCTCTTCACTTGCTCAGAAGTCGAGATAATATCATTTCATTGGACGTGAATCATAAGGGACTATACAGTTCTTTCATGATTAAGCGACATACGTGGTACCAGTCCAGTGGACATACCTGACGTGTGTCTGTGTAACTATTTGTTAACTCGAGGGTCATACACCGATTGTGGTGTATATGTTTACCTATAAAGGTTGAAATCAGAAACGTTATGTGATATTGTTGAAACTGTGCTGACCATTCGCCTCGCATATATGGTTACCCAATAGAGCGGTGAACCAGTACAAAGAAAGAGCGCAATAACCGGGCAAGTGACCGGTCACCAGTGATGTCCACTTTGCTAAAGTTTAGTCCTCAATAGAACTTGATATGCTCTGTGGCGGCATTTAGTCTTTTTGGTTATCAACGAAGCTGACATCAGTCGGTACCTCAAAGTGAGCTGTTTATTTTGGCTAGCGTCTTTTTCCCTCTCGAAATACTCGTATGAGAAAACTTCGATCGCCACTTAACAATAGGATTCTAAACGGGATTTTCATATTAACTGGGTTGAGTATCACAGGGCTTTTTTGCAATGCTCAAGGATAGGATCCTCATAAAAGGATGGGGGGAGGGGTGTTTCCCATTTTTTCATATCGCATGGAAGTTTTGCGAATTTGTTTTTATGTAAGATAGGTCACTAAAATAAAAGAGGAACTCCGCTGTCAAATTTTATAATTTGAGGTTTTTGCATTCTTGAATATATTCTCTGAAAAGTTCATTAGAGACGGCCTTCTGTTCAAAAGATGAAACTTTAGTTTAGCTGTAGGGACAATTGCTTCATAAAAAAGGCTTCTATAGCGATAAGAGGGATGAAATTTGCCTTGAATAGTGATCGGAGTTCATTTGTATAGTTAGATTTTTGCGATCATTGCACAGATTCTAGATTAATCTCAAAGTGTTGAATTGTCCTTTGCTTCTTTTGCATAAGAGGGCTTATATTTCAAGAGTATATCATCAGTATCATTGCAGTGAGTTGAATTATGTCGTTGAGGAATCGATTGAAATGATTTCCATCGTCTAAACGGGAAAATATTGAATTTATATTGGCTAAGCTTTTAATAATATTTAGAAGCTCCCTTTAAACATTGATGGAATTGCGAAGTATTTTTGTTTTTCTTTTAGTGATTATAACTCTTGAATTGTCATTGAATTTTTCGTTTTTTCTAATATTTTCCCTATAAATTCGAATAATTTGGTGAAAAATTCGAGCAAAATATTTCCCCAACTAATTTTATGAATTCGTTTTCAACAAATTTTCATATTCCACAATGGAAATCGAGCGTTTCCGTTCATCATCATCATCATCATATAATTCATATAAGCTTTTGCCGTTTCAACTCATATTTAGTGCACAATTCTCTTTCATCTATTCGATCAATGTAACAACGTATACGACAGTAATGATGGCGGCGCTATCGTTGTGCCCCATTATTCCATTCCGAGAACAAAGGAATGCGATTTGCCTCTTTTTAAATGAGGTCCCAATGGGGAATTGCATAAACGGAAATTGCTTCTCGAGGATTGTATTTTGCAATGTGCTTTCATATTTTGGAGGATATTCGCTAAGAAAATCCTTCAAAGTCATCAAATTTCCTATCAAATCTTAGCAAATCATCAACGTTGTTCTTTAGGGAATTTTTGAGTGAAACCCGTCGATTATAGAATTATTGATATTTTAATGAAGGATATTATAATACAATAATTTGTGGCATTTCTTTAAAACTCGAGTAAATAAACGACAGATTATGAATCATTTAGATTTAATTCGATAACCATTTTTGAGAGTGATCTCTTCCACATCAAACATGACAATTCGTCAAGCGTAAGCAATATTTATTAATAGGGTTGTAAAGTCCATAAATTTATCAACCAGTTATTCTTGTTCACCTAAACTCAGCGTAACGAGTCCTAAAAGGTAGAAGGGCAGAAGCTGGAGTAATCGGTAGTGCTGCAACGACTTAATTGAGAGGTGATATATGGGGTAGTATTGGTATTGGTTGATATTGCTGACAGTGTGCCTTTGTTGAGGGTTTTCGTTGTGCGGTATCTCTCACCTAATTAGAGGGTGCAAATTGAGGATCACCTCGAAATGCTAGAAGCAGGTGGCACACTACTTTTTTTGCAATCGTATACGAGCGATCATTAATGCGTCACTAACAAATCCAAATCGGGGGAATTCGACGCACATACTTCTTCGCTCTATTTCTTTGCATACAGCGTACATCATGCCATATCTGTATCGAATAATATCTATCATGATAAATGATGTTATCAGTGATAAAGTGATGAAATTTTATTGATAATTGGCAAGTGATAAAATCAAGTGCGGTCTGGAAATTAACTACCTCACTATGTTTCAGAACGCCTAAATATTAGCGAAGTAATCGCTCCATAAACCTATTTATATAATCGTTGATGCTATTTGTGAGGAAATATTAACCTTTGAAGTAAGGTACAATCCTTAGTGAAGATATCATTCACCGCAACCCTCCTTCCTCTACTTCCAATTTCTGCGGATAGAGATAATTAAGAAGAGGAATATTTTCTCTGCTTTATCAGTAATTGCAAGTGAATTTTTCACATGGATGTTTACTTTAAAAGAGTGGACTACAATGGTCGCGGAAATCTTTTCATTAACAGATTGATTAAACAGATTATTATATAATTCAAGTAATACGTCCTCGAAACTCGGCCAGCTTCATATTTGTTAGGTGCCACTTACCGCGGCATCTGCTAAAAACCAACTTGGCTGTCTAAAGTGAATGAACCTGATTTTATTCCGATGAGATTAGATTGTAATTGAGTGAGGACTTTAAGATGCAAATATTGTCTGACTCATTTCTCTAACTATATAATGCACATCTTGTAGTTTGTTCCACGTGTTTTGTGTTTTGCATGAGATGTTGTATCTCGTACTTAATCTAACTTCATTCCGGATATATATCCATGCACATGCGGCATCATGCCGTCTAACATTTAATATGTATAGACGCAGGCAGATGCGTAATGCAACGCAATGTTAGTCATTAATGCATAAAGCGTATTTGGTTGAAGACAAGGCAAGGATTTTGCGCAATCGTAGAGGAGATAGTCGTTGACGTTGCCAGAGAATAGTCGTTCAAGCTCCCAAATGTTTTTTTTTTTTGGGGAAAGCCGTTTTTTGCTCGTTTATTTATTCTTGTGAGCTCTTCTTATGTTCATTTTTAGGCGATCCTATGTAAGTGGCAACTTGATTGCAGGTGTTGGGAAGCGACCCAATCAGAATTACTTACCTTGTGGATGTCGTGCAATGCTTCGCCTAAATTTCAATTGGGCCGAGAACGCGTTACGCATAACAACGTTAAACGATCAGCATACCGGTCATGATCTTTCAGCAGATAGCTATGCAAAAATAGCCAGTAAAATCAGGCGATGCAGTCCGACTTCGGCCACACCTGGTAAGCTCACTTAAAAAATATTCAAGGTAGGGTTGAACGGTTAAGACATTTGATTAAGGTGTAAGTGAACGCCGATCTATTCTTTTCCAAATCCTAGCTTTCGGGAATTTTCTTTCTTTTGACGTAGGATTGGTTATTATCACCGAAATTCTCACTGATGGCTGTTCCAACAAGGATTTGTTGGCAACCAACGATTTGGACGCCCAAAATTGGGTGATCAGTGCATAAGTTCGGTTACTGTGTAACTAACGGTTTGAAATTTTTTAATGAGAAACGTTAATATTCGAAGTTGTTTCCTTTTCGGTTAGTCAAATATTAGCAGTTGCGAGTCGATTCCGAAAGGATATTTTTCATTATCCTGATATCAAATGAGGAAATCGGTGAATTATTTGCAGTGATTCAGATAGTAACATTTTTATTGACTGGAATGCAGCATAAGCCCCTTTTAAGCAATTGGTTTATTTAAATCATTGTTGGATTATTTTTTAACTGGTTAACTTTTTTGCTTGCTTGTAATTGTCTTATATATTAGGTTCATTTAACACGGCAGTAATAAAGGATGAAATAGAAGTGATAAGAAGAGATCTGAAATTGGTCTCGGAAATTGCCTAGTGGCTTGAATTTCAAACTGCGAAACGATTTTTAAACGTCAGCGTTTCAGCTATAGGCATATGGGCGTTAATTTGCTCTCAAATAATAGTGCTTACCGAATGTAGTCCTACTTCGCTTCTGCTCTTTCCGGTTCATTTGCCATCGAATTATATTAGCATCGTTGCATATTTCGATAAGAAGTCTGTTTATGTGTGATTTAATTACTTTCTGAAACATTACTTTACTAAGAAGTAGCGCGGATGAGTGGCCATTAGCAAATCGTTACACCGATCGGTTTGACTGGTCGTTTTTTCTTTATTGTGGAGCGGTTATTGAAAAATTTCGGCGACTGTGAAAAATTTTGTTTCTTAGTTGATTTCGAACCTTTAATTGGCCCATTATTAGTACCTACTTATGAATATATTCCTTAGCTATCATTTTTGAAATCCAACTCGTTGATATGTTTATAGAACGTAGTCCAGTGATACGAAGACCACAAGCACAACATCCGCTTAGAAACCCATCGGTTGAAAATGCGTTGAATTCGGGAAGTTCAGCATTAGCACGTTCTCCGAGTGCTGCTGCTACACCACCACCGTCGAAGACACCACTCTCGTTACTTGCTCAGAATGTTGCACAAGTTGGATGTAAGCAAGGTATGAATGTTAACGCAACTTTTTTAGGTTCATTGCCTCATCAAGCAATTTTAGAAATTTCTAAAGATGATTGCAGTTTCATTTATTTAGTCCAGCACTATTGGTTTAACTGAGAATTCAAAATGGAAAGTTTTTTAGCTATCTTTTTTACCTCTTTTTTTTAAATCGAATAATTGTGAGAATAAAAGAGAGTTTTATGTTGAAATTATAAAGTAGTTGAAGTTACACAGCGCTAATGTTTAGCGCATTTGAGCAATAGTTATAGCTATTACATGTGAGGTATAAATGGTTGATCAAGTTAACTTCAGAAATCATCCTTATTGATAAGGTGGTATGAGATTCAGATAATTAAGAAAAGTTTTACACCGATGTTTTACATTTCGACTTATCCGCCTATTTGGAAGCGTTGTTTATAGTTACGGTGGGCCTAACCTACCAAGAAGCATTATTTATGGTAACGGTAGGCTTTGCCTCTTAAAAAAATGGTGACCTTCAGAGCCAACTGAATCAAGCTCACAGAATGGACATATGAGTGGTGGATCACAGTCGTCGGGGGCGCTGCAAAATTTGGCCGCTGTTGCAGCCGCTATAAATCATCAGCAACAAATGGCAGCGGTCGCATTATTCGCCCATCATAAGGAAAATATGAGTTTCGGGTTCCCAAATGCTTCGATGCTTCCACCATCCGCTACGCCTGGCCCACAACTTCTGCCTTTGATTAGAGTTAGTAACATTTAATTTTTAGCTGCTTAGTTCTTAGTTCTTACGATGCTGTCTACGATGTTCTGTTGAATTAAGTCTGTTTTCCGATGAATGCAGTTAATCTCTGGTCGAGGTTTACTTACCTATAAGTCGTTTGTTTTAAAAGGAAAATAACGAGATGAATTTTTCTTTTCGAGGTTGTTAAGATCGGAAATAGACGTTTTTAGTATGGAAGAAGTTATGACGATTGGGATGAGAGGTGCAGTATTTGTGTATTCTTGTGGCAGTTGCTTTTCACGAACATAAAAATTGAGTGGCTTTAATGACATCAGTTGAAACGGAATTTATTCGTTCGATTTAGCACGACGATAATACGCAGCCTTTCCGTGTTATAATTTATCAGTCTTTGTCTTACGAATTCGCTAATATAATCCGAAACTGTAGTATCACCAGCTTATTCATCAGTTCACGAATAATCAAAATAGTCATATAAGTGCGACGTTTTCGTAGTTAAGCCGGCTTCGTTCTGGCCGAGATCCTCACTACCAGCTGAGAGTTTTGTGTTATTTGAGGCAATAATCAACCTTTCATATGTTATTTGAGGTGATATAAATAACGCAGTTGGTGATGTGTTACGAACACTTCATTTTGCCAATATCTGTAGATGAGGTCAACGTTCATAATTTTCCACTTTCCGGGACACATTCTCTGAAGATCTAAAAACTGTGATACCCTACAAGCACGGTGTCCTTCTTCATCAAAGTACAAAAATTCATGTCTGTTTTTATTGGAATGCGGCTATGACCACTTCTTCACGTGGGTGGCGTCACTGTTTCACTGTGTCACAGAAGCCGCACTCCTTCGAGAAGCGACAGGCTCATCTTACCAAGGCCGATGAATTGTTAGAAGGATTTTGGCTTAGAAACATCTCAAATTGATCTGCCTGCGAGTTTATGATATGTACGGTTATTTCCTTTCTGTTGGCACCAAGCATCGTTGGGTATACTCATGAATCAAACCTTGCAGATATCGCTTTCAGCCTTAATTATAAGCAATGAGCAGTTAATTTTCAGGGTATGTTGGGATTGCCTAATTTCCCTTCGCCATTATTACTGCCAACTCTGCAACCGTTAACGACGAATTCTGAAGCTCAACAACAAATTGGTACGCTCGGTAATGCTCCACGACCTGCCATATCGACCGCTAGCCCTCCGGCAACCGTACCAACGACGAATGGTGCCATCCCAACCAGCACCCATCAACAGTCATCTCCATTCGTTACCGGTTACATAGGATCGCAGCCCGAGCATTTAGCCGCGGCACTAAATTTAGCTCAGCAGCTAAGAGCACAGCATTTCGTCCCTCATGCCGCACCCGCACCTTTGCAGCCGAACGTGGTGCCGCCCACGTCGTTAATGTCGGTGCACGCCGCGGTGCCCACCTCACAAGCATCCGTGCCGCTCGCTCATGCCGCAACACCGATTGATCTCTCAACAGCACCTGCCCCCAGTACACCGAATTCTGGCGATCAACGACTACAGGTGTGTTGTTGATTTATCACTCTTATATGAGAATTGTTTCGTTGATATGTGGTTATTAATGTGGTGATCGCTTGTTGCGGGAAATGGTCTTCACGTTCTTGTTTCAGGTCTTTTGCTTTACGTAGTGTCTTTTGCCCTCTCACGTATTCATAGCTCCAGCATAATCTTCTCCTTTATATGCTACATATTTTCTAGATTCAAATATGGAAATCGCCGATAAGTTTTTCCTTCATTTTTTTTGGTGCCGTTATATTTTGGGAGGGGAGCTGTAATCTTTAGCCGACTGTATTTAAGTGAAGATGATGTCGCTCGGCGAAGGTCATCGATTTCGACTCGTGAACGTTCGAGTTGAATCCATTAAAAGAGTTCAAGACGTGGTATTTCAGAAAATATACTGCTCTGAATCGAACTTTGAGAAGCTAACTTCGAATAATGTGAACTTGGCAGGGAAAAACGAACAAACATGCTAACTTAGGAGAAATTTCATGTGATCAATGCTGTTTTCATCCTTCTTTTGCCTTTCACTACCACTCCTCTTTTCACCTCATTTTCCTTTG
Organism: Parascaris univalens; assembly: GCA_037576465.1. Taxonomy (NCBI): domain Eukaryota; kingdom Metazoa; phylum Nematoda; class Chromadorea; order Rhabditida; family Ascarididae; genus Parascaris; species Parascaris univalens. The sequence goes on along the minus strand of CM075173.1, from coordinate 190,391,424 downwards.
GCATTATTTTTCTTTTCGGCGACTCGTATTGCCTAATTGAGGTGTTTCAGGAAGTCAGCCGAGTGTTGCAGACATTCATATCTTCACTATTACAATCGCCCAACGATGACGAGTACAAAAAACGATTGTTATATTTGAAATCACTTCAAAAAATTTGGCAGGCGGCGAATCTCCAGCTAACAGCCACCATCAGGGAATCGCATACGGTGCGCAGTCCATCAGACTATTTGGAAATGCACTCACAAGCAGGAAGCCCCAGTATCGGTTTACAACGAAACACACGTTTTGAGCATTCCACCTTTAAAATGAATACTTCTTGAGGTGTTCTTTTTTTTAATATTAGAGGTCGGAATGTAAACAAAACCTGAAACCTTCTAAAAGTACGTTAATTCTTCCGATGATTTTAATTTTCGATTCGAATATTCACAGCGTCGGCGCATAGGTTAGTTGAGCAACTGATGGCTTATCAATTGCTAAAGGAACCTTCAGGCATAAGTTGCACTTGGTCGTGACCAAGTCTGTTTCGGACGGAGACTGGGTTCTTTCCATTATTATATGAGAATGAATTAAAAGCTATCCGAAGATGATCGGAGACTCTCTTCGAGGGTCAACTTTGAACTATTCCCATCATGATCGTGAGCTCATTCGGGCCGCGACCAGGTATGTAAATCAACGATACCAAACTGCAACAGTGTTATCTGAGTGCGTTTTTGATTTTTTTGCGACGACGACTACTATGTCGATAGCAATTAGAAGTGGGGAAAATCTTTGAGGAATTGAATTTCTGCAAGTGATGGTTCTACCATCAATTTAATTTTGGGTTTTTAATGGTGCGATATTGTATTCTTTCGAAATACTATACTGTAGATGTTGTAGGTATTTGCTAAGAGATTGTATGCTAAATGCTACGAGTAGATGTTTGTAAATATGGTAATATTGATTGCGTCAATATAATTGAAATACGTGTTCGCTTATTTGTTATTGTTTGAGATGACTAAATGATATACATAGAATTTCTCAACGTTGAGAGGAATTTTCTGCCGTTCAAGTTAGCTCTCTTAAGAGTTTTTCTTTTAATTCATAGTAATTTCTATTGTGAGATCATTGCTTTTACATATTTCACTTATTGTCGGCGTTTTTTCTTTCCGCGGATCTATTAATTTCAAAGGATTTTTGTTTTTTGATGGTTCCATTTTGGAAGCTCTCATTTTCATTTTAGTGCATTTCAGGTCGCTAATTTCCGTTTTTGTTCTTGTTGCTAAGATTGCCTTTTTATTATATTTTAAAGCTCATTACTTTCATATGCAATTTTATAAAGTATCTCTTCGAAAGTGCGGTTTCCTCTTTATTCTCTTTATCTCATTGTTTGTGCATTAATGAAGTATATTTATGAACATGTGAAAGTATTCTTCGCTTATGTTTAATATTTCTGGAGACTGCTTCATGCAGGGAAAAAGCTCTAGGATATTTATCACAAGTAATTCGATTACTTAGCGACGAGAAAAACTCAAAACGGAGTCACTTTTATCGAGTTATTGTTCAGCGCGTTGTGATGATAAACTTATGGCTATAATAAAAGCAGAGTTTTAAAAAAAATCTGGAATTAAAGATGATTTTCTGGATTCTCGTCATAGGAGGTGAATTTAATCAGACAAATGGATTTTCGGTGGCCGAAAAGAAGGCGTCATGTGAAAAGAAGTTGAAGCGGTCTCCAAAAAAAAGTTTCATTCTTTATTTGTGATGTATTCCCCACTTTAAAGTGTTTTCTTTTTCGTCTTTTGCTCAACTTCAGTCTATGTTCTGATAAGTTCTGGAATCGTTCTTTGAGGATTCACCAGCGGCCATCCGGGGATTCAGTCCATCTTCTGTTAAGTTCTGAAATCCCAGCTGGTGGATTTATCAGCGGTCATCTTCAAGGGAATTAAGTGCATTATCTAAGCCGTCGAGCCTTTTGTCACAAATATTTAAGTTGAGAAAGTGTGAAAGATCGACAATTGATGTTTTGAATCGAATGTACTCAATGTTGGGAATAATTCTTGTCGTCCGCCTAGACTTTATTGCCCGAGTTGGATGTGCGGATCCTTGAAAAGTCTGTCATGGCTGCATCGACTATTTTAACGGTTACTTTAATCATTTAACGGTTAATCAATGGTTTTCCTGCAGTCGTTAGCACTTCCTGCATTTAAAGAAATGAGGGAAATACGTCTTTCTTACTCCGCAAAGTATTTGGAGAGGTGGAGAGGGGGGGGGGGGGGGAGGATGGTGAACTGATACAAATAGAACCATTGGGAAATTGTTGAACTCGTTCGGAAGTTCAGTTTCATCTAGATGATATAATCTCTCTATATTATTTCAAATGATGTTTGATGTTTAATCAGCAAAAGATCACAATTCAGCTTTAGTGAACCGATGTTCTCAGTTTTTAAGCGGAAATGTTTACTTGTTTACTGTTTTGTTTATATGTTTGTTGTTTATTTGTGCATTCCGTGTCGATGACGTGTTCTCAGTTTATGTTCACCTCGAACAGAAATTATCTCTTTTGCATTTCTTTTGCTCATTTAATAATATTTTTTTTATTAATATTTTCTCTCTTTGAATAATTATTTTGTATGCAGAATATCTTTTTTTCATGTTCCATTTGTGAAATTCGTTAATAAACATCCGTGAAGCATTTGTTGATCGGCGTTTATAATGCATTCATTTGGCGGTTAACTTCTTTTATGATCTAGAGTTTGCATCGTTGAAACAAGAATGGAGAAAGGAAAGGGGGTGTCTTTCGTCAGGAAGTCCACAGAAGTCCTGACAGGAGGTCGATTCATCCGCATAATCATTACGAAGGGGGAGGGGGGCGTCTAACTTCGACTTCGGCTCCCCAAAGTGGAGTAGAAAAGTCTCCAAGAGGGGTTTTGACAAAATAAAGTCTCTCATAGGTCTAATTCAAAACGGACAGTTTAGTTTATTGGTGCTCGGGACAAAGATATTCTTCTTTCTGATGTTTTTTCAAAAGAAAGCGTTACGGGTGGAGCATGAGGCCCATGCAAAACAAGTATGGGTGAAGTGGAAGGTGCTATAATCCTTATGGAGTATAAAGTTTTTAGGTTGCTGACATTTGTGAAGTTACGACCACAAGTCGATGAAGTGAAACCTTTAAATGTATTTGATAGCCGTTGTTCGATATCACAAAGCCCGCTGATAATTGCCACATCGACATTCCATCAGAAGGGCCGTTGAGAATTCATTTTCTTGCTGTTATCTGCATCATTTCGACACCGCATTCAGCCCATAGCAGAAGGAAGAAGGAACGATTATTGACCCTTTCTTTAGATCGTCTTATGTTTCATTTTATTAACTTCTATGTCTATGATGTTTTCCTTTGATGTTATTTGAACAACTTTCGGATATTAACAAATAAAAAGACCACTCAAAATTTGAATCTCCAAGACTGTGGTACTCAAAGAAAGTCGAACTTAGCAGTTAATCTTAACCAACTCTCGCCGACTCCTCTCACATTTAACCTGAAATATAGTCTGATTATTTTCCGTTTCAAGGAGGGATCGAGGCCGCAAGGTTTTTTTTGCAACTTTTGAAGATGCTGAGGTCTTTACTGGCGGCGGATGCATTACGACGTATAGTTGTGGAGGAAGGGTTCTATTATGATGGTGTTGCCTATGGGTATGAATTATCTGCTAATGCAGTCGACATTTTTAATCAACGAGTCGTCGACGTTGCCTAGAAATCCTGCAAATGTCCAACAAGCGATATATATCCGGGCTCGAATTTGCCGAAAGAATCGTCATGACTTCTATTGGTAATTTATAAAACGCATATATGTGCTATCCTTGTGCGGGAAATGCGTTTCTTTGCAATATTTGTGCTTGTTTCAGTGTTACTTCGTTCCCCATTATTATCTACTAACAATTTAATAGACATTCAACGAAATGCTTTGCGTTTTTAAAAATTCCATTTGGCTTCTTTTCCAGGAATGAATTCCTGACACGAAGTACATCCAGAGCTGAGCTTTTTTGTGGAGGAATTTGATGGATTTCGTGGTGCTGAATAAGTAATTCGATTTTGCTGATGAATATTAACCGAGTAGAAGTAATCTATAGAAAATATTTGACGTATTTTGCTTGTTTCTATGAAACGAAAAGTTCGGTTTTAATGACGGTTTGATCTGGTACAAAACCCCGCGGCTAGGGTCCGATTGCGTGACTTGCCATTAGCTCTCTCGGCAAGATTCGCAAGTGGGACTTTCCTTTAAGTCATTTCTACGTGGTGATGTTTGGAGAAGCCTTTGGTTTCGCTTCCGCGGCGCAAATTGAGCTGAGTTGAATTCATTTTCCAGTATATGCTCATGTGGTTGTATATGATTTGCATGGCGTGAATTATGATTGTTTTTGTCGCCTTACTTACTCGTTAAGTTTTATCGTCTCTAAATTTTAATTAGCCACTTATTATTAATCAGTGCTTATTCGTTCATTTGTTGCGAAAATACTGCGAGTAATTGTCACCGTCTCCTCGTTGAGAACGACAGCACCGTGACAAAAGCGCCGCTGTGTTTAGCATTAGCCGTTTAGAGGCATTTCGATTTTGGATTTTTGCGAACCCGTCTACGGCGTTTTCGGCGTAGTGTATCGGCGAGTGTCACATTCTCCACCTACCGCCCGTGTTTTCTTGCTAATGCTTTTTCCCTCGCTGTAGAGATAGGAATGGGCAGGAGGTAGAGAGTTCAAAAGGGAGGCTTTCCAGTTCTTGTTATCACAGGATGTCCTTCGATAGAACCTGTCGTTTCTCTTCCCACCTCATGAGAAGCGTTCAGGGATTTCCGGCCTTTCAGCATGTGGAGAGGAGTCGTGTCATAAAAGTTGGTGCTGCGGTATGTCGATTCATAGTTCGCTTAGCAAATCAACTGCTTTGATGAATTGTAATGTAATATTCCTTTATTTTGCAGGTAAATTATTCCTTTATCAGCGTTTCTTCGCCATCTTTGCACTTTTTCGTATTCCCAACAGATTCGCTAAATTCGTATTTTAGAGCAGATGTCAACCGCCTCTGTGGATGAATTACTGACACCGAGCAAAAAAAGTGTCGATCCATTTAATCGACTTAGTTGCTGCACTGAGCCGGTGCTTGTGGTGATTGAGTTCTGTCAGGTTAGCTCTACCCTCTCGTCGATATTGGTATGCCAGCTTTTAAGGCAATGAATCAAAGTATTATTGTTGTTCGAGTAATTAATTCTTTTGCATACTGATATTAAATCGTAAGAATGAACCTGTCTAGTTTGTTCATCACATTCATAGGTAAATGGTAAAAATGGGGGAGGGGAGAAAGGGTTGAGAATTGGGTCTATATTGGAGAAGGGAATATACACACATCTATCAGCTGGAGTGCACGACTCCTCAGGTTACTTGAAAGGAGAGAAGGTATGACCACGATTATGGTTGCTCTCTCAGCAGTGGGTGAATAAGGGGAATCCTTTTTCACATTTTTTAATCCTCCATTTTGCACTACCCATGCAATAAAATGCTATTTTCGCCACCATCATATCATTTCGCGACGACAAAAGAATTTTTTTTCGCATTCATGAAAGATACAGGCTTACCTGAAGTTTTTTAGAATTTAAAGAGGTTCCGATGGATGTTTTTCATTGAGAATTTCGGATCCGCCTGAAGCATATCATTTCTTTTGCTTTCATTCATGTCTTACGTCTAACTTGTGATGATGATGGCGATTTTATTCCCATATACAGACAGGTACATTTAATATACCTGGAATAAGGATTGAAAGGGAATATCGGATGAACGAATGGAGGTGGAAAATTTGGGGAAATGAGTCGAGAAAAAAGGCAGATTGAACAGGCAACAATACTTCGTGGTTGGTAAACCAGCACTTCTACGAAACAGTGCATGTTTATATCTACAGATAAATATTTGTAGGATGTAAAAATTCGGGAAAAAAACGATAACGTTCGAATCTTAACAGCATATAAGGGAAAGAAAAACGGTAATGAGCGAGTAATTCAAAAGATGCTGGCATGAAAATCACCCCAGGGGACATGCAAAAATACCGTTATGGGAGGGGGGGGGGGGGGTGATACAGGTATAGACAGTCTCATTGTTCGCGTTGCGAAAGCGAGCAGTTCGGGTGGTGGTGAAGTGATTTTATTTTAGAGTACAGAATATACGTAGCATCACCGTCCCAACCTGCTTCCTTCCTTCCCATATGAATCGAAGTAGTCCACCTATTCAGCTCATAATCACTTAATGGTTCTTTGGAGCGCGTGGCAGTGAATGAGCTGGAGTTTCCACCATACCTGCACAAGTGTTGAAGGATGGTATATAGCACCACTTTGTTTTCATTTAGCGGACAAATTAATTGCTGCATTAGAGTGTGGAGTTTTATGTAACTGTTCTTTTTTGGAGAATATATTGCATTTGAAGATTCAAGGCCCTCCTTTTTTGGCAGCTTCTCATCTTTCTTATGATCAGCCACTGATAACAGGTTTATTTTAGTTTTAGTTGGTGCCTTTGAGGGGGAAAATATGCGTGAAAATATTAGGTGGACATATTCTTAATCGGCAGGTTTCTGCACTACAACAATAACTGCAGGCATTTTAGGTGCAGGGACCTCGTCCCTTGCATTGGGTACCCGAGGTAGTCGACCCCCATCTCGACCTCGATAGTGTAGCGATATGGCTGATGAGCTCTGAAGTTGTGAACGGCTCTACAGTGATGGTATATAATCAACAAATGGCCATTCACGCATGTGTACATCATTCCACAATACTGGATATACGTGCCCGAGGGTTTCAGGTTAGGTGTCTATATCATCTTTCAGTAACTTATTACGATAGATCACTCACTAATTTTTGGTCTGTAATATAGCTGACATTTGCGGGATGGAGATATAATGGTTTTCATTTGGGGGATGAGGGTTGGGGATTCGGTAGCATGACACAAAAGTGCCACTTGTATTGTTCGTCCACATTTAGAAATTCATTTTTCAATTTGGGTGTTTACTTCTGGGAGCTAAAAGATCTTAAATAGCAAAAAATATCCTTCCAGTTTCACATGCCATTGAGTTGGAGGATGCAAGTGAGGAGTAAGCTTTGCAACATCGCTTGAAATATATACATGAACAGTGGTTCTTTACCTGCCTTCCGGCAAGGATGGGACAAAGAGGATTTGTCTATGTATGCGATGGCGTAGAATTTATTCCGACTCGTGTTATAGGTTCAAAAAGTCGTGCCAAAAGCTTCAGATTTTCCTTCACTCATGGATTTTTCATTAAAAGGTGGCAGAACTTTGATTTTAATAGCCATATGAGAGGTTTTATTAGTTGTTTTATCCCATCTATTGTTTCGCATTTACCTCCATTGGTGATTCATTTAGCCGTTCACGGAAATTCTGTTAACTGATGAATTAAATTAGTTTTTATGACCCCATGTTAGAATCTTTTTTTATAATAAGCATTTCTCTTTCTTTTTAAGTTTTTCATTCTCCGGTAACTTTGATCTGACAGCGAATTAACATGATTATGCGATGAATTCTCTTTTTTGTTGCAACCGTCGTTGATGGTGGAAGCATATGTAAACCAAACAACTTGTTGGTCTCGTGTTTTCTTTCCATTTGAAACTCCATGTGCATGCACTGTGGATATGTTGATATTAGGCATAGGAACCGCAAGGTGTGAGCCATTTTGGGTGTTAAGGTCAGCAACGATAATGAGGCGAGAGGAGTCTCGAGTATGGGGGTGGGAACGGCAAGCAGGTGGAAGGTAACTCGTGTGCCAGGATCAGGAATGGCGGTAATTTAAGAGAATCTCAAACGATATTTCGCTATCTTCAGGGACAAGGCAGGAAACCTCATTGTGGAATAATTCATTTTTACTTCCCTCTATCCCCATTCTCTTAAAACTCTCGTCTTATTCGGCATTTTCATTAAATTTTTATAGCAATGAGGAATCTTTAGAGACAGCTCTCGATAGCACTGCTAATGGCGACAAAGCCGACCACCTCTTTGTTCAGACTGTTCATCGATATCTCACGACAGTTGTTATCACCGATCCTTATGTGCAATCGGCGTCTGTTTAAGTATATTTTTATGTAAATATAGCTCATAATGTTTTTTGAAATGCATTATTAACAAGTATTTAAATAGACTGCGTCGAATGGGATTATTCAGGAGAAAGTTGGGTTCATTCCAGCGAAATATTTTTTAAATTAATGGTAAAAAGGGAACTACTTTCTGGGTTGTCGGATTTGCTCATGCACAGGGAGAGTGAGCATTTTCGTATCGCGATGGTTAATCTAATCGTTGCGAATGATAATATTAGAATGTGGTTTAATTTTAAGATAATAGAGACGATATTTTTGCGAAAAGCGGCACTCCTTTAGATTTCGTCGCTGTTTTTCTCCGTAATTCGTTCCCTTCAGTCTTTTTATTTATTAATCCCTTCATTTAGAGTAGATTTTTGGTGAGGTTTAGACTTCGTCTCTGTTTTTCTCCGTAATTCGTTCCCTTCAGTCCTTTTTTCCAGGGATCTGGTATGATTTGGGTTTTTATTTATTAGTCCCTTCATTTAGAGTAGATTTTTGTTGAGGTTTTCAGCGTTCTAAATTTTAAGCATAAAATATAAAAAAATAGTGCCCTCATATGTCTTTTTTTCTCAAAAACCCTTTCTGTAATATATTATATCGTCGTTGCCTTTAAAGTCTGGTTGTTGTGGATCTTTGTAATAAGTTCCAGAAATATATTGGTGGACCACCATTCGGTAAAGCACCGGAAATGCAGATATTTTCGAGAAGCAGTTTGCAGCATAATCATTTGAGCCGAGAGGGTTTGCAAAGTAATTTCCGCAGGTCGGTCTTTTGCATTTGTTTAAGTGCACGTTCGACATCGTTGATTTTCAGACAACATCTTTCGCATCTGATCAACGTATCGGATTCAATCCAAAGATGCAGTTTCAATAACTATTATGCACTCTACGCTGACTTAGCACTTTCACCCACTAGTGCTGCCCGTGTGGAATCGGTGGCCGTACAGGTAATTGGTCACGTTATTGTATTTTTGATCGGTCCACAGCTGTCAGATTAGGTTTGTACATCCTAATTGACATAATCTACCTTGCGCACATTGGAAATTGACTTCTCTCGAGGTTTGTGGATTAGCCCCGAATACGTTACAGGCGGTCGTGCCGTTGTGTAGGTTGCACATATCAGATTTCATAGCCATAGGTCCTGCAGAAGCTACTGAACAGATAGACGCATAGGAGGGGACCCTTATTTGTACGCATCAAACTCTTTGTTGCCATGACGTTTTATTGCGGAAGTGCGTAAATCTTCATATCACCAGATGTCGACGCTTAAAAGAAGAATCTGCTTAGGAGTGAGCTTACCTCGTTTGCTTTCAGGAGTGTCAAAATTTCAATTTGTTGCCAAGTTTTCAGACATTCGGAAGTAAGTTGTCGTCTGACTGTATTTTAACCTGATTTTACCTGAGAATAAACTTTTTTGATCGAATGAAATGTTTCTCAAAGAAGATGATTTTATATTTGAGGCGCGACGGTTACTTCCGCGATTTCAAGCTGCTTACAATTCATTGTCACATTCGAAGAATGGTGCAGGTTGTGGCCAACACATAATGGATGATATTGACAAATGTCTCGATGCAATCGGCAATCCACACGTTCCCTTGCTTCCGATCAACCATCTTGCTCCTTGCGTATGTCTGTTGATGGTTCTCGCGCTGACAGATGTTTGGTTGTTGCTTACAGCAGAGGTCGTTTGGCTGGTAGTTGCAGCGGTAATCTGTTGATATGAAGTTCGATGAATGGCCGCAGTAGAAGGGCCTTTATTGTGGTTGACAATGTGCTTAGTCATTTTTCCTCCCCAAGCCACTGTTTTTATGAAGTTTTTTGCTCTTAGTATTTGGTTGTGCTTCGTTGTTGTGGTGCATATAATCGTCACAACTAGTTCGACAGTTAAATGGGGATCTCACTTGAGCATAAGTTTCTCATTTAAATTACTGGAATTAAGTTATGTGAGCATCGGCGAGGTGTTAATTGAAATGCGTAATTTGCGGTTGAAGTCGTCGGAATATTTTAGAAACTGATGAACTTGGAACCTTATTATTGTTACGCTGTTGCAAGCTCCTTTCGTGGATAATGTTTTGATCAAATAGGAATGTTGTTTTGCAGGGTTTTTGAAATATCAATAATTATGACCGAAACCTTTTTGGCCGAATACAGGAAAAAATGCGGATGTGATTCGGTGGATTCAAGTCATCGGAGTAATTAGAGAGACTTTTAATGTGAAATATCCATTTACAAAAGAAGTTATTTTTTATAAACTGCATCAGATGGGACTTTATTCGCGACTATATGGTAGGTTGGCATGGTGTTCTTACTATCGGCGATTAAAAATTGGAACAATAGAGCCAATTTCATGCATGGAATCCTCCCTTTCTGCATTGTTGGTATGTTGCCTAAACCTGTACAAAGTTTAAAGCGTCGATATGGCGGTATTTTGATAGCTCAGCAACTGACCTGAATTAAATGAGAGGAAATCATAGGTGATAGTGGAGTCGTCGTGGAGGGTTAAAATGATTGAAGTATTTGAGTATCATAAAGGATGATAGCAAACGTTTTTGTTAAGTGGTTTAATTTGCAGATGTATGATCACTTCGTCAAATTGTTAACCCATTCACGTGATTTCATTATGAAAGAATTGAATAAAACGTCGAACGGTGCTCTATTTTGTGCGCATTCGCCGATCTTGAAACTTTCCCATTTCAGTGCACCTCCACCAGCCTGTGCGGATGAACTCTTAAGGTGGGTGAATAACTTGATTATTGCTTAAATGAGTAAGTTGACTTTGATGAAAGGAAATTTAAGATTTTGTAATTTCGGTTTTGATTCAATAATTCCTTAGTGACATCAACTAGTGGAGGCCATGAAAAATTTCCTGCATTATATGGGAAGCAAAATCTTAGGTGGGTTATTTTATTCCAAGGTAGAGAATTTGTGCGGAAAGTGATTGTTTTTTGCGGAATACTGAGTCAATAAAAAGATTATTTGATTGCATTACAAAAAATTTCAGATTGCTGTCGGATACATATGAAGATAAAGAGGAAGCGCTCAAGGCAATAATATGTAACCTGGCTAACGTTAGTATAAATTTTCATGTACTTATGTTTCATATAATCCGCCTTGAGGAATTGAAGATGAGGTTAAAGAATTTGAGAAGTATTTGTAATTATCTACTTAATTTTAGTCATTTCTTTGTCAACTAAGGAAGGATTCTGTGCGGAATTTCTATTTAATACAGAACTATTTAATGATGAAACTGATAATCAGTAAGCACAAGAAAGGTTTTGCGGATCGAATATATTTACGTCACAAATGGTCGTTAAATAATTTTGCTAGGTGAGGAAAAGAAAGGGGTAATGTTAGGGGTCATACCAGATTTCCGACTGAATGAGACGGTCTGAATGAAACCATGAGTATCGAACACTAAAGTAGTTTCATAATTTATAAGAACGGGGAATGTCGATATTGATGGCAACGAAAGGAAATGTAAGTCATCAATTAACTTCTAGATTCTTTATGCGATGCTAAGTGGGGAGAGATTAGCGATATGTGCTTCTGAACAAAGACAAGTGACTGCAATGGATTTGTTGAGGAAATTGAATCTTCTTCGAGTTGCTGTACAACGGCAAGCTCTTGTTTGGAGCGATAATCCACACGTGTATGTTGTCCTTCTTTTATTTATTTGATGAAAGCATTTAAGTATATGAATAAGTGGGAGGTAATTGGCACGTTTAAAAATGTGTCATCTTGATGTGATACTGCTAGGGTAAGTTGTTCTGGATTTTTATAAATACTATAATAGGCAAGAAATATACTACTTCCTGTTATGAGAAAACACTGGTGGTGAGGAACATTATAGTATTGCAGTAAACACTTCATAGAGATCATTGTAAATTACACTCCGCTTCTCGCGTATGCTTAAATTACAGGCATTGGCTATTGAAATTGTTTGGAGTACATCGCAAGGTATACTGTTGTTGAAAGAATAGGTTCTTGTATATTTTACACAGAAATCTCAGAGTCATAAGTGTGTGGTATGAGATTGGAGTTCGAGAACTTGGCTCCAAGTATGTGGAGTTCTCCGTAGTGGTTGATAAACTTGCCCTTAAACATTTGGAAGTCTTGACAAATGAGGAATTCTAATTTGCATTTGTTGAACATTGTATAGGAATTGCGTTATCAACGTGGAATTCTCAAAGTTCGGACCTCTCAGACAGTACTTCGCATTTGCACAATAAGAAGTTAGATTTAACGAATGGTTTGACTCGATTCATGTCGTGCAAGATCCTCATTTCTTATTAGTTTTGGCTGAAAAAGTATAATATTTGAAGCATTCCACAAGACTGCCAAATATTTGGAGAGAGTTTGTCGCGTAGTGAATCGGCCACGTGGATAGCGGAAGGCGTTGGTGCTGTGCTTGATATGAATGGACATACGATCCGCTGCAAAGAATATAGTGGTATTTCTTTTTGTTTGTTGTTTTTTTTTTTGCTTCACCATTTTTGCTTCGCTCAACATCATTAATTGAGACAAACTTCCTATAAACTGCCGGTTTTTGGTGATAAAGGCTGATAACGAGAGTGGATAAAAATAAGGTTCGTGACAGTAGACTGAGGGGAAGGGTCGTTTACGGCCGGAGACGTGTTGTGCATGTATTAAATGTTCTAACATTTTCTGATGGGATTGGGAAGCTGATGAAGGGTGGCGCATATGTTGCATAGATCTGCAGACAGGGAGAAAAATGCGGAATAAGCTGATAAATCAACAGTGTTCGTCTGATGGGTTCGGTTTACTTTGCACTAACTACCGGCCATTTGATGTTTTTAACTGCCCTTCACATTAATGAAGCGAAAGTTTTCGGTGTGGATGCAAGTCTCCATTCTGCTTGAAATCCTCGTTGAATGAAACGGTTTTGCCCAATGTTTTTCGTAAAAGGCGGTAGCGCTCCTCCGAGGGTGATTTACGGTTGAGCTTCAATTATTTGCCACAAATTATACGTAAAGCAAACACGCATCTCTGAACGATTTTACAAGCCATGTCAGTGAACTCGCTGCTAATAGTAATATAGCAATATCGTAGTAATATAGTAATAATACCTGTCATTTTCCCTACCTTCTGGAAGGAGTATCACTTTTCCTCCATGCATCTTGCGTCAGTTGTTGGTCTGTCGGAAGTTGTTGAGTATTAGAGCCACCTCTGATTTACAGGCGTGGTGTTACGAAGTCTAGCAAAGAAACGACCCAGATCGTTCCCTTCGGACCGCAGTATCATCACCTACGTGATTGCTTTGTTAACCGACTTTTGCGCTTTGGTCTATATGGCTAAGTATGGAGACGTACGCAAATTGACGCAGGTGCTCTCATTAAGTACAGCCGATGTGAATATATTGGCAAGTTTCCTTGCTGAAGTGGATTTCCTCAGGTATGCGCGTCTCAAAGATGAAGTGATCCGGAGTGACCGGACTCTTTATAAGGATATAAAACTTTAACTCAGCAATGAGCACTCCCATTTGCATAATTTTATGTTTCGTTATAATTGCGGTGTGTAGCATAAGAAGCCGCCGACGTCCAAACGGGTGGTGTTGAGAGTCAGTAATGACACATTTAGAGATCCGGAAGATGAGCGGCAAAGAATGCCATGACACCTTCAGATACTTTCTTCGAAATTGATTTTCCCTCCTCTTTATTTTCGCATTACTGTTCCCATTTATTGATCTCATTTTTTAGTTTTTATGACGGTTCTCCACTACAGTCTGCTTAATCTCTGAGATAAGCTTGCAGGTACCATGCTTCATAGTATCCATATATTTCTGTCATAGGTTGTTGCCATGCATTTGAATTATTCAGAATTTGCGATCCCTGCACGCAGAATTATTATCCCAGGTGTATATTTAGGGCATCTGAAATTTTGCGTAGTTACGAGACATCGTCTTTTAACTCTTCTTTGATCCCCTCAGTATCTCGCCTAATTTGTGCCGTTGAAGTGGCACTATTGCTGTAGCTTTCCATAACTGATCCTCTATAGCGAAATTAGGCCGATGGTGTTAAAAGAAATGTGTCAAAAACGGTGTCTCAAAAACTTCAAATTCTGCTGAAATAATGGCTCAGACGGCCAGTTTGTTGCTCTGTAAAACCGCGCCATCTTCTCCCTAAGCGGTCGTTAGTACGTTACGTAGTTGAATAATCTCGGTACTATTAAACGGTGCCTGAACGAGTCCTCAAAGTGTCCTACGTGGCGAGTTATTAGCTCTCAAAAGTCGCAATTTCTGCTGAAATAATGGCTCGGACGGCAAGTATTAAAAGGGATGCACTTCAGAGAATAAAAAGTCCGTGATATAGGGTTAAAAATTTGCGCTTAGGTTTTAAGAACAGAACAAGAATACCAGCAGTTTTGGGTGCTGTAATGAGGGCTTATGCTAGAAGAAATTGGGGGTGGTGGTGGAGGGACGGAGGTAGAAATTCTTATTTACATAGATGCGAGGAGTGATGTTTCCCTCTTCCCATGTGCTTATCTTCGACAAATGTTGCTGCATTATTATGTGCTATACTGTGGCTATACTCAACTGTAGTGCCGATCCTTTCTTCTTTAGGTGGCTAAACTTGTATTCCTAATTGCTCACTATTGTACAGTTGTGATCATATACCCGAATTGTTTCACGACTCTAGCATTTACTCCTCTCTTGTGTTTAGTATTCGTAACTGCCGTGGAAATATTTTAATTTCGCCGAATCGTATTTCCCCACTCTCTACCCTCGTAAAAACTTTTTGTTTCAAACCTATCGCGAAAATCTTAAGGTGTGAAAAGAAATACTGTATTCAGAACGCTGTGTAACTTTAAGTAAAATCAGTTGAAACCTGCCGCTTGGTGAGGATAGAGTTTGACCCATCCGTACGCACACGAAAGTTATGTTCGGCTCTACATATGGATGGTGCCGGATTTAATCCATATTCCAGGAAGTGGATAACGGAAATGAATTTAAACGTTTTGAGCAGAGTTACTACTCTAATACTGAAACAACATAATCCGCACAACCTAAGCGAAGAAGTGAAAGAGATCAAGCTGTATGGGGCACTTACGAAACAATACGGCAAGGATAAGAAGATTCGGGAGGGCATTCGGACCATACGCACTGCTCCACCTGAGAAGTGTTCAAATTCGCTGCGAACTGGCCGCGAACGACGACTTCCTCTAGATACTTGAAGTGATGCAAAACGCAACACAACTGAGAATGTTCGGAGCTTCAGATATTTCGACTCGGCAGACTCAAAGGCGTATTTAGCAGAGTCCACAGGAGGGCAATTAGACTACACCGCCAAGCCTTTTAAAGACCGCAGATTGTTTATTCTGCTTTTATGGCATGATAAAATGGCAACACGTAGCAAACTGGAAAGCACATTCTTGAGGCGTCTCGTACAACGAGCATATCCACATGCAGAAAAGCGTTGCAAGGAAATTACTGGGCGAATGCCGAAGCTCATTCAATATATAATCTCAGGCACACGTGAATAGAAACTCCAGCAAACATCAAAATAATCCGGGATCCAATGGACGAACAGGAGGCTGAGCGTTTTCTTGAGCATATTACAGTAACTCGGATGCACTCATCTGCCACCATCAAATTCGGCCGGCTATGGAAGTGAAATGGTGCGATGAGTGGAAGAGGGTTCTCTCCCCCCTCCCGTACATTTCTGTGAGCTAGTTTTTTGGTCATATGAGTGTTCCTCGAAATGAATCTCACAAAATCAACGATAACCCCACATTTGAACAGCCCACACCCCTATACCTCCAACCGAAATAAACTGACATAAGAAAGAAAAGAATAAAATGATCCAACCTAATCCATAAATGGTTGAATAAAACCTGCGCAGACAGGTGCAGGTTTTATTAAGCTATTTATGGAACATCGAATATTAATCTTCCAATACGTTTTTTGATGTTCGTACAACTACTCAAGTTTTTTTATTCGTGCAACAAAAAATATCAGTACGAACCAATGCCGCTCCTCCCGTTACTACTTTTGGCTTCCGAGGAACAAACGGTAATAGTAAGCAGTACCAGCATGCTCATTAAAATCTTTCCGTACTAAGTTAAACAAGACTCATATCCAAGGTCATGACTTAATGTAGCACCACAACAAAAACACCATTTCTTAAGTTATAGAACACATCAATGAAACACCTTTTCGCCGGATAAGACCATGAACTTATCAGATCTATCCCACACAAGGTCACATAAGTTGCCCAGCTTACTATCGTTTTTATTTTTATCATGCCACTTTGGGATAATCCAGCAAAGCTAATCATGCCCTCATTAATTTTATCGAAAGTCGTAACATCCCTTTGCAATTAAATATGGACAAAATCTGGTCTCATGTGGGCATAGGGTCAAATTGGGGTCAAACTTCTCCCGACTGGGGATCGGATCGAACTTCTCCCGAATGCCCACTTGTAGATTTGAACCAGCAAAAATGACCCTACTTCATCCAGATCCAGAAGGCTGAATGACTTTGTCTATCGATCAAAATCTAAATCTGTGCTCCGCCTCCCCATCCAAGTCCTTGGATGTGAATCCACCTTGGACTCATATCTGAATCTGAAGATTCCCAAAACGTACGACTAAGCTTTTCGTTGAACTCCAAGCTGTGGGATTCCTTCACAATTCGCACAAACTAAACAATAGTGGAACTGATTTTCCTCTTCATATCGGAAGTGATGCCTTTCGTCCAGTCATTCATAAGGCTTTGCGTCCGAACGCCAATTGCATAAAGTCGTTTCTCACAACTATCTAACTTCTTCGGCTTCGTCATGCTATTCAACGAGCACGTCTGTATTCTTCCCACTCGTTGCACAAATGTATTCAATAAAGTCTCCGCCAACAAACGGCCTTCCTCACCTGTAAACATCACTTGAAATGATATTAGCGCATTCATCATCCCGAAATGGGAAGTCGAAGTGTTCTGGAATGACCAGCGACCTTTGGAATGTTTCAAGTGCAAAAAATTTGAGTTTGAGTAAATAAAGGCAACTGAGGTTGAGTTCTTAATTTTCGAAGGAAAACTTAAACCGGAAAAAGCCTTCTTGGTGACGCTCAAAAACCACGAAAAACATAGAAGAGAGGAATGGCAGAGACGAAATCATAAACACGTATTTCTGCTCTTAAGAGCAGTCCCTACTAGAGAATCGCCGAGAATAATAGTAAATCTTGCGAAAATTCTGAATACAACGGACTCTCTCGAAAGCTCAATCCAAAATTTTTTGAAACATACACGTGCTGCATGCGATATACTCAACTGCTGGAAAAACAGACATGAAAAGTACCTTAAGGACACTGTAATTTGCAGCTTCAAAGAGAGCTGACTGTTGGGTAAGTGCTATGCTTCAATTTGGTTTATTATAAGACACAATCACTGCACTTTCCTCTACGAAAGAAAAGCATGGTGTCGTTGGAAGAGGGATGAAGTGTGATAGAGGAGAAATGACGAGGCATGGGATGCGTAATTGCCTCGTCTTTCATCCAAAACATCAATATGCTTTACACAGAACAACATGCAATACATTCAGGTGGCAGTTCCCTTTCATCGAAAAAGAATAAACGAAGATTTAAAGGGAAAACCTACAAGTCATTAAATTTTCGTTCACTTTCTCATTGGACGGATGAAAGGAAGAAACACATTTCGAGTCTATTAAAAGACACAAGAAAAATAAACAATTTATTGGCGTTAGAAAAATCAGCAAGATATACTTTTCCTTCGTATCTTCTCAGAATTCTTCGACTGAACTGAAAAGAATTTGCTGCCTATTCCTTTCCTCCTCTCCCCCTCCCTCCATTGATCGTGTTTCGTACGACGTGAAACTAAATTCCATGCCACTGTCCTCGAGATTTTCACACAAGAATTATTTCCAAAACACCTGCACTCAAGAACTTGAAATTCAAAGGACAAGGGATCTTAGGCGATATTAGTACCTTCAAGCGTCAGCGCTAAATGACTTCCAAGACGGTAGAAATGTTGATGCAACAACTGCAGATCAACACTCTTCGCATTCGCTTGCAATACCTGTTGAGTAGCCGTACTGAACGCCTTCGGTAAATGTATCTGAAAATATTCGTTCATTGCTTCTCAAATTCTTTTTCATAGCATTTATCAAATGAAATTTTATCGAAATATTATTTAATAAATAGAATTTGCCAAAATAAAGGTATATGAAAATCCAAATGCCTAAACTGGCGAACCTCTATCCCCCCTCTATATGTGTGACGGTGAACGAAGAAAGTCGGAAATCAGGAATTTGTAAGATCACTTTCATTGACAACGAACCCTGAAATATCTCATCGTTGGTAAGATTTAAAAAAACCTACTAAACACGAACGATGCAATGCTTGCGCCATAAAGAGAGGTATTTCAGCCTTGAAACCTTTCTCATTCACACTGTCAGGTGCCTTCTGTCCAATTAGAGGGAAAATTTCTGAAAAACTCTTATTAATTGCTATATTTAAAGTCAAATAAAGTTAAACAGTACACTAGCCTAGGTATGATTCTGAAATATGGGGCGTTGCACATAAAAAATACGGCATGAGCCTATCTGTGATCAAGAATGAACGCGACCTCATTCAATCCTGTAAAACGTTTCTTCAACGTTCTCGTTGATGTGAGACAGACAGAGAGTTACGTCCCGATCATAAAGACCACTAAACAGAACCTCTTCCACTATAGCCGATATCAATTTTGAACAAAATTTGGTTGCCGCGAACGAGAAAAAATACATTCTCAAACGGAAAGTACAAAAACTGATAAGCGATCTCCACAACGGTCAGAAATCCGGAAACCTGCTAATGAGAGATCGAGTAATTAAAGTAATTGAAATCTGGGGAGTAGTTTAAAAATCTGATCAGCTGCAATCATCAAACCTATAAGAATGCTTATGAGGCAATGTTTCTCGTATATATCTCTATGAATGCTAAATGGAAGAGACGATAGGCAAATAAGTTTAGGATATCTTGTTTCTTTAAAGAGCTCTCTCCCCGCCCCATCCAAAATCGAATAATGAGGTGGAAAAACGGCTCTTGATGGGACTCGTGTACTGAATAAAATGACATGAACGAATAATGTGAGGATAAAAAAGAAATACCGTTTTTTGACCTTATGCATGGCCTTGGCGTCAACTTGACCAGGTCGTGCCCTGGTCAACTTGAGGTAAAGAAACTGAACAGTCTGAGACCACCATGGATATCAAAGAGCGACAAATATGGTCAGCAGCATGGCACAACCCTACGACTTGAACCCCCCCCCCCCCTTTAAACTTGTCTAGACACATTTTCCTACACGTAGCTCCAGCCCCGGTTAAGCTCTGGCTATACTTTCCTATTTGTAGTTGAGATTATGCTGCAGCTGAGCGAGAGCCTGCTCCAACCACCCACTTTACATTTTCACCTTTAGATTTCTACCATGCCGGTCTTTCAGAATCGATCAAAAACTAAGCAACTGGCAATGCAAATAATTTCAACGAGTAATGACGAAAGAGTTCAAAGACCAAACCCTTCGACGTGTGTTTCGTGAACGAACATGAAACATTCGAGGTGCACGCAATTATGTCGTTAAGATTATAGTAGTCCTCATCGACTTCCTGAGTCAGCATATCTTCGAAATACGACAACTGGCTAGTGAAATATGCTGTCCCAGTACCTAAACCATTCCCTCATAAACGACACGACAGAAGCGCCGCCTGTTTGTGACATCAGCTGCGGCACTACATATCCTCCCCGTTTTTTTCAAATTTACTGCAAAACACATCAGCTTCGAAGAGTTTATATCGTCAACCACACACCACCCCATTTTGCTTGAAAGCAAAACCATAAGCGCTGTGTGGCTTAATAACTTTCAAGGCGCATCCGTCCGATTGAGTGATCCACATTCTGAGAAAATAAAACGCCATGCCCACTTGGAAAGGAATTGCTAAGGGAGTGATTTCTATGGTTAAAGAATCTAGGCATAGTCCTGGCAGAGGTACATAGGAAGTCTTAATTATGAAGACACTGTTTTCTAATAAAACACATCGGGAATACCATAACATTATTAAATAAAGCGGAAAAGCAGCGAATAAATAAGAACTAGTGGAAAAACGCACCACGTCCAAGGTGATGAAAAGCTTTTTTCGAAACCTCTTGAAGACAATATCTGGCTTTCCACCCTCTCAACAAGTCATCAAACATCCTTATTTGAAATTAACTTCACACTCACATTAATCAGCCACAAATGATTCCTTCACTATGGTTATACTTGACTGCATGCAGACACATACGTCCATCTCACAGTTTGTCGGACGATTTTTCTTGACCAGCACAAGCTAGGGAGGGATGTTGACGGTCACCAAAAAAATCATACATTGACTCTTGCGAATTCCACTGACTCCGAAAGGAGTCAAAGAGTTTTAAACGATTCCCAAAATTCAAGTGCACTATGAAGCCGACCGTTTACCTTAAACCGGTGCAGTGCTGGGGATGGATGAATCGTTTCTGGAAAAATCGTGCACGCAACTTGATGAGAGCAAATATAAGCCCCTGGTTGCACGCATTTTTTTACTAATCCAGTTTGTAAAGCGCAACCACTCCTATGATGAGAAATGTAAAAACCACATCTTCCATCAACTCCCCGAGCACGACCACCCGTCCAAACGAGCTCTTTGCTTCGCCAATAATGGAGTGATAAGGAGGTGCGCGGATGGGAGTGGGGGTCGAGAGAGCGCGGAATTATGGCGTTAGCAAAAACTCAGTACATTTCAAATTTGATTGGTCTATCGTTGCAAGTTATCTGCATCAAAGCGTTCCAGCTAAATAACGCTGCGGAATAAACCCCTCAACAATAATCCAAAGCTGAGTCGGGTCAATTAAAGGGAGTTTCCCCGTAATTCCCAGTAGAAAGCGCCTTTGCAGTATTTATCGAAGTAGCGGACAAAACCTGTCCAAGCCAAATTGGCCATAAAATTCTGTTGCGGTGAACATATCGAAAGGTTCGAAACTTCAAGGGGTGAGCATTTTCGCAACCAAACTCTGATTTCAAGGCGAAACCCGGACTTGCTTTAACCGGTCGAATTCCCACTCGCAGTTTTAAGTTGTATTCGAAAATCAGGTATATCAAATGCCACCTATCAGTGATGAGTCGACATTTTTCTACTTCGATCGGCTTTCACTTACAATTAAAAACCTTCGGCTGATAATCAGTGAATATCTTCAGGCCAAAAGAATAGTTCAACATACGCATTGATAGTGAAAGAACAGCGGAAATTAGGTTGTCTTCAATTGCTTAACTGTAGTCGAGATCGGTTTCAACCTCATACCTTCGAGGTTGAGGCTAATCAGAAATATTTTCGAAACCTAATGCCAATTTATACGAAATCCTAATTGCTGTTCCCTACTTTCGATCGATTAGCATCATCACCTCATTTTATTATCGTTATTGTCCCATCGAATGGGAATTTCTTCATGATTTCTACAGGGAGAAATGCTCCAACAAACCGAAAAAAAGACGAAAACTGGTTTATGACCAGAAGTTGATGTGCTACGTAGATGTGAGGGAGAATCAGTGAAGAAGGATAGAGAATTCATATAAATTTGGTTGAATATATTAACCGACTTTCCGATAAAAATTCTGCAAATGAATAACTTCGACGAACTCGAAAATCGACCTAACAATTGACCCTTGCAAAAACATTCGGCTCGCCTAGTTTCAGTTTCTTGCCTCATTCCTCCTCCCTTTACAAGGCGTTATTTCCCTTAATTGGACGCCATTCGCCCCGTCTCCTCATTAAATGTTATTTTCTCTCCCCCTCTTTTAGGTGTCGTCATTCTCTTTGCCGTCTTACAAAGCATTAATGCTTTCAGAAACCATGGTTCTTCATTGGTACAATGAAGTCACCGATGTCTTCACTGCATCATGAACTTACCTAACCATTTATGTGAGAGAAAAAAACTTGGGCGATATTCGAAAAGACGCCAACGCCCAGATCAGCGAGAAGTTTGATACTTGCTGAATAACACTGTAGATGTAAGTTACCTTACAGGTATTCACCACCCGCGAGTAACAACGTGGAATGATTCAACACTATTAGCCATATATAAAATGTACGTTTCAAAATGAACATAAACAAGAAAATGATGCTTCTTTATATAGCAGAGAAAGGACATTAAATAACTGAATAATAAAAACAATGCGGTGTTTTTTTTTAATATAAAAGCATCCTAACGTCAGGTAAGCATATATAAATCAACGAGTACCAAATTATGCACGGAAAAAACAAACAAACAAATAAACAAACAAACAAGTGAAACGTTTATCAAAGCAAAAAAAAATGTGCTAAAATAGACGAGATCATAGACGCTGCTGCTTTATACATTAGCACTATCCACCACTATCCTCCACCTTTAATTAGGTCATTTCCCACCTCCCTCCGCCACTCCGAACTTAAACACCTCAAGTCGAGAACAACGAAAGATCTATGATGCTATATCAATGAACATTCAGGCATACTATTTTAGCCTACGGATTTTGGAGGTCGTAACTGCAGCATGACTATACTTACTTTACGGAGACACCCTGTTACGAGTAAACCGATAGTATGATTGCACTCTTCGCTTAAATAACAAAAGAACTTCACCTCAAATATTCCACGTGTACAATATTAGCAGTAACTAACTAACGCAGTTCATTGATTTGATTCACATAGAAACAACTAATCTATACGAGGTGCATTGATATATCAAAAATAAAAAAATTGAAAAAATGCGTAAAATTGGATGGCATAGTTATTTGAAGGCAAGTTCTGAATAACATTACAATAAGAGTCGATAACGGAGAGAAATTTTGATCGTATCGATAGTAAAATAATCGTAATCTCTTTTTTTCTATGCTACACGTCTCGATGAAACCCGTCACGAATCCATTCCACTCCATCATCAATTCCAATTGGAAATATTACAATTCGATATCAACTTCAACTTAAATAAAGCGTTAAAAAGAACACAGACAATATACATTCTATAATTGAGCATATTTACAGCAATGTGCATAGAACTGTAAGGAAGCATTTCATTTCCTAAAGCAACGAATAAGTGTTCCCTCAATAAATAACCACGTGAGCATGCCGTATGTCAAATGACGAAAAATGAATCACTATTGCCTCTGCGCATTATCTGGACAATCGCTTGTGGACGTCTCACCTTGCCAAAATGATTTCAAAAACACCTCGACGAATCAACTTTCATAACCACGTTCGAAAATAAAATAAGACCTATTCGGCCAATAAATCGAAGGCGAGGATATAACTTCGCTAAATCAGCTCGAAGAATGCAAGGAAATAATTGGTGATAGCTACAGCGTCTTCCAATACTAATGTCGTAACGTGTACCTCTTCGTCCCTATTATTCACAATTTCGTATAGAGGAAACAGCGCCTGTTTTTTCCACCTTTCATGGCTAACTTAGCACTAAACGAATTGAAATCTTTCTTTCTCTCTTCCCACTCGTAAGTAATGACAGCGTGGACGACTAGTTCACTATAAACGAATTAAATCCCCTATCCCCCTGAATATATGAATGGAGGGATAACGTATTTGGCCGATTATATCCAAGAGAACTGCTGAAAAACGGAAGAACAGCAAATTATGCATAACAAAGTTATCGACGGAAGTGAACATGAAGGCGGAGGAGTAAGCCTAAAAATGAGAAAATAAACAACATGAAACTTGGAAAACGATATATTCATTAAGAAGTAATCAAAAATCCAAGACATAATTTTAAATAAAACCGCGTAATTGGGGAAAAGTTTATCTTAAAACCGGAAAAAAAGATTGCTATCTGTCGCAAAATGGAATCAGCCGGTTGCCAAATAAGTTAGTTTAATAGGGGCAAATACAAGTTGCCACCTTATATATTTTTGGTTAGTCCTAAGAGGCAATGATAGGCAGCTGTAAATAAAAATTCCACCGTTTAGCATAAAACAATAGTCTTTATCAGTTCTTAATTTATATCGTGTCGACGAATAACTTTTACAGCAAAGATTTCAACAAAAATGGACGTAAGAAAACTTTAAAGAAAATAACATTGCATTCATCTCTTCCATGCCTTACCGTCATCTACAGCTCTAACAATACAGCAATCAAACCAGCACTATATCACTACCTAGAGTACGCATAAATCCGCAACAATACTAAGCACTAGAAACAAATATATCAACGAAAAGCATAAAATAAAAATATGAGCATGAAACAAACCTGAACAATTTTCTTGCATTATAAGGGGAAGTCAACTCTTTCGATCAATAAAACAACAGTTCACGAAAACAATGGACGTCGCCTTTTTTCACAAAATCTTTAAAGCTGTCCTCCAAATATCAACAGGCATTAGCCAATCCAGGTATCCACATTAAAAATACCACCTGCGCATTAGAATATAACTACCTGCATCAACAAACCCATAACAAACCTTCCACACCTACAAGTACCAAGAGTCGACGGCACCTATTACCTTAGGCTGAACAATTTAAATTGCCTGATAAGATGCATGTCCGGCAGTCACCGTTTGATGACCGTAGTGTTGATTTGCCACAGCCTGATAATGTAACTGTTGATACTGATCTAAGTAATACTGTGGAGGAGCCATCGTATTTGTTTCACCTGCAAAAATCAGTCCGTCATCTTCGATCACTTTGAACATAGCAATAAACCCCTAGCACCGAGACATTTTCGAATTCACTCAAGTATCTTTGGGAATATCGTTCGAGAAGTTTTCCTAAAATAACTTAAAAAACAGAGGAGCAACTGTTTTTCGATAAAAAGACCTATGTAACAGATGGAAACAGAAAGCAGCATATTTTTATTCTTTTTTCCTTCACTTAGGAGAAAACCTCAGCAAGAGGTTGATTTCTAGAGATCACAGATGCACCCTGTGTAGACTGTATAGCTGATATAAACGGACAGACGCTGACTGCATGATTTTTTTCGCGCTTGAAAGAAAAAAATGGGAACAAGTGGCCGCCACATATCACAGCAAAAACAGACGGCATACAGCATATGTAAGTGCACGCGAACTCTAACCTTATCAGCAGCAGCAATAACTTGCAGAATAATATTTCAGGAACGGAATAATCAGAGTTCTACATCAGCGCTCCGTATCGGATGGGTAGTACACCTATCACTCGTCATCGTTTAAAATGTTTGTACATGACTTCTTCATGAAGAGGGGGGGGGGGGGGGGAAGCTACCCAAAGCAAACCCTCCCCTAACTCTGGACTAACTACAAGATTTTCGTTATAAAAATATTCCGGCCTTGAATTTCCAACGATTTTGATGCAAATATTCTCGTCAAAAACCACCTCTAATTATTCTTTCGTCTAGTCTTAGCAGTAAAGGCAAAACAACTACCAGGACATTTTGGAGATGGACACAACTTTTTTGGCTCATTAAGGAATCTGAAACCCTGCGCAAGCTGAAAAAATCAACACACCTATTCAGCTTTGCTTTTTTTGCCCGTCTAAATGGCAAATAAAAGACGGAAACGCGACATTATCAAATAAGAAATTTTTAGATTCTTTCATAGCATTAAATGAAAAATAATAATGCTTCAATGGCATCGTGGTTTCTGGCAGCGCCTTTGACAGTGACCACTGTCCACAACGAGAAGAGCCGATCCTATCAGGGTTTGAAGAAACGCATCCCAGCAATCAGAATTGCCTTTCGATCACTTTACAGTGCACTTCACCGCTGAAATTCCTCTCTATTTGGCTCTCGTATAAAAGCTGAAAGTGAAAGCTGAAGACAAACACTATAAAGACTGCAGAGAAAAAAAAAATGCGTAAATGGGGATGTAAATCTATGCTCGGAAATACATTCAAGCAAGAGATACGCACCTGGCTCAGGAAATGCCGGCTGACAAAGTGATGTATAATAAAGATCCAACATTTGGTGCATACTCGCCGGTGCACCTTGTTGTATAACACCGTTATGCTGCGTTGCATTAGTGGAATATTGCGCCGATGTGTGCGCACTCCTCTGTTGCATAGTCGATTGTGTTTGTGGCGTGTGGAATGTGAAAGAGATCGGCGTTCCCTTGAATAATTCCACTCATTTTGGTTGTCGGATTTTTTCATATATTCAATTATTTCATAAAACTTTCATGAAAAACAAATCCTCCCATATGCCCAAACTAAGAAATGAGTTTTATTACCATCCTCCATATGGAACTTAAATGCAGTTGAAATAGAAAAATGAAAGCAGTCGCAACTCTTGGCACCATCTTGTCCTTTCTTTGAATTCCTTTGCCGTACTGACTCCTTCTTATACATTCGTGAGAGCCCACTACTAAATCCGTGGATTTACAAGCATCCTAAATTATTTGAGAGGACGCACCATTAGGAACGAAGTTTTTGAACTTTCTGCTCTGATATAAAGAGTAACAGGGGTAAT
Organism: Parascaris univalens; assembly: GCA_037576465.1. NCBI lineage: Eukaryota > Metazoa > Nematoda > Chromadorea > Rhabditida > Ascarididae > Parascaris > Parascaris univalens. The sequence goes on along the minus strand of CM075173.1, from coordinate 190,364,884 downwards.
TCACGAAATGTCGAAAAAGACTTACTAGACACCATGAAATGACTTAGGAGACTTATAACAGTCCTTCACTTTTCGGAGAGCTTCTACTGAAAGGAAATTTCAATGTTTTCTCCTTACCTGTGGTGTCACTGCTGTTACTGAAATTAGGATATTTGATATTTTGTATCAACAGCACAATGGTGATGGAAAAATAATTTCAAAGTACATACTTGTTGGGTGGTGGATTGTACGTGTAATGGTGTCCGAACTCCCAATGCTTGCGCTACCAGTACCGTGCCTGGTGTTGCAGCCAGTACTGCAAACATACATAAACTTAAATAAAATCATTCAAGCAACGAAAATCATTCTGTTAACTCGCTTTGCTTGAAAGGTAATTTCGCTTCCCATTAACGAAGTGACTATGCAACGACCTTCAACAGCAACAGATTCGTTGCAGTTGAAGACAACCTAAGTAAATGATTAAACGATTCACATATGCGCAAATTTCAACTCAATCCGCCGGATTCCTCAATGCAGTATCGTCACCGGTGACAACAAATAAGCTAATGTGCTAAATGAACTGGCGCGATATGCGCTTTTACATTCCATTCATCTCCTAATCAATTTCACAATGAAATATGAAACATAAAATAATGCGACAGAGCACTTAAACATTTTAGTTGGCTCAACTAATCGCAAAAATTTTCTTTCATATAAAAAAGATTCGAGTTCGCGTGATTTACTAAGCCTACGATCCGGATGAATTCCTCATCCCCTCAAATACTTATAGGTTAACGTATTAGCACAAAATAAGCAGTATATCACCTCTCATCGTACTTAACCTACTACCTGATTCCGTGGTTCCAACTTCACTGATTTCTGAGATAAAGCTAATGGATAGACAAGCAATGGAAGTGCATAATCGCGCAGACATAGTAGACACGATACCATTATAATGCATTTTTGAGATATAAGATTACCAAAAAATTAATAAAAATTAGCCGAAAAAATGCGACGAGCAAAAAAAGGAAATGACACGACGAATTCTTTAATTTTAAGAACAATTTTTTTGCTATATCAAACGATACCACAACGATCGTTTGTAGGTTCTCAGCGCTTAAAGCAATTTTTGCGTACATCAATAAAATTAAATCAAAGAGATATGAAAACACTAAACTTACGAGTGAAACTGTGAACCGACTCTCAACGCACTAATTTTATTATCTTCATTTCTGAGCTCTCAATTCAACTACCGTTACTTCTACCGTCCAATCGTCATTTACATAAGGAAAATTCGATCAATAAATTGTTTCAAAGTGTAAAGAACACAAATACAGAAACGTGCCAAATCGGCTAGCATCAAACGCGCTTTGCCTCGCGTTCGTCGGATCACCCAATCCCACGAATTAATGACAAACTTCGAACTTAAGCAACAGTGCTTTCTTATGCGAACTGATATGGTTATTATTTGTTTTTTTTAAATGACTTTTTTCCACGAATTTTAAAGATATAATCGACGATATATAAAACGAAAATTCAATTAGTACCAAATGCATACGAGCTTGCTGACCACTATGAATGCTGTAAGCCTTTCCAAATTTAAGCAATCAGCGCAATGATGCTACACAAGTCATTCTAGTTTTAGCGGTTCAACAACTGAAGTTGAAACTAACAGACAGACGGCTGGTTAGATAAGCAAACGGCAGACATGCGCAAATACACACAAACAAGATATTCCCGTAAAACCTTGTAATGAGAGAAAAGAACGCAAGGATAACCTTGTGACTGCGATCCAGTTTGCTGATAAGGCGAGCTCGAGTAACCATCTGAAAGACAGAGCTATGGATAAAAAGTAGATAAAAAGTGGAGCTATGGATAAAAAGATAAGATCGTCGGTGTTCCTTAAATGCTAGCAGTGCTTACCAATCGATCAATAAACATAAGCTATAAATAAATTAAAATAATAATAACAAGCTGCAATCAACGCAATAAAATGTAGTTATCGAAAGTGGCGCATTTATCCAAACAATACCAAAACTCTAATTTCGATGATACCATCCGAACACCGATCATTTCAACGAAGTAATCAAGCAGGTAGCGACCTTCTTCCCTTTTAGCTACTACATATACACAGAAATGTGACAGAAGACGTCAAAGATGCTTAATACCAAAGAGGGGAGGGAGGGAGGGAGGGGGAGGGGGGGGGGGGAGGGAGAAGTGGAGAAGCGAATAGGGAAAAGTGATGAAAGGAGAGAGCTTTATGCCGCATACCGGCGCATTACGCGGGCAAACGTTTTAATATCAGGACAACGGAACAAGGAAAAAATCGAAGTACTACTGCACAGAATATCGATATAACCGAACCATTCGCAAATACAAACAGCAAACCAATCATACAATTAAAAAAGCCTACATAAACCAAGCAACCCACAGATCGATTTAACAGTTCCACCAAACGGTAGCGCTTAACTTTCTAAATCAGGCACACAATAATTCAACTTTCCAACCCAGGATCGGAATTTCGATAAAGCGTTTGATCAGCTACGACAACTGATTGCACAAACGACATTACAAGAACTAAAAAACTTTATTAATCAAGATATGCTGCAGGTAATGAATCACAAAAAAAGCTCAACAAATTAAGGCCATAAAATAACCCCATTACAAAATAAAGCTGCGCAGAAACCTTAACAATGCATATCCACTCCACTATTATGTGTTGGTATATGGTGACTGTAGCTCCTTACAATGAAAAGCACCTCTCCAGCTATCACAAATACCATTTTACCTCGTCAGTAATAAATGGAAAATTGAAAACAATAAGAAAATAGGAAGAATCGCACTTGGTCGAGGTCGAGTTGCCGACTGTAATGTTGGAGGTTGGGCAATAGCGCTACTCAGCGATGTTCCTGAAGCAATATCCATACTCGGAGAAGCGTCACCTCCTTTTAGCAATCCTTTCAGCGGTTTTTTACGTTGTGGGTGATAAATCAGATTTGGATTGTCTTTTAACGCCTGAAATACTCGTTTCTAACGTCACATCGAGAGGATGTTCCATTCCCACGAAATATGAACACCGTCTCTAAGTCAACAACACTTAAACAGGTTTTGTGAATGAGCGCACATTACAATACCACCCAACTCTGGATACTCTCTTCATGCAATCAAAAAAGTAATTTGTTAAAAAACCCACTGCCCTAAACCATTGAATTTATGTATTTCGTAGTGCGAGAATGACATAAGCCCTATCGACATCTGTAATGATGGTTGTTTGCGCACGTAACTATGGAATTACCTTGTCTTATAAGAAAAAGCCACACCATCCCCTTCATCATTATTAATTTTTTACACTAACTGAAGTCAAACATATAAGTAAAAACATCTCGTAGCAAAATAAGTTGCACAATAAAAAGCACCACTCTTGTAAATTTCCTATGTTTCAGGGCATTACGACTCTCAGTATACCAAGCAGCGAACAGCAAGCGCTAATGCCAGCCGGCTGGCTCACGAGCAACAGGACACTTATGGCCCACAGTGGGCTATGTGACTGTGCTGTAATAGCTGCCCTCATCCTACATTTTTGAGACTGCAAAACCTCCGCAACTCTTTTCAACCACTATCTTTGCATCCCCAAAAGCTTTGTGGCTCCGAAAGAATATGCTTTCGTCGATGAATTGCGCCTCACTGCGCTCCATAAAAATAAACCACTAATCATATTTACTTTAGGGAATACTAGTATTAGTAAAACAGTAACATAAGCCACTCATAAACTTTACCAAAAGCTGTCACAAGAAGCCGTCACATGAATCTATTTTAGGTGCATGAAAGCTGCTGGCAAAACGGGATGATGTTCAAAGATGTCTATAAAAAGATTATTTAATGACAGGTGAAGAAATATTCGAATTCCGCAAACAATATCCTATCTAACGTGAAATAATTACAGCGTACAGTCGGCTCCCATCAAACAAAAGAACAAAAAACACTCGATTCCACAGAAGCATTCGAAGTCGCAACTATGGAAAAGATGCGCTTTTGGCAGCAAACAACGGAAAAAACCATTCACGCATGTCGACTTATACAATTTTCAGTCTCGTAAACTGTGCAGCGATTCATAGCGAGCCTATATTCGCAGTCTCCATTTTTATATGAAACCCCAACGCAGTCGGTGTGCGCGGATCTTCGGCGCGTCTTCATAGACATCGTTCATCTTCCACTTTTTGAACGACCCAATAAATCAGTATCGAAGCAGCAGCTTGTGCAAAACTTAACACAACTTCACGTAAAACGTCAAACTTAATGTTAGCATGTGCTCATCGAAATACGTCGGAACAATACAGGAAGCAATCTTAGATAACAACGTAAAGCAGCGTGAAATCAACAACACCACTGACCGGACAGAGGACGCTAAGTAATGAACGCGCTTTGCGTGAAAGGGAGCAAAACATGTGCGTGGGTGCGAACTGCTCTCTCCAATCGATTCCTGTGCCGCGCACCACACATAAACAGAGCACCACTTAGCCCGCAACTTGGTTCAGGTCTTCACGGTTCTAGCCTGACGGCTTCAAGCTGCTTTATTGCCACTTTCATAACTAATATAATAAACGATAGGTGTCTCATATACCATCTTTACCCTCAAATAATCCATATTTGTCCTTAGCTTCTTTCCCTGAGTGTGGCGATATATTGTCACAACCAACAGGTACAATGATGACAATGAATTCTGAACGGATTCAAAAAAACCTCATGCTCCCCTTTGCTTCAGATATCTTTCTTTTCTCCAACTATGCACGACGACGCGAATTCCACCAGAAGCTATCTGTTGCATCGCAGTATCACCTCTCATTCCCCCCCCCCCCCCCCCCCCCCCATCTTTTGTCCTCTCTGTGCACCACCAATGATGAGATATGAGTATATATCTCGCTCCGCAACAAATACGGGAGAAAAACCGCTCACCTTCTTATGTTCCAGTTTGCTTTGTTTGGACATTTCGAAAAACGGCCTCTTCTCTTTATCACTCAGCGTTTTCCATTTCTCACCCATCTGAAATTCACTCGAAACATTTCGTTGATTAAAGATTGCAATCAACATTCTGATTACTGCAGAAAGTATTCGAGGTAATGTTTAAAGGCCCTACATCAAACCAACAAGCAAGAGTTAGCGAACTAGTCGGGAACATCTGTATGCGCAAATCGAACCAACTTCCCCTCCTTCTCCCACCAACCACTACCAAGTATAGAGGCTAAAAAATTATCTTGCTCAACTGACTCAGAATAAACACGTTAAATACTAATAATCAATAACAGCAGTAAACTAACCAAACGGCTAACGTCGTTCATCTTCATTTTCGGATCCTTCGCTAATATCTTCTTACGCTCTTGTACCGTCCAAATCATGTAGGCATTTAATGGACGCTTTATAAACTGATGATCATCTGCAATTCGTATCGAACCATCGATGACCATTCATTATTACTAGTAATTAGGCATTACTTATCACTAATGATTACTAGTAGATGTGCATTACTGGCAAGCAGTTCCATAATCTTTCAATGAAGGAAAGCATTAGCTAAAGATAAAGTGAGTAATTTCGTTTCCATTCTCTTTCAAGAAAATTTTGAAACCACTGTAAAAGTACCGCAGTACCACTGATAATGATACGAGAAGTTATCGACTCCATTCAGAATTTAAAAGTATTGTAAATAAGGAAAATTCTCAATATATGATAAAACCAACGCATCAGTAAAACACTGATAATAAAAAAACCCTCAAGGGAATTCACTGATGCAAAACTATCGAGAAGTCTCATTAACAAAATGGAATACCTAATATAACTCGAACAAAATTAACTGAATTGGGAAAAAATGAAATAAATCAGCAGTATTTTATTTCAATTTCCATTGCATTTTTTAACTTCTATACAAGACACCAACGTGGACTAATTGTATTTGAGACGCACAAAATTTGCAAAAATTGACAATAATGTACTTTCTACGATCACAACAAACGGCAAACTGGCATATGAAAAGCAGCATGCTACCCAGCAGTGAAGCGACGTGCATACCGGCTGGAGATCTGCTTTGTAGGGGATGCGCCTGCATATGTGTCGATAGATTGTTCTGTGGACCAGGACTGCCCAATCCACAGAAATCAGTGCTTCCATTATGGTACCTGCAAAACATAATTTAATTCAACGACACTATCCACTACTTGCTTAACGAATAAAGAAAATTCAGGCTAATAACAAAATTTAGGCAAATATAACGAGAACATTTGCTATCTAAAATGGAGGCAAAAAAGAAACGCATTCACTTAAGTCACAAACAATTGAAGCAATGACGTATATAGACTCAAGTGATTCGCTTCCTATAGAGAATCATATTCCGATATCACCTCTAAATATTAAATTGATTTACGGGCAATGGGCAATAACGCCGAACTCTTCTGGAAATTCTTTTGCATATTACAACCGGTCTGCAGCTAAGCAATTACTGAAGCAGTGAATGAAGTAGAATACAAGTTGCTGACGACCTTATAAAGAACCTGAATTTGAAGCAAACCACCAACTACCTTTACGATACTCGAATAAATGGGATAAACGATTACTTAAATAAACGATAAATAAATAAGTAAGCAAACAGTAAACAATATTCCCCTATTAGTCAACATCGACTGAAACATTAAAACGATCAGATGATGTTTCATATATAAACTACAATAAATAACACCATAATAAAATAACAGTAACGGTAATAATATGAACACAGCTGAGTAAAACGTTAACACGGAGCACTGAAGCATTTCAACACCAAAGCAGGTATACTCGAAGATCCTCAAGTCGAAGAAATGTCCACTTAGAGTTCGTTTCTTTATAACCAATAAAAAGAGCTAAGTAGATTATCGCTTTGAATTAATTCCGTAAAATTCTATGAAAACAAATTCAACTTTCCAACTATAGAGTTAAAAAACGACATACAATTAAAAAAAACAATTTTAATGCTGATAAATATTCTATTTATGAGACGATACTGACGAAAATGCTCCCATAATAGACGTTATACTTCATTAAATAAAGGAATGATTCCCATTCAACGTGATGTAGATTAATGCACTTCAATGGTTACAATATCTAATAGGAAGACCACTACACGACTTCCACTAATTAGCACCACCAAATTTTACTATAATCCCTGAGATTTCTTGAAAATAAGACGGAAACAAACTGTGCAGGCATAAAATCCTTAAATGAAATGATCCAATCACATAGAAACATCCTATCATATGTGGCACATTCCTTACTAACTCTTAAATCCCCTCATATAAGTTGATAAAATATAAATATTAAAGCTTATAAGCTTACCCATTAGCATATCCGGGATGTGTCGGTGTCTGGGAAGACGAAGGTGCCGGTGATGGCGAATCACTCACATCAACAGACGGTGTCGAACCCCGACTTTCGTCCATTGACATTTCCGTGCAGGACGAACTGTCCTAAAACAAGAGAGCTGCAAGCAATTTCCCCTCTTTTCGCAAATACCGGTTCGTGATTTTGTAAATTATTATACCTGCACATCCCCAATATTAGGATAGCCGACTGTCCTTAATAAGCACTCACAATTAACGACCTAAGTAGAGAAATTATTTTAACGCAAAGTGACAAAATCACTTTCAACGCTGTATCAATTTTCACAAACAGCGGCGTTCAAACGGTGCTTAGGAGGGGCAAACCAGCAAAGAAAGAAGCAATTTCGAGAACTAACAGCCACAGCTTTGTGGTCGAAATTTCCTTTTCTCCATCTTCCCACCCCGTACACCATCCCGTCTTCGGATCTTCCTATACCGGCTCGACCTCACATCCCTCACGGTTCAACTTTAGCGGTGCGAATCTTTAGAGTTGTTCAGTAATGCATATCGAGTGACCAGCAATGCATTTAGGCAGAACAAGGGCATAACATCATTCGTAATAAAGACTAATTAACCATCGACGTGAATGAATCAACGCATAAAGATGTGTAAAACGATTCATCAATACTTCACAGGCCGTCTTCGTCCTTAGCGCTTTCCCTTCATGTGGTCAGCTGTAACGTAAACGACAATTCGATCCGTTCTACGCATAAAGCATTGATTAATTTCTCTTATTTCTCTCTAAGTATATATATTTTTACAAATATAGCAAAGAAGTAAGCTGCCAAATTGCAAGCATATAGCAGTAATTTGTACACCATTACTACAACATTACGCTGTATCCATAAATAAACTATTATCGTAATTTTATGAAATATAACAATATATATTTCTATATGTTGTAAGAGTAACGTAGTAGTGCAATAACAAAACGTATTCGTGTAATATCCACGTCAATGTCGGTGAATTTTTTCCAGTTTTCATATAAAAAAACTTCAGAAAACTCCCATAGTATTTCTTTCTCTCAACTTTTTCCAACATATGCAGGTTTTCCCACCTTTACCATCTTCATAAAATATTATCTTAGTTCCCATTTTCCTTTATAAAGCATATCGTTTCATTCATATTATCTTTGTAATGCATATTTTTCATCGCATAACGTATTCCCTCTAAATTTGACGCATTTTCGTTGAAATTCATCTAATCAATGCGGATGGCAATCGTGATAGCCATTTCCCTCCCGCATATAGGATAAGTTGCCCACCGCACTTACTCTCTTCGTACTCCGACAACTGTGCTGAACAGAAAATTCGAATTCTTTACATAACATTCAAATCAGTAATAAATAACACTATGATTGCGATATTTGCATAATACACATACCACGGAACAAATTCCCCATTCAGGCAACGATCACCTCACAGACAAAGCTTATAGTCGTTACGACCTCTTAGCAAATCCCAGGCCGTTAGTCATTTCAGGAAAAGCTTTCGGGCGATAAAATGGATTACGTTTAATATCCACAATTTCTCAGCTTACTTCAGCAATAACTAAACTTTACATTCGCAATCTGACCATAAGTTATTTTATTCTTTACCTTCCAATTAAAATCATTAATCGTTACCTTTAATGGAATTTTTCGATCATAAGAAATTCACCTCAGAGTGATAATATCTCTCAAACATAAACGTATAAAAATGTAACAAATTTGTATGTGAGCTTTTTCAACGAATTATATTTTAGTATTTCTAAGATTTAAAACAAAAACGATGGAAATGAAGAAAAAATTCACGAATGACTTGACCTAGAATTAATTTTGGCACTCATAAATATGCAGAATAAAAGATCGCATCGAATTTGTCTTCTCAGCTCCCCGGGGAAAGGGTTCTTATATTTTGGGGAGAAATAAAAGATGAAGTGAAATTCTCAAAATTATCGAAGTTTGCTATACTTTTTCACAGAAATGACTGCATATTGAAGTAACAGTTGAGGCTAACTACCGTTTCATTTGATATTTAAGCCCACTGAGTGTTTAAAGAAATTAAGATCGGTATAGAGAATTTCCAATAACCTTTTTTCCTCATCTTAATTTATTCGGTAATTTTTATTCATATTCATAGAAAAACAAACAAAAAACATCAAAAAAACAAGTAAAACACATACGATAAGTATGCTTAATGCCATCAAGATTGTTCGAATCTATTCAGCTTTCAACTAACTATCCAATAAAACTAATTAAATAAACAACTGAGGTCAGTGTACGGCTAACGAATAACGAAAATACGAATAGAAAATGACTACGAAAGAAAATATGAAAATAGCCAATGTAAATTTACGAACATAAAAAAAAACGCCTCATAGAATGAATGCACTCAAACTTCAATAAACGCTAAATTAGGAATGAACCTTATGCGCTTTCTATATTATCATAGGAGGAAGGAAGCTCATAGAATCGGATATCACATAAACTTTAGTTTATTCAGTTATTTACTTCAGCGTACAGAAATTCGAAAGTTCACAAGCTCTCGTCTGAATTCCTCGATCACCGACTGTCTTCGAAAATCTTCTTCGACCATTCGAAAGAATAAAGTTTTTCTTTAATTTTTGAAATATCTCATCGTAATTTTAGCTAAATTCCCACAATTTCAATGAGAATATTCAACAGAACTTTCGATTTCCCATTTCTCCTCATTAAAATCTATAAAATTAATGGATATGAGGAGTGATTTTTACAGGTGAATTGGAAAATTTGGTGGAATAAAATGAGAATGGAAATTTTTTCCGCAACTTCGATCGGCAACGATTCAAACTAACGCTGTCAAATGCGTAATAGATTGCAAATTATTTTCCTCCATTTAAACATTTTCGTCCAATGGCTCATTCCTTCCTCCCCCCAGGGACTCTTAGTTCATTCGTATAAATTAGCCTCATCAAAGTTATCTATCACTGAATGAAATACACTTAATGGCGCATAAGACTGCTATCCATCGATATAAATAAGCATTAGTGAGTGTCAAAAATGCACGATGAACGCAAATACCTTGTCAGAGGGGATTTTAATTCGCTGATAATATCTCAATGTACACTGCAATATACTCAATTCGTTGATTTATTAATCTGCTATCCACCAATAATTCACCTCGATTCTTTTCATTTCTCTCTTTGCACCCGTCTCGCCACTCCTTCTCCCTCCTAATTTAACCCTCAAGCACCCCATAAAAGTGACCAGGTTTTCAGATAATTATTCAGGTAGCCAAATTAAAAAAAAGAAAAAATAATAGCCCTCTATGTCCTTCAAATCCACGTTAGCTATAGACGAATATTCTAAGCACAAATATTCCATAGACCTAATTCGACGATATAAACAACGAAAATACCATCATAAATGATCATAAGAAACTTATGGGATGGTGCCACCTTAGGTTAAAAAAACCTCCCTCGTTGTGCGTAGAAATTTTCTACTGTCTATTCTTCATGCATTTCTTTTTACTAAGTCTTCTCTTCACCAATATTGGGCTACAATTCTATTTTCTTATCGCAGTTTTCTTGTATTTAATCAAATTTCAACCATTGACGCCAATAATACCTAAAGATTTCTATTGCGTGAAGAAGTGATTCCGGATCCAGCAATCCAAGAATACGGCAAACCCGGCGATAAATCAAGTAAAAATCCGCTCAACTTGATCGCCAAAAGCAGAACATTAAAGATCACGATGGTCTCGCTAAGGTGATTAATGACTATTTTCCAACGAAAAAAATTGCTGAAAAGCGAAATTTTCCCGTCTTGTCTAGATTCAGCGATCCCACTAATCATCCGCTTCTCGCTCCCTCTGTCCACCTATTCCAAAAAGGCATCAGTTAATCGCTCATAATTAAAGAACACTTATAAACGCTTGTTGATTTCAAAGCTCACTATCAGTGGAATTGTTAACTGTGTAATGCTGGATGTTCTTGGATATAAATCCTGAATCGTGCATAACAATTTTCGCTTTCTATTATGGACTAAGAGGGATCGGCGCTTTCGACTAGAGAACATAATAAGAGTGCGCGAGTAGTTGTTCTGCTCTCCTCACCGCTAATCAGGTGGGATGAAGAGGAGACAGCGGAACGAACAAGAGGTGGGAAGTTCCTGTGATTACCATTATTTCTGGAATTCCTATGATTGTTACGATTTACGTCTCATCCTAATTCAACAAATTTCATTTGGAATTGAAATTTGGAGAAATAAGCCGAGCAATATATTGGCATATAGATTTAACACTTATAGTACGTGAAAAAGGTGTGAATAAAGCAGTTTTCCCCTCAAAAAGAAGAGAATAACAAGACTAGCGACTAAAAGTGTTTGAAATGCAGTATTACTACCGATATAAATCCCCTATCTCAAGTCTGAAATAAGAACAACTCCAACGGCGGATGATCATTTCATTTTAAAAGAATCTGAAGATGAGAGAATCCAACAACACCATCCCATTCTTTTATCTTAGACAACCCAACAGAAAGCAACAAAGGCATGCGCCGATGGGATGGGATTTTTCAACCAGCCGGAAGCATTAATTACAGGTAATGACCATCGAGCGATTCTCTCCCAATTAAATTTTGAACCTTTCACTTAAGGAGTGATAAGGTGATAGTGCAAAACGATTACTGCTGATAAGCTTGGCACGCAGCACATGCGCTTGCTATCATCAGATTCGTTCACTGAAACGTTAGGCTAATAAAGATGAATCGCTGGCAATGCCAGTTTAGCGGAGTTCATTGGTTTCTCTCACGGCGTCACCGACGATTTACGTTCCCACGATCATATCATCGATATGAACGCAAAATATATTCGGCACTAGATATTCGCATCACTAGCAATATGACTTGCTTACCTATTCCACTTCATCGATCACATATTATCAAATATACCAATGAGTGAGTACGACCTGACAGGTAAATGAAATGCAGGTAATTACAACTCGTCCAGCTAATACTAGTAATAGTGTTTAATGAAGAGATTTATTAGGCCGCATGGAAAATGCATCGACGCTCATCGAAACGTTCTTCAGGAACTGAATACACAGCAAATCCTCCTCCCTTTCCTAAACTACCTCGATGACCATCCTCCTCATTTCTCCCCTCATTACCTCATCCGTGGAATCAGGTTAAACTTTAGACCCAATTCAGTAAAACAGCTAACATCTTAGTACTGATTATGAACACAATTACATCGTCCTTATGAATACTCATTCCTATACTGCAATCGCTAATTAATTCTATTGAAGCTAAGCCAATGATCAGCTAGCAATCATTTTGATTCTCTTGCGTTACATTGAATTCCCCTATGCAAAAGAAGGCGTTATTCGTGGAAGTCGACTAGTAAAGATATACTTGCTAATTCTTCTCCGTCCCCTTTAGCGAGATGGACACTGCAATCACTTTTCAAAAGCGAATGAATATTTAAGTGGTTTTTCGAGTAAGTGCAAACTATAAAGTTCCAGCTAAAGTTTCATCAGCAAAGGTGAGCGATCTAAGAAGGCATCAACGACACCTGCATGACCATTGAACACAGATAATAAAGGTACAAATCAAACAGCATAAAACAATTCATTATGAAAGTGGTAAAGCACAGATTCAGATGTTGAGATATGATAACTGCTCCTGCTAAGGTGATGGATATGATGCTTAAGTCCACTTCATCGGCGGTGAAAATATATTGGTTGTGGTAATATGAATGTAATATACTATTGGCATATCGAAAGCAGCAAATCGCTATATGCAACATGCACATATTTAATAAAGAATTGGGTAAATATTATTGGAAAATACCCATCGTCAAGAAAGCAAAGCTGGAAAAGATGAAGAAAGGATGAAGATTGAGATTCGGAAGGATAATTACGACAGTATAGGACGGATGGTTTGATTAAAGGATAATTACGACAGCATAGGACGGATGGTTTGATTAAAGAACGCCACTTCTAAAGGTAGACATACGAAGAGCAAATTATGCACGTTATATTTTATAAGATATGAAAGTAGCGGATGTATACTGAAGATGCATTCGAACTCTTGAAATGTCTGATATCTTCGTATTTGAGAATGCCTCTTATCAAGATATGAAATTAATTCATCAAGTAGAAAGGTAGAATGACCACCACTGACCATCAACATATGAGCATTGCTAACGAGTTGTGGCTGTCACAAAGGTGTAAATGCATTGACAATAGAACAATGAGAGACATGGAGGGAGAGAGAGAGAGGTGGAGGGAGGGAGAGTAATTGAGTAGCTCAAAGAGCAGCTCACTTTCGAAAGAAGGCAAGACGCAATGGTGCAATGCGTGCGAATAGTGAAAAGGGGTTAGTCGGTGGTGATGGCGCGTCGACGCTACTTGCACGAGTCGTGCACAAAACAACGACCACCATATCGTGCACTCCAGTGCAAATAAACTAAACGAAGGGAAAACTGCAAGGTGGGAATTGGCTTCGTCATATTTCAATAAAGAGTGGCCAAAGTGGGGCCGTTCTGCACATTTCCCCCCACATAACGCTGCTTCTACCCGATCCGCCGTTGCGTCCGCAACGCAGTACACACTTCGCGCATTCACTAGCGTTCGCCCTTGTTGATGCGTCATGACTGCGCCGACTACGATAGCTAACGCATTTAAATCATAAAACGCGTGTCGAGAATCGAGAAAAAGTTACAGCGCTCTATCCTCTTCATTCCCTCCATACATATTATTTATGCGATTACGTCTCGTTGTGCGAAAATGAGATCTGCCAGGAATATCCTATAATGTAGTATGGGGTGGAAGGGGTGTGGGTATGTAGTAAGTAATCTGAAATGTGGGTCGTTGTGTGAAGGAGGTCGGGATGGAAATTTTTTATATAAATGCTTCCATGAATGTTAAATGTGCTGTTTAAATTCGCCTCCTGTGCGTTTTGCAGTTGCGCTTAACAGGCCGACATGTTTCCCATGTCACTAACAAATAGTAAAGTACGTATGGTGCGTAAAGTCCGTATAGCGATGCGTATGTGTGTGGTTTTTTTTTAGCAATTTCAGGTCACGAATCGTTGAAATTCGCTGTAAAATTCGGCAGGCATGATCAACGCCATACTGCCCCTTTCAACATTTACTTTAGAGTGATCATCAGTGAAAGATGCTACGGATATTTAAAGGTGCCTCAACACCTGCATACATTTTGCAGCTAATCAATTAATTCTACGCAGTCCACCAGTTTCAATGCTTTGAACCTTTCTCGAGAACCTGACCTCTTCGAAGGTCCGTCAAGTTTAGGGACTTCAAATTCTTATGGTCTTCGATGCCAGCTTCACTCATGAATACTCTTGAATGTAGAACAAATTTCATTTGGGGGTTCGAATTTCATGGACAAACCAACCGTTATCTGCAGCCACCGCATTCCAGGGAGATTTCGGTTTCGTTGTACAGCTCAAAGAGACGACTCTCATCCTAATTCGTATTCCGAGCTGCCTGGTTTTTTGTGCCCTGAATGTCAGCACTATTCATCAGCCAGTGACTATGAGAACGTACTATATGATCGTCGAAACCAAGCGATACCTATCAAAGCATGAAAGTATAGATCAGCAATCTTATTTTCTTTAATTGCTTATCGAACAGATTGTGTAAAACTGCCCCGAAGCCGTATGCAGTATGTAAAGCTCATCAAAGTTGGTTTCATATCCGAATACTTGATTAAGTGTACCTTTAGAAAAAAACGCATTTAAAATTTTGCATGGAGTACTCATCGGTTGTACTTACCCTTGAGGGGATGAGGCATTGAATGCCAATACATAAAATCATTCCAACCACATTTCCTTTCCTTTTGCCTGCATCGCTCTCTTTCCTCGACAGCGAGGATTTGGGACAAACGCATCGTTAGCATGGATTTCGTTGATCGTTTCGACGCTTTTCTGCTAGGTCTAGCGACTTGCAAAACACTTCATTGGCAATCTCATTTTATTAGTGCACCTCATTCGATAGCTACTTTTTTAAAGTCGCATCTATGAACATTCTTGGTAGTGTGAACGTTTCAGAGCGATAACCAGATGTGGCCATGCTTTTATTTTACAGGAATGTAATATCCAATATGTTTATGCAGGAAAACCGCAGTCCTAAAGTGCCTTAATCATCTGAATAGTTCCTTAACATTTGGGGTATTTTAGTGCAAGTGACCATTGTCCCTCATGCGGTCTGCCAAAATCTGCTCGCCTAGGCTTTTTTCTTTTTCAAAGTCAGAAAATAATTCTCGATGGATCAGTTGTTCGACGCTTAGTCGAGAATGACATATCAAGAGAAATTGCTCTCTGGAAGATATAAGTCGCCCATTGAGAGTAAAATTGAACTGTTGAAAAAATTCCTTCTCATGCTTCACTTTGTCCATAATTTCGCATTCTCCTTTGAAGTTTATAAAATCGATTTTCAAAACTATATAAAATGTGCATAGTCACGCTTACAGAAATTGTCAGCTAAGCCCTTCTGTGTTTTATATATATATATATATATATATATATATATATATATGTTCACTTATATGGTGTGATTTTCTGTCGCTCAAATTTTCTATTATTTTATGTACCTTTGATGCCGCCTCAGATGAGGGGCTAGTTACCCAGCGGAGGATCAGTGCAAAGTAAGGACACGTTAAGTTGCCCTGTTGGCGTCTCAGGTTTTATAACTGTCTTCTTAGCACAGAAGCGTGGGCATGTATAAGGTTGGTATTGCTTTCGAACATTTTTTTTTTAATTTCAGCAGATATATCGCTCTCATTTCGACGCGCCTGTCGAATTTATCCACCGATAAATTCGGGGAAGATACGAGGGCAGTTGCTATGATATACGCTAGATTAAATGCGTTGTACGAATCTTTTAATAAAACATTCACTATTAGATCTTTATGGGAAACTTCGTTATTGTAACATCGTGTGAGCGCCTAATATGCTATGGAATTGCCATTCGTCGATGGCGTTTATTTCAACGGGCATTTCCCGTATTGCCCAGTTTTTTTGTTGCCGTTTTTGCCATGAGAGAATTTTTCCTCACCGATGATCTTCACAAATTTTTCCTCGTCGAGTTTTTTGGTTAGATCGCAGACCGATTGATCGTATATCGTGTCGTCATTCTCCTTGATCGGGAATCCTGTTCCATTACAGTAGCAGCTTTCATTGTGCACTCTTGTATGTTCTCCTCTCTGTCTCTGCAGTAATCTCAGTTCAGCTGTCATTGCATCCAAAATTGCAAAATTTATTTGTCATAATCGACATCATGGCAGTGATCAACTTTGCGCTATTTTATATTGTCTGGATATTTTAGATATTTGAGAGCATCGTAGGAGTGGAATATATTTAATAGCGGTTTGTTTTTCGATAGACTTAGCAAAAATGAATCTTAAAGATAAATAACAAAATAATAGTAGTTCACTGATAAATAATAAATAAGTAATTAATAAAGCATACTTAGTTAAATAATCCGCTAGAAGAGCTGTCAATTTGATCAAATATGCATGATGAAGTTGGTTATTGCGATATTAATATGAACAATGAACAGAATTAATGAATGATTTTTGAAGTTATGCCGAAAATTACTTAAGCTGAAAATAAGAAGTTCATGTTGGCAGTCGGGTTCACCAATTAAACCAAAAAGCGAGTATTGCGTTGTTTTTCCTGGTCTGCTTTCCTGTTTACTTGTTCTTGCTCAGTAGTATTATCACCTGTGAATCATTTAGCAGAACTGTTGATTTTATAGACAGTTTTATTTATTCAGTGAAAGTGAGACACGTTAAATTTGCGTCGGCTAACAATAACGTCAGAATACCGTTCCAAATGTTTCTTCTATTCTTTTTCGATTATTATGATTTTTTCAGCTGGAAGATATTATCGGCTCAAACTTATCGACTCCAGGTTGTTCTCCTAGGTCTTTCTGATGCTTCAGACATATTCATTTCTGATTTCGCTCGATTGTTTGAATATGAAATCGCATCTTGCGATTTGGTATGCGTAAATGTGGCCAAAACTATAATGGTCATCGAAATAAACGTGAGTTTCTCCATTTGTTGATTACAACATATTGTCACCTGTTTTATGACTTCACCTGTGTTTGCTTCTTGAAGCAGTCCAATTTGTTTATCGGATTTTGTTTTTGTGGATTTCATTGACGCTGATCCAGCTGCTGTATGAGATTAATTTAAGGTTGCGTGAATGTTGAAGATTTTAATAGATCTGAGAAAATAGTGGTGCTAAATATTACGTTTTTTTAGAACTTTCACATCAGCATCTTCATTTTTCATTAGCAAACTAGGCTCGTTGTGACCATATGGGAATCTTATTTATTAGTTATCACTTCCTTATATAATCATTATTTTGCTATTGTCTCTTTTATTGTCCACTATTATTGTTATAGAATTCTCTGCATTAATTTGTCGAATAAAATTCAGAGGAAGCTTTTATGATATTTTTGCGATATCATCGTGATCTTTATTCCCACTTGCAATAGACGGAAAAAAAGTAAGCGTCTGTGGAATTCCAGCTATCTTGAATTTAAATGAAATGGACATTCTTTCCAATCTTTTTTCTCTTAGCTTAAAAAATTCCTGTATGTAACTTTTCTTTATAAAGTAGGGATATGCAAACGACTTTATGATTCGTGACGATTTAATCTATAGATTTTAGGAATGAAGTTTTTGGCGAAGGAGGGGTGGGGAAAGGAGCGGAGAGGATAATAGAGAAACGGAGACAGGGAGTTGAAGGAATGATTACTCCTAAAGAACGAAGTATTAATTGGTGATGGAAGAAGCAATGAGCAAAAAACGTTCATAGATATTGGCTTTTCATTGAACTGAATTTTGCATAAATTTAGTCCACCTCTGGGAAATTATTCTCGAAGAGAGCAAAGCTCTCGTTGCAGTTGGAAAGTGCAGTTTTCACTACATCCAATTTGCACACATTGAGAATATGCGTGCGAATATATTTGTGTGTGAACGCGGGGGTACATGTTTACATATGTGTGTACGTATATGTTGTACCTCTGTTTGCATCTATACGTATGTGAGTGTCTTTCGTTGCAGCACTTAAATTTATCCATGCAATAATTTAAACACGGTGAATGCACTTCACAACCGATCACATAGCAAAATGAATGGAAAAACGAATCTTTTATTTAACGCTTGAGAAATCGACCAGTAAAATTTTTATAAAGCTCTAACTTTCTTTCAGGATTCAATATTCCTGAAGAAGACTATCAGCTCTGATAGGCAGTGATACAGTTTTTTCTTGGAAATTCCATAAAAAATACGACTAATTATTCAAAAAGCGTTTGCAGTAAACTTAAGTGCTCATGACGGGGATACGTTCGAGGGTTTAAATTGAATGTACAGTTGCATGGCGTGATATGCATCCTGGAAAGTTATGGAAGATGGAAATGGAGAGACGAGCAATGTCCTTTCTCTCTGCACCTAAACGGTATCTTGATTTCATGTGCTGAGTTTATGTAAGCGTCTCAGATATTGAGTATCTTTATTCCCATCTGTAAGCTTTTTAATTTCGGGCTAAATCCACTCTCTTCACATTCTTGTTCCTCTTTTACGCTTCACTTACCATAATGTTTCCTTTCTGTATCTCTGAAGTTTGAAGCGTTTCCTGGAAAATATATGAAAGAGTACTTGACGGAACGTCAGAATTCATTTTCCCATATGTGAAAGTGAAAAGTGCAGTCAGTTGCGGTAAGCTGTTACTTGACGGGAAACAATTTCAGTGGTTGTGGAAAGTTGTATGTTCTCTGCTTACTCCTATTTATAAATCATTGTTGATAACAAAGATAAGAATGTACCTGCATGCTGATATGATATGCTCTTTTGCGTAGAAATCCACTTAAGAAATGCATTTCTCAAATATCGAAAAATTACACAAAAATAAACTCTAATATTTCTCTTATAGATAGGGTAACCGTAAGTTCCAATTTCCGCTAAAAATTCATTCCATCATTCACAATTTCCGCTCTCCCTATAACTAAAAATTATCCCCTCTCATATATACATCCACTGAGAAGTATAGAAGAAAGCAGACTCGCATATTCTTGGGCACTTTTAAATAGATTATACTATGCAGAAATTATTTCATCAAATAAAGCCAGGGATAAATTAACTTCTATAGTGCAATTTATACTTGGACAATTTAATAGCGAGAAATTGTCTGGTTGATAAATTTAGACAATCGAGAATGCCGACATAAGCTTTTATAAAATACATTGGATTAATCTCAGTCTTTTTGATGAGCCTTCATTCGAATGGAAAACATTTGGAAATATTGCATTAAGTGAAATCTATGACCATCTATAAAACAACGCTAGTAGCGTATCAAAGATGCTTATTTTAATGAAACATTCGTTCCTTTATTTCGTCCTATCGACCAACCGCTTTCATAAATTTTTGATAAATCCTGAAATAAGCATGATAGTCACATTATATTTGAACATTGGTCTCGTAGTCATGAAAATTTCTCAACACAACGTTTCTCTAGTATTCAAGCCATATAAAATGACAATTCAGCCAATGTGAAATATCTTGTTTTGATATCTTCATTTGAAATTTGACAGATTGATCTGAGGAATGTTATATGAAGTTATTATCTCGCATGTGCTGAAGTAGTTCGCTAATTTAGGTGACAATACAGGCTAACAAACAGGAGGTCGGACAAGCGAGTAAAAAGCGTGTATATACGAACGCAAGCACGCAAGAACGATGAAGTAGAACCGAACTGAAACGTTTTCGATGTTTAAATTATTCTGTTGATATGTATCGCAAAGTAATGTGATAAAGAAAAAAACAAAGTAAGTGTTCACGATCGTTGATGCATTCAATAGTCATCCGTTCGTCGATTCACATATTCAATTAAACACATCCCTGGAAGAGACTCCATTAAACATGAAAAAGATGGAAATTATGAAAGAGAATTGGACGAAAATCATATGAATAGAAGTTGAATCTTTCTTTTTTAAACGTTACATTCATCAGTTATATTTTGAAAAAAAGAAAAAGAAAAAGGAATTTTCAATTTTTTATATTATTTCATCTATTTTATAGAGTGAACTCTCTTGTTCAATAGAAATGAAAGAACGGAATGGGAGTCGTGTGAGAATAATGAACGATGTGAAATATGAGATAAATGACCGAACAATGGATACATTTTCGATATTTATATTTATTATATCGATTATTTTTTCAAATATTTTATTGTTTTTATTTATTTATTTTTTTTTCAGTAAAATTCCTTTAAAATTAATTCACTAAAGATTTTATTACTATTATTATTATTATTTTAGCAATTAAACTTAATAAATAAAAAGGAAATAAATTTTGCTAAACGAAATAACATTGGAATAATGATTTTTTTAGTAAAATATGAAGAGAAAAGATTGGCTTAATTTATGTTTGCGAATTTTCGATAGATTTCTTTTACTGAGTTGATTTGTTTAGCATCAAAATGCTAAGAGAAAAAGGTTTGAATCCAACGAAAGGAATTATAAATTCAGCGACTGCTTTATGAAGCGTGGGAATTTAATCATCTCGGAGGGAATTTGATCTTTCGGTTCGCCAAAACAAAAAAAAGAAAACGAAGAGGCTGGAATATTTTCATAATAGGACCCTTTTTTGCAAGACACAAAGAATTACTATTGGAGAGCCTAACGACTATGAAGGATCTCATGCATATCCAGAAAAAAAACTAATCCGGAATTTCAGTCAATGTGGTTATATCTGGAGGAAAATATTGAAACTATACAATATTTTATCTAAATAAATTAGCGCTTATACAATAATTAATTATCTTCGATGATTATTCGATAGCACTTCAATGCACTCAATAATTCTTTAAAATAATCTCAGGAATGTTTTTTAGTCCTTCAAGGATTAAGGTAAATCCTGATTATTTCCACAAACAACAAAAAATAGTCTCGCAATCAGGATTAACATCAATTGACTCTTGCAGAATTTAAATTTGCGTTTTATTCACCTCTTTAGGATTCTCATTTGTGAATTTTCATCTGCCAAACCGACAATTTTCTCGTATATTTTACGATAAACGCTCAACGATAAACGGAGTAGAGAAAACTAAATATAATTTCTATACGTTACTTACTGGCACAACGATATTATTTAGATATGGAACCTTGGAAAATAACTTTGGGATATTTTTTTTTTTTGGATCTCATGGCATTATCCATATTTCTTTAAACCCTACCCTTCCCTTCTTTTGCTCTCTGCATCTTCTCGCCTCTTCTTCTAGTCTTTTTCTGCATCTCCCAATGAAATCGAAAGACTTTGCATAAGTTAATTCTATCTCATTGATGTTTCGCGAAATAACCATTGAGATTGCCTTAAACTGCACAATTTAATTCGGTCTTAATAATAAGTCTCATGCTTACCGCTTCCTTCCCGCTCCTTCCATTGCTCCCTCTGTCTCCTCGCCTTTTGCCACCCATCCGCTTTTGAGAACTATATCTTTTTTGAAATATATCAATGTCGCAATTCTCATGTAGAAATTGCGGATAACTTTTATTAACTTTTACGTCTATATATACAAACAATTCAGCATATTTTCGAGGATTTCTGCGTATTTGTTCATTTCTTCAACAAACATTTTTCACCTACTCGCTCTTGGGTAATGAGTTTAAAAAATTTTGGCGTCGTCGGAAGTGAAAATTGCAAATGTATCTTTTGTGGATGGGAGGACGGGAGAAGGTGGAGAGGGTGGAAATGATAGGATAAAGCTGGATACGAGTTTGTTTCAATCAAATGATTTCCGCTTCACTTCTTCAGTCATCTTCAAAAGTTGGAATATTTCATTGCTACGGACAATTTAGCAATTATCAGTGAAGCGAGCAAACAACATCAATGAACTTTTTCGTCAAGAAAGTTAGACTAATCTCAACCGTGATCTTGTGAAATCTTTGTGAAATATTTCATCGCATTTTGCGCTTACTTGGAACGAAAGTGTATTAATGCAGATAAAAATGTGGCATTTAAACTGCCACCATTTAATTACCACTGCGGTCATCAGTGAACAAATCGTTGCTATGGGAATTGCGTTATTGGATATCGAAAGCGATGCTCTTCGAAGGACTGTATTGGTTACAAAGCTGGAAGCGACATCTTAGGTTCGTACTAAAATTACCCGTGAGCTCCGTCTCCTTCCCCACTCTTCTTTCCACCTACCTTCTCTCTCCACCTGCGACTACCATTCTTTCTCATCCATCTTCTCGGATTTAAAGCTTAGTAAAGAGTTTGGAGACTTCCTGAGAAATGACGCTGATTGTGAATCTAATAAGGTAGTGGAAAACACTGAAAATTTTAAGTTGCACAAGAGACTGCAAGTTGTGGAACACTGCAATTCGGTAGGATACTCAAAATTTGCACGCTCCTAGGCATCATTAAAAAAAACTCTGCTCCTATGTTACCACACAGATTATACTTCATAATGCCGAAAACAATCTTCAGCCTCGTTTAATTTGAAATTAATTTGAAAATTTCAGTTGATAACCTTTAGATTATTGATATTGTGACTTCCCCTGGCGATCCGTATATTTTGTCGGAAATGATGACTCGTAAAATTCTCCTGGAGATGAAAGGAGAGTACAGTGGACAAGGAGGTGAGGACAGGTGTATTTGCTTCAGGAGAAAAATCACTCATCGACTTATAGGAGTGGGGAATTCCCTCCTGTTTTATTCGGAAAATTCCAAATTTAATTGTATTGAAAATTGCGACTGAAGGTTCAGTGCTTTTGAAATAACGGCTCAATGCAGAGCATTTGCGAACTGCCTGTTCACAACTATCTAAGATTTTTGTTATGGATAAGTGTCCCAAATCTATGGAAAGACATGGAATTGTCACATTTTTTGTTAAAGGCCTTTGGGAAAGTTTCATAAAGCTGAAAAAGACGGCTAATATGACACCGATTGTAATTTCCCATGAAAAGTATCTGAAAATTCTGCCGAAAATAACGGACTGATCAGAAATTTTTGGATTATTATGCGTGAATATTATTGACCACATAGGAGCATAAATAAGAGTCGCCTCTCCTCTCTCATTCCCATTGAATCCTACGTGTATATACGTTTTAAGATAAACTAGCCTTCAAACATTTATTAGTTGTGCTTTTATTCACGGTGGAAATTTATCGACAATGAAAATAAATTTAAGCATTTTCACGAAAAATATGTAGGAAGAGCTGTGATATTATTTATCATTGTAAGTAAAATAATGGTATCTCAACGATTCTTGTAAACAAATCTACTTTGCGTTTTTATTTTATTTGTTATTCACATCGCTTCTGAAATCTATTTGCTTTTGTGGCACTCAATGTTAACACATTATTTTGCAAATGTCCTGCCGGTCGGTGCTATCATATTGCAAAAATGTTTCCTCAAATAGAAGGCCACATATGTGATCGATCAGCAACATTATGAATAATAGAGAAAATATAAGAACTATTAAAAATTAAAACTATAGAAAATGTATAAAAAGATATAAAGAAGAAGTGTCAAGTATAAAAAGTAAAAAGCATGTAGTATCAAGTATCATGTAAAAAGTATAAATTATCAAGTATAAAAAATAAAGAAGTATAAAAGAGTAAAAAGGTATAAAAAGAATAAAAAGTATGAAAAGTATAAGAGGAAATTCTTAATGTGGAAAGAATATTCCGACACTTTGTGAGGTAAAAAGGATAGTCAACTGATGGGAAAAAAGATAGAAAATTCCGGGATAGTCAATCAACTAAGCATTCGTCACAATACGTTTGAGAAACGTTGAAGTGCTTGTTGAATAAATGCTAACGTTTCGCTATTCATCTGATATCTTTATTCGCACTTTTAATCGACATTTAAATATAGTTATAGCTGTGGTCATTTACCGGTCATTCAATCTGCTTATGGTCATTTATACAGGTCGTTATTTATGGACCATATTGACGACTATAGTCATATTCATCATCATTTATCGCCATTCAACCAGATTTGCATATTTCGTTAACCACATTTACATCTCCGAATTCCACTCCTTAATTGAGCATTTTTAGTAGTAACACAAAGTTATTGTTCGTGATATGTGCCTATTACCAATACTTTAGCCTTCCTCTTCAGTCTCCAAGAGTTGCTCTTTGGTAAAATAGGTATTATCTCTTCAACAACTAAATAATTATTTACTCTCAACTAAATAATATTATAATTATTTACACTAAATAATTATAATATTTCCAATATTATTACTCTTAACTGTCATCATTAAATATGTACGCTTTATCAGATAACTGATGCTATAATGTGTTTGATCACATTTTTATTTGCTATTAACTATTATATATTTGGCGGGAATTATTTGTATTCTTTTTTTTCTTTTGTTTTATTGAGCAGAAGAAATACGCTTCAATAGACGCCGCTATATCATTCACATGAGATGTCACATTTCCAGCAAAAGAGCGAATCGTAAATGCGACAAACAGAAGTTTTGTAAAGTTTAAGATTGTTGTTTCTTTGAAAATCACATCTGCTTGACTGATTTCCTCGACGTATATATTTTTTTAAATGTCGCCAAATATCTATTGAAAGCTTTATCGCCCTGGCAAGATATCGAAGTCGAAATTCCAGAAACGAATAAGTTTCTGCTCCGGAAAGACTAAGACCGGAAAGACATTTTCAATTTTATATTATCGAAAGTTATTTTTTTCTCTAATTTCAAATCCCACTGAAGTTTATTTCATAACTTAAAAAAGAGAATTTATGAAATATTTCCCACACTGTCATTCTACTATCTATTCTAAGAAATTTAGAATCGCAGTCATTTCTCTTATATAGAGTAGAAAAAATTTTGTTCGTCGGAAGCTTTTTCTTCAGTTAAAGGAAAAAGCATTATATTCGAAGAAGTAAATGGCTCAACAGGTGTATGGAATGTTCGATTACACGTTTCAATGGAAAATAAATAGTTATGGGCGTGGCGCAGTTCGATTCCACTTGAAAGGTGAGAAACGACGAGTGCTGTGGCTCGTTTAGGTGAAGCGAAAATTCGATCACTTCAACTAAATATCAAAAATTATCCGCTATGTCATCAACGAATAGTGTTTTTCATTGTTATTGTAATCCGATTCTTCAACCTGGGTTGGTTGTTTTCTCTATTCTCTTTTATAAATTTGAAAAAAAGCTTTTCATTACTTACATTTTTTCACAAATTCCTCCACATTCATTCACATTAATTACTCTATTTTTCGTAAAGACTTACTTCACATTCAACAGTGATCGGTACTAATCATTTTACTGGAGATCGACTGCAGTAATCATGCGCTCGTTATAGACTAGTAAGTCCACAAAATGATGCCCTTGACTTACATATGTATGATGACCACTAGCACCTTAACTGCGATTATTTTTCTTGGTGGCCACCGCAGTTAAAGTAAGCAGCAACAACTGAGCAACAATAGAATAGTTAAATAAGAGATTTAAACAATGGATGCGTTTATTTTGCAATCATCGCTTTCACTGAGCAGAGCTGAATCATTATTCACACAACAGCGCATTCATTAAATTTAATGTCATTAAAATTTAGCCATTCATTGCGTCGTATTTTCATTCTTTCCTATTTACTGGATTCATATGATAAGTCGTAATAAATCTTTGGACTCGATCCACTGAACTGCTTATCAACTGCCTTTCTTCGTGATAAATTAGTAGTTCTTGAGCAAATCTTAAGTAAAGCAATTTAAAATATAGATTAAAAAACAAGTAATATGAGCCTATAGAGTTTTCTCCTTTTACATTTCCCTTAAACGCGTAAAATAGTTAGCCTGCGGAGAATTGACTGATCGCTGAAATAGTTTGACAGTATGTCACTTGTTTTTATAATGCAAGCTATGAAATTGTTACAGTAAATTGTTACAGTTACAGTAATAATTAGTTGCAGAACTTCAGGTGATCCCATGTGTTGTCCCGAATTATAGGATACCATATATGTTATCACTCCTGGAAGCAAATTGGAATTTTTTGATTTGTATTTTTGAAATACACTTTTTTAACAATTTTTTATAGATAAAAAAAATAAATGTTCTTAGCTGAAGGGCCGCTTGTTATAGTTTTCCGATCACATTGGTGGAAGTAAGAAAAATTAGGCGCATTAAACTAAATGAAGAGGAGGAAAAAGTTCCTTAGTTAGGAGAAAACCTTTTTCTTCACTTTACACTAATTTTCCAGCTGCTCGCAAGTTTCACATATTTTACAGCATAGCTAATTCGCTGACCATTGACGTCAAGCAACTGCTCTTTAGCGATAATCATTCCCTTTACGTGAATAGCATGGTTTAATTAAATATTGCAAAATCCTAGTGTTAAATAATCTATGAGTGAAAATTATTGTGGCTGTTTTAATGTTATATTCTAAGTATAAGTGCTTGAAACTGAAGCATTTAGCTGGGTGTGAACCTTCAAATAAGCAATGAAATGACACCCATCCATGCGCTGTAACTCTGTGTGATTAAAGACGTTTGAGATGCGCAAATCTGACGGCATACAACATTTAACATCCTCATTTGAAAAATTCTTCCACTCAAATGGTAAAAATTGGTTCATTAATAGAATAAATAAAATATAGGTTAAAATACGACTCCGGAGCCAGCTCCCAACTAAATTTGATATATTCGCTCTATCGATTTAAACAATCTCCAAGAAGGCAGTATTTTTAAGATAAGGTTAAAAAGAGGATTCCAAGATGTATTTTCCTTCTTCTAGTACTTATTTGTAAATAATTTAGCCTAAATAGTAATAATTAACCAATTCAGTTGTAAAATGAAATTATTATTGCAAAAATTGGATCATTTATTCAAAGTTGATAAGTAAATTTCAAATGAGCGGGAATAAATTTTTGCATTACATAACTCCGATCATTATGAATGTCTCAATGCTAAATTAGAGATTTATGAAAAGTGGATTTTAAAGAATTTCAAATAAATCAATGAGTATCGCCTTAGTCGATCTCGAAAATTATCCAAAACGAGATTTTGATTATAATCGACTCAACACATTTCAGCTTTATTTCTGCAAGCGTTTGTTTTTCAACGAATCATTTATTGAACAACTGCTTTTGCATAAACTATCGTTCACTATTGAGGAGGAAATATGATAAGAGCACAGTGAAGTCGAGTACTCACTCGCTTGAAATGATTATTCTGCTCAAAAAACAGAGTGTGCACTGCTTAGATGATGTTTGGATGTTTCTGCTTCCTAAAGTATGCTCTCCTCTTCCACTTCTTTAGCTTTCGTATTAGAATACCACTTCGCATAGTAAAAATTAAGGAATGGCCTAAAGGCTACAAATGATCCTTCAATCACTATAATACAAGATTGAACATATTGTGTAAGCAGTGATAACAGAGTTACGTTACGGACATGATATTTGAAGAATCGCTCAAAATACAAACTTCAAAGATAAGTAGTAGAAGGATTTTAATAAACATAATACGCAAAACAGATGGTGATTGATGATATAGTTCGAAAAATCTAAATGCTCGGAAACCTTAGAATATTTCTCATCACCTCAAGAGGACGTACCTGCAACAAGAAAATCCAATTATCACCCAAGACATAATAAGTCAAATTGATTTGAAAACATGAGATCTACCCAGAGACAAAAATAGACATTATGCGTAAGAAGTCATTGATGATTAAATGTACGTTTTAGATTGTTTTAACTGCAATGAAATGATTGGTTATCATAGGTTATCAAGTAAAACATACAGCGTAAACTTTGACCTGTTTCGGTCATAGTAATGTTAAACTCTTTAATTATCAGTACGCTTTAAAATACCACTCTCTAAGACATGTGTTTATGAAAAAATGCGATCAATAGGAAAGATGTGAAAAAATCATTCCGGTCTCAAACTAGAGAGAAACTGGAAGCGGTTCATTACCATATTACTGGATGTATTATCTAGTTCTTTTCAAAATATTTGGAATTCACATCTCTGAAGTGAAATCTTGGATTTATGCAACAGAATTTCTTCAGCGATTTGGAGCGAAACCCACATAAACTGAAACAGAAACTCAAATGCATCCTTATTATCCGATGATCGAATATAAAACTTCTTCGTCATAAAATAGTTTTACAAATATAGTTTGCCAAAATTTCCTCACATGCGTATAAAATATAAAAAATTTGAACATGAGTACCCGCTTTTGATGAGCTTCTTCTCAGTTTATTCCTTCCTCCATGTTAGTCAATCTTTCATGCGGAAGTTACTGATGACTAAACTCGATTAACATCGACTGTTTATTTCTTGCCTATCTGCTTATTTCATTTATTAGAAAACATTTTTCCGATAATAAATGCTAGCTGGGAAAGAAAAACCTCTGGTGGCGAGTTAATTTCCTCAAAATTAACAGATTCTCATGAATTAGCGGATTATGTGCATTTTGTGCCACATTCAGGGAATATACTCTTTTGAAATTCGGAGAATCGTGTGGGAAATATTCGAATTTGGATAGAGAGGCAATGAATAAGAGCAAAATGGTATTTAGTAGCAGAAATAAAATACTTTGCAAGTGGTAATAATTCGGCTAAGAAAGAAGAACAAACGCCATCATTTCGTCGTATAGAAAAATTTCACACTGATAGGTGCATTGCCATTGTCCTATTGAGGTCCTAATAAATAATGCAGTATATCCAATAATGCAATATATCCAATAGTGCAACCGTATCTTAATGAACCTTAACCTCAACAATCAGCTCATACGTATACTGCAAAAGAAAGAACACTTGGGCGGGAGGGAACTTTTATTGAGAGGGGACAACTTCTGCTGAGAGAGGGAATCCAATCGGTCTAAAATATGATATCATCGTCTATAAAATGCATTTTAATTTTCGGTTGATTTAAATATCTGCAGCAGCTTTCGATGGTTGCTTGATCCATTTGGAACGCTGTGACTTGTTCAGCTTATTTCGCTACTTTTTTTTTCAAAACTCTATCCGGTTCCATAATCTCAGCCTCAGTAATTGCTGGAGTGAAAATACCGGACAGCTCGACACATTGAAAGTCCAACAAAGAGATGGGCGCTTAAACATATATGCGTACGGGAAAACAAATGGACAAATGCGAGTTGAAGCAACATTCCTCACAAATGAGATATTTCATTTTGTCATCGTAGAATTGTGCTTCACAAATGCAGTATTGCACCTTCCAAATACAAATTCCTAAACTGCTCTTTTCAAATACGGTTTTACAAAGTCTCTTGAAAACGCCTCAGACTATGACAACTTTCGGTTTAATGCCCTATCGCCATCTCTTCCATATAGACTTATGTATGACGAAGAATCGAATATGTCGAATAGACGAGCAATAGTACACTTCCCTTAGAGAGAAGCCGACAAAGTCATCCACTTTAAAATGTGGCGGGATGAGGAATAAAAATATGAAAGTATATGGAAAGAGGAAAAATTCTGAAGGAATGGGAAGTCAGAGAAACAGCTCAAAAAATGCAAAAATTTTATGAAGGTTTTCGTAAAGGTTCATTAAGGACATGAAAAATTGCCATATAAAATGCAACGTGCTCGGAAGTCTCAGCAATAAACCTCTAACCGCATATTTGAAAATTTCTTTTTTGCTACCATTTACAATCATTTACAAATTCTATTTGCTGGAGCATATATCAATATATTCATAGCTAATAACATATCTATAGCTAACAGCTGGCAGATATATTGTTCAAGTAACCTGTTCAACTTGTTATCGATTTATTGGGAATAATATTAATCGCCTCGCATGTGCTGGTAAAATTCTATTAACTCACATCGTTTCTGCAAGTTATTCACTGAAAAAGACCATTTAACAATAATAAAATGTGAAGTGTTGCTAAGAAATCGGTCTTTCGTGGAGATATATTAGGGAACGTAGCGTTTAGCCGAGAATGGATGCAGTTACCACGAAAGAAAGTCGATTAGGTAATGGTCATAGAATTGCTGAACGTTGCTGCCTTTGCCGCTTAGGTGGAAGAACGATTGAATATTGTTTAATTACTTCGAGAGTTCGAGATTATGTGCTGGGAACGATATATATATATATATACTTTAGCATAACAAAACACACAATATATAGCATATGTAAACTATCTACTAATTACTATATACTTTGCCCGCAGGAATTACAAGGGAACGGTCAACCTAGGCAAAAATCATTAGATGTTCTTGAAAGAAACCTGTGAATTCTGTTATAAATTATCGCCATATAATCTCAAAGAAGTTCATTAATGCCAGCACTCGGCGGGATCCCGGAGAGCATAACAGGTCACATACGTGTAAAAAAAGCGGACGAGAATGAATCAGTATTCCAGTTTAGATGAATCAATGGCTATTTTATACTGATAGGTGTGTCGAGGACTTTATGCATTAAGGTTCAAAAACGAAGATAAAGAACTGCTGAGAGAAGAGGTGTAATTGTCAACATGCTACATGATATATTCGTAAAATGCAATAAATATATGATAGCCTATTGAATGGTCGAAACGCATCGTATTTCAATCCTTCCTTGAAGTGTTTCCTACTAAATGCTTTCTATACAGTCATCTCTTATTTTCTTAGCGTTAAATCTCCACTAACAGCGAATGCAGTTTTCAGCAAAAAAAGGATTTTTGGTCTAATTTCTTGGCACTATTTCGGTTATGAAATTAATGACTGCAGTTTCTTGTGCTGCACCAACTGCATAGCTTTGGAGATCAGCGTTCCTCATCTGGATATTTCTTGAAGATATGTAAGAGGCAACCTTTTGTTCTTTGGTTGATATTTATTCATTTCGTTTAGTTTAAGTTTATTTGCTAATAATGGCGTTAAATTAAATGAAAGTGTTATTAGTAAGGAAAGAAAAAGAAAGTAGTTAAAAAAGCTGAAAATTTCCCCTAGTAAAACGGCTAGTGCACAGATGTTGTGGTTATTCCACGATGTAAAAACCGTGCCCTAAGTGTTTAAGAAGAAACTATGGGAGAGTGAAACGAATAGATATGTGCGAATTTTGGGGACTTTTCCAGAATTCTAAGTTTCCGCAAAAAGCTTTCAGATCCGGAAAGAATTTATCCAAGTTCGTATTAAATCAGGCACCGATCATTAAAATAACCCCAAAAGCTAACGAATTTGCACTAGGCAAATGTGTACCGCACTGTCCGTTCAATAAAAAAATTCTTCGATTGCAATGCGACAGTATGAGGCCGACTTTTCAAATAGAAACCTCAGCACTGCCTCCAAAAGATGTTAAATGTAGACGACATTCTATGAATCTTTTGTTGCATCTAATTGTGAAAATTTGACGTTCCCTTTCTTTATTTTCATATTACTGCAATTTCGTTCAACTTAGTGAGGCTTTCTTTTATATAAAGCATTTAGCAAATATGGACTTTGCTTAAACCTTCTAAGTGGAGAAAAAATAACTTAGAAAAAGAAAGATTCAAATGGAGAATTTAATTTTAATATATAACTGCATACAAGAGATAGTTGAATTGAGCTTTACTGCAATAAATGTCACCCATGTTTCTCGGAAACCGATCATTCCAGCCTATTTAGATGTTTTGCAGTTATACATGAACAAGGACAAGTTAGCTTGACAATATAAAAAATTTGACTGTTCAAGGTGTCTACAATATTCAGTTGTACTCTTTAATCGGGTGCGTTTCTCTCAACCACTACCACTGCTTCGATGCTACTGGCCGTATCGTTTCACTGAGAGTATACGGTGGAACAGCTATCTAGTTGAAAAATTATGAAACATATCAAATCCCCAACTTCAGCACAACACTTTATGTTTGCATACTATTAACACCAGGAATTGGATACAGACCATTGAAGTTTGAGAGAGGAGGTGCCTAATACAATATCTACACAAAATGAGGTCGTCTGATCGGTTGCAGGAGTCTGTTTCTGTGGCACTCCGACAGCGACAAATTTCACGAGTAAGGATTTCTAACCAATGATGCGTTAATTATGACGGTTGCATCTCAGAAAATGTCAGAAAGATCAAATGTAATTTCTTTCAGAATACCATAAGAATCGTGTAGAGCTTATTTTCACTGATCGCCGAACGTATCCTTTTGACTCCGTTTTTAAGGAATCATTTTAATGTCTCCAGAATTCCGTTGAATTTACGAGCACGTTGTGAAAAAAGAGCAGTCAAAAAATTAGAAAGTCATACTTTAAACCAAGGAAAAGGAAGAGATGGGTGGGAGCGATATATATTTTATGAAATATGCTCCTGGAATGATGAAAATTCCAGTTTCCAAACTCCATATAGAAATTGCAAACGCTATCACAAATATGAACTAACGTTTTTCCTATAAGTTAAACATATCCAGCTGAGAAAGAAATTCCCCCATAAATTATGAGATGAAACTCTTCACGAAACATACTGAAAATAGTCCTATTTGTTGCAACAGTGCATAAATTTCCCAATGCACTGCATTTCAACGAAACCTCCCTCAGTGACTGAGATCGTGACATTTGAATTAACTGAGGGTTTCAAATTTGGCAATTATAGTTTATCTTGAATATGTCGTTTAAACTAATATTGCATGCTCTTTTTGCTCGTTCTGCTTTCCAGTGGTTCTTTAAGTGCGATAAAGGTGAAGGTCGGGCAAGTAAGAAGGTGCTGGAAATTCTTTAGGTGAAATAATGCTGAACGTTCCAGGGCCTGAGAGGGAATTGAGAGCATCTTCAAAGAGCCACCAAAATCAGCACTGATCATTTCAGGAAAGTAAAGATTTCTTACTAATAATTTAGTGATGCTGCGCGTTCAAGAATGCTCTAGTTTTCACCTATATGCATCAGTTGCTTTTCTCCTTTTTTTGCTTGAATGAGAGAAAAAATTCACTCAATGAGGTGAAAATTTTCTGAAGAAAGAAGCTGAGACGTTTGAACAAAATGAGTGCTTTTTAACTAGCGCAAGAGTAGTGCGCTCCCTATTTGTACGATTATAATGAATGGCGGTGAAGTTAGGAAATTACTAAACTTTAAAATTCGTACGAAAAGTTCGGAATTACTAGAAATCAGTGAAAGGTCCAATAATCGTGTCAAACAAAGGTCAGTACCGATCGATAAGAAGATGATCAACTCTATTGTCACAATTCGATAAAATCATGATATTCTTTTACGTAGTGGGAGTTCAATTTTTACTGTTTAGAATATAGTACTGCATGCTAAAAAATCAGCCTGTTTCGTTGTTCTACAACCTATTCGTCTTCGTCATATAATTGGAGAAAGAGCATATGAATGATCCAGAAATTAAGACTATGTCGGAAATGTATGCATAGTTATTGCGTAATGGTGATTCAATATTGTGTTGGAGATTTACAAATAACGTTTCAGTATTAAATATTCTTCCGTACAAATTGAGGAAAATTATATAAAATTTGATCCAATATAACTGTTTTTTTTATCACGAGGAAATGGAAGATTAGGAATTCAAAAATTAGAGATCTGTTTGTGATTAGGGCAATTTTCTTTACATTTCACGTTAATGCACGGTCTATTTATACTTTGTAGTCTCCGAAGTAAGTTCTCGACGATTCTAAACTACCTAACATTTATTGAGATTACAATTATATAAACTGCCTAAACATTGATGTTGAAGCGGAAGAAGAAAGGATAGCATGGAGAGAGGTTTTGAGAGATATCCAGGAGAGCATAGCTAGTTACGAATTTCAATTTCGAAGCAATAACTGAAAAAAATATAAACTCCACAAAAAATATCTAAAGTTGTCGAGTTTATATATGTTTACGTACCTCTTGTAACGCACGCAAATTTGCTACGAGCAGAGATCGATTGATTTCAGATCGGCTCAGCAGAATTTGTACAGCATGTGTTAAGCAATCTTAAACGACTGAAGATCGTGCATTTTTCATTGTTTCGAGGAAAAAACTATAGCGATCTCTTCCGCTGAGTTTCCACTATGAAGAGTTAACGTTGCTCTAATGCATAAAAAAGGATATAATTTTTGTTTTCGCTCTCAGATTAGAAGTTTCAAATAAGTCGATCAACACTCCGTCGAATTTCTTTTCCTATTCGATGTTCATCTCTTATTTTGGAGAGTCCAATTCCTCACTCTTGTTTGCTTTGTAATCTCGCTTCTCAATTGATGGGACGATCTATTCATGCAAAGTTATTTGAGTACTCATTTACTCTCATATATATGATCTCTGTACTTTGGATAATTTAAGTGGTGAGATATGCAGATTAAGCACAACTTGTGCTTTTGTCGTTGTATGTACATGGAGAAGGAGGGGATAATTTTTGAAGGAAAGAGCTATAAAATAATTAGCAAAAAAAACTTTTTATTTATATTTGAACCACGATCGTATTCTCTGTGGGCCATAAAATGACTCCCTGCCATAAGTTTCATGATCAGTTGCAACGAAATTGAATATAGGCAGATATTCACTAATAGAGTTTATATTCAATGAATTTCATAATCATAGCTTCGATGACCTTTGAACTGAATTCATCGTCAATTTTTCTCAACTACTGAAATATTCCGATACGATTTCATTGTAAATCAGTCCGAAATTACACAAATGCGCATACTGCATGAAACAATTAGTCGAAGAAGCTTATTCATGGATGCTTAAATTTTTTCTTCAATTGCTAGTTGCAAAGATCGATTCGGTTCTATCAAAACTTGCACTTCAAAAACGTCCATCTTGTTGTGAATGAAAACAATTGCAATAATCGAAAATTTATAAGGCAATGGAATAGCTTCGATATTTGCAAAACCTGAGGAAGTTTGGGGAAATCCTTTCAAAAAATCAAAAAATTTGCTCTGAAAAGTTTAAAAATTCGAGCAAATTTTAATAAGGCCTCTTTCTGAAAATATTTGCTCATTCGCGTTTCTTTAGGTGATTAGATTCTGAATTCCACAATAATCCTCCTTCCCCAATGGTTGAAATTCATTCCTTTTCTCTTCCCGAAAAATATAGCATATGCAAATTTCCTAGGACCATTCGGATTATTGGCGATTCTCAAAGATATACCACGCCAAAAACAGCGATGAGATGAACGACATTATTGCGCTCATATAGTAGGTTAAATTAAACGTCGTTTCAATACACCGGAGGCTTAATTTGGTTTGTTTGTATTCGGCACCGCTGTTTTTATTGAATCTGACTGAGATCGAGGTCATTAATGGACGACCGTTGAATTTTCTTGTGCAAACGCTTCGGTCCTAGGCTTCAAAGACTCGATTTGAAATCCCTTAGTGCAAAGTGAATGGACCCGGAGATTAAAAGTCAAACTTTGATCAAATGTTTCAGCTCTTATAGTTGTGCAGGTCTACTTGTTTCATCGTCTATCCACATACTATGTCATTAAATTCTCTAACTTTTCTCAACAATTAAATTTCCTCACTCGTATATTCTATTCCAGTAACAATCCATCAAAAACCAACCAGTACCACCAAAACGATGATACAAATGGATGAAGCTAATTGCATTTTCACATTATTTTTCATCCTCAGTCATGACTAACCGTAACCACATGTTACGGTCAGTCGTGATTGATCATGAAGCTCCATCCATCCAGCTTTTTTATCTTCAGTGGAATAATATTTCTTTCAAGGAGTTCAGTTATGAGTGACGCATATTAATCAATTCAGTGATAACGATTTTTACTCGTCTATATAATATTTTTCGATAGGAGCCAGTCATCTGGCTTCTTATTTACTCATAAACTGTTAAACTGATATTCCCAATGACTAGTGACTCAACAGTTATTAGCAGGCCCGATTTGCGTATCTGATGCATCTCATTTTGGCATCAAATTTGGGTGCAATTATTTGAAAAGAAATAGATAAAATGACGCCAAAAAATTAAGAATAAGCAGTGAAAAATGCTCAACGATGCATTCATATTTTAATTATTTGAATGTCAGCCACAAGAAAATGTTGTATTATAGAAATAGGATGAATTTTTCCAGGAAATTAGCTGCAAGCTGCAACCTGATCAGTTCAATAAAATCTTCAGAAAATGCTGCTGTGAGATCTTCAAAGGAACTGCAATACTGTCTTCATCCCCCTTCCCTCTATCCCCACCCTATCACCTATTAAAGATAACATCGAGCGACAAGAGATAGATCATACCTGGCCACCTTAAACTATGCATTCTTCGCATTGCTTCCGCCACTCTAACTTCACCTATTCTCAAGTTGAAACCAACAAAGAAAAAGAGCGGCACATAGAATGCCCACACAGATAGAAACTTGGCATAGCACCTGATGAAATAAATGGTTTTATTTTTCCACTTCCCTGTAAATGGAAAATGTTTTTCTGCTTTACTATAATCCTTGATTTCATCCAGAAAATAAGGCTTTAATTATGGTGTATTGCTAAGCGTAGTTAAAACTTTTTTTGTCGAATTCTGCATTATACAATCATCACCAAGGAACCTCTTTTAGAGTAGTTCATTGTAAAAATTCTTCTTGTCTAAAATTCTTCATGTTGACATTACTGCGCAATCATTTCCTTACTTCTAAAAAATCAATATATCATTATTTTATGTAAATTATATCGATGATTAGCACATATACGAACCGAACGTATTTAACTAAATAAATCTTTTTAGGAATATACAAGGTCTTTTGTAAAAAAACAGTACCTTCAGCTTAAAAAAAGATTTATTTCCGAATTTCTCTCAAATTTTTCGAAATTCAGTATACCATTCATCATTCTTGTTACTGGAAATTCTCACAATTGTGAGGTACCGTCCGCTTTCGAGGTTTTCGATAAACTGTTCAATATTTGGTATACTATGATGTACGTTTAATTTAATCTAATTAGCTGTAGATATTGTAGATCCACCATCAAAGTCGTTAAACTTCACTAGAAGCCAACATACGCAAATGCGGAAAATACTGATTTCCATGATTAAAAAATGGCCCACATTTTGGTTTCCTCAAGATTCAATTTATTGCGTTTTCAGCACATTTCAAGGAATTATTTACCAATTACTTCTTCCAGATCGTTTCGTTGATATTTTCTTATCCTCGATTTTCGATGAGCCTTATGGTAGATATTCAACCATTTATATCATCGTTGTGTCTAACATCCACATGATGAATAACATTTAATGAAAAAAGCGCTTTCCGATAAGAGACCAACGAATTCTTTCATAGCAATTCTCAAATCACCGAATCCTCTCATAGGCAAAATTGTCGATACACTATGGTAGTTTAAAGAATCATCTGTAGATCCCTTATGTTTCAAAGTAGCTGTGACCGAGTAGCACGCTTAATGTCGACGAATAAAAGAATCGACGAAGTAGTGATATCATATGACGATTATCGTTGGAACGTCATCATCGTCGTCGTGCATCGAAACGAAGTTTTTTTTTCTTACAAAAACCACTCTTATTAGCGTCGATACGCTGAATAAATTTTATGCACTCTAAATTGGTATGTTTTTTATTGAATTTTTGTTACATAGCCTGATATTTGAGCTGCTATCGCCATAGAGTGTATTAATCATTAGTTGCTGCGGTATAGAGATTAATAAATTGGTCTCGTATATTTCAAAAAAAAAAAAAACATAACAGTTCAGCCTAAGTAATCAATAGAGGCCATATAATCACGATGTTAAGATTGGAGGTATGACGATTTGGGATGTAAACTTGAACGTTTATATTGACTTGAACTAAATTAGCGGTAAAGCATTATTTGCATATTACTTTCTAGTAGTGGAGCCTTTAGCCGGTTTGCGTTTAGTGCTTATCGTTTCCTCATTTTTTGCAGAAATTAAAATGTGAAAATAGTGAAAATTATTTCAAAACTTCCGTAGTCTTTTTTTCTCTGTGTTCAAATTTCCATAAAATCTTTGCAATAAAAAAACATCAATTTTTATTATATTTTAAGTCTATTTCTGTATATATGTGGGTGAATATACGTAAATGTTATGCTTAGAATAGCGTAGTATGGGTTAATCAAATCACTGAATGCACTTAAGGTTGGATTGCTTTTGGCTCTGTTTACGCTCTATCCCATTAACATTGCGCACAAAATGCCACAAAATATCGCCCACTGAAATGAATAACACTTTCTAAATTTCTCTCCACTGATGTGGGTTATACTCGATTTGAGTGGAATATATCTATTTATCGGAATTTCATTCTTAATT
The DNA here is from genome assembly GCA_037576465.1 of Parascaris univalens. Lineage (NCBI taxonomy): Eukaryota > Metazoa > Nematoda > Chromadorea > Rhabditida > Ascarididae > Parascaris > Parascaris univalens. Next base: position 190,326,353 of record CM075173.1, on the reverse strand, counting down.
TACGTTGAAATAAGGTGATTTTAAAATCAGTTATAAATTGTAAATACTAAGAGGCTATTTGATTGTTGAATTACTCAATAGTTATATCGTAACTATTTCAGTAAATAATAAAAGAGTGAAATAACGAAAGAATTGTGTGACTTATTTTAACATTTGCAGATATTGGCCAGTAATAGTATATTCTAGTTTTTTTAACTTTATTAAGCGTAATTTTATCAGCTTCAAATGATGCTCTCCAATCCTGTCGGCAGTAAATTAGTATTAATTCGCTATTTAATGCTTGAAAACAAAAATCCATCTGATTTCATGTAATATCGATCGTCCAGCATAAGCTAACTGCTCTTAAGTTTCACTAAACAGACGCCCTTATTACGCGCTGTTGTGTTCTATATGATAACTGGCTTCTAAAAAAGGAGACTAAGATAGTACCCTTGCTATGCATAAAGGTCTCTGTTAGATGTAAATACTGGAAGATTTCAACGCTTTGAACGATCGGCTTTTTTTGACTGGAAATTACTTTGACCAAAAGAATTAGAAGATTTTATCGAATATTTAGTTAATGAACAAAAATCATCGATACATATGATACTGAAGTTTTTTTATTCAAAGAAAATAATTAGGTTTACTTCTATGAAATAGCAGTGAGTGACTAGCCTGCAATAATCAACCTGTTCGAAGGGGTTAAACATCACTTATGCAAAATTGCTCTTATATGGTGAACTAAAGTTATTGATTCGTTCGGTACAATTACTTATTAACATTTAATATTATGTATATTTCATCCGATATGGACTTATGAAGTGGTCATTTTGAAAGTATAAATAAGTGCTTTAAACATGGTGGAATTTTTGTTTATCTTGTTGGATAATTAGCGGAAAGCGATCGAATGCGAGGAAACAATTGAATATTCTAACTTTTCCTGCTTTTTTTATTTTTAATTAAAAGACTGATATTCGTGCACTTGCGTCAATCAAGTAGTATGACATTTCGAAGATACGTTCTCCCTAAGCTAATCAAACGTTATTGGAGTCTGCAAATGCGAACTGTCTCATTGGTGGTCCTTATGAGAGTCATCATCGACCTAGCATAAAAAGTTCTCTTATTTTCACAATTGAAGTTCAAAATTACTAAATTATGCGATGCTTAGAACGTTTCGTACGCGGAAACATTTACCGTCGAGTGTGAGCTCATCGATTAACGAGTTTTAAACGAGAAACTTAATTAGCCCCGATGCTATTCATCTAAATTTTGTAGTTGAGAGTGATCGAAGAACAATTCGGCATATGTGCTTTTCACTTTATAGAATAAGATGGAATAATGCTTTATGCATGATCATTTTGTATAAAACGATAAAAATGCAATAATAGTGAAAAAATATGAGATTTTTCACGTAAAATCTATGAAATATTCGACAATTCATAGAAATATAGCTCCATATTTAATGCATTTATTGCTGAATATATTTATTCGGCTATCATAAATTATTCAAGTATTATTCGATATTTACTAAGAACAATATGTGATTAGTGGATATGATTAGTTTTAATGAGCGGAGATTTTAAAATGCTCAAATCAGTGCCTCTAAGAAAGATATGAGTAATAATTTAAAGAATATGTAAAGCCATAAAATTTTGCAGTCTTGCCTACCTAAAGATAAATTTGAACATACAATTCCATTTGCAGATCTTTAATTTAATTTCAGAATTAATTACAGTTTTTTGTGATTAAAACAAGGAGAGAAAATGTTCTATGTGATAGTAAACTGCACCGACGATTAATAGTGATATTTTTGGGTGAATCGTTTTGCATTTATGTCTCAGCGATGTAAACATCATCAGCTTTTTTATTAGATTGGGCATTCATTTTCTTGCGTTCGTCTATTTTGCGTTCACATACGATAACATTTTTCATTTTTTGGCTCAATTACAGAGAATTTTATAGGCTGAGAGTAACAGTAGTTCTAGTTGGATGAATAGAGCAGCTTATCCAATCGACAAGTTAAGTGAATCGATTAGTTCATTGCTCTCTGATGAACGGCATTGATGAACGCGTTCATACTGATGATCTTCTTCACATCAAAGCACATAGCAAAGACTATTAGTTGGAATATAAGAATATGTTTTGATGGCATAATCACTTGTTACATCGAAAGTTATATTCTTGAGAATTTTGCTTTTTGTTTCATACCACAACAAATTTCAGATACTAAGATCGAGTGTCGTAAATGACTATGCTTCTCGTTTATATGTGTGCTCTACTTATAGGTAAAGAATCGCTTGGGGAAAAATAGCGAGGACGAGCTGAGAACAATTATGTGGAAGATGAGAAGGACTGAGTGTATGAGAGAAAGATGGTGAGAACTAATCGCACTTAGCGAATAAAATTAAAACAAAAAATAATTTAGCACAAATGCTTAAAAATCAAAATCCAACGATGTGAATCGATGGTATCGCTTTGATTTTATAGTTTGTTAATGAGAATGGATGATATGAGGAAACGTTGAATATTTTCGACGCATATAATGATATTGCAATCGTTCTTTTCTTGTCTGCAAAGATTGCAACATTGCAAAGATTGGAACTATGTTTTTATCACGGGGACAGGGGAGTTTTCCCCTCTCGACAACATTCCTTAAAATTTCGATACATGAATATGTATGGCAGTATCGATTATTCAAAACAAACTTCCACTCGGTTTTATTTTATTCCAGAGAATGGAAAAAGAATCGAGCAAATTTCTGTAATCCACGAAAGTTCATGGTTATGGACGAGTTGATGTGCTAGTGAAATGTTCACTTAATCAAAGTACGAGAAAGTTAAGCTTATTTCACAGGCTTATATTTTTTAAATGTATTGTTTATTAGTGTAAATTCACATTAAAAAATCCATTTTTTAAACTAAGGAAAACAATCTGAATTTATCAGTCAATGAAAAAAAGAAACATGAACTCTTAGGTTTTGTGGAATTTCGGTGATCATATTTTACTCCCTTGAAATTCTTTTCCAAGAAATAGAAACAATCGAGTTTTTCCTCATCTAACATTTAATATTTAATAAAGGGTTTTATTAAGAAAAGCGGAGAGGTAATTGCTGCCCACAATTACTTACAATGTTTATCGATACAAAGAGTGTTTGTTAAGCGGGAATGTGAGCGAAATGGAGACGACGATCGAGGAGACATATTTCATTAATGGAATAGCGTTGTTGATGGTCTTTATACTCTTGAGGTGATTTTTTGGTTCCCCGATTGCCTCAGTCGTGAAAAGTGAATGAGATCGCCAACATATCCGTCAATTTCACAATCAGTCATTGAGAGAGTTAGGGAAAGCTGAGTGCTTTAATGTCAGAAATCACACAGCTGATTTGCTTTGAGGCGATGGCAGCTGTCCGATTTTCGCTTATTTTGAGGCCTAAACTTATCAACATATAGACAGTTTCACTGGAATTTAACTGCGTTGAAATAATCGGCAAATAGTTAAGTGAAATTTTATGAGTAAATTGTTCCTATACGCTGTCGTTATAAATGAAGCTAATAGCATAAGTTTACCAAGATATTGACACATAATATTTTCTAGCTGAATAAGAAAATTCAAATTTTGAAGGTAGAAAATAAGATGTCGAAACAAAATTGTGACAATTAAATGAAAAGCAATTGGAGAAAAATAATATTGATGTAATGATTGCTCAGTTAGGCATTTAAAACTATCTCTTATGTAGATTCTCATACGAAATAAGTTCTTCCACTTCATTCATCGTTTATGATCTTCATTGTTTAATATTGCTGCTTTTGATCTTTTATTTTCCAAAAAAATGCATTGAAAAATCACTTAATATGCGTATTTGCCAAATTCCTCTGTCAAAACATATTATGGTGACATAGCTTTTGCTATGAAAAATATTATGTGCCTATATCTTAGTCAACTTAGGTTAATAAGGTTAATAGTTTTACGAATCACCGATGTGTCCTTATATCTTGTTTGCGTGTCGACGTCTCTGTGTCTATTTGAAAGCTGCACCTCGGCCTCCATTTAAGGCAGTATTGCGGAACTTGGTGAATAATAGCTCGACCACGTATCTCCTAATTTATAGTGATCGATAAATTATGAATAAAAAGTGCCTTAAGCAAGTGAATGTGCAAAAGAAATTTTCATAAATTTTTGCTACTTCGCTTTCACATACGATCTGTTTTAGTGAATTCTTCCCTTCCAGTTGATAGTCTCCTAGCTTCAATGATTTCCCAAAGATCCATCACTCCCTTATGAGACTTTTTCCGTTTCAGCGATCTGTCGCCCGCGTTCTTAGTCTAAAATCAAAAGAAATTTTCTCAAAATTACAAGCATTTTTCAGCACCTTGTCAAAATTTGAGCAACAGGCGTACTTCCCGTATCAGTAAAGCTTTTCCTTTGTAAATGGAATTTCAAGCTGAGACTGTTTTATTGGCGTGCTATGATGCATAGTTATGAAAAGAAACAATAATATGGTGATTGATGATTGCACGTCTCAGTTTTCTTGTGTTTACCAATCTTTGTAATTCAAGTAGAAAAATACTGCGATCACTAGAGTTGAAATTATTTTCCTAAATAATTCACATGAGGAGCGAAATCGCCGAATTCGCTTTTAATCTAACTTAAGTCAACAATTTTATGAGAATTTTTGGGAAAAATCGATTAAATAAGAAAGAAACCTTTCAGATTCAACATGAAAATGATTCGATAAATTAGCTAATAAATATCTGTGGAGCAAAAAGGCGTATAAAGAGAGCTAAACGAAAACGGAAAATAACGAAATAAAAGAAAAGTTTAATATCAAAGAGTTAATATTAAATGTATTATTCGAATTTATGAGAAGAGACAATATAATGAGTGAATGAAAAAAGAAATTATTAATAAGATATACTTTTCAAAACGATCAACGCAGAATTTCAAAAAAACTCTTTGGCAATTACGCATATCGAAATAATGAATGGGAAATATCTCTAATGTTATCCATCATGCGCTAATTAACATATCTCACATTTTGTCGAATAATTCGTAGCCACTTAGTGAGATTTAGGTAATCTGCGATCGATTCTTATCGACCAATTAATTTAATAAGTATCACTTTAATTAGAGACATAAAAAGTTCTCATCTCTTCGTATGGTTAACCATTTCGGCTATTTCTATAATCACCACTATTTTGGCACAAAAAAAGAAGAAAGGGATTTTTGGTTATTTTTTCCTGAAAACGAAGGATTCCTGGAAAAGAAAATGCACCGAAAGATATTCTCTGAGAATATCAGCTTTCTCGATCGCTGTAATTTTTGAACTTTGCACGTTGCATCGTTACAGCAGTTCAATGAGTGCTTTCTCAATCAAAATTTGCTTCCGTTACCGCTTGAGTTGTTTTAAAGAATTCACTAAAAACGCTAATTCTTTTATGCTCTCCCTACCCCTGTCCTACCTCTCCCCTCCCTCCTTTCTTCCAAACCCCATCTCCCTACAAAAGTCGAACTTTTTGAGTAAGTAGCCACTGGTTGTGCTCATCAGCTGTATATATATTGAACTTTATTTAATATATACCTCATATATTGAGTGGAAACGTTATTTAATTGCAATAAATGAATGAAAGCATTCAGTTCTCTAAAATCTTTATAAGGATAGAAGATGAAAAGAGATAGTAAGAGGTTCCAGTTCAAAAATCAGAAAAATTAAGTTCAAAATACGCGTCGTCAGGTGTTGTGGCTATGCCGGCATTCTTCTTAACGTTTCGTATTCCCAGATAATATTAGCTGTTTGCTCCTCAGAGGTGTTGTTTGTGATAAATTGGACGTTTAAGCAGGCAGTGAATAGAAATCTTTACAATAAAGAATGCCGTTTTTCCTTTTGTTGGAAATTTTCTACACTTAAAATATGATTCAGTCATGAAACTTCAAAAAAAAAATGTTACCTCCCCAAATTTTTATATTTCATAGTTTAAAAAATTAAGCATTAATCAAAGTGAGCACTATTTTTGAGTTCAAAACGATAAAAGTGACCAGTATTTCATACTTTATGACTATAAAATTCATCATTATTTTTATTTCGTAGTTAATTTTCCACTAAATTCATTGCTAAGTGTTTCAATATTTCAGTACTTCGTATTTGTTTAGTTTACCGTTGACAACATTTATGAGTACTGCATATTCGAAATTGTTCCTCTTTTCAGCATTTGACGGCATTCTATTGCAGTGGTGAAAAATAGATCATAAGATGGAAGAAAAGAACCCTAGAATTAATAGAGATCAGTAGAATAGCTAAAGTGAACGACACAAGTTGCCTTAGCAGAGGAATAAAGTGCGAACAAAAAAGCATTATTGAATGATCGCCTCATTAGCTCCATGCTTCTATAGGCTATGCATTTTTACATGCTATGCGTAAATTACATTTTTAAACACATGTAAACGATGAGCGCTTAGTTGAAAGTTATTTGCATAGATGCGCTCCGAAGTTTCGACATATGCCTGGATGCTTCTTCATTTCATGTCCCGTAGCGAAAATATATTGCAAGAACCATACATAATAAGGGTTTCTCGACATATTTGGATGATGTTAATTTATTCTATTAGGGGTGTTGATTCGCCAATATATTCTTCCATTTATTCATAGATTATCGAATATGTGTAATCCGTTCTTTCGCACTCTCTTCCTCTATTGCAATAGATCGAAGGCTCAATAAGTTGCACATTATACAAAAGCAATTCGTCCGTCATAGATTTCAATGACCAGGTTAATTTCCAATAGAAACTATCGTCCATTCTATTCATTCTAGCAAAGATGTACTTCATAGTGTTTCGTTGAGTATATTTCTTAGTGAGAATATAGTTGAAACTAAAAAACTCCTTCAGATAGACTGATTATGAACGTTTTCTTCATTTATTAATTGAAGTGATAATTTGATATATGGGTAAGTTTATCGTCGGTGAAAATTTTCGTTTTCTACATCCATTATGTTGACTTTTTTCTTTTCTTTTTTCGTTTTAAAGAGGAATTTGCGTTGCATTAATATTTTTGAATAAATTTAGCAGATTTTAATTCCATTATTTTCATTAATTTTTCTTTAATTTAAATTTTTTCTATATTTAATCATCTTAAATATACTACTCTTTCCAGAAGTCAATTTATTCTTCCACCAATTAACAGTAGCCAAGAGCTAACCTCAATTGTTGTGTCATGATATATCCAAGTCGCTTCTTAGAGATGACTGAGAAGCGTTTCGATAATGATAGCTTCTCACAAAATTCATATGCTTCAGTAGGTATATGAAACGTTTGGAAATTAGAAATTTCATACATTCACTGATGAGTTGTCTGCATAAATTCTTAATTTCTGTCATGAATATAAGCCATCAAACGATTGAAATTTCTTCATAAATCGCTAAAAGCATAAACTGTCCTCATACGTAGTCGATTGTCAACAAACGGACAGGTGTGATTTTTGCTGTTGTTTTCTCATGTTCAATTCTCTCATAGATTATTTTTTTCCTGGATAATTGAGAATATTCATTGATTATTCTTCACATTAAAAAATCTCAGTTGATATAAAATGATGCAAATCATTATCTCTTAATTATTTCTGAAAGGATAAAGTACGTCCTAGTATAGTTTAAGAAAACCATAATCTAATTAGCGGCATAGCATATTGACAGCTGAGCACATCAGCAGCAAAACATATTGACAGCTACATTTTATAAGATTTTCGTTTCTCAAGCTATTGTTTCTCTTCTCTGTCGTTGTTTCTCGTCCTCTTGCAGCAGTATGTTAGATCTCTAATAACACTTATACACCAACTTTTCATTCAGCTGTATGTGCCGCAGAAACTTTTATATACGTGTGAGCGCTCAGGAACCGTTTAAAAGGAGCACAGTAGAGCGGTCAATGATATGAAAGGAAAGTTCATAACAAAATGGCACATAAATAAGGCAAATATCAAAAGAAACGTTGACATTCTTAAGTAAAACTTTCCTTCTACTTTAGTCATCCGATAAATGTTGCATTGCGTATGGATGTGAGCGATATTTTTGGTTGTTCGCATGTGAAACTTCTCAAAACATAGTGGAATTTAGAAATTTATCGAATGCATAGATTTTTTAGTTAAACAATGAAATTTTATTTGGTTTTACATCCAGGTGATTTTACATCCACACCTCTCTTACCTCCTCTTGCCGCTCCTTGAAAAATTGCATGAAGATTGGAAATTTTGTCGAGAACGAAGAATGGAAATAGGAGCATAATTACCACATTCTAGTATAGTGTAAGAAATCATTTATACAGTGCAATATTGCTTTAATATTCAAACAATTGAGAGAATGATAAAGAGGTATGCATTGTTACGTCCTACTCTTTTTTATGAGGCTTACATTTGCAACCATTCTGAATAACCCCTAAATTACCAACTATTCATAGAGCATGCTTAATAGCGCATCCATATTTTACTACCTAACTAGTTGCTCATAAAAATCTTTCTGCATAATTTCTCTTTATATATGGTTTCAGTGTCGAATTAACTGTAAAATAATCTAATGTACGGAAAATTTTCGATGCATTAAACTTTGCGTATTTCACTTCATCTCTAGAGTGATAGTTGAGAAGACTTGAGAATCGAGAAGGTACTCTACTGCAGCTCGCAGTTATGGAACTTTGAACCCTTACTTTAGTGGCTATAAGAATGAAATTATCGGAAAGTCCAACAGATGGACAGCATAAATAATTATTCGCACGTTCACAGAGAATATCGCTGTAGTGTATGTATGAATTTAACACATATACGCTTAACGGGCAAATGATTATTGAAAGAAACATACTACGAGCTTTTCAAAAAATGGAAACTGAATACGGTCACTACAGCAAAGCATCAAAATTTGAAAGATTAAATAGTATCAGGAAGCGATAACATGTTGAAGCATTACTTGGTTATTTGTCGTAAACGAATTAGAGGCCGACATCTTGCATATGTTATCAATTGCGTCGTTGTCATTGATGGGCTAAGTAATCCAAGCTAATTCGTTATATTCCAGACGCAATTGAAGTGAACTGTTACTTCTTATCACCAGAATGAGCCAGTTATGAATTTTACTTCTTTCTCATCTCATAATGTGGTAGTAAGAAAGCCCCTAATAACTGAAAATCGATCAAAAGAAAAAAATTACCTCTTTATTTCTATAGAAAATAAAAGAATAAAATGACTATCTAATACTACTATCTATAATAATGACTATAATACTATCTAAATGACTATCTATAATACTATCTAATACTCGTAAATAATATGGATCTGCTATTATAATCATATCAGTAAATTACAGCTGCATTCAGTCATAACTTATAAATCACTCTTTAGTATTTCCAAGATGTAGGAGTTATCCAAAAGCTCACATTTCATGAGTAGGTTTGGCATTAATTTCTAAACGAAAAAGTAAATATAACAAATCGATTTTATAAACTGAATAAATATCCACCTATAAATGAAAGTATTGAGGGCAATAACACGAAACGAGATCAATTCCCTAGTGGATCGTTTGAGCGAACGTTGGTTGGTGAGAATGAAGAAAATATTATCCCATCGCGATAAGATGAGAAATCTATATTGTTTGTTGTTCTTTTCAGTTGCCATTGCATTTTCTTATAGTGATTCTGATGAAATGTTGAAATTGGTGTTTCGAAGATCTTCAGTGGTCAATGTTAGAAAACCGATCGATAAATAAGTAGTAGAAAAACAGCAACAACAACAAGTATATGTCGTTGTGAGAAATTGCGATAATGCAACTCATAAATGCAACTTTATCAAAACCATTTAAGAAGTAAACGAATAGAATGAATGAAGAAAATGATAATAAGCAATAAATTAGTAATAAATTTTGAGAAAATAAACCAAAATATCGATAAAAAAGGGAAATAAAAATAATTTTCTCTTTCGAGTAACGATTATGCTTTCACTCAGTAACCTAATGAGGTAGTTTTCTTTCCCTTACAGCCTATTTTGATTGCTGCTTATTTTCTTTTGTTTATTTGCTTATTTTTCTGTATAAGTGTTTATCTGTTGTTTTGTTTTTTCGAGGAGATAGTGCCATAATTTGAACATATAGAAGGAGTTCTACTGGCATAAGTATTGCTGATGGTGTACCCTATTTTATCACTTAATAAACGAAGTTATATATTCACTTTGCACCTTTAATCCACCTAGAAAACCAAAATTCCAATATTCAAATAGCGAAAAATCATATTTATATGGGCCTCATAGGTTTTATTTCCAAAAGCAATTATTCACGAAAATGTCTATACTTTTCTGAATTCCTTTCATCAAATTTACTGAAATGTTGTCCATTGTGGAATAAATTTTCCTCATGAAATATAGATCAAGTTTTTTTACTTCCAGTATTTTCCCATCTTTAAATCAAATAGTTCCAAACTATCAAAAGGATAATTTGAATTCATAAATCTTCCAGTATTATAAATGAGTTCCTAGAAGTTATACAATTTTTTTAATGTTTTTGTATTAAGTGTTTTCAAAATTGACACTTAGTGAAATATTTACTTGTAAGAAACATTATGTAATCTTGCAGTAGCTTTTCTGCATTATTAGGTGATAGAGAGAGGCGAATTGAAAATATTGTTCAAATGATTACTCCTTTAAAGTCTTAATCCAGTCGCGGTCATTCTTAGATCTTGCACAGCTTTTCATTGGTCACCCTCAAAATGGTCAATAGCATTTTGATACCGTATACATTCTTATGTCCTTCTAAGAGCAGTCGTTGGGTGGAGGTGTTACAGGGATGAGCGGTCAATAAAGCGAGTTGCTTGTCGACCGTTCGTTGCAAATGGATGTGCCATAGTTGCAACAATGACATGCATCCAATCAAACCACATAATATTCAACAATAAAAAACGGCTTCTTATGCACTGATTTTAATTGAGTAATAGCTTTTAATAAACGTGCGCTCGCTCTTCATATTTACTCCTGAGACATATATCCGCCTACGTTCGTGGAGGGCAGTTAGGCATATATCCGCTGAGACATATGTCCGCTTATGCGTTTCTATGTCAGCTTGTCAATAGATATCTTCGGCTCATGAGGTATGCGTACGAAAATTTCTATTATTATTAATCAACACCGTGATTCCTAGGCTCATCCTTGATTCAATGTTTAACTAATGCATTATTTTGGAAGAAAATGTTTTATTTGCTCGATCTTTCTAGCGATGCATTTCATCGTTTTTGACATCGGATTTAGTTCAATCGTTTGAAGTGCTCTTGCTCAATTAAGGAATTAATTTGTCATTTAGAATCTCAACGCCAGGATGCCAAAAAAGCAGATTTCAATGATACTTAATAAGCTTATCAGCACTTAGGCAGTGAGCAGATTTCTGCTCCATTCCCCTATTCCATTTTTAAGCTGAATTCAAGCTTAATATGACATAGCTTGATACTTCTTTTCAATGAAAGAAACACACTGCTGATCGATGAGCAACCTGAGAATGTTCTTCGTTGTGGAACTTGTACTGTCATTTTTGGCCTGCAATAGGGCGAGTGGAGGAGATGTACGATGGAACTGAGGGATCACGAAACGCCATCATTTTATCAAGTCGGTAGGAGTGGTTACAGCGCCTGAGCATTGTTACAGTTCAAGGTTACCACTATTCCAGTCGAATTGTAGACACGTTTTTATAACTTAAGCAGTCCAATGGGCAACAAATTTGCGACGTTATTCTCTAAGTGTCTCCATAATGAAGCACAAAAAATTCGATGATTCGCTAAGATTTTTGAGTGGATATTTTGCTCGCCCTATCGTTATAGCATGACTCAAATTTCGTTCCATTCCATTCCATGCTATACCGTTCTGTTCCATAATATTCCATTGTTCTTTAACTTGTAGATGACCAACTGGACGTGATAATTAAGATTAGTCAAGGAGATTTGGTTACTTTAGTTGGAAATAGTTACTTTATCAGCGTATCGGCGGAAGAGCGTCATATCATTTTCTTCGTTATTTTCGAAAGTTTTTGATTTAATGGGACTAATGTTTTAAAAAAATTCTCATTTCTTCCGTACTTCATTTCAATGCGCTTCCATAAAACTGTATCCACAAACTATACCAATAGCATCAGTTTGTCTATGTGTGCATATTTTGTGATTTTTTGTTTATCCGAATGACTTCATATGAGAAATTATCGAACTGATTGATGGTCCCAAATTTCGATTCATATACCTTAAGCATAGCGAATTATTTCACATTATCAAATATGTATCAGATTGACCAAATTGAAAGAGATAAATGAATTTATAAAAGCTTCAATATTGCTGAAAACTTAATAATGAATGCACCGACAAAATGGCATATCTTTTACGTATTTGTATGAGTTATGGGTTTGTATGAGTAAATCTATATTAATCACAGCAATAATGAAATTATCGTAGGAATTTCACGTTATATGCACTAGAAAATCCGTTAAACGAATCGAACTATTAAATGAAAACAAAGCAAATTTTCCTTTGCTGCATTTCTCTTACTTCCTGTTCATTGACATCATAGAACGCAGCTGAAATTTCTTGTCTTCGTTCTTTGAGACAATTTAAATTCGAATATCCTTAAGAAATTTGAAAACGAGAAGATCAAATTTGCAAAAATTATCGTACAATGATAGAAGTTAAGGTGTGATGAGCGTCGAATTAATCGAAAATAGTTTCCATAGGTTATTGATATAATCAAGCATGCGTAGATTAACCAATGATTATTTATACTTATTTAATTTCTTCGTTATATTAAGTCAACGCAATATTTTTAATAACTGACATATTTGTATGAATGAGTTCTTAGATTGTATGCTGAAGTAAAGAACCGTCTTGCGAATAAATAGTGCATTTGCATTGAGAGCGAAAGAAATAGAGAAAGACAAAGTGAGATTATTTTTGGTTCAAAGTCTTTACATATCTAATCCTCTGAGGAATTCAAAACCTCAAAAAAATTTCCATCCGAAGTTCATTTAAATTAGTGCTGTGAACTCGGTGCATTCACTCATTTTATGCAATAAGTGCTAATGAACTTCACAAAGTCAGCAATTGTATGCTTCCATCTCCCATCTTCCCCCTCGTCTGTCCGCTTTTTCCTGCTCCATCTCCCTCTTGACTTCATTTGTCCAAACCTGTCCCTTCCCCATACTCGAAGAAAATACCTTAGTTAACATGGTTGACATACATTCATAAATGAGGGCAATGGAAATTAGAAGTGATTTTTTTTCTTTATAGAAATAACCCATCCTAAAATAGAAAACCGAATTTTTTATATCGTTCAACAGGAAATAAATGAGGAACTATGAACAGTTGTAAAGTCATCTATTCGCAAAACTAATCTACACTTTAAAAGCGAGCTACAAATTTATTCACGCACCTCAATATATGTTGATTGAATAACCTGATTACGAATAACGTTATTACAATTATAGTAATAAGCATGGAAAAATTGAAATTATTTTTAGTATACTTGTAATCGTATCGCCGTAAGCGGTATAGAGTTCGTTTCTAAGCCTTTCGGCTTTCTTTTTTCTCGGTATGTGAATTTTTGTGCATTCATGTTTCCTTTAAAATAAAATTTTCCTTCTGATGGAAAAAGCGCTAATATCTCTATATCCTATCCACTCTCTGGTTCACACCCAAAGCTATTTCAGCATCCCTCTCCGCTCTTCTAAACTTTCCGCATACTATTCCAAACGTTCTTTCGTCAACGAAACAAGTTTTTAAATTACCGACTACATCACTATGTTCTAATGAGTATCCTCTGTTAATTTTAGTGAGCAGTTCCGTGTCCGTGCTTATATTTCATACGGCATCTAATGGAAATTCAACGAATAGAAAATTCTCAGTATGATGTAAGAATTTTGAAAGTATCGTTCTAATGATGGAAATTGTAGTTGTTGCGCAATTATAATGAAATGAAAAGACTGCTAAAGTCAATGTTTCATACATTCATTCCAGACCATTTTTGCTAAATGATTTGCTGTAGTTGTTCCCTCAACAGCACATTGCAACTTTAAGAAGAGTACTGATTATTATTTTCGATATCTATAACTTGTAAAGATTGCCTTTATTGCCTTAATTATTGGCACTCTATAGATATCCATCTTGAAAAATATTCTATTGTAATTTTTTAACTGTAAATACTCATTTATAGTGAGCATATATTACTGTTTGATTTGAGGCGGAGTTTCACACTTTATCAAAACATTACTTTGCTTTAGTACTAAGTAATCTGAGAGGATGAAGTAAATATACAAAACAAAAAAAACGTCAACTTATTGATGTAAATATTTCGACTTAATCGTCAACTTGACGCCGTTTTGAGCCATATTTACAAGTAAATGTATGTGACGCATTTGAACTGAGAAGCAGCTAAAATGCAGATTTTACGGCAAGCTTCGACAGAATCTTGCGTTAGATGTGTAATCGATCTTTAGTGAGCACAAATGATATAAATGATGGTCATTTGGACGGCAGCTTATCGACTTCTAAGTTCTCCAATTTATAGAATGAGAAAAGACATAAGCTTCAAGAATTGCACAAGCTTAGGGTGTGTATTACTGAAGTATCTTCGAGTTAACAGGTGTAGCATGATGCCCACCACTTATGGGCCTTTATATTTTTTCACCTACACAAAGTATCTACAAAGTATCCGCCTGAGAATACAATGTATGCGTGTGAGTAAGTGTGCATGCTTTTATTTGAACGCTTGTTTATTTGTGTGCATACGTATATGTGGGTGTATTGAATGAGTATATACAAAGTGCAACTGGATGTAGTTCTATAGAATTTCCATGGGCATAATTCGCAAAAAAACGTTCAAGTTGTGCTGTCAGTTTCCGAATTAATTGTACGTACTTAAAGGCGCCTAAATATTTGCATACATATAACAGTTGATGAAGTGCGATCTGACAACCGCTTGGTTGGCTGTCCCTTTCCGCGGCCATACTTTAACTCCACTATCTCGGACACCATTATCTGAACAAATGGACGTCTATTTTCGCAAAGAGTTTTCACCACTAGATTTACGGTTGTTGTAACGTAAATAAATAAATATTTCATTTATTACTATTCAGTTAGAGTCTAATAAAGTAAGTATGGAACTTTAAATTGTACAGTATATAATAAGACCTAATAATATTCTTTGAAATTGATTTAATTAAGATGTTTAATTTTTCTCGTGGTTATTTCTATGCATTTTTTCATTTTTTTTTCCATCTCAAAGTGCAAATATATTCCGCCACATAGAAACGTTAAAGTAAAAATAAATAAAATAATATTTCTGAGAATATTTTTCAGAGGATATTTTTATTATTCCCCTAAAATTCTCCATTTACAATTTTCAAAACAACGAGTTTCTCTTAATTTCATCCAATTTGAGTGCATCAAAGGGAAAATATTCAAAATCTCTCTTAGTGCCGGAGCAAATTCGTCGCAAATGATCAATTGTTATGGTGGCAGATTACCGAGTTTCTTCTTTGTAGATCTCTTCGCACTTTTCCCTTATTTAACTTATCATTCTCTTTTTCAAATTCTATCATATTGCAAGAAAAATTTTTGACGCAGATTTAGACTCGAACTTCATCATATCACGAAGAATGTGATCGAAGTAGAAATTTGTTAGAGGCGAGTGGTCAGTGGGCAGCCAGAATTACTAGCAGTCTAATCTTGCCAATTGTTGATGGTTAATGAATAGTTTTCAAACGATAGTCTCCAAATTATCATATATTCTTAGATAGCAGTAAACTTTTGTGCTCTCTTAACGCTCAGTAGAAAAATAACCATCAACGTTAAGCTCATCATCAATGGGTTGAAGTGAATTCGAGCTGCGTTTCAAAAACTGACAATCGGCGAAGTTTCCTTTTTTTATCACTATTTGATAGAATCCTTGCCGTGCTCAACGGAAGTTAATTGCTTCAAATCTTCCACTTCCATGTAGTGATTGTTAATAATGCATTTTACGTTGCAGAAGGGATCGTTTCACCCTCGCTTTAACCTGAGATCCATTATCACTAAATCCACGATGGAATTGAAATCTTCGATAGAGGTTTTATGCCACCTGCTTTGAGAATTTTTGCGCACTCTTTGTAATTTAAAGGATTTCTTTCATCGGCTGCAGATTCAGTGCTATGGACGACCAAACATATAATAGTATGTTATTACATATGGATAGCCGCTTATAGAATGCAGCAGGTAGAGATTCATTTCCGTCTGATATCTGAAGGATTCTTTTTTTCACAGCGCTAACATTTTTGCAAGAAACTCGATCGAATGCAGCAAATTTCGTCCGCAAAAATTTATTGCTTACGAATAGACAGATTTGTAGGTAGGAAAATAAACAGACGCATACATACATCGATAGTACAAGACCAGGCGGGTACAACATGAGGAGCAGATATTGTGAAGCACTTTTGCGGCAGCTGGCGATAGCGTTTTGCAAATCGAAGTCTCAGACAATACTGAAATATTTCTAACTATATGCGTAGAGTGAAAATTTGCCCATTTTTTATCGGAAATGAAAAAACAATGTTCTCTAAGTTTTCAGTATAAATTTGATGTGAATTTTCAGAAAATATATTGCAAAAAAACGGAGGTCGAAGTGTTCAAATGATTTCTTTAAGCGAAAATTAAATAAACATTTAGAATGTTGAAAAAGTCGATTTCACAAATCTGTGCGAATTCATCGACATCATTGTTGACCTATATAATAGCGGAAAATTCTTCAGCTAATGACTATTTTGTTAAGTATCGTTGTACTAATTACATATTTATATGAAGTATTGCATAAATAATACATAAGTCATTTTCAACTTTAGTAATACTGGGATTTTTTCATGCCTCTGAATTCTTATTTCATTTGAGAAATATTGCTGCAAATTTGACATATTACATGGCCGAACGTGACTCTTTTCATCGGCTCAAACACTTCATTTAGCTCATCCGTATATCAGACGCATTGAGTAAAGATGATCTTATGAGCTCTTATGAGAATTAATTTCTTTATTTCTTTCTTTCTTAAAAGCAATAATTCTAAGTGATTTAATTAATAAATAATATGCGTTTCGCACTTACTAACATAACTCTATCGATGTAAATCATGCAATAAATGTTAACATTTCGATAAAGATTTTCGCAGAAAATATTCGTTAATTCCTGAATTATTCTAAGAAGTAAGTATAACATTATAGCACATCTTTAAATGGTCATTATGAAGGGATTTTTGTGATACTGATGGTTTAGCTGTATGAATAAAGTGACTCATATGAGTGCAGAATTGGTGGCTCACGTTTGATTTCATTTTTGGCGATTTTCTCTGATAGCATATAATGGTTACTTAAGCGTTAACGATTTTGATTATTGAATTGTGTTTGCAAATGTATAGTGTATTTTGTTCTCGGAGATTCCGCTTGAAGAGAGCTTAAGATATTATTTGTTGGTTTTTTTAATAGTTAATTTTGTAATTGTTGACATTACAGCAAAAATATTTATGGAATTCAGTTTTGTTTTTTAATTTAGAATTGAGTTCTTTTTCTTAAATTGACGTTTAATTTGATGTTAGAAGGGCAAACAAGAGACCAGGAATCACCTTCTTCCATAGAACGCAGTATAGGGAACGTAGTTATGCTAATCACTGGTGTATCCTTTTGTCATAGATGGATCACCATGAAGGCGAAGGAATCGTCATTGGAAAGGATTCCATTCATCGTGGAATGAAGAAGAGCGGAAATAAAGAGACAGTAGAACTCGCTAGTTGATTCGGAGGTTGGTGATTACTTCTCTAAAGAGAAAATAGATGCAGGAATAATTGCAGCACTGAAATGAATTACTCGATGAAATGTTGGTCGGAGCGGCATCAACTGCTATCAGGATCAACACTCGAGATGATCGTCTTTACGCTCCTTTTTCCTCCCATGTGCGTCCTTGGGATTGCGGGGAATACACTCAACCTGATGGTGCTTCTAAGTTCCGAAATGAAGTCGAGGTATTGCTTTAACTCCTAACTTTTACTTCATTCTCATAAACGGAAGTTCCCAGGCTCCTATCTTCCATTCTCTGTACTTGAGAACAATCCGAAATTGCGAAGGGTGATAGAGGACGGACATGAAAGAAATGCAGAACGATTAACATGCAAAAGTTCAATGCTTAGAAGTAGATGTACTATTTCGAAAACTAAGATTGAACGTTTTTTGAGGAAAGAAACGTCCATTTACTTGTTACTACGAAAAATTATGATCTCTTTTGAGCTCTCGTTGATGATACTCACTCTTACTGATTTTGTGATTTAATTCTGTTCAACTGAATCGAGGACATATTCTCAAAAAAGACCACAGGATTATGATTAGAATTTATTTTTAAGCCTTGGCTCAAAATTAATGGGATAGGAATTGATTGATTCCATTTTCGGAAATCACGATGATCCGTTTTCTTTAGGACTGATAAGTAGGCGTTCAGGATGAGCTGAGAATGTCTTTTTTTTAAATCTCTGATTTAATCTTTAATTTTAATCTCTTTAATCATTTACAAAATTCTTTAATAACTTTCGCATATCTATAAAACTTTTAAGGAGCCTTCACACTATTTGTTAACCTTTATCAAAGTTAATAATAGAAGTTCTGCTTTATAAATTATTTTCTTCCCTTTAGATCAATGATTAACTAAACAAGATTCAATACTGAATTCAGAGCGAATTCATTATTGGCATGTCTCGCATTTTGTGATATCGTCTTTCTACTATTAATGATACCGCATTCTTTGGCGAATTTCAACGTTTTCGCGATGAATTATTTCTTTCGTTGGTATTATCTTAGCGCAAAAATTCACCTCATAACGTTGGCTAATTGGAGTTCTGCGGTAGCAATTTGGTAAGCTTTTCAATGAAAATTTTCCGTTTCCTTTTTTTTCCTATTCCATTTTCTGACATCAAAATTGATGATTTTTTTTCCGCTTCAATAGCTCTTAAATATAATTAATTTTAATGTTTTATGATATTCTAATAGTCAAATCGTTGTCGATTTTTGCATTATCAACAATAAAGATTTCATCTTAGCCAAGCTTACTAAACGATAGAGGACAATCTAATTATTGGTCGATTTTTTAAAAGCTGTTCTTCTCTTATTGTCTCTTCGGCACCATAACTTTTTAGAATTTTTCAGCATTCTATGAAGGTAAGATTATAGAATATCTCTAAAGGAGAAATTGATAATAGATGAGGAAATATGCCATAGTAGATGATATAGTATTTTGTGCACCTATTTATTTATTTAATTTCATTTTAACGTCCCGAAAGAGGAAAATATACAACTCTGCGAGCATTATATGATGAGCAAGAACGAGCAAAACTCTTTTGCAAAATAATTTGGGCAAATCGATATTTAGTGAATAAAAACAGCAATAATGCGCAGATCGAAACGATTTATCCACTGCTTAAAGGCAGAAGTAGTTGGTACTTTAACGGCATCGCCGGCAAGCCGATTCTAAAATCGTGGAGCATGAAACTGGAAACTACACATAACATAACTACTGATGAGCTAAAATTGAAACGCAAATCAATTACAGGGGAGGACAAACTGAAATGTTTCTGACAGCTGGATGTCGGCAAGCCGAACATTATTTTATGACAGAGGATGAAGTCTAAATTGAGCATAAGTACTGTGCACTTCTTTTCAGTCACAAATTTACCTTTCCATATAACCAATATGGCTAGCTGGAAAAGATCTATGGGAACAGAAAGTTAAACCAACATGGTTACATTTGGATCATTAGCAAAGCCAAAAGAAGTGATCGTGGCCAGTTAATTTCATTTACCTCATATTTGGATGAAATGAAAAGCTTTGCAAACGTAGGTAGAATGATATGCGCTTTCTAATTTCAGCCTATCGGAACAACTGGCTGTTCAAACAGCCCAACAAAATAGGCAAAATAAAGCTAATCGGCTCCATCGGGTAATTACATGAAATATTTTCGGTTTATAACTTTATAATGTCTGCAAATAGCAATAAAAATTATACGGGATATGATGAGAATAGAATTCAATGGCCTCT
Source organism: Parascaris univalens (assembly GCA_037576465.1). Taxonomy (NCBI): domain Eukaryota; kingdom Metazoa; phylum Nematoda; class Chromadorea; order Rhabditida; family Ascarididae; genus Parascaris; species Parascaris univalens. The sequence goes on along the minus strand of CM075173.1, from coordinate 190,306,290 downwards.
ATGATTTGCGAGTGGGAATAATTGCATCATTGAAGGTGGCAAGCACATATATTTTTTTTAAATTAAAAAATACAACACATAATTCACTCCACTGTAAACCGCAACAATATACACATGGACGTAAATAAACGCTGCAACAAACATTAGTTCAAAACGAACAAGCGATCGACGCCAGTTTAGTGGAAAAAAGGCGGAAGAGCCTCAAAATCCATGAATCTTGTTCTTCGATATGCATATCGTATATTATCGAATAGAAAGAACCGCACTGAAATTGTGTGCGTTTAGACGTTTAGACAATTCGATTTAAATAAGTTAAAAAAGGAATCATGTCGAATCGCATCGAATGAATCGAAACTTTCAGGTTGGTTGTAGCAGTATGCGTTGAACGTGTAATAGGCATACGACATCCATTTCATACACGCGCTCATTGGTCACGTTATTGTACGGCGGCAATCGTTTTCACAATTGTTCTAATTGCCGGTATACTTACATTCTATAATAATTTCTCGCATATTTGTATCGTCAAAGAATTCTGCAATCGTACCCAAATTATGGCGAAATGTTTCGACGTTACTCTCGATACGTTAGTTGATTTTCCCATAGCGTTTCCTTCATCTGCTAAGCTGTAGGCGATTGGTAATCCCGCTTCTTTTTTTTCCTCGCAAATTCAGAAACTATACGTGGGATCGAGCTATGGAATCGCATATCAACTAACCTATATACGATGATAATGGAACGTCCACAAATTTCGAAGACTTTTCTTTCATTGGCCATAAAAAATTCTGATATATTTTCATGAGGTTTCGTAGAATGTTTCCATAGAATTTTTGATCTTTTTTAGGCGATTTTTTTTTTGTTTTTTGCAAAATTTACATGATCCTCATCCAAAGAAGAAAATGAAAAATCCCACTGGAAAAGGTAAAAGTGAAACTGGAAATTAATCGAGAAGAGGAAAATATAACAGAGAATAAAAAGGAGAAAAGAAAAAGTGAAGAAAACAAGTCTGTATGGTGAGAAATCTGTATAGGTGAAGCTTAAGTCAGTGTGGTGAGAAATCTGTATGGGTGAAGCTCAAGTTAGTATGGTGAGAAATCTGTATAAGTAAAACTCAAGTCAGTATGGTGAGAAATCTGTATAGGTGAAGCTGAAATTGATATTCTGAGAATAGTGATGCATTTAATTATCTCTAATATAGCGGCAACGTAAATAATATAAATGCAACAATCGAAAACTGCTCAGAAGGCATAAAAACACTCGTAAAATTATCTTTTGTTTCCTCATATCTTTCAACTTTTGCTTCGCTCATCAGTGAAAACCTCATCATTCTGCATTGAGTACTTCCGGTTTTTTAATTTCCCATTTTTTTCAGTGGCAGAAATTGCGATTAGTTATTTAGTCAAGCATCCAGGCTGTGATTGAAATTCTTCTCTAAAAGCCGAAAAATTTACTTCACTCACTGTCTACATGTGAGAATTAGATGAGACTTGATACTGCTGATCGTTTACAAATCGTTCATAGATAGGAGATAAGCTAGAAGGAGTTTTTGCTCCATTATAGGTGTGTCAGCCAATCTTCAAAAGCTCTCCATCCTTAAAAATTGTCCTTCATTGTTATTTTCATTACCAATTATCAACACCATGTAACAAAAATAATTCGCCTGTCATTCGTGCGGCCTAATATTTAAACAGTCGGTAAATTAAATAGCTCCGGTAGCGACTGCCAACGTACTTAAGAACTTTGTGGTTTCCATTCTTCAACGGTGCTAATTCATTGCATTGACTGAACGTCAGCTGAGTTCTCAATGCTTAATTATATAAAATCACATAATTCGGTGACAGTAGTAGAAGCAGTAAGAATAAAAGCAGTAGTAATAACGTTGAAAACTTCAGTTATACGTTAACCAGAAACTACAGTGATATAGTGCGCTAAAAAATGACATAAATTCACAAAATTACATTAACGTAAACGAGGTTGGTTATTCTGATGATAGCCGAGCTTAGCTAATTACCTTCTGGAAACGGATGCATGTAGAATAAGAAATATGAAGCGAGATGATGTGAGCGGCGCTCTCGCAAATACATATAAAAGTAGATCTACATTTACCCGTAGGCGCAGGCTGTAAGTTGACATGGCAAGCAACGAAAAAAATCACGATCACATTCTAAGAATCCAGCCTACTTTTCTTCTAATGGCACCAACGTCTATTCGCGGTGCATTATAGGATTGCAAAAGAAACAGCACTGCTTAGAAAATGGATCAGAAACAAAAGCAAAATCTAGGGGCTCAGTAACGCCGGCTAGGCCGAAACCAACGATGGACGCCTAACAATTTCGTCAACATGACACCAGGCTAAAGGGCTCACAAATCAGCTGAGGCCTCATGAACGAATGGAAAATAGCGTATCAGTCGAATTATTAAGGAATTTGCCAAAAAAGCAGCGAGCCGGATGAGCACGGATCTGATCCGATCAAGGTTAATCCGGATGTGCTGTCATATCATAGCGCAAAATTTTCTGCCTTCCTCAACCGTCTTCGGGACGAATTTGCTTACTACAGCGTAATGCATTTCCCGGCGGAATATTATTGTAAATTATGCACTAGTTTCCTTTAAAGGAGCTGCACAGCATTGAGTGATATCGTAGAGAGAAATACATCGAGTAATAGCGTTGCTATTTGACTGTACTTTTGTGATATACTTCTTATGATTAGCTGTTACTGCAGATCTCACCTGTTTAATGTCTTATCCCTCACGACCACAAACCCGCTAAATCATATAGAAGGCTTTATATAGCTATGATCTGCTATGGTAAGGTAAATTATTGCAGCTTGAAATTTGCGTGAGGAAAAAAAGCACATAAAAATTTACGTTCTTATTTATGGGAATATTTTTTTGGAAACAGATATTTTAGATGGCCTGGTAATCGTACAAATACAACACCGATGATACATCGCAATTATATCCGTTGGAGTATTATAGCGAACGCTGTATTTGTTGTGATCGTTCCGATCATTCTTTTAACTGGTAATGCTTTCAATTTCATTAAATTTTAAATTCAGGCACATCCAGCGAGGGCTAACAGCGAGCATTTTTCATTCAGCTATTATTGTAATTAACAACGACTGTGTTTGAAGTTTTCATGAATAGCTTTCAACTCGAAAGAGAAATCGAAAAGTGCACCAAATCTAAATGACGTGAAAGTCGATCACCTCGTAAATTATTCAAAATGCACCAGTACATAAGTTTTGGGGAATCTGCACTAAAACGCAGCCAGCGTGAAATCTCATTATGGAATATTTTCGCATTAATTATGAAATTAGTTATTGCTGCAAAATATTTCTATGAAATGAACGCATCAACCAGAGGAAGAGAGGAAAATCTGCATTTGCAAAGTTGAAAGAATGCGCAAAAACAAATTTTACAAAGTTGAACACATTATTGTAATGTGTCCTATTGCAGTATAAGTCTACATACAAGTTATGCGCTCAACAAATAGTTGAACTTTTTCATTAAATGCAATGCTTTAATTAATGCAGTATCTATAGTGCTGTCGATGAATTAAGTACTAAATTAAGTAATTAAGAAGGAGAAAATTTTTTGCACAGTGAGAGCTGATCGCATGAGCAGAAATTACCAGCAATAATGTAGTTTACAGCACTTAAATTTCTCTTATTTTGTTGCTTTTTAATTTTGCAGTAAAATATGCATTGTAATTTTCTTTGAATATATAAATCACTATAACGTCTAGCTTTGTTTATATCCAGAATATTTGCATATATAATCTATATCCAGAATATTTTGCATATATAATCCATATCCAGAATATTTTGCATATATAATCTATATCCAGAATATTTTGCATACGTGATCTATATCCTGAATATTTTGCATATGTGATCTATATCCAGGATATTTTGCATATACGACCTCTTTAAACAGTATATTTAAATAGATCAATACACTGTTGCTAAATTGTGTACTCCTATATTGGTTGGAAAATTCCACATAATTTTTCTATCTCTAACATAATGTGTATCAGTCGTTCGTCACTTTTCAGAAATGTTGATTTTTATTCAAATTAACATTTTGCATCAAAGCAGACTTAAATATTTACTTCTAAAATTATAAAAAATCAGTAAATACGTCCAATAAAATCGATATTTCATTATGTTTCGAAAATGCTGCGTTATTTTCGTTACTCCTGAATGATCACAGTAGGAGAGCATTTTATTGTAAGGATGGAAAAGACGAAATTTCTATTTCAGCACTTAATGCCGCATTAATTGTTTTCGTAAAACGAAGAACTTTCCTCATCTATCAGAATTTAGCGGAATTATCGAGAAAAGATATTCATCGCCAGCAGGGCTCTTTACTTTTTCGTCGTAATACCGATCAGGTTTGTTGAATTCAACTAACAATAAATCTATTCATTGTCACATTTTTCTATTCTATAGCTGACATTTACAGCTTCACTTTTAGTACTATCTATTGGCTCGTTCACTTAGTTATTTATCTATCTGTTCACTGAGTTATTTATTTATTTATTTATTTCTTGCTTAGTTATTCTTTAATTAATTTTTTCTTAATGAATTCCTTTCGTTCATTCATCCATTCTTCGACTTGTTTATGAATATTTGTTTATTTATGTTTCAGACCCAATCATTTATTGAAAAGCAGTGTATCACACGTGAGAGGTTTATTATTTTTTGCCTCGATAGCATGAACTTCCGATGACGATTGTTGGAAATTCTTCTGCCACAGATAGATGGATAAATTCAAATGATAGTTTTAAAAAATAGAGAAGAAGATATATTGTTCTTTTCTCTTATTAATTTTCAAGTAAAAGCAGGTGTTTGCAGGTAAATCAACAAAAGACCGAGCATCGTATCGCTATAACTGTATGTGCGATCGTTACTTGCTTCACTATAACTCAGGTGTAATATTTTATTGAGTCAAGGTAACGAAAAAGGCAAAGTGTACAGAATGTTGACTAAGCCTCCCACTTTTCAGCCTAGAATTCCCAGCATTAAACTAACTCTTCAGTGCTCTGCAATCTATATAAGTTGTTTAATTTTATTATCTATGACAGTCGAAAACAACCAACTATAGAATATTGTATTTTGCAGGGTCCATCGGCAATAGTTTTATCTATAAATTCTTTATCTTCAAAGCGAACGGCTAATGGACATTCGGAAGTCGGCGTCAACTGGTATCACATGCAAACGATCACCTCATTCTTAGTGATCATCGGCAAAACACTTAACTTCATACTTTTTTGCCTTAGTAGCAGTAATTTTCGACGACGACTAATGGACATTCTTCGCAACAAACTAAAAGGATTGCAAAAGAGGCACTCATCAAATATTAGCGGTATTTATACTTGCCCTTCAGTAAGCAGTGATGCACGAGTTGTGCGACTTTAAAATATTTCAGTAATTAGATGCCTAAGGTTGCATTTACAGACTGCAACCTGCTCATCAACCTGCATTTTCGTTGATGAGCATTTTCGTCTATCCGAACAGAAATATATCGAGTACTCCATTTTTGATTCGTTACCTTTCATAAACATCGATTTTACTTCCTGGAAGTGCGGTTCTTCCTGAAATACCTCCGAATGTAAAACAATTTCCAGAAAACAAACTTATCTTCCGTAGCCAATTTTTACTCAGATCCTAACAGCTGTACTGCTTTTGCAACTATATCTATAGGCGAAATAAAGCGGCGTAATATTTCCACCTGAAATAAAACATCGTAAAGTTTTTTAATAAAAGTCAGTTATGAATTACTGTTGAAAAATGGCTGCATCTTTCATAACCGACTGGGGAAGATTCTTTGCCTGAAAATTCCTTCAACAGGTCGCTCAATTCGGAAACTAACTGCAAAACACTTGCAGTGCGCTTTTTAGTGCTCATGCAGTCATTTAGCTGAATTGACTGAACTGCAGTAAGCGTAAATTGTGTTAGCTTTTTCGGACTCTTTCCTCTCTGTTTAGAGACCTGAATTCATTCGTAGAGAGTTTTTAGTCAATAGGAACTCATATGCCGCAAAGGTGAAGCAAGTTGCTTCACCTGAAGGCCCTGACTGCTGTGTTGGCATCTTTTAGATGTGAATAATGACAAAAGAAGTGCGATATTAGCATTTAGAAAAGAAACCTGGAATAGCTAAGAAATTGATTTACGTAGTCGAAGATTAATGCACAGAAAAAGTTTGTATTGCATGCAGAAGTGGAATCGCGGCAACACTCTGCGTTCCATTTTTTATTCAAACTTTCTTCGCCAGCTTACCTGGAGTTTTTTTTCATTCTTGGTCCACCGTTTTCCTCAAACCTATGGTGATTCTTACATTTTTTCTTTTTCGAATTGCTAGCATGAAAGAGGGAATTTTCTGCACCTTATAACCTCACTTATAGTAGCATGCAGTCACGGCTCAAGCTAGCATTACGGCATGACAGTAGTTTTAAAGACAGTTGAAATAAGACTGAGGCAATTACTACTTACGCTTATCCATCTGCATCTTTGTTGAAAATTTAAACGAAGCAGTATGTACGCTTCTAATGAATTGCACCTGAAATCGTTAGTACAAGAAAATTAGGGGGAGGTGTGGAAAGGAGAAGAGGGTGGGGAGGAAGGAGGAATAATGAGGAGATGGAGATCTGAAACTCATATGACACAGGTGGGAATTGCTCGAGTTTGACTGACACCTAAAACTATATTCAGCTCTGTATCACATTTTCTAATCTATCTTTCACTTAATTCGTAGTTTATTTCACTAGCATTCCTCCGGTCTAATCATCCTTTTCGGTCTTTCATTTATTTCATTTTAGTGTAAGTTGATGAGCAATTCTTCCACTTCTGATCGCTTATTTCACACTCTCAGAATTCTAAGGGAATTCAAGTCAAAGACGATTCTCAAGTCGCTAAGTTTGTGAAATTTAAAATTTTCTAACGAGACGTGACTAATTTATATTTTTGAAATTAGGTAATATCCTTATAAATTTTAAACTACTCATATTTAGTTACTAAAGCAAAGACTTGTAAAATCTAATATAATTTCAAATGATATGAAGATAAGAAACACTAAATAATTGCTAAACTTTTCTCTACCAAATTCCCTATTTATGCATCCAACGAATATATGGCACGATCTCCCTTTATTACATTAATTTTTGCCTCATCTTGCAAGATGCTTATTCAAAGAGAAGCGTCTATTTGCTTCGAGTTCAGAAGCATGTCGTTGATATTTTTACGAACATAAAATAAAACCTAAAGTTCTCAAATACATTAAACAATGGCTTTTCTCCGCTGTTGAAAGGATTTCCTATCAGCCTTTTCGAGGAACTAACGTTTAAATGTTCAAATATCACTCAATTTTTGTGACAACCGAATCCGCTTTGTTGTAAACGCGACAGTTTCATGGCAATGACAAGAAATAAACAATAGAACTCGGATGGTGTATGCGATCATGTGACATTTTTACCGTTCAGCGATATTTATGGGCTGAAAAACGCTTTATTGAATATAATTTAAACATAGAATTTATGAATGCGCTTATGAGGTTTTATTTTCTCTCAGAAAATGATTGCATTATATTTATTTGCTTCTTTTTATTTATCAATGGGATATTATTTTAAGGCATGTTGCTTTCGTTTATACCTGCCTCCGCAAGGCGTTGCTAACAGTGCTCAATTATGCAATTATTAAATTCCGAGTATGCATTCTATTTTCTCGACAATTATCTATCGCCTTTACGTTTCAATTCTCAGTTATATACAATCTCTCCGCGATCACAACAGGGATCTAGGAGATTCAAGCTCAAGCTTGAAAATCTCGAGCTTGAATCAACGCGCTCGCTTCATCGGAATTCGGGTAGAATGTTACTGCAATTCATTAAGTATGTAAAATGTATCCATACGAATTGTTTGTTCTCTTAGTATTTTCATCAGTTAAAATGATGGCTATTATCTATCGATTTTTCTATAACTCATCGTTGATCTTAGCATCGTTGATCTTGAATATTTCATCCTTATCTCTATTTTCCCGCCTATTTTAAAATCTCAACGATTATCGACTGCTATAGTTTCTGTACATATCGTTTCAAAAAAAAAACATTTGATCGATTGAAAAGAGCGTATGATTTAAGTGGTGAATAATGGGGAAAACTGATTGCCGATTGATGTTTTTTTAAGGATTTGAATTGGATGAAATTTCCAAACTCTTCTGTGCTTATATTTCCAGTCTAAAAGTAGGCTCATTTCATGGACTCTTTATAAACAAGAGCAAATATCATCGTTAGAAGATATTCCAGCAACAAAAATTGGAAGCTATAAATTCCTTGAGTCACAAGATTTCCTGGATTAGCAGTATAGTTCGCTGAATGTCGAGTATTTTTACCGCTTAATTTTATTTATCTTATATCCTAATGATTATTATTGATCATTTTGTTTTTCGTCTATTTGAGTAATACATGATTTGTACGGATTTGAATGAATTTCATGTTTATGGCAGTGTCATTCATCCATTTTTCCTTAAATTACGACAATCCAAGAATATCGCAATGCCGCCATGTCATCTTTAGCTTCCATAAATTGTTGCTTAATAAATTCGATTTAGGCTGAGAATTTAGGCTCTTTCGAGAAAATATTACTTTTATAGAAATCCTCATGAAATCCTGATGAAATCCTGACGTTCCGGAAATCGCTTATTGCACTCGTATAATTTAGCATTGCAGATAATACAATTGGAATGACAGCAAAATCTCCGCACAAACTTATTTTCATTCACTCAGAAATCGAAGAAATGAACAAAATTTTTTCATTTTTTAAACCGTTCAGCAATCGCAAAAGCTATATTTTCATTACGTTTAATTTCCTCTATATTTATTTGAATTTTTGTTTCTTTGAGTGGATTATTTACTATAAGCATTCATGAGCTTTTCTTTATTGATTTTTCAGTTTCTCATCTTTAATTTTATAGACTTATATACAAATGTATTCTAGCCGTATATATATATATATATATATATATATATATATATATATATATATATAATCGTTAAATAGATAAATGCGCGTCATTGTTTACTGTGATTTTGTTGAATAATTATTTATGATCTCTATTGTTGTAATTTCAATGAATTGAAAATTGTTAATAAACGAACATTGAATAATTTAAATCACCTCAATGGATTCTTCTCATTAAGCTTTTAGCCAGATCGACGTTTGATGCTTACACGACAGACTGATCTATGCATTATCTGTCTCTTTCAGATTTATTTCTTAGCACATTTAGTTTGGAGTTTTTAGAACTTATGGCCGATTTAGCGTACAGCCGATTTTAACTCAAATTGGACTGGGCGAGGTAACCTCCTTGAAGCCTTCTAAACTGTGCTGGCAGGCCTTTGACCAATGGTTGTATTCGAGATGTCGCTTAGGCCAGTTCCCTGCCGTCATTGCTGCAGCGACAGCAGCAGAAGCGAGCGGCGCAAGATCCAGCAAAACCTCAGTCTCAAGCATTACTTTTGCAAGTGGATACTATCGACCCATATCTTCACTTGTTCTCTTTTGCTTCAGCATATCTCAAGCGCAGCGAAAAACTATTCCTCTGAATCCCCTCTTCACAGTCCTAACAGTAACTCCAACCAAGCAAATGAAAGAGGGAGTTACATGGTCCCTTTCCCATAACTCTGCTACCTTTTATCTTCAATATTTGGTGTATACGAGTTCTTTCAAAATGCTATCACGACAGCAAGCCTTTTATTTGATATATCTTAGCTCTTTCCTAACTGAAAATGACGGATTCGTTGGCGATTTTTTGCTCCTGTTATGTGTTTGTACGATTTCCAGTTGCCGTCTTAGATATAAGCAGAAGTTTTCCATGCGGATAATGTTAAGTATAACTATAATGGACAAATTTTCGAGCACTTTAAAACCGTCATACTTAAATTAACAACGGTGAGCACCTTTCACTTCTTTGTTAGTTTTTTTACACGATTCAGCATGGCACCAGTTTTACAATAGTATGCATCGTAGAGATTTTTAGAATAGTTGCCTCTCCCCTTCTCCTTTTCCCTTTCCTCTGTTTGCTTCCTCTCCACCCTCCCATTTCTCTTCGTTACTCTTCCCTTATCATCCAGCCCCAACTCTTATGGTAACCTCAAAATGTATCCGTTACTTCAGATCAGATTTTGCACACTTTTCGTTGATGTTCATATTTCCTATTGCCTGTGCATTCACCTTGCAAACTTTATCGCAAGCTTGCAAGAGCAATAATAATCGATGCGTTTTTGAAATGGAAGTGGAAATGAACTGAAATCGAAATCACTGGAATATTAAAAGCACTCAAATAAATTATGGAAGCTTAAAAAATTAGAATAGAATTCTAGAATATGAAATATATTAATAGAGAGAATAAATGCATTAACACGTCTCGATTGGCGGCGCGATATGTTGTTCTGTTCATTTTGATCGTAAATGGGACACATCAGAACGACTGTTACATGGGGATTGAAAACGAACAAGCAAAATAATTAAAAAATTGTCGCTATAGTTCTAACATGGTGCGATATGAAAAAAATTAATTTTACTTATATTAATTTGTTAAACCTTTGGATAAGTCATTCACCTTAATTTATACCTATAGTCAATCATTATACGCTAAATATTTATGATAAAAATTAATTTCCATCCTGAATTAGAATCTTTATCTTCAATCCACATTCTAGAAAGCAATAATTTCGCTTGGATCGCATTACATCGTGCAATAAATATCCACGAGATTCGAGAAGCATATAGAAGAGAAGCGAAGGCAGAGAGCACTTCGTGAAAGTGAAACCCTGCGATCTGTGATAGGCGATTTCTGTACGCTTGATCATCGTTGACCGTATCACATCGTCGTCGATAAGAAATGTTTCTTTCGACTTTCGACAAATTCTATGACATCTATATCTAATGTTGTAGTTAAAATTGGCTAAGTACTCTTATTAAACGAACATTTCAACTTAAGTTTGAGTAAGTTCGCTAAATATTTGGCTTTAACTTCTTTTATACCGCTAAAATTTCGCACGTAGTTGTAAAGCATTATTGTCCATTTATTTCTGTATAGAAGTGGATGCATTGGCCTTACCGTTTCTGTATACTATAAATTCTTTTACTTCTTTTCAGCTTGTACTTACCGATTTATTCGATTGTTTAACTGTTTCTTTACTTTTCTCCTTTTCTGTTTATTTATTTATCTATTCGGTTGCTTAGTCAGTTGTTTATTTAGCCATTTACTTATCTAATCGTTTTTATTTATTTGCTTCATTTATTTATTTATTCGTATGTAAATGATCTATTTTCGTTTAGTTGCTACATATGTGAACAATTACGTGCTTCCATTCATCTTCGTTTTAGTGACGAAAATATGCGGAGAATGAATTACTTCATAGCTTTCCTTCAATAAAGTAATATATCAATGACGAGTGGAAGTTGGCAGATGTATTAAACCTTAAACAACCCCCCTTGCATTGAAATATAATTAAAGGTGTGACAGAGGACTCAAAAGTACGTTCTTTGGGAGGGGTGGGACGTTTTTGCATCATTTGGCACTTTCATTTAAACAAAAAAATATGAGCTCATGAATTATTTGAGAGTGAGAAATCGTTAAAGTATCTCTGGCTAACGGAAATTGTAGCCAAGAACTTGTCAACATCTCATTTCATTATAGCTTATTGACGTTGCAAACAATAACATATAGGATGCTCTAAGATCGTTGATTAAATTGTCGTTATCGATATTCGTATAAACAAAACTCTTCAGTTAACGAATATAAGGAATACTATGAAATATGAAAGCTTTCGCGAAAAACCTTCATTGTAATGAATTACAAATAAAAATCAAGCAAGTAAAGAGAAAGAATCGTGTGATGATGATGAGAATGAATTAAATGAAGTGGCTCATCCGGAGACTCGCAGATCCATAAAAGAAGCTCTTCGAAGCTCTCTACTTTGACTATAACTTTTTGACAATGTGATCGATGCCCTACGCAAAATACATCGCATACAAAAATCATTTGACTAATATATTTTAAGTATCTTTATATATTAAATATGAATTTTACTATAGAAGCTAATCGGACGGCATTATTCATTGATAGAGGTAAAATTCGAAGTATGTTCCTCAAGTAAAGTAGCTTACGATGTATTAGGCGCATTTCTTTGCGTTCTCTAGCCGGCTGGCAATAATTGTTTCGATGGTAAGCTGGCAATCGGCTGGCAGTCAGCTGGCAGTCGAAGTGCCAACAACGACCGATGATCGCCATATTATATGGAGATCGCCTAGGAGACGGCGAAATGCCGCTTACTAATTTAAAGGAATAAGTTCGTCTATGTTGGCGCACGTATCCATTCATGCATCACATTTCATCATATTCTTCTTCCGCTTTATTTTTTTCCACTTTATCAATTTGTTTTTTTTTTGAATATTTGTTTTCGTTATTGTTATATTTGCTATATATGTCATTCGTTATATTATTCTACTATAATACTATTACTTTTACATTTTATATCATTATTTTTATTTTAGTTTGTTGTGCTTTGTTATACTATCTTTGTTATTATAGTATATTTATGCTGTTACTGATTACCTATTATTTAAAGATAGCCGCTCTAATGATGTTACCGGTTTGACCTGATTTTAATTAACGTCGCGAAAGTTTAATGTTTAATGCTTGCAATGGGATGTAACTTTTTAAACAACATTGACTTAACGCACCTATGTGGTCGTCGATGAAGAAATAAACTAGAAGGCGGATAGGGAGAAAGAGGGATAAAATGCGATAATCGTTCCCATCAAACATATTCGAAACAATTGAGTCGTGAGATGAGAGCAATGATGGAAAATGCGAGGAGAGGGCTGCAAAAGGATCGCTTCATTTCAAGAAATTCAATCTCGCATTAAATAAAGATCGGGAAGAATTAAAAGGATTCTTCCCGTTGAAATTACTTACGGTTAAATGATGTTAAATTAACATAAGTGAAATTATTAAACGCTAATGTGGATAGCGGAAACATTTCAGCATATCGTTTAGATTATTCTTCTCCACTAAAATCTAAGAAAGAAAATGAATGAAGCCGATATTTCTTAAAAAAAGTTAGAAAAATAAAAAGTATTATTTTTCTTAATAAAATTCCCAATTTATCTCATTTACTTTACTCGCTTATCCTAATTTATTGAAAATATGTTACTAAGAAAACTCTATTAGTTGACTTTTCTTAATTAATTAATTAATTAATTAATTAATTATTTATTTATTTATTTATTTATTTAATTGATTAATTATTTAATTAATTAAAAGATGCATTCTGACGTCGAAATATGCGGCAATATAGTGGAAAAACAAACAAGCATTCGATACGCTTAGCGTTAATTAATTAGTAATTAGATTGGAGGAAATATTACAGTTGTTTTTTGAAATATTCGTATTCATTCTATGAAGTGCAACTTACTATTTACTATTTACTTGATCAAAATATTATCGACTAAAAATGTTAATAAGTCTTTTAGACGGTGAAGAATATTGCAAAGAGATGTTAGTATTTAGGAGAGGCATTTGAAAATAATCTATTATTACTTAAGCCGTAAATATGAAACTATCTCTTATGTTATTTTACTCTACTTTATTATCGTTACTGTATATTTATAAAGTCGGAAAAGTGATACAAATGGAGGTTTTACTAAAAAATGAAAAGAGTAGCAGATAGTATGTCTTCTCTTATACATTCATAAGTGACGTCCACTTTGCATGGAGTCCTTATCGTAATATTATCATTGCTTTATACATGTGTATTTATTTATTTATTTATTTATTTATTTACATATTTAAATAAATAAATATATACATAATTAAATATTTTCAACTATAATTAAGTTCAATGAGTTATTTTGGTAACTATAGTGAAAAAATGCCCGAATTAATTTGTAGAAGAGAGAGCGCTATCTTGTCGACACTTGACTAAGACTGCAGAAGTACACAGTATCCGTCTACTTCCGTGTCCCTTTCCCGTCCTCATTCCGTTGCTTTCCTTTTCATCTCCCCTCTCCCCCTCCCCTTAATCCCGAAATGCAATTTGCAATACCTTTTACTTGCCGTCCTAGAGCGCTATAGACGTGTCAATATTGAATAAATTATAAAGCTCATAAAATTTGAATAATTCAGCTTAATGGCGAAATTTCGAAGATGAGAAAATGATATTCCTTAATGTTTGCGCAGTTTATTCGACGAAATTTAATTAATTTTTAGCGCACAATATATGCCACTTTTCGTTATGATTTTGCTTGATAATATTAACACTTTTCAGGTAATTGCGTAAATTACCTTCCAAAATTGATGCAAAATTGAGTCAGTATCACCATAAACTGTATTATTGTTAAAAACGAAAGAGACTGAACCCCTACTAGCTTGGGCTGGGAAATCCGTTGAAGCACCAAACGGCAGAAATCTCTCCGGAAAATCTCTGGAATGGAGAAATCTCTGGGAAATTTCTGGAATGGAAAAATCTCTGAGAAATCTCTGGAATGGAAAAATGTCTAGAAAAAATTAAAGCATTCAAAAAGAGAAGTAAAAAGCGGGCTAATGAATGGAAAAGATGATATAAATTTTGCGAAATCCAGAAGGGGGAGGGGTGCGTGGGTGGGCATTATCGATGATTATAAAGATAGGGCCAAAAAATTTCAAATAACACCTGAATACTTGAGTACTTGAAGACCTCTATACTATACTACCTGTGGTACTCGAATCCAACTGAATTGAATTACTCATCTTGAAAATGAGTTACAGATGAATTCAATTAGAAGATGACTGAGTATAGCTGTAGAAGGCTCCATTTTCGGATTTAATCAACGCCACGAGGATTTGCTGCCGAATATTTCTCTCTACGGTATGGTTTATGATTTTTCTTTGGAAGTTATACAATTTCGACATTAAACGTTTATGTTTAGCAACGGAGAAGTGACTTTTTGCAGTATTAAACAGTACTGTTTTATGAGGTATACAAATAGTAATGCTTAAGTATTGTAGTGATGAGTCTAGAAGGTTAAGTTAAAAGGCCGTGTCATATATGAGATTTTTCGATGTGTTCTAACGAGACTCCTTGTATCCCCTTCCGTCCTCTATATCTTCTCGTTCCAAGTCTCCATGTGATCCATTCGGAACCTTTTCTAGGATCCTTAAGAGCCCCGAATGTCCATGAATTGTGTCGATGTTCTGATAAATGCAGTAAATCTTATAGATGACCTTCTTTTTCCTCCTAAACTTTCTGGATTTTCACAAACCGTCTCATGCAATTAGCCTCAATAAAGCTAAGATTTCAGTAACTTGATGCACCTTTTTAGATTCCTTTCACTTATACAAAACCTGAGCGATGGTGACCGCTATAGGAATTTATAATCTATTTACTTCAAATAGGAATTTCAGAGGTTATTTAAATACTTCAAAAAGAAATATTCATTGGTAATCTTTTGTATGAGGGAAATTTCAGTGGAAAAACGCCGATATAATGATAAATTTCCGTATATTTTTCTCTCTGAAAAGTAACTTTTAAATTATTGTCCACATTCTGATCGAGCCTATTTTAGTATGCCTTCAATTTGTTGTGTACTCTTGATGACAGTAACTTTTCGCACCGTTTGCTCGAAACTGTTCCAACCCTCCCTCCACATCTTCATCCTCCTCTCCCGTTCTCTTATCCCACTTCAAAACATCCGTTCTCCTTGCTTCCTCGCCCCTAATCCCATCCCCTCCCCTCCCACACTTCCCTTTTCGGAATCCATATTGTCCAGGGAACATTGGATGAAGAGATTGCTAAATTCGCGACGAATGCAATGCGCTTTGCGAAAAATCATCTTATTCACTGAGGGATGCGGCCTTACTTTAAGGTTGGAGGGGATCTGATTTGATCATCTTGCGGAGTGTGTGCGCCTGAATAATTCAATCAACATTGCTCTCGTTCGACAACGGCGTGGTTATTCGAAAAAATCTTTGTGTCTGAGAAAAGTCGATTTTCTTGTTGTGCTGTATTCTGCTTTTGAAGCTAAGGCACCGCGCTTGAGCCCACCTGTTCCCCCTCTCATCCCACTCAACCGTTGGGTACTACCACGTCTAAAAGCACCGTTCAGTGATATGCTATAAGTGCGCCATTCGATATTAATCTATAGTTCTCGTATATTTCTAAATATCTGTGCAGATCCTATACTTCCATTTGGACTTTGACTAGCAACGAAGCTTTTGCATCTTTATAATACTCAAATAGCCCTCTTAAATTCGTTGCGTTCAATAAACAGTCGGTGTTAACTAACGTAGGTTATTATAAAGGCTTTTTGTTAGGAGTACCTCTGCTATTGTAATATAGAGGTGGTTTTCTTGCTTGCAAACAGATAATATAATTTTCCTTTCCGTATCAGAAGGCAGATTTTCCAACGAACATACGATCTTCAGTATAATGCTTAAACATTCCAGCAGAGTTCGGTCTCAAAGAGCGGACGCAGTTGGCGGTTGGAGAGCGTTGTTGAATTTCATTAACGCTTTGAATCGATGTCTTCTTATTCGTCTCCATTACCGCCTTATGTCACACCCGGTTGGAACGATCCTCCAGCTAATATAAGTAGTGAACGAAAGAATTCAACTCTAATCACGCATAGGCATCGAAGACCGGTCGATCCTTCTATTCAGGTCCATTCATTCGTCAACTTCGCAACATTTATATACTTTTTATGCGTATCAGAAGTTTAGCTTCGATGTAATACTGCGAACGATGACCATTGTTTTGCAGAGAACAAAAACATGTTGCTGAGGTCGGTATCAGATATAATGAAACTTGAATTCTTGAAGGCCTGCATAGCGCTGTTTATGATATTCATTTTCCGCTAATTTGTAAGCTCTACGGGGGAAGATGGGGGTAATTTTTAAACCATCGGAGCAACTGAGAGCGCAGGGGGCGTTTTCCAACTATTATTTTTTGCTAAAGCACGGTCAGCGCATTCTGCACATATCGCAACTCACCTGCGAAGGTCTTAGGCGGACGATATTCGCAGTGTAAGTTATTTAAATGAGAAGTGATAAAGGACTATGAAATTTGATTTTTGCTTTCATCTTCGATATATAATCGATATCGGATGTTTGGAATTCATTAACATCCTCTGTCGCATACATTCTAGCATCTTATCCTACGTAGCATGAAAAATATTCGCCATTATTCGGGAAACGTCGGTGACTTTTTTCAGGGAAGCGTCTTCAAGGCAGTCCAACCGCCATTGCAACATATGAACTCTCAGGTTTGCTATCCGTTAGAAATAAAGCAAAATGTATGTCTTCGCTATTTTTCATCTGTTGTCTTTGCGAAATTTCTTCATGCAAATTCTTCTTTCCATTTTTTGTCTCTTTTATGCAGAAGTAATTCCGTGTTGTGTTTGCGTTTGTTCAATGATGGAACTAATTATTGCCAGTTTTTA
This sequence comes from Parascaris univalens, assembly GCA_037576465.1. Lineage (NCBI taxonomy): Eukaryota > Metazoa > Nematoda > Chromadorea > Rhabditida > Ascarididae > Parascaris > Parascaris univalens. Next base: position 190,288,811 of record CM075173.1, on the reverse strand, counting down.
GTGCAAATGTCACAAAATTTGTGCTTTATACGACTTTTTTAGAAAAGCGCTCGCCATGCTTTTTAGACAAAACGTGCGAATTGCAGTAGTTTACCCTTCTCAACATCGGGAATAGGAGTGTTTGATTGATTTTGTTGTGGCGAACGATCGTGCTGCAACTCAATTTTGCGCAGATCGACTTCGATGGTATCTATTCTTCTCTGTCTCATAATACTTCGCTGCTCCTCTATTTCTGTAGTCGCGCAGTTCAAGTCCTTTAGCTATGGTGCGTGTTCACTCATTGATATTGGTGGTTTTTACCCGGCATTTTTCAATTATCCAATTGTTTGAGCAAAGTACGCTTTGACTCATGTCATGTCTTCTCCGCAAACGGGCAGCTGTGCAACAGACTTTTTCAACATTAGAGAAACGAAACCTCCCGAATGAGTGGGAAATAGCAGTTGATAGGTGAATAATGCCACTGTTGTTATTTGTTACTTCAAAACGTTTCGACCATTGAAATTTATTGGACCCATTATTGTGGTATTAAAAAATTTGCGTGAAGTATCAGTAACCTATGTGAAAAGATATCAGTAGTCGATTATTGCCAACAGTATTGTTTTGCTCATTGTGAAATGCAATAAAACTATAGCGATTGTGCAGAAAACTCCACCGAAGTTTGCATTTTTGTTTGTGGGAATACTGCTGTTGATTTGTGCACGGATATGTGCGAGGCAATTATTTTCCTCGAGTTCTTTTGTTCTTCTGTTGCAAAAATTATCTCACACCTCATATGGGCTGCAAATTGCAATTTCGAGAAAATCGTTTGACATCAAGCAATCTTCATAACAAGTAAAAATATCTAAAGTGAAATAGCTTTATTTCTTGAGCCTAAAGGTTTTTATGTGAAATGATTGCCACATGATCTTTAATGTACTGCAATTTTTTAAGCCGTCGAACGCAAATAGCCTTGCGCCGAACTCTGCTCTCATAGACACAAACGGATATCATTCGCCAATGAATTCGAATATCCCCTCAAAAAGTGATCTCCATGCTGTATCGCCGATCGTCGAGCGCCGTATTAACTCGCAGCACCGTGCCGTTTATGATGCATTCACTATACATAATCGTATGTGTCATGTTCATTGCTAGTTTTGTTGATACCCATCCGTTTGTTGGTATTTTATTTTCGATGTGCGAAAAACGTGAAGCTGTATAAGCAGCTGATGTTGGGGGAGTTAAGATTGTGGGACAAATCTAATATTGCTTTGCGGGGCAATTTTTATATTACGTTTTTTACCTTGAGAATGCGAATCAAACTGTTTTAATTTTTATCAGCCAATTATTGTAAAACGCTGTCGCATGATGATGCCCTGGAGTTTTCTAGTAACCTGTTGTGATAAAGTAACTAGTAAGATGGGTTAGTTGCGCATTTTGTATGCCGCATTTGTAGAAATGCTCTCATAGTTAACTATTTGAATGCTGATTTTGTAAGTCTTCGGTGTTTGTATTTATCACAGATAGCCCTTTAAAAAAACAAGAGTGTTCGCTCCCAGAACTTTCTCAAGATGGAGCGTAGAGAAATAGGACATCTTCCACAGGTGGTCTGCGCATATATTAAGAAGTGAAGAGACGAAATGAGAATCATTGATGGGAAAGCGATATCTATATTTTTCATGATTTCGAGCATTGAAAATTCGAAAACGATGGTGAATTCTAGTTGACTATGTTTGCATTTCAGCGGCTAGTCGAGAGTCCTATGATTTTGCACGTATTAATCCTTCGATGATTCGTGAGAATGTACCTTCTGTTGGCTCACGACGCGATATTCCATTCCAACAGAATTTTACCAGTGAACATTGCATTATACCAGTAAGATTTGTTTTCTATATTTTTATATCATTGTTCAACTTATGATTGCTGTCATTTCAATAGATCGAGGCGCCATCTTCATTTTTTCTTATAATTGGGTCATTGAGATGAGTTGAAGTTTTTATATTTCCCGTCAGGCATAAATGAAGTGGAAATATTAAGCCTGGACCGATTTGGAAGCGGATATTTGTAAAAGGCTACAGCATTATTTAAAATGTTACAGAGGAGAATAATCTGCTGGTACGAGGTAAAGACCTCCCGTTGTTATCAAAAATTATAAGAAAAAGGGCAGCGCCGTAGTGGAGTTATCGCAAAATATGCCTCATTCGCGCTTACTCGGACGTCTCATAAATTTTTTAGTAATTAAACTTTTACAGCTCTTCAAACAACGTTCTGCATTTCGCTAAACTCAGTGAACATGGGCGGTAATTTGGCTTAGAAAGTAGGTTCTAGTCGTGAGGTGTGATCGCTTTAGGTCCCCTGAGTGATAGTTTCAAAATCGACACGCACGCTCACGTGTATGAGCTCAAATTCCGTTGCTGCAATAAAACGCTAAAAAGGGCAATGCTTTTTTGTGAAGTATGTTGACAGTGATTTGTGCTTACAGGTTTCGCATTCGACCACCGTATCAGCGGCGAGCTTTTCTCCACCGATTGTTAGACCGCCAATTGAATCGATTCCTAGTGCTCTCATTTATACGCCCCCAAATGTAAGCTGACCCACCGTGCTTAATCTTCGTTTAGAAGTTTTATGGATACGGAGATGTGTTTTCCTTTTTTTCATATTGATACTGAAGTAAATATAAAGTCGATGAAGTAAAGTTAACGTGGCCGTAGGTTCGTGACAGGGAGATTTGCAGATATATTTGAAATTTGAATGCAGCTGAGGATACTGTTTTGTGCAGCCGCATTGCCTCTCTTCTTCTCTCTTACATGTGGCAATTTCTTTTTAAAAAAAGGTCCATCATGCTGCTTTTTTTCATTTGTAGATATAAGAATGCTCCTTGTGAAAGCCGATTAGTTCCTTTTGTTGGTTGCTGATATCAGTTTCTGTGGTTTCAGGCGGTCGGAGAAGTCAATCAAAGGCCAGCAACTTCGCCTGATCCGGCCAGCTATGTGGCTCCAATGAAAGCTGCTGGGGATGTGTCTTTGAGTGGATTGCAGCTAGTGCAGTTTCTTACTAAAGCTACTCTAAGGCTGCCTCCTGTTAGCTTTTATTTTACACACTTATATATCCTACCAGCAAATAATAGGTGAAAAGCGGTTGAAAGTTCTGAAGAGTTAGGTATATTCCGCTTCGTTCTCGAATTTTATACATATTCGCAGAAAAGTTGGCCACGTTTTTATCGTAAAATTCCTTTGCATTGAAGTTGATCGTATACTGCAGCTGGATACTTAGAAGCTTCGCGATAGGTCGTCGTATTTGAGAGGTTGATAAATTTAATGTGGAATAACAGAGCAGATTTGTTGGCCAACTTTCCCTTTTTTAAATAAAAATCTTTCTAAAAAGGTGCAGTTTCAAGGGGATGGAAAGTTACGTTTGGAAATCAAAGCAAATTTAAGCGCTGCCAAGTAAATTCCATCAAATAATTCCAGTGACTTTCGAAGGTCTAGCAGAAATAATATTCCACGCCGTGAGCAGTAGAGATGCACCGACTTAAAGTATATTTTGATTGACGTTATTGCTTATGCTGTCGAAGTGAGGATGAGTTTGTTGCTTTGCTTGCCGCTTTGTGTTCCTGAAGATGGAAGGTGGTGTTTTATGGATGATTGCAATGAAGTACAGGATTATCTATAGTAGGAATCCAGGATTAACGGGTATTTCGTCGCTGCTTTTGTAATAAATTGGCCTTTTAGGGTGTAACTAGAGATGGTATTCAGTTACGAATCGGACACTTTAATGATCTTGTTGCTGCGAACGCCATCTCTGGAGGGTTGATCAAGAAATTGAATTTTGTCGTCGATGGTAAGTGAATGCGCTTTTTGATGTCTTGCGAATTGGTGTTTTTTTTTTATTTTTGCGACCGCTGTTAGCTTGATGAAATAGGATAAATTTCCCCGTATCTTCCTATCAGTTCACGTATAACAGTGCGAGTAGGGGAATGGAGAATGAACCCCAGCGTTCGGGCATCAGAGAAAAGGAATGAGTAGAACGGTATTCAGCGCGAGCACTTTAATATTGAATACATAGAGCGCCCCATTGCAGGAAACTCTGCTGATAAATTTTTGTTTATTTTTTTGATTCTATGGTGAGCAGCTATGTTGTAGATTTAAAGAATCGCGTGGACCGTTGTTTTTCAAATTCGCTAAAGAGGACCTGAAATCATACTGGAGATGGTATAATGCGAAGCTCGATTGAAGTCCAGAAGGATATTAGCGCTTGCCATTCCTAATAAATGTGGCGCCCATTACTTCTTAAGAATTCTGTGAAGTTCCAGCAGTCTTATGCATTCAATTTATGCTTTTTTGTTTGACAGGTAATGAACGGATGATTGGATTAACTACATATTATGCCTCGGCTTTTAAACAAGGAAGTGATTTTTCAGCATTGGATCGAGGTCTATATGACGAGGCGTTGCAATTTTTCGAGCAGATGCAAAGCGCATTCATAGAAGAAACAAAAACAAGTTGGGCACAAGGACTAAGATTGTTGATTTGTGAATTGAAAAGACCAGCCCGAAGCGGTAGTGCAGGCCCACTACGTCACTGAGCTTTTTTTCAGTTAACTTTTTATACTCAAAGTCGTCTTTGAGCGCTGATGCAGAAATTTATTGTAGTATAAGAACGGATTTATTCAATGATTCTCCGAATGGGAACATCGTCGAGGGAATTCTTTTTCTATGAACTTGAGGAGGGGAATTTCATTAATACTTCTGCCTGGAACATTAACCATTTTGCGATTAAATTTCAGTCATATTTCAGCGTAAAATTGAGGTTTATCCGAGTGTGAGCATAGCCATATATGTTTTTTAAACACCTCTGAATTTGCGTATTTCGTGAACGTGAGCTCTAAATTTGCTTATTCCGTGAATGTGTGTCGCTATTCTCTGAGTTGGAGGCGCTCTCATTTTTAGTGTTTTATTTGCTGTTTGTAAAAGAGTATATAAGAGAGCCTTAACAGAGTACGAATTTTATAGCTTTTAAATGGTTGATGTGCCATCCTCCGAATGGATGAAAATAGACTTGATCAAGTATAGTCTAAAATATGGTGACTTAATGATGCGCTGCGTCTCTATCCCTATTCGTCTCCCTCCGCCCTCCTCCTTAGCGTTTATTTTTTCGTTTGGTTTGATACGAAGAGCAAAGGAATTGTTCCTGAGGATATCGGATTTGTATCGAAAATTGCCGAGAAGTATGTATCTATTATTCCCATTTTTGTAATATTATCTTTATTCACTGACACAAATATTGCAATTGAAATTGTCGCTTAAGAAAATAGATTGCAAAATTTATCGTTAATAAATTATCATAATTGGCCAACTCGTACTCATCTTCTTTATTTTTCATATTTTACTTCATATTTTCTGAAATTCTTCGATTTGGTTGTTTGATGCGATCGTCTATGGGCTAATTAATACGCTCATTTAATAAGATTTTCCAAAGTAATCAGAGAATCTTTGCAAAAGAAAGAGTGGATTCGGTTTTTGAATGAAGGCATAATAATATAGGTAAGTATTAGTAAAGTAAAAGCTTGAAGAGATTTCTTAAGGAGATCGCATTAATATCTTCCAAGATTGCATCAATTTAATTGATCTGAATTTGTCGTTTTGTAAGTTTTCCAGTTATTTTCTCTTTTGATAAGCCAAATTTCTGTTCTTGCTTCAAAGAATCATTTCTCATTTTATTCATTTAAAATATGTCTTGATGCACACTTCCCAAGGAATTGTTTAATGATTGCGATACTTTCTTTACTTTATTCAATTACACAAAAGTTTTTCTCAACATACCATGATGATACGAGGATCCATGATCGTTGCCACATCCGCATCCGCTTCATTCTACATCCTTGCTCATTCACCACAGTTCCTCCTTCTCACTATTGTGCAGTTGCTCTTTATCCAATAGTGTTCATAGGGATTTGAAGTTATATGATGGGATTGACGATATTTTCTTGTATTCTATTTGTTAAGGAGGCACAACACGAATTTGTGTGGTGATTGAGGGAGATGAAGAGACTTTAGAAGGAAGAGATCTATTGAGTTGAAGAGTTGCAAATTAATGTATTTTTAAATGCAGTGCAATTAGCTTTATGAAAAAGGTGCATCTTTTGGATTTCTATAGTTTTTTGTATATTGCTTGTAGAATTCGCATCTATCCGTCGTAATTTTTGCCAATAACGTCGGTGGGAGCATCTCCTCACCTATTTGCCACGGCACCTCTTTCTTCACTTCCATTCGATTTATTTCAGTACCTTTAGCCACAGTATTACTTGCAATTTGGGGGAGGGAGGGAATTTTTCTGAGTTTCTTGTCATCAATATTTGTGCCTCACTCTATACGTATTCGGTTATTTCGGCTCTGAATTTGGTGGGATCGCTTAAAGTTTTTCTATGGCTCTGTCTTGTTGTCATATATTGTGTTGCCGTGATACCCACCCGCTATATTGAAATTTAAATTATGTGACTGTGTTGTAGAAGTAATTCTTTAACAAAAGCTTATTGATGTCTCTACTATCTCATATTACGTATCCAATAAATAGTTTACAAATAGTGTTAACTCAACGGAATATTTTTAAAGGTGGTTTAAGTTCCACTGGTTATAACCGGATTTGGCTCGTAATTATCGTGTTATCTGGAAGAGGTATAGAAATGAATAGGAAGAAGCTTGGGCGTTGCGCATTGTATACTTGGCTCAAGTCCACCTTTTCACTTCTATCTTGAGAAATTGTGTAACATAAATTTGTAGAAATCTCCCACATTAGCTGAAACGTAGGTTTGTTTAATATGAGAAACGATCGATGAGATGAGGGTTCCCATTGTGGTTGCTGAAGATTGCAGAATTTCTCAGTTGGAGGGCGGAAAATAGCTGCAAAGTGGGTGGAAAAAGTAGTGATTCAGATGAAATCGCTTGGAAAGATGAGGGAGGAAATTGTTAATTAGAATACGATGAAAGAGAGTGATGGAGACTTGAGATCAGAGAATGTGATATGGGAGTTTGCTCGATTCCTTAGAGATGTTGCTGTTGTTGAGCTAAATTCGGCTTGGTTTCCGGTCGGGTCGTCACCGCTACCGGGTCTACAGAAATCACAGCGCTTAGATTTAGCGAAACTTTGAAGTGGGAGGGTTTTTGTGATGCACCGTCTTCAGATTCTTCTTTTATTTCAAGGTAAAAGAAGAAGAATATAGATATATTTAATGCTTGAATTTAATATGAGCCCAGCGTTGTTGACAGATGCGAATAACGGCAAAATTATATGCCAATCTGAATAAAATTCATTGGGATCGTCGTATTTGGGAGATTGGCTACCGTGGTCCACCATTGCCTCAACGAAAAGCGTACGTTCATTTTATATATATATATATATATATATATATTAGTTCTGTTATCGTTGGATAGGCGAGAAGAGAATGCAGTTGCTATTGGAGACGGCAAATTCATGTAAAAATAGTGTTGAGGTCATATTGATATTATCAAAAATCATTTCTTCTATTAAAGGAAATGTTGAAATTTAAGTGGAAATAGAAAGGAATATAATAAATTTGATATACGCTCATTATGTTTCGCCATTTTTGCCAGCTGAGACATCAATCTGTATTGCGTTATTTTTATATCGTTAGGTGGTGCTTCGTTTTTTGCTACCTTTATACCTGAAACTGTACTTTTTCTTAATTTCTAACACAGATGAAGTACGACCTCAGGTGCCGCTCAAAATCGACATTGACTGAATGGTAAATGTGGTAGCATGATTTTCACTTTCTTATGAACGACACATTTCATGTGGTTTCTGCTGGAAACGATAAATAGAAAATGAGCTGTTCTCTTGAGAAATCGTTTATACATTGCGTTCATCAAAAATAGCGCTTATTGTTTTATGAAACAACATACTTTATATTGCACATATTAATAATTATGAATATATTTCTTTTCAGTGATCGTTTTTATATAAAATATGTCATATTTCAATGATCATAGGAGATAAGTGAATAGTATCAGTGATCATCATAAGAGTATTTCAGTGACCATGATCATATCCATTTATTATGAATTTTTTGCATTTTATGCAGAAAGAGATCTTAAGGGTACCTCTATTTGTGGGAATCATTGAGAGAGTTCATTGAAGTTTTAAGGTTCTCGAAATTAAAGGACTCTTATATGTTCGTTCGAATTGAATTATTAAAAGAATAGATAGCTAAGAAGATAAATGGATATATATATTTTTGTAAATTAGATCAAATTGAAGATATTAAAGTCAAACTTGGGAAAAGAGTCAGCGAAAAATGTCATCGGTCTTTGGAGTTCTATTCGAATTATATGAAAAAAGCCTTTTTCCCAGAGAAGAAAGTAACTGCTTTGTAACAATAGCACGCAAAATAATTTCTGCACTTGAAATAGAACAAATCATTAACGAATTTATTATTGACCTGGTGAGACAAGTCGTCTATTCTTTTCTTTCGACCATAAGTGAAAGGATTCCTCATATGTATTCAGATGAAAGGGATACAGTGAGATTGGTGGTTGAAGGGTGATTCCAGTTATGAGTAATTAATTGCATTTAAATGGGATTAATTTATGTATATATGAAATTTGCTAAAGAAGGCTCTGTGATGTGTCTTGGTCGCTGTATTTAGCTTATGGAATGGGAGTTGATGAGATTGTCCTCTTCACTAGGGCAATCATGAATACTGCCATCATTGATGCAAAATTGACTATGGAAAACTAGTTATTTCTACCAGTAAAACCTTCGGGTGTTATTCCATCCATCGACTTTCCCTTCAAAAGACCGCCGATGTGCTAAGGTGTTCTGTTTTCTTTTTTTTTTTGAAGGAGAATGGTCGGTTTTGTTGGATGAGGTGAACGATATTTTCTAGAACCGGTCGGCCTGACTATCCAGTAAGTGGTAATCGAATTATTCTATTACGAGAGCGATTCGCACGTGAATGGGAAGTGATGAAATGTCTTGCAACGCCTTTCCTCTCGAAGGTTATTTACAGCTTTTTTTCGTAGACAACTTCTACCTTTTTTATTTCAGTTTTCTTTAAAAGTAAAGTGATCTATTTTGCAAATGCTATGGGAAGACGGGTAATTTTTAGAACTGGTCGGTCTGATTATCCAAAGAAAATGCAAATAGACATAGGACTCCATGATTCGACGACGGTATCTTTCTTATGATTGTCGACCATTCTTTCAGAGAGCGTGGTTTAGAACGCATCTTTAAACCGCTGCTCCATTAATATCGTGACATGAATACTGCCATCATTGATGCAAAATTGACTATGAAAAACTAGTTATTCCTATCAGTAAAACCTCCAGATGTTATTCCATCCATCGACTTGCACTTCAAAAGACCGCCGATGCGCTAAGGTGTTTTGCATGGGGGTATGTAAGCAGCTCTGAGTGGTCGAAACAGACTGAGTTACTGGATAAAGTAAAGGTGGTCTTTTGGTGTGAAAAAAGTGATGCTTACAGGAGCAAGAAGCACCGTATATCAGACTACATGGTAGTCCAGCACAACAACGCGAGACAGACGAGTTACGGTTGCGGCAAGCAGCGATGCCAGGTGAGCCGAAAAAGATCAAGATGCATAAGAGTGGGAAACAACCTCAGGCCAATGTTGGAAATTTGCTGCACGCACATCGAACGGTCGAAGATTCCCTTCACGAACTTATTAGAAGACAACGGTGGGATTGAGAGATTATTTGGCGGGCATTAAACGATCAAGAAAGGAGGGGAGCGAGTGAGGGGGAGGCAGTTTAGCTATTTTCGCCTGAAAATTGTTCTCTTCACGGAGGATTGAATATGCCGCATTTGTTTGATAGGGATATGCGGGTGGGTTTCTTTGTGATTCAATCGCTAGTGCTGTGTCTGTAGGACGTTGATATGGTGATTAGTTCGATTGCGATATCAAACGGAACCAGAAAATGTAGCAGTAAGAGTGAGAGAGAATTCAGCAACTTTTTGGCCGTCTCCTTCACTTCTAGCCTTTCCTCATCTCTCTTCCCTCCCCTGCTCGCCCGATTTTATGTACAGCTTGTTAGAATGACTTTGAAGGTAGCTTCGAAATTGAAGCCTCGAAAGCTGTCAGATATCATATTGCCTGATAAAAGGGACATTCTTGAACCTTTCAGTGTTGCAGAATTCGATATTTAGCGCGTTTGCCATTGTGCCATTAATTTTGTTGTTAAATTATTTTGCGTTAAGTTATATATAATAATATTGTGAGTGAATTGTATCCGTTGTATAATACTGTTTGTTTGTTTTCTTTTTCGTGTATGCGGCATTACTTAAATCAGCATAGAAGACAAAAAAAAATCTCCCAGAAAAGCTAGTGGAAGGAGAAGGGAGAGTTTGACATTTGGTTCATCATTAAATAGTTCCTTTTATTCGTTTTGCAACGTAGAATTTTTGAGAATTCCCAATTGAAATGTACCTCAGCGTTGTTCTCCATCCCTATTCTTAGCTGTTTCTTTGAAACTGCTTAGCAAAAGGTCCATTTGTGGGAGTGACGTGAATTTACTAGCATACTTATGAACTAAAAGCCAGTAAACTGGTGAAATATTCATGAAATGTTAACTTGTTCCTACCTCCAAAGACTCATCGACCAGTTATCACACATTGCCTTATGTCGAGCGGATGTTCGGATGAACCTGAACGTCACAGGATCAGCTGAAAATCGGTCCCATTCATTAAGGCTTGTTGCGAATTTGCCAAGTTTCATTCGGTCGTAACAAAATATATGCATCTAGAGTTAATTAAATAAGCAGAACTTGGAATGTGTGCATGTCATTTAGTCATCTTTTTATAGACTGAAGCCACACGTTCATTGTATTCGCTGAAACAAACAGTAGTTATTGATCCGCTGTGAACTTATATAGAGTGCAATAAAACGCAAGTCAGTATGGTCGGTTCCTATCGTGTATGAACGCATGAAATGGGCAACTTTACTGACATTTCGGACAGGCAGATAGCCTCATTCCCAATGAAGTTGCGAATGAACGTTCTTTCTTATGGCAAATGGCTTATACGTTGACGAAACGTACTCTTTTATTTCTCTCTAAGTAAGCGCGTTTGCTAACGTTGACGGCGAATTCTTTTTTCTTTTCTTTGCTTTGGGGTCTAGCATGAAGCTATTGGAGCGGAATTTAAAGTTTCTTGTTCGCTTCAACTCAAATCTGGCCTGAGGCTACAGGAATAAGAATTATGAGTTCGTGAGCATACGGTCTATAACTGTTGCTTGAGGGGAATATTGATCTGCAGTGGACAAAAAACCGAACATTTTTTGTCTCAACAGCTATTCGTTCCTAACGACACAAGTATTGCTCTCAGTGAATATATCTGCATTCACTTTAGTCGACAATTTAATGGGAAATGCCCTTTGAGCGTGCTTCGGCTGTCGTGACGGCTAGTTGTGTATTTGTTATGAAATTCTTTTACTCACTTCTCACATATAAAGAAGGATATAGCATAAGAGCCACCACCACTGAGAAGGGCATATGATTCGTCGCTACTCCGATCGGCGAAATGAGCTGCCAGCTTTTACTGCATTTTCACTCCAATTTTACGCAATCCATTTGTTACGTCGTTTACTTTTGTATCACTCGGCGAAAGTTGTGCCAGTTAATCCATTGCAGAGCAGACTGTCTGAAAACGTCTGGGGTTTTTAGTACATTCATTGAATACATATGAAGTTGAGTGTCGGAGATCAATCCCATCGGGTTCGGCCATCTGTGGTCGTTATGTAATGGCTGTTTGGTTGAATTTTGCTCATGACGCGATAGAAGTTGGATTTTTACCGTTTCTTTATGGCTGAAGGCTATTTCGTGTGACGTATTTTGTTATATACTGTTTTCATTTGGTTTATTTATAGAACGCTTTTGACGTCCCCAGTTGGGAAATATATCAACATTCCAACTGAAGAATGTTCGTCACTTCTTTTTACAAAGTTGGTGGTTACGGTTTTTATCGAAATGGTGCCGGCATACCGTGTCAGAAAAGTTTGCTCCATACAGCACAAAGTAATTTAGTTTTGCGGAGTAATGAGTAGGAAATTCAGTCGACTGGACTGTCCAAGAGCATCCACGAGAGGTGGCGGAAGTCTGTTTATTTTTTAGTGAGAAATTGCAAAAACTATGTGGTTGAAGCAAGTTTTGGTTTGAGATGTTATCTAACATCTTCTGTAACATGGATTTATATTTTATATAAAAATTCCAAAATTCTTCGAACGTGAGTGTGACGACGTCCGCAATATCTGGGCTACGAACCGATGTTTCTGACACGATGACGGTTTTTAATTATGCTGTTTCCATGTTCACGTATATGCAGCGTTTGGTATCCTGTTGATACTGAACGTCAGAACCGCACATCTGTAGAAAAAATGCTGCAGATGGTCACCTATAAGGAATTTTCCAGGTAATACTGGTTGGTGAAGCAACAATCACAACTATATCCGTTGGCGTAATTTGTTAAGATTTGCGTTTCGGGAGCAGATGCCTACTGCAACATCGGAAAACAGGTGCGTGAGATCTGCGTATTGAGAGGTCGAGAGCTCTCTGACATCGGTACTTTACAAGACCCATATTTCGAACCTCTAACTGATGCCTGATTTTTATATTTTTTCAACTTCAGGAACTGTTCAACAGATTCGAGCGAACATCTCCAGATCTACACTGTTTTCTTCTCCATTATTAGAAAACCCTTATTTTCAAGTATTACTTGATCAAGTTTGGTGCTCTCAGATCCAGAGAACCACCGGACACTTGAAATGTTGCTGTGTTTCATTTTCGAGAGAAAGAAGACGGGGAGGGAGATTCGGCAATACGTGAAATACAGGTCATGATGCTCACCCCTAATAGTACGAGCAAATAAATGAATAAACACTAACTGAATTAGCAACAAATCAAAGTATCGTGAACAAAATGGCAGTCCTATTAGCTCAATTTAGTTGACTTTCAAAGCTTATTGAGAGTGATTGAATTTGGAGCGATGTTTTCAGAGACTTATTTTTATTTATTTCCTAAATTTATTGATCAAAGAGGAAGCAATTCGATGAGGTAGTCGTTTCATGTCGACATTATCCTCATAGCGGAATTGTTCGGTCACTTCTACAATTAGTATACTGAACTAATATTGTGTAAACGATAAAAGGAAACCGATTAAAGGATAACTATATTAGCATAGGGAATTCCAAGTTTAAAGTCGTTTATACGAGCAGCAAGTTAATTTAATAAGAAATCAGCGAAAATTCGAAAAAATATGTAACTTTTGAACATTTATTATAAACTTTCATTTAGAGAAATCAGAGGTATCATTTCAAACGTCGAATATACAGCAGCGTAGTGTTTTTCCCTTTTATTGGGAGGCGGAGGGGATATTAGTATTTCTAAAATTCTATAGATTGCAAAAGTTGGCTCTATGACTTAGTAATTTTCTAAAATTATTTTTTCGACTGTCCATATAAATTAGGAATAATGAGAACTTCTTTTATGAAAAAGCTCGTGAAATATATGTCTATAAATTATGAAACAAGCTTGAATTGAAGTTCACTCACATTTTTGTGGGCACATTGAGAAGAGGATCTAATTTATATAGTGCACTAAATTAATAATCCTCTATGGTTCGATAAATGAGCTCAAAATCAAATCCTCTGAATACAAGATGAGTTTGGTCGCATCTATTTTATTGGAATTGCTAGCGCATCTGAGATAAGCTGTAATGTAAGCGTATCGGGGAAATTTAATTTACACATGTGCATTTCGATCGAGAATACTTCGCTGATTTGTAGACGGCTGTAAAAAAACTCACCGACTGCATTTATGAAGGACTGATTTCTTAGGTTTTAATTTGGGAAATTAGCCCTCTTTGAACATTTGCAAAAATCTCTCGGGTTCTCTCCGAGAGTTGTGGCTGAGAGATTCGTCTGTGAAGAAAATCTCCTAAGGAAGAGTGTGTTTAGTTTAATCAGCAGATATTAGTTGGAAATGAATTTTACTCATAGACGAAGTTTGCTACTTGAAGCCTTTCACAAGTAGATGGTAAATAGGCTTCATTCATCCTCATGCAAGGAGGTTCAAATTTATCGAGTTAGCTGCTCTCTCCAGCAGGAAATCATCCTACAATATCATTCAGTTAGTGAATGCAGAAACTGACCGTACAACCAATTTGATCTTTCGACTGACAGCTTCTCTTATGATTAGTTCCCACCGAAAATTTGCGACGCTTTTTCCTCCCATTCAAGCAAGTTTGTACAGAATTGGCACTTCTAAGCTGACGTCTGACGAATGAACGAATTGTTAGGCGAATTATGTGAATTATCACAAATTTATACGTAATGTTGGCAAGGTTTAATTTATAAACCATCGGCAATCCTAAGTAGATCCCGAGAAGATTGTGACAATTTTTGTGATAAACTGAGCTAGATTTGGGGAAAATTTTTAGACTTATGGTCCTCAAAATCTAAAATGACAAAAACGGAGAACTTGATTAATTGCAAAATGCATCGAAATCCGACGTTAACGGATTGTTTTATGTGACGATTTTCCACAAATATTTTTATTTTTTATAATTTGAATATTTTTTCGAAATTATTTTATTTCATTTTAAGTTGATATCATAAAATTAGAGAAATTGAATAAGTGGGATTATAAGCGTCTAAATTTTTCGCATCGATCTTTATGGATTCTATCCGATTTTCTCTATCCACTGATTGTATGATATATATGGATTTTATCCGAATCGCAACAATTAAATAATACCAGTCCAACAAATATTCCACTATATTCATTCAGCAAACTAATTCATGCAAATGAAACGAAACTAGTGGAATTATTCATAATTAATCGTTTATATCCCACATAAGTAAACTTAGTAATGTGAGAATCAAATAGTTAAATAGTGATATATTGCGAATGCGGATTCAAAATCAAGTTAAATGATAAATATGTGGAAATCATAGTTTCCTCATTTTATCATGAAGCTCCTCAACACAAGTGCTGATATGAACATAAGATTGTTTCAGTATAATCCAAGAAGACAATGTAAGAAACGTTTTGAAAGTACAATAATTGTGGTACCTTTACGAATATGCATATCAAGTCAAGCGTAATAACGTTAATGTTACTCTCTGAAAGTCAATAAAACATAGCGTAACACCTTATTAACGGGAAATACGATGGACGTTTTCGCGTTGAATGGAAGCTTTTCGAATGTGTGCACCAATGATGTAATAAACTGCATCCGCTTCATGTCACGAAGCATCGTATAACGCTCTCTTTACCTTTGCATTCTAGCCGATATTGAAGCGTATATGCTTACATGTGTTTACCTGCGCTTACCTGCTAACTTCTTTAATTAACATATTTTCTTAATTATGAAGGATAATTTTCTTGCAAAATAAAATGTTGTTAGGTCTTTTTTCTTCGAAATAGATAGTGAGGTAATGTAGGAGAAATTCATTGAGCTAACTCGAACGTTTCGAGAAAAGGTTGCCGCGATTTTATCAGAGACGAGAGATTTCATTAAGCCGGTCTTAGTTATAAGAGAATTTTGAAGTTATCAGTAATTGACGCGATTAGAAATTTACTCATTCGGATCACCTGAGTAGTGATTGATAACTTCAAGTTTATTTTTAAAGAAGCTGTATTCTGAATCTTCCGCCTCGTTGGCTCAGTATTTCAACTTTTCGATTGAAGTTACTGCTGAAGTTAATCTACGTAGAGAATTAACTAAATGATCGGAAATAATCTTGCAATAGCAGAATTGATGTTTTGCTCTCAAATTTCGCTTAATTTTTCCCTAAAAGCATCAAGAAGAATGATTTTTATAATCGAAGGTTATCAAGATTGAGTGAAAGTTATTTAGTTAGTTATTGTTGCGTCCCGAATTTTTCAGTTTTTTTATGCATTTTAATATTGATATTGATCAGTTTGAGAATATAAAATTAGTTGTTTTTTTTTTCGCAATTGAGCGAATAAATTTGCAAAAAACCTCAGCAATTGTACTAATTTTTAAATTTCCACTCCAGAAATTCAATGGTACACTCGTGAAATGAGTTCTCTTGAATTTGCATATTTTCAGTTCTTAGAAAAAGAGTGCTTTTTTCACTTTTCGCTCATAATCCCAGCCCCCTTCTTCCGCCTAGCCACTCTTCTTTCATCATCCGACTTCCCTCATTGCTATCACTCAAACATTAGGGATTCATAATGAACACTAATGCGCTTTTATTAATTTCATCGCAACACTTGTTCGACGATATCGAAAATGGAACTTCATAGATGTCAATATTGCAACTAACTGATATTGCAATTGTGGATTTCGATTGCACCAGCGTTCGCTCAGTTTAAAGTGCAGCAAAAAACGATCAGATGTGATTCATATAATCATTGATTTAGACTCCACCATCAAAGATGATCGTTACAATTCTCTAATGGGAGAACTTATGCAATAGGTACTGGGCAATTTCGGGAGTGAATGCATAGGCAGATTTTCGCCTTTATTAAGGGCCAAGATATTTATGCTAGGCGGAATTTAATTCGGCATACGCAGTAAAACGCGGATATATTGGAAATGAAGTGTATGAACTATTGACGTTTTTTTTTTTAAATGTGCATCAACACCAGTACTAACAGCAGCCGTAGGCATTAAACGAAAACTCACAGCATACTGGTCAAATATTCTCGAGTGGAGATTTCATTACTTAATTGCCAATCGTTTTGATATGCCAGCAGTCTAATTTATACTCTCAAACTTTACTTTATTAACCACACCCGATTTCTTCTGCGTTATGATGAACTCGAAGGCTAAAAAAGCAAAAAAAAATCCATAAAATTTTATTCATACGGTGGCCTTATATTTTTTGTGCGTATTTTTGTATGAATTGATGTATATCTTCTCTTTGAACATTCAAATCGAACGTCACTAAAATATGTATAATTATAAAACTTGATGGATAAATCCATACCCTGAGATACTAACTTTCAATCTGTTAGAAAAACCAAAAAACGGAAATAACTACAGATAAAAGGTGATGAAAATTGAGTGGTCATTTCATGGTCAGTCGAGACGAATTTAGCGACTGATGAGATTGCAAACTGACGAAAATAAATTCTTTGTTCGATGGGCTCTTAATTATTCAAACAACGTAGAAAACTCTTTGGCAGCTCGAAATCGCTCTTAAGAAGTGATGAAAAGTTCGGATTACACTGCTTAATGACGGGTGAAAACATCGCAGTGAGCTTAGATCTTTCCATCTCTAAGATTTGTTCATCGGATGCACACACCACCTTGATATAGGAAACAGCTGAATAGACAAATACCAAACAAATGTGTATATATTTATAAATATTTAGTGATTTATCTATCATTTGCAGTATCTGATTTTTGAAGTCTTTCTTTATTTGCCGTTAGTACGACGGGAAAAGAGAGGAGAATCCTGATCTCTTTAATTAGCCTATGTATCAATCACGGAAATTATTTTGTTGTCGTTATGCTGTCTTAGCAGTGACCGGACATACCGCACACGTGATTAACATTGAGTATATCAGATGAAGTCTTTAGTTGCTTTTTTGCTAAATTTTTTATCTTTTCCCATAAAAGGCGAAATTTCTTTTAAATATAATATACATTACTTCACCTTATTTTTCACTTCATTATGGTTCCGTTTAGTTAATAATTTTTAGCCACTGAGTTCCTAGAGATATTAGGAGTTAATAATCGTGGATAATTCAATTCCTCGTTATTCCGCCTCATGCAGTAGTGGTATATCGAGTGCTAGGAAATGGCAATCATTCAGTGGCATAGAGCGTTGTCGATTCGGCTAGTAAGATTTAGTCGAACGAATACCGCAATTAAACAAGCCACATGAGTGCACTCAAGTCGGGTATTGAATATGACAGCCGGCTATCACAAAAATAATTCGCCTTTTAAGCAATTTATTCGCCTTTAAGCATGTATAAGTGAGTATCTATTTCATGGAATATGATCTTAAGAAGAGTGTGTTCTATAGCCATCTGAGAAAGTTTATTTGACATCGGAGTAAATTATTATATTCGCCACAGTGAATTCTTCACAGTCACAGTTCTTAAGAGATATAGATTCGGTGTCAAATCTTTTAAACAACGAAAATACATGCGGTGATTTTAATTTGCCTATTTTTGAGCATAATATTCGATGAACTTCGAAACATATTTGGTCAAATTCGAAATTATTTCAATTTATTCTTAATAAAATCGTCTATAATATTTTTTTAAGATTTCTTTTTGCAACTTCAAAATTTCGCATTTTATCGGCTAATTTTCCAATGAGATTTTCTGACCATCGTTTTCCCTCTTATGTAATTGGTTTCTATAACTGTAAGCTTTTTCGTTCAATGAAGACAATGCTATTGATCTAACCAGCATTCAGTTCGGCTGTTATGAATGCAACGCTAAATTCTGTTACGGGTTAAACCTCAACTATGGATATGACAGCTAGCTGCAAGGAAATCGCTCTATAATCGTAAATATATTTAAGGGTTTGGAAAACAATGTATGAATATATGTCTAAGTGACAGCATAATCATCATATATAAGGAGATATATGAATGCAGAGATCGAATCGAAATATATATATTACAACAATTGAGACAATCTAATGCTGCCTGCGGAAAAACTGTTGGGGGACTTTCCGGTTTAATTTCCTTTTCCGTTTCTTTTCCTTGTCGAGCTCAATTATGCCGCTTTTTTTAAAATTTGCTTTCCATTGTTCAGTAGCTAATTTAGTTATTGCTGGGGATTTGTCATGGATGAACGCAAATAGATCCTTTTTGAATGAATGGATTCGAAAAGGAAAGTAAGTAATCTGTGGTTTCCAGAATGAATGGTTAGCGTTAGACAAGAAAGTTTATTGATTGAACATTCACGCTATTTTATCCATCCCATCCGCTTATCTCTTCTTCATCCCATTTCCTCTTTCTTCTCACCCCTACTGTGAAGAAGAAGTTAGGGAAGAGGAAATGGATGTGGAAAATCCCAGAAACCCGAGGATAGTTTAAAATTGTTTGCATTGAAGGCGAAAAGAAATTATCGAGCAAATAAAATGATTCCGGCACAAAGCTAAATTAATTAAATGCTCACCGCAGAAAAGCACAACGCAATTTGCTGAAACGTTTTTATCTGAGTGCTGAACAACATCGCTGAAAATTTCTATTAAAACTTCAGGACAGCAAATGGGTTTTCGAGGTGCTCTGCTAAAAGACTTCATTCTCTGATATAAAGGAATATTTCATATATATATATATATATATATATATATATATATATATATATATATATAACGTATTAGATAATACATATTTTTATTCATATACTTATACATGTTTTTACTTATTTATTGCGCCTTTTTGCATTAAATTGTATATATTTATGTACTTATATTTACACTTATATTTATATTACGTCAACGGTCCTTTAGCAATATTTAGAGGATATTGCCTAAATTCTGTTCATCTTAAAACATGCAATACACTTTTTCCTAATTTTTCATCTTTTATGTGAGATAACAACCATCAAAGTTTCTGTATAAAGGTTTTCGATATTCGTCTTCAATGCCAACCACTGATATTCAATAGGATAGCTGCAACAGCAAATAAACAATAAGATTTTCAGTGTATAAAGCTGAAGTCAGATCGAGATCGAAAGTCGTATAAAAAGCGAAGCATCGAACAGCGTTGAAGAGCAGCTGATCGGCTATTCGCATCGCCTCTAAACATAATTTCATTTGACGACAAATTGTGCGAGAAGAGCATCGAAATCAGTCGCCGATGGGTGGCAACGCACTCATGCTGCATCGACGTCTTCGTTGAAGCCACAATTTCTTCTATACGGCTACCAGGTTCATTTCTTCTCGACTCTTACAGCTCAAACGGATCCACTGGGCATGTCTTGCTTTGGCAATTTTTTAAAACGTTTAAAATATCTAAAATATGGCTGAGTTATTATCATTTTCGATTAAAAAAGCCAACTAAATTTTTTATATTGTTCCATAGTCTTCTGTTCTTGCAGCTCATAATTCTCGAGAAATGACTTTTTCTTTAATTCCTTGTAACCATATGTGTTTACCCGTAAACGTGGGTGTAAGTATACTAACTGAAAGCATATACCTGCGATCTCAATTTTACATATGTTTATGTTACTCTTTTTGTCGAGTAATTTCATTTAACGGGCAACAGTAACTGTGGCTGTGGTGCAGTACATATTCCATCTTATACTTCATCTAAATTACAGCTAATTATATATTACCTATTATAAGCAGCTAAAGAGATGAGTTGGGAGTGTTATGCTAGAAGGTTAAGTGAAGCTGAAGCAGTTTAAGACAAATAGTGTAACCTTTAGAGACTTATTATATGAAGATTTAATTTGTACTTCTGCTCTTAATTTGCTCAGTTAATCTGCTTCTGCTCACATTTCAAGACATTTATACTAGTGGCATATAACAGATCGAAATGGGTGAGTTGAAATGAACGTTGCCTGATACTTGAATGTTTTGTGCTGTCTGTCTTCTGTTTTTGGCATTCCATAGGTGGTCGTGTCCGACGATACTTTGAAAGAGTTAGGAAGTAGTTCGGAGAGGTTTTGATCGGCATTTTAGCCAGCTGTGCTAAATTTTGATGAACCCTTCCTTCATTGACTCGTTCACATTCTTTCCTTTACTCTCTCGCTAACTATCAAATGCATCAAGTATCAGAGGATTGCTTCGTTGCTAGCTGCTGTGTAGTTGCTAATGCCTATTTCCGATCATATGAGCTGTATTCACATCAGCTTTCAAGAATTCGTCTATTCTTTTCATGTCCCCTATAATTAGTCTTCATATCTCATTATTATTTTCTGAACTCATTTTATAGATATGAGGTAAATGTTGTATATGTGCATATCTATCTTCCATTTACGTTTAGATCGTCTATGCTACGTGGCTAAAATGGAAGCAGAGAAAATATTGCAGTTTTAAAGCATTTTCAGGTTTTATTTCTGCCAAGCATTATTCAGATTAGCAGATCTTCAGCAACTAACTATATGATTTTGCTTTTAGGATTTCTAAATGTACGAGATAAGAGAGAGTTGTTACATTACTGAAATTTTTCTTTGGGAAATTTCATTTCAAATCGTTCCGGTCAATAGTGAATGTGCCTGGATTTCGGAGCGGATTTGAAAATGACAGTATTTTAGTCTAATCGTTCCATGGAATTAGATCCATGGAACGAAAATCGTTCATTGAAATTTTGAAATATACGTGCACAATAATAGAGAAGTTAGATAGTAATGTTTTTTCTAAAATCCTAATCTTTTTTCGTTTATTTTAGCATTTTATTACTTTAATTTATTAGTTATTATTAGCATTTATTTGTACTGTAAAAGTTGAAATTCGAGAATAATTTCTGCAACCAACTGAAATGAGGCAAAAATCCACATCTAATTTTTTGAAAATTTAAAAAGTGGACAATTTCATAGACGCCTCTTGATCATTTTTGCCTATTTTTGGCAATCATCTACCAGGTAGAGCGTGAAATGCACTTTTAAAAATGCTGCCAGCGCCTTTAGCACACTTTTTCCCCGCTTAACGTCTTTGTGCTTAGGTTGCTTTTTTATTTCTGCATTACGCCGACTCCACGTCTTTACATATGCGCATGTGCACTTTCGTCCGACCGTTTCACTTCACGAGAATCACAACAGTTTAGTTGATAAAGCTTAACTGATTTCGTTTACATATGCTTAACATAATTATAGCATATATGCAGCATGCTTATAGTCTGAATAATTATTTCTTATTATATGAGCCTATTGACTATATTTTGCACTTATACGCTGCCATTGCTATCGATCGGATATAGCCTAAGGGGGGAAGAATGCGGAGAGGATTGCAGTTGTACGGTGCGCGGTTTTGCCGTCTCATTCACTAAAACAATTAGCATGACCATTTGTACTTGCAGAGAATCCAACTATTGCAAGAAAACGCATGCACGGTTGCAATGAAAACGTTTCATAAAGATCAATTAATTGCAAATGGAATAAAATCATAGAAGAAAATGATCAGAAATTTTGCATTTATCTTGCAATTTGCGCTAATCAGATTGCAAAAAGATAAGGTTTCACTGAGAAGAAATTTGTAAAAATGTTCGAATCAGTCAAAATATAATGTATATTTATTACTTACATTCTTTTATTTGTTAATATTCGATGGAACTTGTTGGTCCGATAAGCGGAATTTATATTGTACGAATTCAATTGGTACGCATTTAAGCTTATTTTTGATCCGACATATCAATTTGTGAATGCAGCATACAGCATGGTAATAGTAGCCACATGACTCTATCAACTGCAAGAAACACAATTAATCATAATTAATTTTGCATAACTCTGATGGCTCAACAGCACAAAACTTGATGGGAAAAATGATTGAATTAGTTCTGTCAATGGAATCAACTAAATTATGTTCAATAGCTCTGCTCTTAAATTGTAACTGCAAGATCGTCAAATGGTAATTAGACATACATATGTAATAACAGGCTTAGCCTTGCCAAAATGCTATTTGCAAACACATATAACAATAAAAGTTTCTTCAAAGAAAAATTTATGCAGTTTTACATAAAAAATATCCGAAAATATTTTTCCAAGGTTATGTGTTAGAGGGCTAAAATGTGAGAATAACTTATACTATATTGAGATCAAATGCAAGAGCATATGTTCCACTAAATTCATCTTTAAATTTTTCCACTCTATGAACATCTATCAATCCATAATAAATATTCATTTGATCATATGACTGTTTGAACATACCTGAGCGTACAATAATAAAATATTGTAGCAAACGATTTAGAGAGCCCTACGTCAAAGGGAAATGGGACTCATTTCTGGTGCTGGCAATTTTCAGATGTTCGTTTAACTGAAGACTTCCTCGCCACTGCTTATATTCTCACAATTTCCTGCTCTCTTGCAATGAACAACAAAAGAGGTTGCCATCACTCGTAAAATCATTGTTGCAAACATTAGACTTTAATTTCGGTGATTATTTTATGCAGTCGCTAGTATAAGCAGAAAGTCAACTTGCATCAAAATTACTATAGATGAGAAATTGTGTATGGTGATTAACATATCCTTCTTTGAAAGTGGGAAAGTGATATCGTTTAAATTTTCATTTAATGCCTTCAGCGGCATTTTTTTCGAATTCACTTCATCATTATGAGGGATGAAATTCTGCAGAAATGATCATAGTTACAAGTGTGCCTATTTAAAAGTTGCCAGCAGTGAGTGCACTAATGCAAAGTAATCAAACAATTTAATTTAGTTCAATTCATGTAACCGGTTGGGAGTGGGCCTATGGATGTACATATAAATTTATGTGAATTTTGACATTTGATATAGATGACCACTTAATAATATTGTTTTAATATTCTCGGACTTGAAATATCCGTTTCCTTAACTACATAAACTATAACGACAAAATATCTTATCGGTTAGGGGTAGCCATATCTCAGCCAATGTGTATCACGCATCAGCTCAACGCACCACATAAGTTACGTCGCGCAAAAAAAAAAGAAAAAGAAAAAAATGTAGGAATCGCTTTGAAGCGAATAACCACAAAAACGTCAGATTGCTTCGTTGAGAGGGATGTGCTGATGAGTCGACAATCAATCATCTTGGATTTCTAAAGGTTCCAGTGGGTAACCGAACAGGTAAATGGGTGTTTGATAAATGAAAACAATTTAAGTCAGTTTCTAAATTCATTTCGACTAGCACAATTAAATATTCAATAGGATTCTATTCAATAATCCTAATGAGGATTTTTCGATAAGCCTGAAAATATACCACTATTATTTCGTTAAAATACACAAATAACTATATATATGTGTAAATAAACATATAAATGAACAAATAACGACAGAAAGCGGGTCACGCTTTTTTGATTTCTAAACTCTCATTTCGCATATCTCATCACTACTTTCTGCTGCATATATAACACGAGAGGCACCACTTTATCACCACATCATTAAAACTGGAAATGTTATTTTCAGAGGGAAGGGTTGATGAGAGATGTGGAGGTGGGGACGTTTGGTTCAAGGACATTCCTTGTGGATGTTTACGATTGGGCGAACCACCCAATTTTTGTTTAGCACTATTTCAGCTTTGCATTGAGCCTTAAAAATGCCAACAATCTTGTGTTTTCACGAACTCTCACAGATGTATTTGCAGCTTTTGTTAAATTTCTTAGTTGAACGTTGAGAATGCTCCCCATTAAGAAGGCATTCCCTGAACTATGACCTTCAAATCTGATTGACCTTATCATTTTAAGCATCGGAAGTTGAATCCTTCCTTCTTCTAACAATCTCTTATTCAAATTTCATTATTTATACTGAATAATGAAGGAATAAAGTGGGAACCGAGAAGTCTCAAAACTTGATCTCATTTCCCTTAGCACGCCTACCTGGAAATGTTAGGAATTCATACCCTCAAGCTGCAGTAATCTATAAACGATGGTAAATTTTAGATGAAAATCTATATAATTTGCATTCACGTAAATGATCATATATCGTAGAAGTGATGTTAATACCCATTTAATATAGAAAAATGAATGAAATATTCTGAATTTATTTCGCAAAATTATTGGAGTTTTTTGTGGTTTTCTAAATCGTTTTCAGATGTTTGAAAAAAATTCTTCGCAAAAGAATGTCATGAACAGAAGAAAACGATTTTTTATATTTTTCTTTTTTACTGAGAGAAGGAACTTTGGGAATTTTCGAATAGCGGAACAAGAAACGAGCAATAGTTGGTGGCTCACACATTCGCCGAAATAATTGTTTCCGTTTCCTGATGGAGAAAAAAAGTGAAGAAAAATGGGGAATCGAAATGTTGCTAAGCCTCTCGGGAATTGAAAGTTGCATTTCCTGAAGAAATTGTAATATACATCGCGCTTCGCTGGAATCATTTTTTCACATGGATAGAAAAATCGCCGAATAAAATATTTATTGGTTCCTTTTTTTGCGATCGAAGAATTTTATGGAGAAGAATTGAGTAATTTGAAAAGCTCTGATGGAATTTTAAGAGAAATTTGGTGCTATGATGATGAAAATTATATTTGTAGTTTGCAAAAAAGCTTAATCACTTTAGCGGCTGAAATTTTAGGTTGCAATTTCTAGGCTATAATCTGATATTTATAGTTGTCACTCTTACTGCGGAATTTTGGTGGACTGTTTTAATGGGTGGCAATAAATTTACAATATATAGAAGAAATATTCTTAATATCAGTATACTTGGCAATTTTTCTCGTTGTTAGGTATCATAAAAAATATTGTAACCTTATCTAAATTCCTTCCAGGATGAGCTCTCCATCGGGGCTTCTCTTGACCGTGTTTATGCTGCTAATCGAAAATAGCAACTCTTCGACTGAGGAGCGTGCTAAATGCAGCGCGTTCACTGAGCAAGCTGTCTCGAAATGTATGAAGGTACTGTTTAAGAAGTTAATTAGAGCTGCATGAAATCGTTACTTGAATAAACAAATATCCAAATATGTAAGCATAATACTTAATTGAAATTAATTGATTCAACCAGTTATCAATCTTAAAGCTTATTTCATGTTGCATTATATTGTAACGCTGAATGATCACATAGTATTCACGCATAGTTTGGAGGCTGACATAGGCGAGAATTCTATATGTTGAAATGCCTTAGCAAATTCCATGTGGATTTCTTTAAATGATTTTCAAAATACGATGATATTGACGCCTCAGTGTGAGTCGATAGCATGTTTTAATGGTGTATAGTTGCAGCTGGCAGCAAATAAACTAAAGCTTCAGATATCAGAGCCTCTGATAACGTTCAGTTTGTGCCAATGTTTTTTAGACCGAGAAAACACATACGGTCTGCGTAATAGTAATTGTAAGTATAGAGTAGATCGTGATGCAATACCTGCACAGTTTAAAACTGTGAACTCCTGCCCATGTATGGCTATCGTACACTTTTGCACATAAATTTTGAGTTTAGTCTGTAATGAAATTTGATCATAATGAACTTAAAAATAAGGATTGGTGAATTTGATCGACACTACATCAGCACATTCATCATCACCTCTCATGCGGTAGACCATCTACTAGTGGGATATCAAAAAAACGTTAATGAATGGTTTACTACATATCTCTCCAATTTTCGTATGAAATTCTTTTCTTTGCCAAGAAATTCCAATTTATTCTTGAGGATTCGCGTTGCTAAAAGTTATTAGTTGAAATCATCTTCTCGCCAAGAAAACGGGCTTGTCATGTCTCTAAAATTCCAAATTTTATTGCGAAAATTCCAATCTGTTGAATTTTCCAAGAATTTTCTTCATACACCAGAAAATACGTTCTACAACATAGAAACTTGCAGTGGATTGCGATAGTTATGAACAAAGTTTTTTCAGCCAATGTTGGATTATGCTGGCAAATTGCAGTCTGAAGCGGGTGATATGCAATTCCCTGTTCAGGGATCTGATATATTCCAAAAACTTTGCAGAATATATCTGGAATTTAAGGTTTGTCATATTTACTAATGCGAATTTTTCTTAAACATATAACTATCAAGCAGAAATAAGTGAAATGTGATGCATTGCTATTTATAAACACTAAGGAATATTAAAAATTAGTTTCTGAGCACATTTATAAATATAAACACTAAAACTAACATTTATACGTGAAAGCATTTATGGGTTAAGAGCGCGAGCGAAATTATCAACCATGGAAACGTTGTATTACCCAACTAACACTCAACGGACGATAACAAGTCATATATTTTATATTTAGTGTAATATGTAGAACATTATGAATTTAGTGGGACATTCCGGATATTCACTTCTCCTAAGTAAATACGGACATCTGCTTCCTAATTTAAACAAGGATCAGTGGCCCTAATTCAATGCTGTTGCGTGATAACAGGAAAAAAGTCAAGCAATATATAGCATTACATCTACACTACTTGTACTGATAGTGATCTTTTTGATCTCAGTCAATCGATCAGCATTTCACTTTGCTGAATTAGGTGATCTATGAAGCGATCCAACATATACAGTTAATGAATTTGTAATTAGCGATAAAAAATATTAAATTTACTTCACTTTATTCACCATGAATAAATCGCTCTTCATATCGTTTTCGCGGTCGAAAAGAACTTACCTCACCTTAATTTTTCCATCACCTCCACATATTTTCATTATCAAACTGGGGGCGGTACAAGGATACTGCATACTAGCATTGTACAGTTTGCAAACATGTTTATAAAATATGGTTATAATTATATAAACTTAAGTCTAAAAACAATTATATATATATATATATATATATATATTTATTTATTTATTTATTTATTTATTTATTTGCTGTGCTTGTTTAAGGAATGTACACGTGATGTTAATTGTGCTAGCCTCTCAGTGGATGCAGTCGATGCAAGCTATGGCTATATGTGTGGAACTGGGTATAAACTTTTCGAAAAGCACGCCATGTGCTTTGCCGAAGTGTGTTTTTCAATTATTCGTCATTTTGATGCAGCTTTAGTGTTGCACATTCATGATCTTGGTATTCGGATTCAATATATATATGTTTTCATTCCCTTAACATTCTTTGAAAACTTATCTTATATGAGCCAATTTTTCCAGAATTTCAGTGTCATTGAAATTTTTATGCATTAGTGAAATTGCGACATTAGGCGATTTTGACCATAAATGTCAAACGGTGGCTGCCGTGGCTACAGCAGACTAAGGAGGACGATTTGAAAGTGCAAGGAGAATGAGAATGACAGTTTTATTACGGCTGAAGTATTGGTATCTATCCAATAGAGATACTGGTATCCATCCAATATCTATCCCGAGTTAAGTAAGTGGAAATATGAGTAGGTTTATCCGAAAAAGGAAGACCTCATGCCTAACTCATTTTTGCTTTCCTATTTTTTGCCTTCCCTATCTCATTGCGTTTTCCTATCACTTCATTTCGCTTATTTCCCCTTTTCAACTATCAGATTTCAGCTCTCTACAGATAGCATAGTTATAGTGCGTCTTAGCTAATGCCTCTAAGCATCTTGAGAATAAAACAGGGAATGCTTTATCATATTTGATTCATTCACTTTTGAAGTATTCATAAAAGATCACCTTAAATGATATTTACAAGCATTTAATAATGATCTGATCGATTAGTTAATAGTCGTCATTGCTTCATATCGCCAAAAAGCTTATAGAAATAGGGAAATAATCCCAATCAGATATCACAATACCTAGAATGATATCGGCTAATGGGAAATATGAAACGTTCAGATGCTGTTTTTCCTCTTCGCGGAAAACTAGACGATTTTCTTTGAAGAGTTTACCTTTCAAAGTAAGAAAAGCTCAATAAAAGTAGTCTACATCTCAGTTCTCTGGGAAATGTTTGAGGGAACGCTGTAATTTCAGGTGGAAGCACAAAAAGATTATGTGAAATGCAAAGTGGCAGCAAGTCAAGCGATATCGGATTCACAAAAACTTAAAGGACACGATAATAATCAGCTATATTTCAAAGTAGATCTTTTTCTTTTGAAGCATAAAAATTTTTTCATTTTACTTTCAATTTTGAGTAAACCCAAATTTGCTATATATGTAATACCGCCAGTATTTATATTATCATTTCAATGTTTTGTTTTCTTTACCCTTTCTCGTAGTTGGAATGCACTCACCTCTTCAAAAGACATATCCTGAAAAGTTTCCACAGTATTCTTTCAGCCAAATTTCCGGAATCCTATAACTGCGACTAAAGCCTTTAACGCGCAGTTGAACCATTTCGATTTGCATATTACTGTCGCTTTTAGCTGTTGAATGTCTATGCGCCGAAAGTGCAGCTTTGTAAGCTCAGTCTTGCTGTTCACATTTATAAACTTTTGTATATTTGCCCATTTTAGAATGTTGAAATAAAATAACGAATAAATAAGATAAGAATTATTTCACAGTATCAAAGTTTCATATCGAATCGGTTTTTTTTCGTGTTCTATTGGATCATTTGCTTAGAAAGAATCGTTTCACGGATTTTTCTTTCGACAAAATCATCTCTTCTT
This sequence comes from Parascaris univalens, assembly GCA_037576465.1. Classification (NCBI taxonomy): domain Eukaryota; kingdom Metazoa; phylum Nematoda; class Chromadorea; order Rhabditida; family Ascarididae; genus Parascaris; species Parascaris univalens. Next base: position 190,259,741 of record CM075173.1, on the reverse strand, counting down.
TATCCTGATCTTTGTTGGATTGTTTTCATTTTTTTGCTTAACCGACTTCTAGTTATGCCAAAAAATGAGTTTTAAAGGTATTTACCTCAATCTTAAATGATTGGAGAGCTTAGATTACAGCTGCTCTTTTTCTAATTTTCTCGTTACCGACTTATACAAAAATCACATCACACTTTGGCGACAAAAAGCGACACATCCACGTCGTTTGAATGACACATGGATTCCTATCTGTGCCGTCAGTAACTTTTTTTACTGTTATATTCTACCATCGATAGTTTCCATCTATTATTTGTCTATACTACGCAAATTTGCTCCTATCTCTAGTGTTCACATACCTAAACCTTTGCCATTCATACCTTGCATATTTGTCATTTGCTTACACAATTACTTTCTAGTGCATTATTGTGTTACTGGAAGCTTAAAAGTAATAAGCCATGGTCAACATAATATTTTAGACTTTATTATGTGTCCTTTGTTTCATTTTTGTCATTCATCGTGTTGTTTTATCTTTATTGACGGAATAATTTTATACACTTTAGTTGATAAATGTTAAATGAAAATCCACTAGGGCGAATGTTCTTCATTTTATCCATGCATTGAGTATCTATTCTGAGAATGACGTTAGGGAATAAGAGAATACATCGAATATCAACGAATTTAAAAAATCGCAAACGAAGAAAAGAGTGCATAAATGAGAAAGAGACATTCGAATTAGAAGAGATCGTTTGATTCGACTCTCCAATTGCTAAGAAGAAATTACATCAAGTATATTCCATCACTGCAATTAATCACCCCACAAAAGAACCATATGAAAAGGTGAGCTGAATGTAGGTGAAACTATCTTAGCAATTTCGATGATGAACACTCTAAAAGCGACGAGGAAAAGTTGATGGATTCCAGTAGAATCTATTATTTTACTTTCCTTTTTACTTATTAATTTGTTGCATTGTTGAGGCATTGTGCTCGATAATGGACGACTATCTCAGATGCAGCCACCCAATCATTAATCGACATTGTGGAACCGAAGCATGGGATCTAGTAACTACGGTTAATATCTTTTCAATTTTATTAGCAACCAATTAAACCTTATATATATATATATATATATATATATATATATATATATATATATATATATATATATATATATATATATATATATATATATATGGGGGGTAGGGACACATTCATTGCCATAGCTTTTGATATATGAGCTTACACATATAAGTGACTGTATAGTCATCTTTAGCATATTTTCCGCTCATCGACACTTATTTTTCAATAAAGTGCGAGAAGATAGCTGAAAGTGGAATAGTCTTAGCATCTTTTTGTGTCAGCGCGTTGTTACTATTTATATACATATTATTTTTCACACTTCACGCTCACAAAGATTTGCCTCGCGACGATTTAGAAGTTATTTTAGCTGTTTTCGTCTTTATAATTCATTCGGTGATTTCTATAGAAACTTCATTATTAACTCATTGATTTCCATTTGTTTTCTCATTTCTTTAATCACAGCTTTGAATAAAATATATAACGCAATAAACAATGAGAAGACTTTACCAAAGGCGGTTATTTCTGCTAAAGTGGGTAGTTTAACGATAACTATGGTTGGATGAGACTGAAGTTTCGAGCCGAATGACGAGTGAGAGGGGTTGGAATTTAAGATCATTTAGAAATTCTTCAAGGCAGCAATATTGCCTAAATCCCATAAGAATAGCTGTTGATGTTCTTCACTACGAAAAAATAAAAGCATTTCCCGTGGTTTTTAATGTTATTTGTTATCATTCGGAGTGTAATTAGGAAAGAAATAATTGAAATTTTTTCAGATTAGAGTAATTTCTAATATTCAACTAATTAATTGCAAAAAATTTTTTTACAGTTTTGGTTTTACTTATGTGATGAGCATTTTTTTCAGTAAATTTTCGCTGTTTTTAGGTGACAACCGATAGCCTTCGAGTAACAATGCCAACTTGTGATATGCACAATGCGTTACTGTAGATACAGTACCCAACACAATAAATAATTATACGGTCAACAAAGAAGCAAAATCTCCACTCACTCAACTATAGGAATGATACTCATAATTGATTATACGAATATTTCCATTCTCTAATCGGTGTTATCAAAGAAATAGGCAAATATTATCATTTGACACTAACAAACGAAATCATTTTCTTAACGAATGGAAAGATTTAATGGGAATTATTTTGCTTCGAACGTTTTCTTAGGAGATCTCCGTCTCCTATTAACAAGAAAAGATTTGATACTTTCTGAAATTGGAAGTTGAAAAAGAAATTATTTCATGACTTCTCAACGAATATTTGCAAGATATTTTCGATATTTGAAAAAATTTTCTATTTCAGAATTTTTCAAAAAAAAAATGGAAAATTTCTCATATATTTTTTTGCCATTATTAATTTTTTTAGTATCATAATGCTTCTCTTTTTTTAAAGGAGGAGATGCCCTCAGAATAAATGAAGTCAAATTTTAGTGAAATGAGATATCGACGATTTTCACTTTCAGAAATGATCTCTGCGTCTTAGTTATATGTCAATCACGGTTGCTTTCCACTGCTTATGCCATTAATGGTTCTCTTCAGAGAACATTATTGTAAGAATATATCATCACTTAGCTCATCTGATGTAAAAGCTTAGCTCACAGTAACGTTGAAACGAAAAACGTACGTCTAATGTGATTTGTCGACTTGAGTATTTACACCGCAACGAAAAGTAGCAACTAGAGCAGTCAACAGTACATCATGCATTCGAATAAACTAGCGCTGTTGGATGACGAATAAATATTGCGTCGAATTATTCAGTTTTTTATTTCGACCTTATTTGAGTTGATTTTTGTTGAACGCATCCAGAAATTGCTAGCAGTTTTGGGTCATCAAATAAGGCGTTAATTTAGCATGAATGGATCCGCATAACCATAAGAAATCAAAGCTACTTTCTTGTTGATGTTCTATGTTCTACTGATCTTAGCTGCGTTACTCTGAAGATCCCTCATTCTTTCACAAATTGTCCACACAAGAAGATGCAGTGATATATATCGACGTCATTAATAACGGTCACAGGTAAAGGTAAAATGAATTTGGCGGATGAGATGTCATGAAAAGAAACAAAGTACAAAAGGCATGCGTTTGTGTATCTTCGTCTCTTCATTTGAAGCGACAGGCATTTTACATTTAGACATTGCTGTGATGCTGGTAGCACTCGACGACTATCCGCCTCCCCATTCGATGTGTATGACATACAGTTGATTCGATTTCATCGCATACTTCACATGGATGCTCAGATGCAGTTGGCACTAAAAATATACTTCTAGTTAATATGTATTTCTCAAAAATTAAGATTTTCTGTTCTCATAAAAATTTAGCTCCTATTTTTGGCAACCGTTGTTCCAAAAAATCCTACTCAAAAAGTTAGGGAACACCGAACGACTGTAGAATCCCGTTCCTAAGCTGAATACATGAAACAAAGTTAAAACGCTCTAAATGAAAGTGACTTGTCCACACAATTGATGGACTGCTGAAATCGGCCCCTCCTCCTTTTTGGCAGTTCGCGGAACACATTCTCTTTAGGGAGACATCCACTTGCAACAAGAAATCTCAAGAATAAATTGCTCTCTATACGGAAATGAGTTGCAGTATGATTTTCTTAATAACTGCGAAAAACTCTAATCCTCGAAGCATTTGGTTGGTGATACATCAGGTTTATATGGGAACAAGTGATAGCGTTTTTCATCATATCGAAAATTCTGATTATTTACTGTTATGCACGTCGAAAATAGAATGTAATATCAACAGATGTTTACGATTGGCTAAATCTCGTATATTTCAACTAATTTGGGCGGATATTTACGACAACATCTAGATGAATTATGTAATCTAAGGAACTCTTATCAGCCCTATCAGTCATTGAACTTAGGTATATCTATCTGTCCAAAGGTGTTATCAATAGTCTATCAGTGAGATCCGGAATTTAATCAGCGACGAGAACTCACATCATCTAGTTAACAATTTGCAGTAACCGGTTGGATTCTGTTAATTTTTTAAATAAATTGGAAGAATTTTCCGTAAGTTATGTGCCGATATTTTATGATATGGATTTGAACTGCTGATGTGAATGTGACATGAAAATTAATTTAATAATGAGAGCGCATCATTCGTTTAATAGAGGGGAAAGATCAATGCAGTTACACTTTCGCGTACATGCTGTAAAATATTCGATTGTAAAATACTGCAGAGGCGTCATGTTCAACGTTCATTTTATAGATAAATATTAAAGTAGAACATCCTTTCTAACTGCACGTTCCATTATTGCGCAGAGTGAACGATATAAACTTGCTGATCATCGATTATCAGTTAGGTAATCCGTAAAAGTAAATACAGATATGAAATAGCCCAGAAGGAAAGATAAACGTTTACCTTCATAGATAGTCTTTGAGAAATGTTGTTTTGTGCTCACTAAGGCAGCAAATAATACCTGAAAATAAAAAGGAAAAGAAAAAAAGTAAAATACAGGCGAATAAATTCAGCCTTAAAATATGCAAACTCGGAATAATTAAAAGAGCTTGAGGATTTAAGCTGATTGAATCGATGATAAGCAGCTAATCCTCTAAACAGCTCTCTACATAAAATAAGGTCAGCTCTGTGATTGCTATCGCTCTGTGTCGATATAATTCTTTGAATTTCGGTTTTTTTAAAAACAGATAAACACTGAAATATGGAATATTTTGGAATAACTTACACAGCATAATAATAGATGAGTCCTCATAAGTCCTGAAAAAATTTCTTGATGAAAATGCTGAGAAAATTGCAACAAAACTTTTCAAATGTCCACAGTTCCATTGAAGCTTAATTAAAGAAACCAATAATAAATTCTGAGTTTGTCAGAGATTAATAAGAAAATCAAGTGAGCAAAAGTGGGCACCTACTCACCACAAACACATAAGAAATATAAGCAATTTTCGGCGTTAGCTTCACATTTGTTACATCATCGATGATGCGATGAACAATAATACAATGAATCATCGAGAAACAGACATCAACAGCATTAAAGAATATCACTCTTAATACATTTCTCCAGTTGAGTACAATCATAGCTCGCATTTCGTAAGAGAATAAGGTTAAAAATAGGGAGGAGAGGGGAAGGGGGAGGGGTGACAGATGAAGAAATGCGCTAAACTCAGCTGGTAGAAATCTCCTCCAATTCAACTCATATTGCAGGAAATAAAGGGAAAATCATGCAAAAATAAAGGGAAAATCATAGATGCAACCCCATTAATGAAACCATGAAATTATGGAGATTTAATATCCATTTCCATCATTGGTTGAAATTCATGCATATAATTAGTTAAATTTATATGTGAATTTCATATTGTTTGTATTTAATTTATATAGCGACATTAATTTTTCCATGACGAATTATGTTTGATTGAATTTAATTTCAAAACTCAAACAACATAAGAATTATGGTATTTGAAATATTTGGTAAGAATTAGGCGATTTGACATCAAAATTTGGTTGAGATGAATGGAAGTTTCGATAGAAAGTGAAAATTTTTAGTAGAAACTGGAAAAATTGGAAACACCTGCGGAAAAAAGTCTAAAGGAAACTCAGAGAGGCGGCAACATCAGAAAAATATTATCGGTGATGACGCAAACAGAACGAGACGCCATTTCCTCATCATCGACACGCGGTGGCTTGAAAAATAGCAAATTTTTATATTCAATATATTTGAAAATTAAGAGTGGCGCAATAAAAATTACTGAAAAAAGTCTTTAGAGGAAATTTCACTAACTATAATGCTTATAAAAATCTCTCGATATTTATTAATTATTCTATTTAAGAGAAACTAAATTATTTAAAGAAATGTATTGATCCATCAGTTCTCAGCTACTGGTTATACATCATACTTTGCAGGTTAATTTTTCTATCACAAAAAAAACCTCAAACACATTTTTTGCAACATCCATGACGGGCAATTTGATATAGTTTGATGTTTTGATGTAATATCTGAGAACACTTTATTAGGGCAAGAAGTATATAGATAAAGAAATAAACGACCCCGAGAAATATAGTTGTGGTCATAATTCGAAATCGGTTTGAAATAACGATAATAAAAATGAAAAATATATTAATAAAACGATATTAAAGCGCCATTTTGGGGGAAAATATGGACAAACGCCGTTTCCTTGGACGGTGTCGAGTGAATGCGCGCAGGTCGTGAATCGTGAAAAAAGTAGGTGAATAATTAATCTTGGCAAAAGCAAAAACTAATTAACTAATTTCGTAAGACTAAACTCGCAATAAGACAAAATATCTATGTGTTGTTGCGGTTGAAGTTTATTTTATTTTCAGATTACACTGAAATTGATTTGAACATTGGCAGTTCCAGTTTCAAGCTCACAGAAAAGAGCTTTCAGGGCGGGGTTGTTTTTTAAATCGTGAATTTAACAAAATCTCTGTTGAGAATGTTCGGGAAGCAGATGAACAAAACGTAAACACATATATGGCAGTAGCATTCATATTTTTAACGATGACTTAAACGAGCAATTTTATTGGATGACAAGATTTCAAATGCTATTATGACCGAAATGTGACGTTTGGAAGCCAACCCTCTATTACATTAGCCGAGGATGTATGTTTTATGATATATGCAGCTGTTTGATCTGCCATCACTGACCTAAAAGCACTGTGTCCATTTCAAATGCCTCAAGCAAGCAAGATTTTTTCTCATCGCTCCCATATAACACTCTCGTCCCAGTCCATCCCCATGTACCTCTCATCTACTTATCATTTCTTTACAAAAGCTTTTGGTAATTTTCTCGAATTTTGGCACATCTTCACGTCATCATTTAGCGAATGAAATTGTCTAAAATGTCTTTATTCAATGTCCTTGCCGTCAGATATTCACAGCTGCAATCTATCGCTGAATCCTTGAATGACGACTATTGCTAAATTCCTTGAATGACGACTATCTATATAGAGAGGCAACTGTTTAATTTTTTCAATATTGCGGCAAGCATCGAAGGCTTAGGAGATGAAATGTTACGAGGAGGAAGTTATTTCACAATTTATTCGTGGTGGAGAATGTTGATTATAAAAAAGATGCTTTTGAAATACAATACATTTAAATCCACCTCAGTCATAGATGCTGTAATGTTGAATCAATGATTGGCACGAATGTGCAAATAAAACATTTTTGCTTATACATGCATCAATATGCAAATCTAAACTCACATTGATGAAAATATGAAGAAATTTTTATGGCCAAACTTAAAAATTAGATTCCTTATCGTCACTGATTTATTCATCTCATCCTCCCATTCCCCTCCCCAATCCTGTGCTCCTACTTTCCATCACCTCATTTAACATTCCTCTCAAGCTTTAGAACCCCAAAGTTCTGAGAACCATATCAACTGCAGTTGCAATTTTAGATCATTTCCAGAGTTTTAGTCTCCCAGTCTACTGGTTCCACTCATAAGTGCAATTTCCAAATCTGCAAAGTATTCTCGCTAAGTGTCGTTGCACCTGAGCAATTTTCTCGTTTTCTTACTTGCACTGTTGATATTACTCGTTTTCTTACTGTGCAGTGAAATGAATCTCTTTAATTTTTTTCTCCTATGTGAATCGATGTGCATACTTTCCCTTCGAAAGTAACGAAATTGAAAGAATTGTTAGCAGCAGTACCCTCAAAGCAAAATCGTTTTTGTCCCTCATTGAAAGCACGACGAAATGAAACTTCTCCACGTCCTCCCCCACGCCTCCCCTCCCTTGGAATTTTGAACTTGATGAATCCTGGGGGTTCCAATGTTTGTCTCATGGCTTCAGATATGAGTGAAACTGCTAAGAATTCAATTGCTTGTAGTTGGAAACAGTAGGAATGGTAACTCATATAATTTTAATTATGATAATTTTTTTGGCAAATGAAAAGTATTCAAGGTTTTATAGACGAACACAAGAGGGAAACTACTACAAAAATCAACGATATCAACATAGCCGTCGTATAAAATCGATGTTGACTTATATTGAAAATATTCATTTAAGAGAAGGAAAACTGGTATGCGATAGTTGAGGCGAAAATTGCATTCACGTAAGCTGTCTTTCATATATTTATTCTCTAATGTATTGCAAATTTATTGTTTCATTTTATTTTTATTTCTTAGTGTTTATTTTGTGTTTAATTTTATTCACTCTATTAATTTTCTTTTCTGACAGTTTCAATGTCAAGGCCAATTCAGTTTATTTTTGCAGTTTTCTGAATACTTTCGTTGCTTTAATGATTATTCAATAACATATATAAATTCCGTATGATTGATTATTCACGAGGCTATCGCGTATATTCGATATGCGATCATCGATTTAGAGGTAATGTTCTTTGGAAGTTCGCTGCGAATCTGCGCCTTTTGGCGATTCTAATCAGTCGAACTTAACTATGATCATGAGGAAAAAATTGCAGTTCATTTTAATTTTTTATGAAATTTTCCTCACTCTCTTTTTCGTTTACACTGCATCAACGATTGATGGATCGGAAGTGTCCATTTACAACAGACAAGACTATAATGAAAACTGTTTGAGATAGCAGCCGAATTGTGGAGTCTATCAAGTTATTTCCAACTGACTGATAGGCACCACAATTGGAGAGAGATTTCACTTCAAATATCTTCTTCATTTCCGGCGGCGAGTGAAAAGCTACTCATACTTTAATCTTTTAAAAATAAAAGTAAATAAAAAAACGTTCTTTTAAATAAAATTGTGCAAACGTCTTCAATTACGAAAATTTTTTTGAATCTTTGATCACATATTCTCAAAAAAAAGCGGAATTCTTTAAGGGCATACATCTATGTGCATAAATGAACGACATGAAATCACCGCTACAAGTTGCTCCAAATAATGGCACAATTAGCAGCTAAAGAAATATTTTTCTATATGAAATAAGGATGAGAAGTTTCGTTTTTTGTGATGGAAGCAGTGACGTTGTCGTTCAACAAGATCCATACATGAAATGGCTGCTTATGTAAAGTGGTTCACTTAATATGACCATATCGTCGAAGTGTTACATTCACTTAGCTGATGGTGATTTGATTACAGAATCTGGCAACTGGCCTGAAATTTTCATATGTTCAATTGCAAAATCAATTTTCCAACGTTACATAAATGCACAAATTTGCTAAGCTCAGTTTTAGTACCGTGAAGAAGTTGTAGACAAGACCAGCTAACGGGTAGAAATTATTAGCTGTATGGAAAATTTATGGTATTTTGGAACTTTCTTGATATTAACAATTGAGAAAAAGCTTGGATTTAAAATATTGCATATCAGTGTGAATGATCCGAAAGCCTATCTCGATGAACTCTGGAAAATATGATTTTAAAATTTAGTTCGCTGCGATGAATAACATTTTTATTTTAGATAAATAATTTACGAGATCGCTTATGCTATTCGTTCATGATATTATTTGAACAAACCCTTATCTGATAGGGTATCTATTTTATATTTAACGTCACATGTAGCAGACAATCTGGAATTACTGTAGTTGAAATGGTAAAAAGAGTAAAGCAGTCGATGATTCACATTCGATTAAATTGAGCAGAAATCATGTGAGAACGAACTCGGAGCCTATTTGCCATTGATAATTCAAACGGGATTCTAATATATACTGAAAACCACAACTCTTTTACCCCAAAATATAAGAATATTTCGCTGAAAAATGCAAAAAATAGAGGAACATTTGAAGACAGCTTATTTACTGGAATATTTTCTACTAAATTCGTTGATTAACTTGATTCATAAAATTCTCCATGAGAGTTTTTTTTATTTGAAACGACAATGAAAATTCCATATTTCAAATAATAGAATAGCACTTATTTCTGAAACTGTACTAAATCCTTTTGCTTGAACAGTGCAAAACAACAGCTTCAATAATACTTTCGGTGGAAATTTGAAGAAATCGAAAGCAAAATTTGCAAAAAGGGAATAATTTTTGTGGTTACCAGTGGATCGGAAACGAAAATATGAAAAATACGAGAAAAAAAACTTACACTGCTCCAGCTCTAACAGCACATTGGCATAATGATCGTACCACTTGAGTGGTTAATACACCACTATTTACTGCGCAATTTTTAATTGTCCGTGCAATGACGCTGTCAGAAGGCAAATCAAGACCACAGCTTTAAAAAATTCCACTTATCACCTCAAGCATTCATTAAAAAAAGGAAATAAAAGAAAGAAAATTAATTGAATAAATGCACTAAAGATTTCCATAGGTTTTCAGAAATTTCTAAACTTTTTTTTTCAGTATCTCTTCTCACTATAATTAACAACAATTTTTAAACGCTATGAGAGTCTCAAAAATCGAAATAATTCAGTAAAAAATTATCTCAATTAAAGTGAATTTTTTTTTCATTATGATTAAAGGCGTTATGGTGAAATTTTATTTGCGTAACCATTCTGAATCAAAAAAAAAAACAAACAAAATAAATAAATATTAATTGAAAAGAGTTTTACTTATTTGATATTTTCGGAATATATTTTTGTGTATTTTTCTCGAAATGCGAAATGCGAAATGATATTAATTCGTATATGAATGTTGAATAAAATCGAATTCTCAGATTTCAATTCAAATGCTTACTTTGCCTTTTTCACGCAATCATTCGATTGCTTCTCGACGCATTTCTGAACACAACTCGCATATTTACGCCCAGCACCAACGTATTTCGATGCTTGAGATGTTAATCCTGCAATAATGAACGTCGTTTTAGTTATTCAACAGGGTGTTTAAGCTGCTATCTGCTTTGCTTCAGAAATCCACTAAAACGTTAGATATTGTAGACGAACGTTAAAGCATTATGAAGAATTGACTTGTGCAGTGATTATCATCGTGTGGAAAATGTTCGTCGAAAATTTTTTCATCTACACTTCACTATGGCAATTAAATCGGCTATGAGATATAAAATATATTTCGATATTCGATTAAATATATAGTAATATTTGCTGAAAAGAAAACGTTAATTGAGAAAAATTGCCCTCTCAAATTAATTCCTATGAGTGTTATTGCTATTATTTATTGCTTTCTTCGAATTTGTTTTAAGGTTGTTTTTTTTGTTGCAAGAGAGAGAACGTAACTCAGAAGAGTGCAGAAGAACGATGAAGATAATAAGACTCAAAAAAGAATTTTGGTTGTATTGACTACAGCAAATTATAAGGATACAATCCTTTCAATATATATCCTTGTAGACCTATCTGTTTACATTGATGTGGTAAAAATTCGAAAGGGGGCCACCCATAAAAAATGTGTCTTTCATATAATTCTCAGAATATCACCAATGATTCTAAGATGAGCGATAAGAACTTGAAATGGTCCAAAAAGAAGCTTTAAAAAAGACCATTTACTGCAATCATGCTGTTAATTTCGTTCATGATGGCGATTTCGATTCCGGCTGCATAACGTTTCGGTATCATTCTATTCGTCCGTGTATTTGAGCACCTGTTCGGTTAGACATTATTTTATTATTCTTTGTAAACAATGCAGAAGATTTTATGGAATAGACACATGCGTATTTCGCGTGGATATTAATTCTGATCAACCTAAATCTTCATATCAGTCTACACTTATGTTTTATTCAATTTGATAATAAGGAGAAGTATTGGGAGGCCTTTATGTACGGAACCCCAATAGTGAAAGTTCTGTTATGAACACTTTGCCTTTGGTACTCAGCGCGTCTGCTGCGTTATACGCGCAAAAGAGTCGAAAAGACTATCGGAATAAATATTGGCTAATGATTGTAAGTTGGGCGTTAGCTCAGTTGGTAGAAAATTTGGTGGTGAGTGTAACGCCTTGATGAGTGTAATACCCTGATGAGTGTAATCCCTCAATCTTCAAGAATTAAACTAATATGGTTACTCTATTTCATCTTCAAAATTACAAAAGTTAACTATTTAGAATAAAAGAATCTTAACGCTAAAAGAACGAGCAATTATTAACTTCGAGTACCAAAAATGAACGGAACGTTTTTTTGAGTTGTTGAAAGATTCGTTAACGTTGAATCGGTGGCTAACTTACGAGTTACCGAACGCGTTGATCGAGCATTGCATTGCTCTTTCAATCTGTGATCGATATTGCATGATGCAACCTCGTAGAACTTGATAACTGATACCAGCACTTCTAGCGTGCTTCTGAAAAATGCTATGAAATTCATTGTTTCACTGAGTGAACGCACTTTACTATGCTATGTTACTAACAAATTTCAAAGGATTACCTCAAAAATATTGAATTTTTGTATTTTCTGACATTTGACAAGCAATTAGCGGCCAAATATTGCATCGAGTTTTTAAAAAAATGCTAAAAAAAGAAACTCCAAATTTAATTGCGCCTTAGAAATGCGAATGCTACAAAACGAAATTTCTAAATTGTTGAAGGGTGGACAATTGGATTATTATAATATTAGCAGAAAGTGTAAAATTTTCGCGAACTCAGTTTGCCACAATGCAAAAAAATACTATCACTGTGAAGCTTCGACTTTGATAAAGTGTATACCTATAAAATATGTATACCTATACCATAGAGCTGTTGAAGTGTCCACTAAAATTCAACGGGTTATGTATTAATCAAAATCCATAAGCCTTTTTATATATTCTATTTCTACAGATGTCAGTTGATTCATCTGTCAGCGATTGGTAAACGTTTATGGACGATTAAATAGGCTAATGATTCGGCCATCGATCAGATCGTATTTTGATTGTGTCGATCAGCGATGAACACAATGAATTTAACATATCAGCATGATGAGAATTTATTTCAGTGTATTACCTCACATTTGTCGGCACATGGAATAACATTATTGACCGCTTTATCTTTGCACGGCAACGTTTCCGAGCATAGACATTGCCGTAGCATTTGCGCATTACAAATGTAAGCGCCCAATAAAAGAAGTAGTGCAACTGATAGCATTCTGAAAAGAAACTTTTCGTGTATATGAAGAAAAACAAAACAAAAAAGAGCACAACGATAATGCAATCTTAATTCCCTACCTTTTCCTCCCTCCCTCCTCCCCTATGTCGCCCTTTCCATCTTATCGTTTCTCATCATCTTTTTTTAACGTTTAAAGACGGAGGAGAATTATTTGTTAGAAAAATGAAAATGAAAATTAGTCCTGCTTAATGATGATGGGCAGTTTATGCCATCTAGTGTCGGATATTCCGACACGTATTCCCATTTAGGAATCGAAAATATATCTCCACCGTTATCAGCTAGAAGGTACTTTTTTCAGCATTAATTTAGTGAACGACTGCAGATAATAGCCAAAAAAGAGGGCAAATCAAATCGAAACTGCATTCCACCATTCAGTACTTAAAGGTGGGAACCAGGCGAGTAGGATAGCCATAAACAAATCTATTGCTTTTTTAGCCTGCCAATAAATCAATAAATTTATTATGCTACGGCGATCACGGATGGATATCAAAATTGAATGCGATATAGCTGGAATTATGACATAGTGAGCGACGGATTGAGCGGTCTTTCTTCCTCTAACTCATCATATTTCACCGCTTCTCTAGACGCGAATTTGAAATTATTTTCTAATGATCTATTACCGACTATTTAAAAGCTTATTACTGCTCTGTCATCACTATCACCACTTATCAATAATATCACTATGTCCGGTGGAAAAGAGGAGAAATTTAAAGAAGCCACAGTACTAGGAGTGGTCCTTCACAAAATAAGACGAAAGTTAATGACGAAGACACTAAAATAAGCTTTGAATGGCATTCGGAAAACGAGTTGTGTTTGCATAACAGGTAAATATGGGCGTAAATACGGAGCAAAATACTCTCTTTAAATGAAAACAACACTTCGAGTTTAGAGTACAGAAAATTAATCGTAGTCATAATTGAATGATCAGGTTTCGTTTTGAAATGATCACCTAATTTTGTTTAGCAACTTTGAACGGGAGCTCCTATTAAACTGAGAGATGTTTGCTTTTTATGTTACCTTATATATTTTCAAGGCGTCTAACTGCATTTCTTTTTGCATTTCGAGTTTTTTTTTTTTTTTTTGCAAAGATGGCACTAGACGGATAATAGAAGAATTGTATACGATTGTTTTTGTCTACCTCTATTTTGTTTCAAGTAGAACTAATATAACTCCATCAACCGGTGATTGATAAAGCGATCAACGTCAGCAATTATCATGAATCAAAATACCAATACTTACGAACGTACTTGATTTATCCCGATATTCTAGTCCGGATCTAAACGATGGAAATTCATAAAATGATTATTTGAACAGCAAAAATTATGTTGAATAAGGATAGAAAACTGCAGTGGATAAGCTCCTCAACGAGGAATTTCCTTAGGTAAAAAGCAGACCGTTTATGCATTGTAATTGAAGGAAATTGCCTGAATAGCAGTAAAAAGTAATTTTGAATTCTTACTAAGAAAGAAATCAGCACTAATATCTGAACTACAATTTTTTTCACAGAAATTCAATTATTTCGAATAAAACTGTGAACGATTTATCGACTCTTATAGATTTTCGTTATGCCTTTATGGATGCAATAAATACGGAATAACGCAGAAAATACGAATTTCGGGAGCAGAATCAGTGGAATTTTTCTTTTTTCCTCCTGAAATGCTAAACGAACTCATAGTTTTTCAACTTAGGTGAGGGGAAGTGATATTCCGCAATCGCGCTTTCTTTTTTTACCTCCCTCTCACTGAAACTTTCCAATACATTAGCATGCTTCATAATTTAATCTGAGAAATTACCAATTTTTCGGTGTGTCAGTGATTAAAAACCATTTTTGTTGTGCACTAAGGAAGTCTGTTCTCAGCTATGAGCATTATTTCATAACAATCCATTTAGATTTTTTGTTTTTTGAATATTAAAACAAAAGGGATCGTGGTTCACTTTGATATCATCATCATTATCATCTGAATAGAACTCTCTTAAATTCAAATATAAGAAACAAAACAGAAAAAAATTCAAAAATACCAAAACTGTTCATAATATCATCATCTATTGATAGCATAAAATAATTCGAAATTTAACGATATTTTAGCGGAATTATTCCACTAAACTCGACGAAAAACGACCTATCTATGAGGTAAAGGATGTTTAATGGAAAATTTCGAATGAAGGAAATCGCATCAAAGCAAATTTGTGCACTCTGATAGGTTAAGAAATGAGCGATTGCTTTTATAGATGTGCTCGCAAAGTGTGGAAGAAAAAGTGCCATCGCAAATTTTTCATTAGCCAGTTAGTGACGTGTATTTATTTCTTCTTTTTTTCCATTTTCCGAACATTTTTACGCTTATAGAGCGTTTATTCGATGAATCCAATTTCTTTTTTTTCCTATTTTACAATACACTTCATTTATTGAATTAAAATGAAATAAGCTATCATCATAAATGTTTTGCTATTCGATCATTAATTCAACGATGGAGTCATTTTTTGCATTTTTTTTAATGGAACGCTCGATTAATTTCAGCTTATGTGAGAGAAAAATGATCCTCTTCTATGTGGAACTGCAATTTCAGTGGTTTTCAATTTCAGTGGAGCGAATATTGAATCGATCGGATGATTTCATTCGCATGATGTGATGATATTTTCTATTCTATCGGTTTGAGAATAGAAAATTCTACTTAAGAAATAAATTTTCAAGCATCATGTTCTGAAAAATTCTTTAGCGTTGATATTTCTTCTTTAGGGTTCCAATTTTAGGAATATATTAATAATATGATATCATCTATTTGATTTGTTTATGAGGAAAGGTACCGATTTGGAAAATTCATCAAAAACGATCGTCGCAGTCATTAATCGATGCAATAGTGTAAAAAATGCGATGACTTCATCCTCAGAGGGATTTTTTCTCGCCAGTGGATATTCGTCGTTATGAAGTCGTTGCAAATTGAATAGTAAGGAAAAGTTGCTTTTTTTTCGGCTCAGATCTCATTTTTCCCTTTCACACAATTACTTCTTCAAGATTTGATAGCTGCCCACTAATTATTCTATAATTGCAATAAAAACTTTTTTCTTGCAATGTTTGGTTGACTTTACGTATACAATAGTATTTCAAATCATAGAAAACGCTCAATAATTTAGCTTCTTAATATCCTCTTTCCACAAACTGTATGGGCGAACAGCCTAGACTCCAGAGTAGTATACTGTGTTTTGACGAATATAACTCCAAAGCCTGGAACTTCAAATTTTCTATAAACCGAAAGAGATTTCAACGTTTAAAAAAATATATGAACAAATTTGCAAGTTATAATTTTTTGAAGTATCTACAATAATTGAAGAATCTCATCGAGCGTTGAATGGTGTTTAATTGATGTTTCACCTGAAATATGTTGCTGATTCCACTACTGTTGAGGTCTTTTTTTGCTTCAGAGGTGTTCAAACAATTCATTGAATTGTTCAAAAAATTTCCAAATAAAGCATTAAAGAGTGAATTCCCTCAATTTCTTTAAGCTCCCCAGAAACGTCACATAACGCACCTTTGAACAACACCATAAAATGCCACTGATATGAGCAGTTAAAAAAGGTCTAATGATATACATTTGGCTTTGAAGGTGATTGGAATGCGAATTGAAGGTGAAGAATGGAATGCCATACGATTTTGATGGTGAAGAATGGAATGCGAATTGAAAAAAGATTATATGGATTAATAATTGCATAAGTGAAAATTTTACAAATTATGAGAATTTTTTAAGCCTCCAACCATATTGAGGAGCTTTTTCACGTCGCGATGTTCACGATGAGAGTTTATGAAGTAGAAGTTTATATTTTTTGAAAATACTCCCGTAGATGACGATTGGCTTTTCTCGATGATAAACGAGGAAACTCGGCACGTTAACATTCTCGCGATTGCGCTATGCTTCAGATTCCCTCTCACCAATAAACTATAATTTGCCTAATGCTGATGGGAACAACAATACGGGCAAAAACTATAATTGAAACTTGTTTTACTTCGTCTGATGTCGATAGAAATATTCATATCTTAGTCTAAGTGACAGTTTGAGAATAGAGTGCCAACGTTTTCTCTCTCTTGCTCTCTCCCCCAAGAGAAAAAAGGAAAAACCAGCAAAGCGGGAAGTAATTTATTCTAATTAAGATATAAAAAGAGGTGTTCATTGCTAATTTCTCAATATTCACTTAAAATGAAAATGTTTCAAATCGTTTTTGAGTGATGAATGAGCAATCGGAAATCAAGTTGGCATGAAATCTATTTATTTTTGTTAATTCTAATATTAATATGGAGATGCGTTGAAACGGCGATAGGTGTGCTAAAATAAGCGTTGTTGACAGTGATGCCGTTCCATTGATAGCAAAGAAATTTTACGTCTGAAAGCGAAAAAAAGTGAAAGAACCGGTTGCAAATAGCCGACGCTTTGAGACGCTTTTTTCTGCTGTTGTTCCATTGATTCGGTTGATGATATGTTTTTGGAGAAACCGTTTACTGAACTAAATAATAGTTTGATCGAAAGAGGAAAATTAGAAAATATTGACTTTTCTGAAAATCGGCTGCAGCGAATATTTTCCGCTAGTTCGAACATCGAAAACAACGAAAGAAATTGAGTGATGCGTTTCGAAGAAATGCTAAATTCACTTGAGAATCCTCAGCTTTGAGAGATAATATTTTGAAGTCGTTTGATTTTCTCGTTGCCCAAATTTCAGAGACCGTTGAATTCTCTTCAGAGATTTCAGAATTCCATAGATGTATTATGAAATTTTTTTCTATGCTTTTACCACTTTCGTATATTTTTGGAATTGCGCTTATTGGACTCCCGAAATATGCAACAACGCTGATTTCATTCAGTAGATGCCGTCCTCAGTGATCCATTTTTGCACCTTTAATCATAATTACATAAAGAGCAAATAATTTATATATAATAAAATGTACTTTTTCCATACATTCTTAATCTTGAAATTCATCCCATATTCCACTTTAGCATTAAGTCGTTTTGGAACCTCCTAAACACAGCATTGGCATTATCAGCTGAACTCCTAGACTTTCGATTCGGATGGGCACTATTGAATAATAGCTGCGAAAAGTTTTTTTGCAATATCCGAACTCTAGAACTCAAGCATTTCGCACTAGATCACGAGTCCGAGAAAGGAACTCGATGAGCGATAAGTTCGGAACTTATTCGTGGATGATGATTTTTTAGACGCTATGCTAGTGCATTAACTTGTTTAAGTAATTGAAATATTTTACTTTCGAATGTTTGCATTTATAAAGTTTAAAATATATCGCTATTGAATATTTTGCATTTAGGTATATTTTACACGCAGTTGTTGAAGCAAATAGAAAATTGCATCGGAGTAAATGCTATGGTATGTAATTTTTTCCACCTTTGCTTATATAATTTCACAATTTCCCTATTATCTGAGAGGACAATAAAATTAGAAGATACTTGAAATGATAACTGAAAAAATTGCTTCGCAAAAACTTTGTCTCGATGTTTTGGTTTCTTTCAATCAAAACATATCATAAGTTGCTATCAATTGCTAAAATGCTTGCTTTAAAAACTGGAAAATATGCATGCATTTCTGGTGATTTTTGTATACGTTAGTGTTGATTAAGGAGATTATTTATATTGTAAATTACATCCTCTATACTCTCCTTTTCTCTCCGCTCGCCCCACCTCATCGCATCTTCCGGGAATAAATTATCTGCACGAGTGGTGACTGAAAGGGTTGAGGTCAGCTTCAATAGATAATGTCTTCATAATATGCCTGGCAATTGCAAATATCTCAAAGTGTACAGCATGGCACAACTGTAAATTAGGTCTCATTTCAAACAATTTGCAATTTCAGTGTGGTGAAGAGTTATTCGTTATACTTATAGCGATCTATTTATACGATTTTAACACATAAAACTGAAATTGGGAATTTTTTCCATTGAAAACAAACTGCAATAAAGTTAAGCTAAAAATTTCTTTTTCTCTTGGGAAGTTACGAAACTATCTTTAAAGAAGTGCAGCATTTAATAATGATATGAGATTCAACAATATCTGTTCCTAATGTATATTCGCTCAAATTTTGCTTTTGCGTTCATAACGAATCAATCAAAGACTGCCACTAAGGGTTGGCTGCTTCGTTTATATTATTATTGGCTAAATAAAATCAAATTGGCTCTAGTTGTCCCAATGCTAAGCGCAATATTGGGCTACAATATATTCGTTTGATATCCATGCCTTCTTTAGATGTTTCTTTCAATAATTCATGCGCCTCATATTCTCCTCTTTACACATTTCACTCATGTCTTGGTCGATAAATTATTTTCTGAGAAAAATTTATTCTATAAGATAGATGAAAACGCCCTTCGCTATTGTCATCCATAGTACTGTCACTAGGTTTGTCCTCATTTATCGTCGAAAAAAAAAGAAAAAATTCATCGTCCTCTGTGAAGCATTATGATTTTTTAAACCAACTTTTCTTTGCAAAGCGTGCTTTCCAAAATCAATTGCTCTACCATTGAAGAATATTTAGTTTAGCGCATAATGGTCAATATACAGCAGCTGGAGCCATTCAAAGAAGTTTTGCGACGACAAGTACCACGTGAAGTTGGCAAACCGATTCCAATGAAAGTCTATGAAATTAAGCATCCAAAAAATTCAGGAGATCCATGGATGGGTGCTTATTCGAAGCATGGCTTCTGGTATAAATTTTATCGAGGGAATTCCGACGATTTTGACAAGGTAATTATAAATGATTATTTCATATGAATAGAGCCAGATTGTTTTCAGACTTCGTTTAGACTGCTAGGCAATAATGCTTTATGTGGATTTCACCTCTACTTTCATAATATTTGAATTATGCTATTTATCTTTGAGTTTGAGTATTTTTTCAATCATTTTTGCAATTTTCTCTTCAGCTTTTTCTTTTTCTTCAACTTGTGAATTCATATAAAATGAGATCATTTATTTGAAAAAACGAAAATTTGTAAGTTTCAACTGATTCAATTTTGTTTCAAACTGAAGAAATGTTCCGTCTTATAATGATGTTAATAGTGCTCTATGTTTGATGAACGAAAATTTTTTGCTTTGATAATATTATAGCTATAATGACAACTATACAAATTGCAATCAAAGATTAGCCTCAGTGCAGTTGCATATTCATTGAAATGTTTTGGGGAGGTGTGTGAGGTGGAGGGAGGGCAGGGGGGACTGATGGGAAGAGGGAATGAAAGGTCTCAATCATAAAGGATGGAGCTATATTCGAGGGTATACGATCGATTCATTACGTGTGAAAAACCTTTCGTGAAGGAAGAAGAAATATTTTTATTTCGGAAAGTTAAATCAACAAATTGGAAATTATTCAATTTCCATCAGACTATCAAAGAATCCCAATGATATGTTTCGTCTGGGAGTTGTTTGCAACATTAGAAGGGTGTTCAGACTTTGAAGGCATTGATTTTTAGATCTTCTCAAGCGTTCACTTAATAGGCCTCAAATTTCGGAGGCCTGCAAAGTTCATAGGCTACGAACGTGGTTTAGAAGGAAGGAGGGGAGATAGAGAGAAAAAATCGATAATAATCTGGATTTCCGAATTCGGAGATCTCTGAGGGGAGAGGAAGGGCTGCGGACGGTCGAGTGGAATTTTCTCGTTGGTTTGCACTAGCATAGAGGAATTTTGACGATTTTCACTTTACCTTCGAGGAAATTTCACGTTTTTTTTGCAGATTGTCGCCCATTCATACGAAACTGACGGTTATTGTATGAACTATGAATCGTTCAGCATGTGGAAATCGGCGTTTGGAGATTTATTCGAGTTTATTGTGGCGAAAAATTTGAGTCAGTAAACATCGTCGAATGAAGCAAAAGTGAACTGAACAAGAACAAACTATGAACAGCAAATTTATTTTTTATTGCAATATCAATTTCATTTTCTTTTTTTATTTTCACCGCTGCGTTGAATTAATTTAGCGAATTATTATTCATTTCGCTAATCAAAAATCGCTCAACACTTCGAAGTTGTCCATCGAGTGATGTTGGATTTATTCCCAGCAATTGCATCTGCAACATTATTACGTCGATTATTTTGTGTTTTTATTTTTATTCTCATTGATCTCATGCAATAACGTGCAGTCGTGTAAACGTCATCCAGAAAATCCATCATTTCGGCAAAAAAATTTCCATCTTATTGGGAAATTGCAGTTGATTCTTCCACCATTTGTTGTTATATTTGATGAAATGAGGAGAAAATTTGATGAAATAATTAATAAGCGCAGTAAAGAGTGAGTCAGGAAAAGTGAATGTAAATTTTTTTTTCAAGTAGCATTAGAAGGTGAGATTCTTGGGATGAGTTATTTTCTCCAACTCTACAAGTAGTGTAAATGTGAGTAGGAAAAAATAAAGGTCGATTCGACGACAGTGAGGCTGATGACGATGAACATGGAATGAAAAGTAATCTCGTGTCCACTTTCTTTTTACCAACGCGAGAAGTAGGAGAAACTAACCTGGCATATCTTCCTGCTTATCTCTTCCTCTTATGGGGTGATGCGAAAAATAGTAGCAATCTGCAAAACCTTGTGGGTATTTTCTTTGAATTTTTCAAGCCAAATTGCATTTTGTATGGTACAGTAGAGGATTCAGTGATTAAACGAACAAAATGTTTTACATAGATGAGGTGCATCATTGGCTTATATTTCAGCGATTGTACTGAAATAACGAAGGAAAGACTGGGCGGATAGAAGGGGAAAGGGAAGTGAAGAGAGACGATGAAAGAAATGAAGTAGTTTCGGCGATAAAGAGAAATGGTTTTAGTGAAGGTGGAGGTGAAAGGGAGGAATGCTTATGAACGGGTTGCTTTCAACAGGATGGCCACGATTTGAACAATATAAAAATGTAAAAAGCTCCAGGAAATTGCGAATTAAAGAAATTTTTAGTGCATATTTGATGTGATCTTTGATAGGCGATCCTCAAATTGTGACGATGATTTCTTCAGTAAGTGTTGCAAAACTGGTTACCTGTAATTCTTTTTTTTCATTTTTTATTGTTCGATGAACGGAAGCAATACATCCGTTTCTTCTCGTTCCCTCATCAAAATCAGCACTTCAGAATAGTGATATAATTTAACCACAAAATGTATGCAAAAATATCGAGAAGCATTGAAAATTAATCAGTAATGATATATAAAATATCAATATATACTTGAAATTTCCGAGCATTGGCATCACAGAATACATGTTCTTATGCAAAATACCAAATGTCATACAAAAAATAGCAATAAACATTGAAAATGAGGTACAAAGGCGTAGAATTTGTGGAATTTGTGTACGCGATACCTCGTATGAGCGCTGTTTCCGACGCTATATTAGCGTTTATAAGAACATATTTTTAGCCACCTAAAGACAATTGTGAGGTTTTCATATTCCACAAGGTGGTTTCTTTTTACACGTAAATTTGATATAATAATGTGAAATTGTATTCTGATACTTAAATGTTATTAATGAACGAATGTAAATGTATGTAAATTTTAAATTATGAATATATATGTTATGATTTTAGAGGGGGATGTGCTCGGCTCAGTCGCATTCGCATGCTATGATGATGTCGCGGTTATCGGAGTATACTTCGTTATTGAAGATTATCGTCATTCGGGAATTGGTACTAAATTGTTCTCAGAAGCTCTCAAGCGAATCGGTAGTAAAAATATTATATTTCATTCGCGTAAGCGCCTTATTTATTTTCGGATTTTTACTTAGCGAAACGAATATTTGAAATAAATTTGTGATTAGGTCGAATTTCATTGATACCCAAAAATGGATTCTACTGTGGATGAGAGGAAAATGGGTTTCGAAAAATTTGCTTCATCGAAATTGCGCTCACCACTGAGTGAGGTTCTGAATTTTACCAAAATTCTCTCTTTGTTGACAGCCGTTCCTATTCGGTGGTATCAAAATGAATTTTGTTTCTTAAAAGAACGACTGTAAAATGAAAATAATGGAGAAAGAATTTCTCTCAGGTAATTTCTTTGGCAATCATCTGAGATTACCAACGAGCATCGAGAAAAGCGATTTTTCTTTTTCAGACCTACAGACGTTTCCTCTATTTTTTGAAGAATATTTCAAGGTATTTTCAAGAGGAGACGTTGTCACTCCATAGTTCCTTCAAATTGATCGACGATTAAAGTCCTTCAAATGAAGAAAGTTGATCGTTCAGCTTTAAAAAATTGGCTATAGCATTGTGAAAGTTCATTGCAAATTCTTTTTTAGGTGCAGAAGAACTAGCGAGAAAATATTTTTCGTTGAAAAGTATCCACTAGAAAAGCGAAAGCTCTGTTTGATTTGAACATGTCAATGAAATTTTCCATTTCTTAACGGAGGAATTAGTGATCGTAGAAAAATATTTAGCGAGATTTGCTCTTCGATAAATTGTACGTTTTTAGTTGACACAGCAATGACAATTGATTTGAGTCTGCAGTCGCCAAGGTGTTTTTTTTTCGTACACATTGGAGAAGAACAAAAATCGAGAAAAAGGAGTTTCAATAGAAATTTATTTGTTTTTATAATACTTCAATTACTTCTTTGCTCATCAATATTCTATCTTTTCTATACTATGAAGATTTTCGGGGTGTCTTGGAATTATTTTTCCGCCTCATAAATATATTTTATTTAGAAAATGTAAGGTAGCCAGCGAAAATTAACCACGTTTTCCAGAATTTTTCATCCACACTTGAAATATCCTGGAAGAAAATTAATGTTTATCGGCAGAGAAACCATTCGCACAACAATCAGCATTACACACATTCTTAGTAGATAATCACTGAAAAACACCCAACCAATATATCGTTGCATGGAAGTCGATTCCTAAATATGTTATAGCTGGCGAGCTGTTTATTGCTGACTTATTCTGCAAGAATATTCTTCGACGCTTTTTTCAGACAGAACTTTTCAAATTTCCAAGAAATTCATTATGCAAATCAGATCAGATTTTCTCCAAACCGTCATTCGAGAATAATTTAAATGATTTATTCAAAAGTCATTTGTGAATTCACGAAATTTGTAGCGCTTTATCACATAGCAATAAATGTAAAAAAGCTAACAGTTTAACAAGATTCCTTCCTCAAAGGGGGTTTATTGTTCAGGACGGTTACCTGATATAAACCCGAATGAGTGTGCAAAATATAGGTTACCGTCCTGAAAAATAAACCCCCTTTGAAATGACCGTGCTGAGTGAAGGGTCAAATTTTCACAAGGGCACGATGTTTGTAGTACATTCAATCATATGAAACCGTGAAACAGCCCGGTCGTTCAAGCTTACTTTTTTTGTACGAGAAAACTCATGACATGGGACATTTGCGCCACAAATGTGTCTCATGATGAAGGACCTTTTTAATGGGAATAATGCTGCAGAGTGACGAAATAAAGGAAGAAATACATTCGGCAATGATTGTTTCTTGGTTGGACTTCTCTGCAGCTAACTGTGACCAACGCAAAAATAGAACGTTGTTGTTCCTTTTTGAGGACGTAAATTTCGTCAAGTAGCATATAACGCTTATGAAAGCACACATCTAATGCACTATAAATGGATACAATATGAAGCTGTCACATGTCACATAAATGGCATCATAAACGCAGCTTGAATAACGTGCGAGAAAATTTATCTGCTCTATTTTAAGTTAAGTTTCGTCACTGCAAGGTTTCGCATCTTCACTTTCTACTAAAAGATATCAACGTGAACTTTATAGTCTACCGGTAGGCGTAGCTTCAGGAAACGATCCTGCATCAACCGTAGAGAATCACGAAATCACCGCATTTCGCCGAGCATATTGTCTGCTATTTTCGTTTTGCACAAAATATATTCGCACCGCGGTATATGCGTGATACCGCTAATTATCAGTGAAGATAATGATGGGTATTTTCACACTCTGAGGAATTTGTGCCGCTCATTAAGTAAACAACTGAAAATAAACGACTTCCTATATCCGAGATGCCTGTGTCTCAACGATGTTCACCGAAACGTAATAATAAATTAAAATTAAATCTCATAGAAGAAAGTTCGCCTAAACGTAAACTTTCCGATTTCTATGTTTATAAATAATGGCAGAAAACAGCGGTAAACTTATGTCCCTATTTTATGATAGAATTTTGTTTGCAAAAGTGTCGAAATAGAACATTTTTTCAATATCTTTTAGTAATCTCCTCTCAACAAGTTAATGATACTCTATAGGAAAAAATCGTGACGTAAAATATTTTTAAGAGGTTTTTTTCCATCGTAAACTTGCACAAAATTTTTAGTCATTTCATTGAAAATATAGACTGCATTAGCTTGTCATGTTAGCATAATGGAACAGGCCAGAATGCTTGCACTGTAAGGTTAGACTTGCAAAGGAAACGTCGTTCGATCAGCCTCGATTTCTGCACATTGTTACAAATTGAACGCCAATGAGGCGAACGCTGAGAATTCTCAAATTCCAAAATTCGTTAATTCCGCTGAAAGTTCAAGAGCTCTCAAGAGCTTCTGAAATTCAGTTCTATTCCCCCATCGCTCGCATCTATCAAGTTTTTTGGGTAGCGGTGACTGAAACTCCGAACGTCAAGAATATCGCCGATCCTAAACATTTTCTTTAACCATGGCGATCGTGGAATTTTGTTCAGTAGCGCTAGAATTCAGAGAAGTTCTAGTTTATGCCAATAATCTTAAATTCTGCTGAAATTCTTGTCCTGAGCCTCGTTTGATGGTCTGAATTTACACGAAGTCTGAATTTTGTTGAAATACTTCCAAATACCACGTTTGCAACGCTGAACATTTTCAGTGAGCCATTTGAGCTGTAAAAACTCGCGTTTTGGTTTTCATTCTATTGAATGGACCTTTAGCCACTATGTTGTCGACAAACCAGTTGGTCTTCAATCGCTGCAGGTTTTTTTCTCGTAACTTTCAAATCGATCCGCAGTATTTTATTTTTCCTTTGAAATAGATAGTTGTTTTTTTTTTTGTGAAAATGAATACGATTTCACAAAGTAAATGACATCTTTTCAAGAAATGGTTGCTTGCTATCCTCATTAAGGAAAGAGTTAACATTAAAAAGAAGTTATGTCGAAAGGATTTTTCATTTCAAGGAAACGAGGTGAAATGAAGAATTTTTTATTTCATAATATAGGGTGGAATTTTTACTTTTTCATAAAAATGAAAAGTTCTTATTTCACTAATATCGTTCTATATTCCATCATATATAGCGGAACATTTAGCAGCAAATTCTCATGAAATTCATCATTCCGGTTTATTTCATATAACCACCACACAATAGAAGAAATGATCAATCATAACGCTTTTCCAACTAAAATTTGTTGTCACGTTGGATAGCGTCGAATAATTCTTTGCGTATGGCACAATTTTGTTTCGGCAGATATTGAAATAATGATTATTATTTGCAAGATCGCAATTATTTCTGGAGTAGGTTTTAATGGAAAAACAAACTTCCAGAACGGTATTATCGATTTACATTTGTGTTTTCCTTGGGAATTATTAACTTTCATATCTACCATTTGATAGATTCTAAATAAAAAACACTCAACGAACTATTTTTTACCAACTGAACCACGAATAACCCATCAGAAATAACAGTTAATTACTAAACATCAACTTTAAGAAATATTTAAATTATTTTTTATTATATTAGATAAGAAGTCACATATGATCAGCCTTAACAATCACACACATCATTAATATCACCTGCCTATTCCGAGCAGAAAAAATGTGCAGTTTATTGGTGTTATTTTACAGAATTCCGAGATTAAACTAAAAAAAATCGATGCACTAAAAACGAATGAAGAAAGCGATTTATTTAATTACGATAAGAAAATCTGTGGAATAGATCGTTCACAATGGAATCGTTTATGGTTACAACATGCTGATTCAGATACTATTATCGCTTTTGATAATCAGGTTTACCTCAATTTTTTTTTTTGCTATTTCATTGCTCATTATTGTTGAGGGGAGCGGAGTTGCTTAGCTGACTTGAGGCTGTTGCTCGAGTTAGTGCTTCATTAGAAAGTACGACTGATGAGCGGATCGAGGAGATTACTGCTGAAGTTGATTCAAGCAGTACTCAGTAAGGACTCTTATGAAAAATGGAAGTATCTTAAATGGGCTAGTATTTTTGATCAACCCGTTTTACACTTTACCAAGAAAGAACAATGAAAACATCTCTCATATTTTAATCGTGCAACTGCAACTCATGAAAATATGCTGAGAAAAAACCCGATACGAAATGAAATTTCAACTACTCGAGAGTGCATTCAATGTTTTTACATATTAATTTGCCTAGAAATGCTTTGAGTATTTAGCAGTCACTCTAAAATTTGCCCATAAATATTAGTAATAAAACTATCAATCAGAGACGCAAATTTTCACGATTCCAGGCTTCGGCGTTACTTAAAATGATATTGCCGATGAGGCATATACACTAGCACGTATGTGCGCATCTATGCGCTGCTGCAAGATAAACTCACACAAACTCTACCGATTAACTGGATTCTTTGCTGAAATTTGTTAGCGGTGGAGCTCTCTATAGCAAGTAGTTGCATGCGTATCTTTCTGTGTGTAGATTTCTGCCCGGCAATTAGTATGCCTAAAGTTACGAAATTTGTATTTAATAATTTATGCCATATGCTATCTTTATATTAAATCATTCAGTATGAATTTTCAACGCTGAGAATGACAGACTTCTTAGAGGAGAAAAAATTCAGTTTACGTTTTACACGATAGGTCATGAAAAGTGAAGGGTTTGAGTAGGATTTATTCCAAGTAGGTAGTTAATTAAAAGTTGAGAACATAGTTTCGCATGCACTTTTCGTTGTAGCGCTCTATCATTGGAAAATAAAGTACTCTATTGCTATAAAATCGTAGATTTTGATAGATTCTTGTACTGTATCGTCTGGAATGATACCATTCTTCGAAGTCAATATTTGCAGTATTTAAAAAAAATTCAACTAAAGTTGCTACTCGGATGTTGGAAAAGTTTCTGACTTCAACATAAAGTTCAAAACAATTTAAACTCTTTTAGAAGCTCTTGTGCATCATCGTCTTGCTCATAGGCCGCGTTTGATTTTCCTCAATGAGACTTGTGCTCAAAAATTGAAAGCATCAGAGGGCTTGATTAACGCTTCATATTGAGGCTGAATTGAGTTTGGCTCAAACATTGGTGGATACCATCGTACGATAATCGAAAAAAAGCCGCTTGATAATGAAGAAAAACACAATCCCTAAAACACTTCGAACTCTAATTTTTGTCGTGAACGATGTTTTTACTCTCAGCTCTCAATAAACAACCGCTCGAAATAAAGCAAAATTTGCTTTAGAATCGGCGATTTTTTAATTGCCTTAAAAGCAAAGGAAAATATTAAATTTAATGACTCAGTCAGAATGGAACAAATCAAGAAGTAATCAATAGAAAACATGGCAGAGTAAATTATATGGAGATCTATGACGGTGTCAAGGTTGATCAAGTGGAAGTACCTTCTGAAAAAAACCAACATTATTCATTCGAAGAACAAGTGGCGGTGATTTATTAGAAACGAGAATATAGCATTACGGTGGAACGATTTGAAAACAGCAATCAACAGGTGAGCTGAAATAGGTGACAGCTTGCAGGACGGTTTCAGATCAACGAAAACATTCGTCCATTCCTGCTAATAGTTCAGAAACCATTTACTATTTCCTCGAATAATACTTTAATTGAAAACCTCTCAACGGTACTGCATCGATCTTGGATTGACCATTTTAGAGTAGGATTTGCAATCAGTCATTTTGACACTGCTTGTAATTTTTTACAGTGGAACTCAGGTAAACTTTGTAATTAGGATTGTTAGTTTACGCGCGATTTTGTGCGATGTAATTCGCTTAAAATATCTTTTAATATTCTCAGTGGACTATGAATGAAAGCAGTTGAAATGGCCATAAAGAAGTGCTGTCCTCGATGAACTGTTCTTTCAGGATAGAATTACTGGATTTGGAAATGCAAGAGAATTAGCAGGAGGTTTCGTGAAACGTCTACTTGTTGGACCACTCTATGCAGATAACGAGAAAGTTGTTGCTGCGATCCTATTTGCATTACTAGTAAAATATTATGTAAGAAAATTGATGATTTTGGCTATATTTGAGTCAATAAAATGAAATATTGATAGCAATATATGATAAAAGTAAATTTTGAGGGGTTTTGTTGGATTTGACAAATCGGATATTTGAATTATATCTGTAATAATTTTTTGAACTGTGGCTTATCCACTCCAATAAGGTGAACTTATTTATGATGATGAAATCGTAAGAATAGGAAATTTTCCAACGGAACAATTGGCAATAGAAAACAGAAGGAGTAGTAAAAAAACTATAAATGTACTTCTTAGATGATTTTAATGCGACGATTAAATGAGAGTAATTTCAGTACGATAGATTTATTGATGCGGATTTATTGTATAAATAGTTGAAGAGATGAATTATTCCACTGGAAAATGTTTAATCATTGAGGATTTATCTCAAAGTTACATTAGACGCATAAAAACGTTCATTTTCTTCAGATTAAAAAAATTGCATCTATGAATATTTCAAATATCACTTCAAAAATGTAAACTTACGAGTAATTTATGAATCTATGATTATAGAATCCAGAAAATGATCACGAATGGGATCCGGATGTCTTCGCCATTTATCGGCGGGAGGTTCATTTCATTATACCGGAAGGCAAAACCAGGATGCTTGAAATCATGCACAAATTAAAGGGTAACACGGGCACTATTTCAAAACAACGGCTATCGTATAAGGTTTATGCCTTTTGAAAATTTTCTTTATTTTTTTAATCATTTCATTAATAGTGTTTTTAAAATAATAATCTCAAATTCGTAAGCTGTGCAATGTTACCTCTTACTTGTTATGTGAGAGTGGTTGATGGGATTATTTCGGGGCTTTCAGGTATTGTGCGAAGACGGCACATATAAAAAAAGGCTTTATTCCAACAGAAAATTACAAAGATGTCCGCTCCAGAAACCCCGAAACGACCCTTCTCTCTCTTCCTAGGCATGCCTCTGCAAAAAAGACCACGAATAAATTTACAGCATCATGTCTCCCTTGTTACGCAGCTCAAATCTGCCTCAAGGAAGTTATGGGGAATTTCTTCTACTGCTGAGATCGTTGAGAGTACACGGTTCGATCTGCTACGCGGTCACCTTTTCTTTCTGATTTGTGGGAAGTCAGTTGATCTGTATTTGAAGATCCCCTTTACAGTTACTTCTTGGTGTTACTGAATAGACTTGGCTAATTCCACAACGTTTTAATGAACGCCAATGATTTTTAGAAACCTTTTAGCTCCGTATTCCACACTAAATGTTTTTCATGAATCTTTGTAGTTTACATCAAGAACTTCATTTTTGATCCAGTCTGAGTTGACGCTTTTAGTGATCCCGTCGTGATAGTTGCAGATGAAACGACTACCGACAATGCAGCGAAGGAA
The DNA here is from genome assembly GCA_037576465.1 of Parascaris univalens. NCBI lineage: Eukaryota > Metazoa > Nematoda > Chromadorea > Rhabditida > Ascarididae > Parascaris > Parascaris univalens. The sequence continues at coordinate 190,229,282 of CM075173.1, read as the reverse complement.
GTAAGAAATTGGTGGAAGCATTGAGGGGAAATTGCTGGCAAAATTCAAGTTGCTAATTCTGAAAAAACCTGTGATCAGTATATACCGAGAACCAATACCATTAAAAAATTTCAATGTCATTTGCCAAAAAATTAAAAGAACCAACTAAAGAAGACTTTTTTTGGGCACCACGGTCTCGAAACATTCGAGTCGAACTTCACTTTAATGTCACACATCTGATCGCATTTTTTAAATTTTTGTTCGTCGCCGAATAACGATTGCTGCTTTCAGACACAGTGCTCAGACTCATCACCTGATCTTTGCTTTAAGAAGATTTTCGCCGTGTCTGATCTGCATCTTGGCATTATTTAGCTGTGCACCTGTTAGAGGATGATCCACTATTCCGATTTACATTTTACTCTGATAAGTAGCGGTTCAGTATTTTTGGTATGCTGAAGCTTTAAAAATATTAAAAATTTTAACGGTTGAAGTAAGTAAGCACGAAAAATAAAGTAGAAACGAAATTTGATGCTAACACTAAGATCGTTTTGATTCTCAATGTTGATGCAACGTATGCAAATTTAGTTCGAAATTTGGACTGAAATAGTGACAGTTACCGACTCTTTATTCTATCTTCTTTTATGGAAGGAGCAACGTGGAACAGCAAGAACTAGGAGAACATATAACGGCTGAAAGCCCATTAAAAGCATTTTTTGTTTCGGCATTTTAGCTAAATTTTAACGTTCGTTTAGATTCTGAAAATGCAAGAGAATTTCATTCTCGCTGAAACAAACTTTCTCAAAAATAAAAGATTAATCAAGTGTTGGGATAATTTCGAGCTTAGAAATGCTCACATTTTTTTGCTTGCACAATGCTAAGTGCTGAGTGCATTTACGTATTTGAAGACGAGGGTTTAATGGAGCGGAATAAATAGCTCAATGGATGCTAAATGGCTAACGTTGAACTTTTTCGACCGCTTTTCCGGTAAGAATCGAAATTCACATCAAATAGTTCAACGATAAGTGGGAAAAGAACCAACGGCTTTCTGCTTGACATTTTATTTCGTTGTTGGAAAATTCTAAAATTTCTAATTTTATGGATCCATATTCTCATCTACTGAAATGTTCATTGATCGTTAGTGGTCAGTTGAGCAATACGGATCGCAATGAACAAGTAATTTTACTAGCTCGTTATTGAATGTCGAATACTCGAAATCTTTAAATAGTTAGTAATTGGAGAGTTCTTGAAGAATTTATAGAAAGTAATATAATTATACAATTGTAAGTTAACTGTAACTGTAAATGCGCCATTTTTTCTTTTTTTCTATTAGATGAGAAGAATCTCTATCGAAAGGAGACTGATTATATGAGATCTTTCTCTCGCAAAAGCACAAAAAACTAAAAACACAAAAAGATGACACTCTCCGAGTAGGATTTGGAAAATTTCCACGAGTTTGGAAAATTTTTTAACTCAAATTGTAGAATTTACACTTTATGCGCCAGCGCCATATAATGATCACTTTCATAAATCGCTATTCATATATGCAAATAAATAATCATTGAGCGTTTGAGAATGCCAATAAATTAACATTCTTTCATTTCTATCGTTAGTTTTTATGATTGCGTCGAATATCACAGGATAAATGAATGTATGTAATTGTGTACAAGCATATTATCTCAGCTACAGTGTGATACTACTGCATAATGTACAAGAATATCGATTCATCTGTTAGATGCAAATAATTCAATTAACATTTACTGAAGGTACTGGCAAAGATAATTCAATTCATTTGGATCTACTTTATAGAAGGAAATGGTTCTAAGAGTCCTAAGAACGCATTCAATAAAAAATATTTTAAAATAATAGAATATTTATTTTTGAATGGTTATTTTTATTACGAATTCAATAAACATATCGAGAAATAACATTTTGCTTGCTCGATGGAGAAAACTCGCATGAGCTGACATTTAGCACTAAGCAAATTGGCCCGTCTACGAAATCAATGGCTGTGTTAGGATCTTCTAGCGGAAATGTTCGCATTCCGTTTCACCTGTTCTAATGTTTCGAGATGTCATAACACAAGAATAATTTAATAGCTGCTTGTTGTGGATTCATCCACATTAAGTTCTTCACACTTTCCTCATTAGATTGAAGTTTGCGTTCATTTGCACGCACAAATTACTATCGAAATAAATCGATTCATGTGACAGTCGAGAAAATATGGATAAGAATAATTCATTGATAGATGAGAAGAAATTTTCCATCATCAAAATTGACTGTCTCAATAGATAAAATTATAGAATTCTTTAATTTCAATTATGAATTTCTAAAATTTATTGATGTAAAAATCTTTCAGAGTTTCATCAACGCGTTAAATGAGTTGAAAAATTGGCCAAAGCATCAAGACAATCGTTTTTCGATGGATATTAAAATGAGACCACTACTATTTTCGTGTCATGATGTTGAGCAAGTATTTCTCTATGAGATATGTGATGCAAGCGATCTATTTTATTTACGAACTCGATACAATTATGAAATATTTCGTTGTGATGAAATGTCACGGTAACATTTTCTTCTCAGCTCAAGAAAGTAAGGCTGTACCTCAACGCACCACCTGAAAACGTCTTAAGGAAATGGTGATAGGGTAGAGGGGTGGGGTGGGTGAAAGGGAGGGCGTCGGGAGGGGATGGAAAGGGGAAGAGAACTCACGTGTAATAAACCACCAGTCGTTGTTTTGCTACATCAGTACATAATGAATGGTTTTATGGTCGTTCATCCATTATCAACGAAAGATTTTCGTCAATATTTCACACTTTGAAGAATTTTTAATATTTAAATTCTCTATGAGGTAATTGCCTGCGATGATAATTTCCTTTAAGTTAGAATAAAAGTGGAGAATTGGAGGATAATGTTGAATGTGGAAGTCATCTAATCCACTGTAAATTAGCAATCAATTTAACAAACATACAATTAACTAGAATGAGCTGAACCGTCGTCTTTCTTTCCGCACACTTAACGCTGCGCGCACATCTGCATGTAACCTGAAATGATATCTCAATAGATTCTACACACGTGGCAAGTGAACTGCACAGGGGAAGAAGATGGGAGATTAGAGGAAACACGATGAATGAATTATTCGAAGTTAATAATGCTGGAGATGCTGGCTTCATGGTACCCGGCAGTAAGCTAATGCAATACTTGTATTATACATACTATTCGCCACATCAAAAATGTTTCTGTCCAATTCGCATATTTTCAGTTAGAGTGCTAGGGAATTTTTCTTGCATTGTCGCTTTTGGATTTCTGGATGAATAAATTACGATTGGGTGGAGAGAAATTTTTAATTGGGGAACGGTTGTCGAATAAATTTTTCTTGATAACTGAATGGTTAAATTTGTTAGAAATGAGGTTATAATGGAGAATCGAAACTTCACTCTTAAGTGGTAATCTTAAAATTAATTTCTACATTTTCTTCTTTTTTTTCTCCTCGTCTCAGATATCGATTATAGAGGATGTGCATTTAGCTTATTTAACACATATAATATTACTCTTCACAGCAAATTTCTTGGCCTCTTCGATCGGCCGAATTAACTGGCTATTAATGAACTCTGTCGTATCGTTGAGCCAAGACTTGCCTGGATCGATTCGATCATTGCAGGAAAGCGTCGATACGGAGTCGTTTTGTGAGATGTGTGAAGCAATTTCTTTCGCCATGCGAAGCCAATCATGAAGGCAAATCGATTTTCGAGAAAATTGTTCAAAAGCCAATATTTTTCGATAGACATACACAAATACCTCCCATTAGTAAAACAAAACTTCTATATTCTCTATTCATATCGTTCATTTTTCACTTCTATTTCTGCTATTCTCTTCTCCGCCAGATTTTATTTTTATTCTCACTATCAGTCATGAAAGCTTTGTACATTTTTTTACTCATTTTATGCATATAAACGTTTCACTCATCCTTAAATATGCGAATATTTGCAGTTGGTTCTCATAAATAATTTATTCTAAGAGAACTGAGCGTTAAGATCTCAATTTCAGATGAATAATTAATGAGCTATAACTTAAGTCGGTTGGATTAGTTTCTTGCAAGAAAATGATTTCTATTTTTTCGCACTGCTTAACCCATTTCCATGAATTACTTTAGTTTAATTACGTGGTAAATATCCTATCATGTCTATATTTCATACCTCACAAAATACCATATGTAGTAGTGCGTGAGTACTGTAACGTTTTTCAAACGAATTACTGTAAATTACTGTAGACTCTCCTTTATTAGAAACTCACTGCCGTCATATATTGTTTTGTTTCAGGCAATTATGATCCATATGGTGTCTTCATGAAAAAAGTGCTGAAGAACACAACTACAATAAAGAAAGTTCTGGACCTCAGTCAAGCTCACTCACACTACCCACTAAGACTCTTCGAGGTTCTCGTTTAAAAATAGAACGAGTTCGATTGAATATCACTATTTTATGAACTTTTTAAAATGAACAGAATATAATAATAGTATAACATAAGTTTCCCTCCAATCGGAACAAACGAGAGCGCCCAGCGATTGGGGAAACCCGACGGGGACTGGGTTGTAGCAGTGGTAGCATATGAAAAAAGAAGCGCGTTTTTTGGGAAAAGACATTTGATAGAAGGGGCAGACGTAAGGGCAACTGTGATACACCATAAAACCCGCCTTTCCCCTTTTTCATTCCACCTCACATCCCTTAGGTGGAATTCCACATGAAATAGAAGAGGAAGAAGGAGTCGAGAGGCATTCGCCAAAAAATTACTTTACTAAAAAGATAGTGACGGTCAAGCGCCGGTATAAATGTTGTCTACCGATTTCAGTATGCTGCCAAGAAAGTGGTCGCAGATAGGAGGAAAGAATGTTTCGCTACGGATCCATGGGACTCATTTTTCTACGGTGCTTATAGACCAAAGAAGCCTTCTCGTTATAATACATCAGCGTCGATTTGCATCGAATGTGGTAAAAAGTATTAATCAACTCCTTCACATCATAGGATAATGAAATATTCTCCGATATAGAATGACATTGAAATATTCAGTTTCATTGACTTCGAAAATTACCACTGTTTCATCTCAGTTTAACATGTGGCCGTTGTAGGAATAAGTGAGATATTAGAGACTGTGAGGGAAAGGATTGTGGAAGGAATATAGATCGCCAACACTTCTTACATGGGATAATTTCATGCATTAAGCTTATTTTGAAAGGTCAAAAGGTCGATGTAAGGAATAAATAATCTCAAAAAGATGAAATACATTACTCCGGAGAAATATTGTTATGGAGCTTCATTGAAGATAGAGGATTTTTGTCGTTCAACTCTAAGTACTATTTACTTAAATTTTCACATAAAACTCGTCATATTTAGTTACCGACTGTCCGCCTGAAAATGAAGGAAATCTTGTCGTACAGCGACAACAGTCACTTCCGACAGAAACTGTTCAAAAATATTCGACACCGAAGAAAGTGGAAATGGTGAATTTTGATGTCGTTGAAAACATTATACTTTATTCAGTTACAGGGAGTTTATGCAGTGTAAATGGCCAATGTTTTTTGCGAAAAAAGCGGCAGGAATGTGGAAATTGGGAGATGGGAGAATAAACCGGAATAAACCAGAATCAACCAGAATAAAGTGGCAAAAACGCCGTAAAACAAAGCATTATCCATTTTCGGCGGGCATTCTCCGAAATTACCCAGTAATCATTCTGTGAGGTTAGCCTACAGCTTGCGATCCAACAATTTCCGGCTAAACAATACCTGTTGGCAGGATAGCTTTTACTATCGTTTGCAAATGTGCATTCCGCAGTGCAGCATATTGAAGATATCATCCTATGTGTTTGTGTATGTCTATCTGATTGTCGGTATTCCCATTTTTGATGGACACTGGAGACTGGAGATGAAACGTGGCGATAATAATACGCATTATAACATGAGCTACTATACCAACTTTCAAGTTGGTCTTTCGACGATTCTCGTTCAAAAAAAAATCTTAACGGAAAATGATGCTAAACACCACTGATCACACTTGAGGTGAACTATAGGAAATGATCGCTGAAGAAACAACTTCCGATAACGACAAACATCAGCGATCATTGCATGGCTCTCAAACATTTAGCGAAGATTCAAGTAACGTTTTTGTGAACAATCATTTCATTCGTATTTCTTCTCATACAACATTAATATTATTTTATTGTCGACTTCCTCGAAAGAAAAATATGCTGATTTTATTTTACGATTGGATCTCTCGGAATTGCTAAATTGGATCCAAGAATATATATCGTTGCTAAATTGATACGGGACAAACTTAAAAAATGCAACACTGAAAAACTCATTGTGCAGTTTTTTTGATTACTTTTATATAACACTTCACTCACTCTCACAGTAATGCTCACCTCTCGGTTCTCACCATTCGAAGGACTCCATTGTACTTATTAGAGGGATGACCCCTGCACAATCCTAGTCACTTTTTGAGTTCAGTGAAATCGGTGATATATACTCAACGACGAATCCTTTTTATGCTTTCGGAGTCGAATTAATAAATTAATATGCTAAAATGGAACGAATGTTGTTAGCAAATAATTCTTGGAAGAGTTGAAATTGCGTTTCAGGAGGACGAGTACTTCTCGAGGTCGATCCAACGGGAATGCGACTCGTGCACCATAGATTGTCGGTTCGTTCTCTAAATGCTTCTATTTCTATTCAATTAAACCTTCATTCACGAAGATATTTAAATATGTGTGATATGTGCAAAGCGAGTATTATAAATGAAGTTACCTGGATCATTTTATGAAATATTTAAAGATCTTCTTTGTGAATGTCACAAAATTTCACCCATCTTAATGAACCTAACTGCGATTTTATCTCGGTGAAATTTGTCCATTGGATACAGTCGAACGAAACAAACATAACTACTAAAGTCAATGAAGGCCTCATTTGTTTGCTATCTACGTATACCACTATTCGAGGCTAAACGGCTTAACGCTATCACCGAAATTAGGATCTCATAAAATTATCGCCATTTTCATTTCATATTTTGTCTTTTCTCGCTTAAACAAATCGAATTTTGATATACCATATGATATATCACTTGATATATCACTTTAGCTCTCTTCCCATGGTCAACGTTTTTATTTCATTGACTGTCAATATGCGAAATACGAATATTCCTACAGCCTTTGTTTCATTGTTTATCACCTTCTGCGCTCATCATTCAATCTCTTTGTCTATACATATTGAGATCTTTGTCATACTCTCTTTATCAGTACGAACCTCTTATAACTTCAACTTTTAAGTTCTCTTTTTCAAAAAAAAAAAACACCTAATGGCGTAGTTTTATAGATTTTATCATATTTCGTAATCAGAAAAGCCTAATGGTGTAGCAACAATCGATGTAAGCAATATCTAATGTATATTGAAGGCTAATACATAACAATACAAGAAATAAACGCCACTGCATGGCGATATTGATGCAAATATTGGCAAAAAAGACGCATATGGATAATTGCCCTCCCCATTCCATCTCTACATATGCAACTTGAAACCACAACGCCTCCGGCAATGGTGTGCTGGAGTCTTCGACTGTATATATCCTAGGCTCACATCCATTTTTTTCTTGAGGTGATTGTATAACATGTCTTCTTTTGTTTCTTATTTCAGGTTGCACAACGGTGCGCGGAATGTGAGCTTGCACGACAACAAATTTATAGAGGTGAACGCCGAGCACGAAGTGAGTTTCCACGACGGGATCTTGCAAGGATACCATATACGGTTGATGGCAATATTACGTTGCCAAGACATTTCTATTTACCGATGATCCCGAAAAGTTCTTATCCTCCTTCCGCCCTTGTTGACATCGATACCGTTCTGATGGGTATCAACTAAGTGTTCCCCTTTCTCCCTTTTTTGACTTTGCATGTATAATGATAATTTCATTGCAGTAATATTTTAGCGTAGTGGAATTATTCTCTCTATTGTATGTCATCTATTATAGGAGTCTAGCCGAGTTCAGTTCGAACTGTCAGGTTTAACAACTTGTATTGTTTGGTTGCCACTAAAAAAATTGGTTTGAGTTTTTAGGTTATCACTTCGGAAAGTTAGAGTTGTGTTAGATTGATGCCGCAAAACTTATGAATTTTAGAACAAAACAATATATTTGTGTGGATCAAGTAGATTAAATGTTTTCGCGTCTACAGAACCATAATAAATTGTTCGGAAACATGCTTCAGAAGTGCTACAAATCGTCATTTAAGTAATGACGGCTTATACCGCACTGATTGCTATCATATAGCAAATAAAGAGCGGTCTTTCGGCATCCCGAATATCCGCAAATTTTCACGAATTTATATTAATGCGATAAAATGTGTTAAGAAAACACAACTTGAAAAAATTTCACCCAATAAGATTGGCATACACACTTACTGCACATTATTGCATATGGTCAACGGGTCAGAACATTACTTCATAGGGTCAAAACATGATCCAGTCTCATCGATTGGATGAAAAATTAGTTTCATTTTTCGTGCATCAATAAAAATTTGCAACTGATAGAAGCATGCCCTCCCATCCGCTTTTCCCATCTCGTCCTCCTCTTTCGCTCATACTAGCTTCCGCCCGCTTATCAGCATAAAAAACTTTGGCAGAAACAACTGATGAACGCTAGAAATACATGATCAGTGGGGTTTCAAAGTGAAAGAGTGTTGAATTTGATGCAGTGGGAAGTATATACTAAATAAAGGCCTTCGCTTTCTTTTTATTTCTCAAGATTATCGCAGTTTTAAGTTGAAATCTTCTGATGCAGTGTTGAGCGTGAGGAAACATGAGGGCAGGAAACCCCATCCTCTGTACCAAGCGCATCCCTTCATATCACTCTTTCTTTCCTCCTCGTTTAGTAAGTCATCAATATCTACTTTTGTTTACCTCTACTGCCCGAGTGAATAGAATATGAGACTTCAATTCTAAATTACACATTACTTACGCATTTCATATCCATCAGAACGACGTCATAAAATATTCGTTACCGATAACTGCGGAAGTTCAGTTTTTTTTTACTTGGATGCAGCGGAAGTTTAATTTGTTTGGTACACGTTAAACTTTCCGGATATGGCAGTAAGACCAACAAGAACAGCGACAGCACAAATCGATTCTAAACGTCGAAAAATTTATCGCCGCAAATAAATAATTCATAGAATAAAAATAAATAAATAAATAAAACTAAAGGTTAGCTATAGATGTCGATTTTGATTCACTGATTTGCTTCTCTTCTTGATTTTTGTGGAATCTTTTTTCTTCTTCGATTTTTCCTCCTCACGAGATGTTAGGTGCCGATTTCTCGACGTTGCCACGTTCGGATCATTCGATGTTGCGCGCATTGCTTTTCGCATTGAATTACGTCGGCTTTTCTCTGGTGATCTGCATACTGATTATCAATTGCAACAAAAACAATGACTTGAATTCGCATAGAGGACTCATTCTTCTCTACAATATCTCCTTCCTTTCATGCGTAACTATATTTCAGGGCCAGCATAACTCTTTCGCGGCTACTTTTCTTCTCCTCCTCAGCTCGCTCATACTTTTTACACCCATTACCTCTCCTATGGTTGTAAGTTAAAGATAATGTATTCCTCAAAATTAGCGCACCGGAATTTTTAATTAAGTGCAAACACATAGTCGATTTCATTCAATATAACTTAAACGCACGTGCATAAAACGAGGTTGATCGCCAACAAAAATTCAACACTTACTTACATATATTTCGTAAGAACATGATGTTCTGAAAAGTGATGGGAAACTATACTGTACAGCATATTATTCCACCTTAAATTCCAGTGTTGTTTCATAAGTCAACAAATTTTCTCACTGCGGCAAAGGCGAAGGAGCGAATGAGCGGCGGAGGGAGCATTTGTGAATAGACAAGTTTGAGACTGAAAATAATTTGCGGAAAATGAATATTACCTGCAAAAATATACCTCCAGTATTATCTAAATTCAAAACGCGAAGGGTGGACATACCTCTTAGTTGTCTTCTCTTTCGCTGATCCCTGCTGTTGCTGCGCATATTCTGCATAGTCGATTGCACCATTAAGTGCCTTTTCGACCGAACGCATCGTAATTGTTTGTTTATTTATTTTTTGGGTTTCATCGAGGAGCTTCTGAACACGCTGCTGAAATATTCATTATGGTCTAATTTTTATAGGCGCGCAGTTTTTGTCACTTATTTATTCATTTATTTCAACCAACAGAGCATTCATAACGAATAAATGTCTTTTCATATTGCTTCCACCCATCTTGACCAAATGGCTCTCCGATCCACTTGGTTCCTGTGGTCTTTAGGCTGGCTTTCCCTTCTCGACGGTCTGCAACTCATAATGCCTTTTTTATAACAAACGGCGATTTAAAAATTTTCAGTTTGTGTAAAAGCGTTGATCGAAATTCCCGTGCGAATCTAGGAGCTCATCAACGAAGTTAGTACGATATCTAAACAATCGGTTTAATTAGGAAACAATAAACAAGTAATATGTAAAATGAAACCTTCAGGTTTTAAATTGCCCGACTGCCCGCATAAACTGTTAGCGAAAGGCTTCTTTTTTAGCGATCTGACTTATATCAAACGGAATTTGTGCAGATTTTTTTGCGTCAAGCATCAATGAATCAACGTAGCTAATTGAACAGAGGGTTGTCTTATCATTTATATGTCAAACTTTGCTTTAATGTGTTTTTCATTAAATTGCTCTCTTAATAACCTACTGAAATTTGTTCTTTATTGTCATTAATTGTGGAAATAAATAATCTCATTTAATATTTAATAATGTTTCTACTTTACCACAAATAGTTAGTTACATGCAAATTTGTCTTTGTAATTTATATTAGTTTTCTTTATTCGACGTTATTTCATCTAATCAGCACAGGCGATATATTCGCTTACGCATCTTTTGTCGTGTATTTTACCTCGTAATTGCGCCTACATATGAGAGTAGAATCATCAATATAACAAATGATTACTTTTACCAATTTTTCACTCGTTAATTCAATATATCTATCAGATAATCCATCAACTATCTGAGGTAATAATCTAAAATCCATAAATTGCTATGGCAATTCTAATTAACAAAGAAAAAAACTAAATTAAACCAACAGAATAGTCGTTTAAATCGTTTTCCGCTGTTCGCAACATTGTAGAATAAGAATGTTGCTTAGAGCTATGAATTTGTAGAGTCAACCAAATGTAGAAAATCCTACGAGTGCAATATTACGCACCATTGAATGTACATACTAAATTGAAAGACCAAATAAGTCAGTCATATGTACTTGAAGTGTTGTCGCGAAGAGAAAAAAGGTAATGACGAGTACGGAATACGAAACTTCGCAATCGTTTAGGCGTTTTCCAGATTTTTATCCAGAAAAATGTCGGGTCCACTGATTTTGTTAATGTTTGTTACTTTGCAAACATTCATGTTTTTTGCATTATTGTTTTCTTTTTGTTTTATAAATAAGACAAATATATTTGATTTCATAAATATCAATGCTCATCGTTGCGGCATTCATAAATTCTATAAATGGAGGTCATGATGAAGCAATTTCTGAAGCTAAATTTCCTCGAAATTTATCACTTAGAATGTCTTATTCATGAAATTGCATATTAGACTTTTACATTAATTTCTATTCGGCAAAAATTATAAGCGAGAAGAAGATCAAAAAATAAATAGAAAACACACTTTCTCATTGGTGATTTTCGTAATGCGCTTCTTTGGTGGAGTTGGCGCTGCTGGACGAAGAGAGAGCTTGCGGGCTTTCTGTGTGCCCCAAACTGTTGTATGAAGTGAACCCTCTTTTAGATAGTTGACCAGCTGGAAATTATCATTGAAATTTAACCAATTTAACAACTGAAACACAGTTGCAATAAATAAAATATAATGAGTGTGCCTTTCGAAAGATTGATATCTTTGGATGAATTTGAAAAATAAAGTGAAATATTCTCGGCTCGGAAAAAAGTGCATATAGTCGCCATGAAACAACAAAAGATGCAAATTCCAATAGCGTACCTTTTCTTTGCTCTAAAAAAAAAACTCTGAATCATTTTTAATCCACGATTGTTAACGAGGATTCCAACAAAATGAACTAAATAGAAAGAGTAATTTTTTCCATTTTACGTTTATTAGAGCCAAATTATGATCACAAAAGTAATTATAATCGATGCAAATAATGATCACAACTGCCATAACTATTGTAACAGGTAAAAAAAATGATATGAAGCTATATTCTACTAAAGGATAACCACACCGATAACATATTACCTTACTTTATTATATCCAAAACGAATATTTACTTATATAAGGTTGAACAGCTCGAGAAAAAAGGTTGAACAGCTCGAAAAAACATAACTCGGACGACGCCAAGGAGTTAAGGTGTTGGATCCTTCTGACTGCCACTCCTCCTCCCCACTCTCCTCTATCTCTCACGTTTTGCCAGTTTCCTATGTGCCGATAAAACCATAGCAAACCTCTTTAGTGACTGGTCGATAGGTAAAAGCTGTTTCATGTGCATATGCAGCATTCGATCCGATAACCGCGGAAGTGATAGTCACAGGTCGATCATAAAATCGATATTTGCAAAACGACTATAAATTGCGTCTCAATTAAGAAAATACCAACTTTTTATTTGAAATTCTCAAAAAATGAATATAAGTCCTTTTTTGAAAGTTCCTCTGCAAATATTAGAAAAAACCTACCAATCAAAAACATTAAGTATTGACTGATGCAATGGTACTCGACCGTACGCCATGCTGCTGCGATAATGAGTACTACTATCGTAAATCCCAAATAGCTGTGATAGGCACATTAATAAGTGATGCTGATTGTTGCAGTAATAAGTTGTATGTAAAAGTACTCATATACGCGTGCAAAAATCGTGCGATTATTTATCCCCTAGCCAAGGAACAAATTCCCCATGACCGCCAGAGAGAAAAAAGGAGGACAGGAATTTGTCTCCGGCTTTTATGGGGTTCGCAACACCGTCGTGATTTTGCCTTCCATCCAGGAATTTTGCATTTTACATCCGTTCACTTCAGAGCTACAGATCTTTCGCAGACCAGCCTGGTTTCGTCTACCAAACAAAAAGTATTGATTCTTGATTTATGCAGCGTGCAATCCAATCACGATTGCTTTCTGGTATCTGAACTTTGTCGAAGTTATGAAACGAAGGAAACCTTGTCGATTCTTCGTGGAAGTCCGATTGCAGATACGATCTTTACCTTAAAGGAAAGATTCTTTCCCACCTGTAAAAAGCAATTTTATCTTACAGTAGTATAGGCACGTTTTTACATTGTCCGTTCTTCACCATGTGCTCGGTAAGTAGTTCTTTATCCGATCGCTTCGAGTAATCTATAATAGTAATCTATAATTCTATAATTCTAAAGTTATGCTGATATGTTAACCCATGTTTCAAGTGTAACCAAATCTCGTCGACCCAGCCTTTTAAAAATCCGCCAAAAGAGAATGAGACACATAGGCTATCCGCATATTTCATTTTTTGTCTCTTCATTATTTTTTCTGATTTCTTCGATACATTTTTTTACCAAATTTCATTTTCATTTTAAAATGACGAAATATATCAGCTCACCAATTCCATAGGATCTTCAACGTATTCACCAAGGATTTCTTTGCCAGACGTCGTACAAGGTGTAAGCGCAATTGTTAAACGTCCCAAATCTTGTCCACCGAAATCGAAAATAGGTAACTGTTCTTCGTGTTCGATTAAATAGGCAAGGCTTTGTAAATACACAGTTGAGGAGCCGACGAGAATTTCACTTTCGGGAGGCTCATAAAATGGATCACGATCCTGAAATAAAAAATTTGATGACATCGAAAATATTGAGAGGGATGTCAGCATAAAACACTCAACAAACGTTTTCACTCTTTTTGTTGGGTAAAATAGGTGGTTTCGAATCATCTCATACGGTTGAGTTTGGTTTGAGTAATGGTTTGATTATGCGCACACCTAATGATGGTTTCGTGATGTATGACGAGAAATACTTTCCTTGAATCATTCGCAAAAATCCTATTCGCTGCTTAGTGTGTAGCTGTTTGAATTAAATATGTGGAATCGTAAAGTATTTTTTATAGGTTTCTGCACAAATAATACCGGACCCTTCCAACTATTTTTAAAATTCTAATTTTGAAATGCGTCTTTCTGCTTTTTTCATTCAAGGGTAATAAGTACGGGGATTCCTCCACAGCTGTCACTATCGATAGAAATATTCCTAGCTGTTTGAGATAGAAATTGAAGGAGCCAATAACAAAGATGCGGAAAAAATGGCAAAAATGAGATCAAAAGGCTCAACATGAAACGAACGAATACGCAACTTTCAGAGAGGCATTACTTGGATTAGCAAAGCATTCATTACGAGTAAATATCTCTTCATAGCATTACCATTTCCGTTTAGCTGAAATTGTGAGGTATAACGTGATGGTGACTATTTTCAGAGTGATACTGATTAAACAATAAGTAAAGAATGCAATAATTCAGGATGATCGCTATGGGAATTTCAATTAGAAGTTTTTTTTTAAACGAATTTATCTCTAAATATTTCCGCATAAAGACTTACTTCTGGAGCATCCCAATCATTATCTTCTTCCATAAAATTCTGATACATTTCTTGCATGCCATAGTAGCGATTCATGAAACGATTCTTATCCCACAAAAAATGAGTATCATCAACACTATCGTATACTTTGATCCATATCTTAAAATTATATTCATTGATTTCATTTTGTTGACCTGAATTTTCAATTTGTTTTTGAATCAACTATACAGGAATTAATATCGCGTTGGAAATTGAAATTTTAGACCACATTTCCTCATGAGAACTGAATTTAATATACTCAATTACAGCCTTATGTTTAGTTTTGCAGTATTTATCTTTTTTTTCTTCTTGTTCTTCTGCTGGTGCAGAATAACATAGATTTACTTTATGGCCTCGTCAGTCGTTAATTTATCAGCTTGTGAAATCCATGAATATGATGCAAAACGATGTTTCTTATCAGACTGAACATTGATCAATTTAAGGCAGAGATTATGACTGTTCACCATACATACATATAAACGAGAATTTCGGCACATTTCGTGCTCAATGTTACAGTTTAAAGACAGCGTCGTTACCACAAACAGGGCTGCGCCTAATTGCGACTCTACAATATCCTAATGACTCTACAATATCCTACAATATCCTAACTGGAAGGAATAAATCTTAAAAAAAGAAAACATATCCTTCTCAGACCGTTAATTAGTAGGATGTATCCCTTGAAATAGCCAAACAATGAGGTAGGTAATCACTGAACTTACTTGTACTATGAATTCATTACTGACCCTTCGTTGCTGGAATATTATACTCAAGAGCAATTCTTATATTAAGGTGAAAAACTGCTGTTAATTGCTATTGTTACTTCGAATTGAAAGTGAATTGATCATTGTTAACCTCGGTAAGGCCGTCGGCAAGACCACGTGCTTCAGGAGAGACAAGAATGATCTCGAAATTAACGCTCTTATTTAGTTCCTTACTCATCGAGTTTGCTCGATAGACATTCGGAAGCAGGTTGATAAGATCCTCTTCGAGAATCAGTTCCGCTGCATTGACATCTTATTCAAATATATTTATGCTGTCATTTAAAGCAGTTATCAACATTGTCTATCTTAAACATAGATCACTGAAAAAATGAAGTCACCGAATAAGCCAGACAATGAAGGAAGCAGTATATATGCCGAGATTGAAGAATTTCCCACCGATAAGCTAGAAGATATTTGATCAAACTCGAAAGAAACTGTGCAAGCGGAAGCGTTAAAAGACTCACACGAAAACATTCACATGAAGGTCGACTCTGTCTCACTTTACCGCTGAAACGGTCTCACGCCATGCCTTAACTTCTCAACTTTGGCATTACTCATGACCTTACTATTTGCCTTATAAACAGTATATTGTTGAAGGTATGGCTTCTTACGCAAAGCATTCAGGCATTCCAATTCCCATCAAGGTATGCCCTCAATGACCAACCTCCTCTGAAAGGTTAAATTTTTTAAGTTTAATTGAAGAGATGCTAAATATTTCACGTAGATTTGTTCTGAAACGTTTCAACTCACTCAGATAGATAGTTCGCATTGGTCAAATAGTGGTTTTATTAAAAGAAAATTTGAGGCAACGAACTTGCAAATTCTAAAGTACTTCTGTTATGAGGAAGTTTTTTTCCGTCAGTGCAACCTGGTGCAGACACTGTTGCAAACAATTATCGCTGTATGAAATGAACCTCTCATCTTGACCATGCATTTTAAAAGGGTTGCATAGCGGGTTTCATTGTTGCCGCTGACTAAGCGATAACAACCTGAATTCATGTATCACCAACAATAAGGAAAAAGCTTGAGCTCATGCTTTGCTGAAAATTATTAAGAACACCTGTGGATTTATTGTTAGCGTCTCCACCAATCGCAGCTGCTAAGCCAGAATTCCTTGCGATTTCTTGCTGTGCCATATCGTATGTGATCTTAACGTTTTTCTTCGCCTTCTTGTTTGGATTCACGAACACATAAAGGTGATTACCGCCGAAGAATATCCTTTAATAATGAGGCCGAGATAATAAATAAATCTCAGACGCAAACAAGATCAAAAAATGAAACGTGGAACAATTTCAGGAATATTTTCAAGAAAATCCTTTAAGCTCCCATTAATATTCCTACATATAGCCATATTTTAGCATCTAATTCCAAGGCTCGATATTAGATTATTCCGAAGTGCAAACCGAACTCATATATTAGGCTCTACGCCACCAATAACTGGCCTTCTGAATGCAAATTTGCGAAACTGTATAGAAAGTAATTGCAGACAGAACGAATCTGCAACACTTATTTTACCTGTCGTTGCTTTGCAGAGTTGTCTCCGTATGCAGAGGTTTTCCGTTGACGAGAACTTCAGCTCCTTGTAGTGGAGTGAGAGTTACTTTCTTGTTCTCTTTATTTATAAAAAGCGCATGCTGTGGTTGTATACTAAGACCGTTTAGTTGTATATCGGCTGATGGTTTTGCATCTTTGTTACCTGGAAATAAATTGTTGTCTTCCAGCAGCTCTTGAAAATACCTAAAAAAATTCGAAAGCTTCAATATTCGAATTTACTTCATTCTGTGGACGTAACGAAAAGCCGATAAATTTACTGCCGTTGATACTTTAGTTAGAGTATACGTTATTTACTCGTTAGCTTGTGTTTATGAAATCGGTTGCTTAATTAATTGCTAGCCACCGAATCTGTGTATTTAATCATCTCAGAACTGCAACGGATTCGCTCACTCGTTACCCAGCCACCCTAGACACCCTCGCCAGCCCCCCAAGACCCATACTCCTTTGAACTCCTCACTGAAGAGTCCTTACTGGTTGTTTAGCGGAACCGAAGTGCTAAATGTTGCTCTCTCGAAGCTAATTCTTTAATGCGCAACAATTGATGAAGTCCGTTAATGAAAACGGATCAAACTTACCCATATAGAAGTTTAAAATCCTCATAAATTCAAGTCAAGTTCTTGAGGTGACAACTACCTAAGTGGACTGAAGTTGAACGAAAAGCACGAACCAAGTTTGACTTCTCCTTTTCCAATAAAGTAGACGATCATATCCGTTAATGCAGGATCTTCATTCAAATTCCACAGATGCGGTTCTTCGCTCCTCCTTTGTAGGACTGCAGTCCTCCCGTTCGAATCACCTCCCTATCAAAAAAACCGTTCTTTTGAAATTTTCAAAAATCATTCAAAGGCAGCATTATTTGGCAAGGAGGGTGAATGTGGGGAGGGGGTCAGGGTTGGTGGTGGCAAAAGAGGCGGATGCGACCATGTTAAACCCTCTAGACCCAGATTTATTATCTTTCATTGCATACCACTGTTCTATGTTATTTTTATTTATATCTAAATCGCTGGTGACCTTCTGATACCATTTCAGAGAACTATCCTTTAATTGCTTTATTTTTTTCCACGCTAACCATCCTCGATCGTTCGCAGGAACGATAACGTTGTTATGACGTAGTAAACATCGTAGTTGCTTTTTCTAGTGTTGCTGAAGTAATATCCTCACAGTATGTAGCACGTTATAAGCCCTACATGTCATCGAAAAGAACGGATCATCTTCTACCTCTTTCACTGACTGTAAAACCCTTTTGGAAGTTTGCTTGCCTCCTATTGGACATTTGTAAATTGAATAGCAGTTACCGCAAGGCGTTTAAGTTCAAAAATGCGATTATATTCCTCTGCCTTGAAAATATAGATCTCACCTATCAATAAGGCTTCGACAGTAAACAGAGAAGAGTGCTAACATAGCTAGCATGATATATGCTTTAGATCCTACTCATCTGACCAAACGGTCTTCATAAATCATTGGCAAAAAAATGAAACATGTAAACTAACCTTGTCATGCTTAACTGATCTATTCTTTGCATGACCTGACCAGTTTCAAGGAAACATGTCAATTGTCTAGAGCTACGGATGGATACGATATTCGCGCAATGTTCTGTGAAGCAAACAAAAAAATGTGAAAGGATCTATAAATGCAGCAAATGATGAGAATATGATAAGAGCAGTTACTATTAAGTGCAGCTAATCTCTTGTAAAGTAGGCGCTAATAACAGGTCGTTTGCCTTAGGTGATTTGCAATATCAGAGTGTGAATGGGGAAGGCGGTAGGGGGGTGGATATCGCTAACTATCGCTTTGAATTGTAATAATTGCCTTGCTTCTTTGTTCGTCGAGTCGTTGTTGCCATGTTTGTTGAAGTCGTTCCATTTCTTTCTGATTCTCTTCAAGTTGCTTTTTTAGCACATCAACTTCATCCTGAACATGAAAAAACTTCAAGCACAAAAAGTTTAAGAGATTTCAAAGATCTGTGGAAAATGTTCGAGAAGCATTGTCGAACGCTACATCCTTAAAATATTCATAGAAAAGAAATAACACAAATAAAGGAACATCATGTTTTATGCGAATAAAATTATCGTTTTTATGAAAAAATAAAACACATAAAATACTAGTGGAATGATGTAAATGGGGAGCTTTAGAATAGCGAATTATGTGGCATATAAGTCAATGAATCCATAATCGCACATATCCGATCCTTGATGTCGAATGAATTAGAAAATTCAAATTAGCTGAGTGATTGCTAATCAAAATTTTATGCAACGAGAAGATAGGTGGATGAACATAAGAAATTACCTATCAAAAAATATAGAATACTTTGCTTTGCATGAGGTCATCTCTCTGCTTTTCTCCTCTCTTTTGTATAATAAGCAGGGATTTTTTTGTTAATATAACTCTATAATGACCATTGATTAATGAGGATAAAGAACTTTGTCGACAAGTAGGGGTCCGCATCTGTGATCATTCGTTTTCCTAGTAAATATTTTCGCAGTTGCATTTGAAAGATCACAAGGTTCACTTCAGTACCAAACCAACCAAAGTTAAATGCTCGGTAATATTTCAATGCGACGATTTCCTGTTGAGTTCGCTCGCTAGCCAAATTTCTTTATAAAGTAAGCATATCTGAGTTGTCAACCTAGACTTTTGTTGGTATCTATTATTTCTGAAGGCTTCCAACATCTACCTTGGCGTCGAGATGTGTTGCAGTAACGCCTTTTTGGATCAATCCAAGTAGTCGAGCATTTTCCTCTTTCAACTCACGAATCATACGTTCAGTGGCCGACTCATTAACGATCGCCTTTGTTTTAATCGATTTCGCTCGATCAGCAAATCGCAATGTTGAAAGCGTTTCTTCGTAATTGATATCTGCTGGCGAAAGTGCCGCTATCTAAGCTTACTGACTGTACTAGTTGAAAATTACAGTATACCTCCTTTCCATTCATATATATATAGTTTCCTCATTTTCATACCACTACCTGCCAGAATATAATTTAAAATATGCCAAACTATCACTGCTTAATATGGAACTGAAGCAAGGTAAGCGTGAGGTTTTAGTTTGATTAACTTATTATTGAATACTCATATCTTCGAAATAAGATAGGATGCAAACCTTAAACCAAGCGTGAACGACTGCGAAGATAATAGCGTTGAACACAGAATGAGAGTAATATAACACATAAAGGAATTTAAAATTAGTATAGCGAAAATTTCCACTAAAAATTGGCGGTGCGAAATTTCCGAGTTTAGGTCAATGAACGAATATATTCTATTCGTTATTGTAGTTAAAAATTACAGCATTTTCAGCGGCGATTATGTGCAATGAACTTACCATAACCGTCTTGCTATTCCCACCTAAGGCGTTCTTCAATAGCGATGTCAGTATCGAATCTCGATATGGTATCTGCTGAAAGCTTTTCAAACGTTTAATTAAAGACGATCATTATCACTAAAATCGCTGATCCAAAACATCTCCGATGTTGAAAGTTATTCTCCTTATTTCCTTATTGTTTGCGTTTACATTTATTGTTTTGCACAAAAAAAATGAGAGAATATTTCAGTGCTTGAGAAACTAAAAGATTTAACCGAATATTTTTCCCAAAATAGGCAACATGAATCTTCTGCATATGAGTAATGAGCCTGATATTTGAACGGCGATTCTTGAGAGCTCTTCTTATTTGCCATCTTCATAAACAAAAGGTCAGGTATGGTGATTCTTCGTCGATTAAAAGCAAAGGTATATTTGTCGCTCTTCGGTTAACCTATCCGTTTAATAACCTTTTGTATTACTTGTAGTTTACCTATGAATCTTATGAATATCTGCACTTTCATTTATCATCACAAGTAATCATAGTACCTAAAAATACTGATGTCTATTTCTGTACTTTATTGATCAGCACACATTCCGCTCTCAAGAGGCCATTTCGTTGAGATACTTTCCTTCTTCAAGGAGAATGAAGAAAATCATCGTACCGAAACGCCTTTCTTCTTCTTTTCTTGTTGCTCGTAGAGAGCCTTTATAACACGACCTAAAGTCGACAGCGACTGATTTATGACGATACCTTCTTTGAGACGATCGCCTTCTGAGTGTGCGTCCTTCTGTCGTTCGCTGAAATCGAACATGGATGCACATATATTGTTCTACATATTTCAAGCTTCAAATACAGGTACTCTTCAGGCACAGATACCCATCATGTATCAACAGATACACTTCAAGCTCCAGTTCAGTTCTAATTCAGTAGTTATCTACATTTATCGAAAACCTTTATGGAAAAAAACCTTTATGGAAAAAACTAATAATGCATCTTCAACCGCATATGATAACTATTAGGGAGAAATAACAAAAAAGGAATGCCCAAGTCACAAATTCTCATATTATTTGGCTATTTTTTATTG
This sequence comes from Parascaris univalens, assembly GCA_037576465.1. Taxonomy (NCBI): domain Eukaryota; kingdom Metazoa; phylum Nematoda; class Chromadorea; order Rhabditida; family Ascarididae; genus Parascaris; species Parascaris univalens. Next base: position 190,207,970 of record CM075173.1, on the reverse strand, counting down.
GCAAAGCTATTCCCCTGTTGCCAAGTTTATGCGATTTATGAGGTAGGCTCAGACTTTTAATTTGTATTCGCAACACGCATTATAGCAGCACTTTGCCTATGCACGGGTACTTTTAGGTGTATGTGTCTGTTTGCTTGTCTGTTTCGTAGTACCTTCAGTGCGAAGAGCTGACGTTAAGAAAGTATAAGCTCATAACTTGAGACATCAAATGCATTCATTCACATTAAAGAATTGTGTCCGCTGTGTTTCCCTAATTGCATAATTGTCTTCACTTAGAACTGCACAATAAATGATTGGAGTGAAATAACACCTGCCAGCCAAATCGACAAGATTGATCTGCGAACTCTTCGTTGTCGTTCCTCCACCACTTTTTGTTGATTTTTGATTGAACTGAATCTTCACAATTGTATGTGCTCTAAAATATTCTATAACTTTATTCATTAACTATTATTCATATTAGATTCTTAGCAATTCCTTTAAGATCAAAATCAATAAGCTTCCTGAAATTTTTCATAAATTCAGCAATTTTTATTTATTTATTTTATTTCATTTTACTTTATTTATCCCAACCAACAGCGCCTTCATAATGAATAAATGTGTGCTCGTTCCGCTACCACGTGCTTTCACGTAATGGCTCTCTGGTTCAGCTAGCTCGTGCAGTTTTTAGGTCAGCCTCCACTTCTTGCAGGTCGGTCGCGTGAAGATCGGCACGTAATCGGCAAATCTTTCGATAGTGCTGTTGACATGCGAGGAATTTATGCATGAACAAAATCACCTGCTGCTTGTTGCATTCATATCGGTAGCCGCTATTGTTCTTTGTTTCGTTCCTTCGTCCATTTTTTGTTCGATTTCTTCATATGAACTGACCGGTATACTCAATAGATCCTCCACTGTAAACATTGTTTGTAAGAGTAAATAAAATTCCATTAAATCCATCTACTCCCAAAATGCTGAATTAACGGGCTAAATATTTTCAGCCACCGCCAAACGAAAATTCATTCAATGCCGAAGTTGGGTTTTTGCACACGTTAGCTGTGTGCATGTTCATTCATGCGATTCTGAGAGCAGAAGTATGGGAGTCGTCGCAGATGAAAAATCAGATCAACGACGTTGCTCTGAATCAAGTCAAAGATATTTGGTGCATTCATATATTCAAGGATATATCCCAGAAGACGATGCCAAGAATATGAAATATCTGTGGTATAAAGAGTTATATAAAGTGATAAACTGAAATAACAATCACATACCATAGAAGCCGTTTTTTGGATGTTCTCTTATTTTGAGACCACCTTTCGGTGGAGGTTTTGTGCTCAGTAGATCTCTTACTTTCTCACAATAAATTTCAAACATTGAGATCGAAACCTGAAAGATGCAACCGCAAATGCCATTTTATAAGTGAATCTTCATCTTTATCGACGCTTTAAGCAAATTCTTTCTTCATAACGAGATGATTTTTGTGATGAGCTTCGCTATACTCGTTTGCTAACCTTATTTTGCTTTAACCGAACAATAAAAGTTGGTGTGTTTTTTTTTTGATACATCAGAACAAATAATTCCAATATTACAAAATAAAAATGATATTCATTATGATCAAAATTACAAACTAAAAACCCCTATGAAGTAGGGCATAGAGGTGAGAATTTCCACTTCCAAACATTTAATGAAATTTTTCTGGAAATAATTTCTTTCCAGCAGTAATCTTCGCAATACTCTTTCGATCTTAATCGCTAAAATTATGGAGAAAATTTTCGAAAATATACGGAGAAAATTTACCGTTCTTCGAAAAAGAGCAAAAGAAAGTTGAAGATGTTTTCGACCTGATATTCAGTTTCCGTATCTTTAATTCTCATCTCATCGATTCGTTTAAAAAGTTCTTCGCATATAATCGGTATTATACCTGTAATACTTTCAACCACCAAAAAAAATTTATGTACATTATAACTTTATAAATCATTAGTGAATTAATTAGTTAGCATAAGGCAAAAGCCACCATATAGTGGTGAAAAGATAATGTTATTCTTGCAGTATGGAATTTATTGATATCCTGAAATATCTTGAAAACATACCACATTATCGATATCCTGAAAATATATGCGAATGGAATAAGCGCTTTAAAAATCGCTCTTATAAGATCGAAATGCTTTTCATCAAATTTAGATAAAAAAATAGAAGTTTTCTTTCTGAAAATTGAAATTATATTCATTTTACAAAAATTATACTTATTATAAAACGATTGAAAATTAACTAAATTAGCGGAAATTTTTCATGGTCTTTTTTTCTAAAAGAAAAAACCATTTGGGTATTATTTCCGATTAGAAATTATTTTGAATATGAAAAGAAGATAAACGACCCCTTTAATCGAGGATACCTTTGTTATTTTTATATCCAACCATAGAATAACTTTTTCCACTTCCCGTTTGTCCATAGGCGAATAATGAACAATTATAACCTTTCCATGCATTGTTCAACAGACCTTTACCAAGATCTTCGAATACTTTTTTCTACAATAGATTTTCTCAATAATGAATTAATGAATTAAATGATGCAAAAAAAACCTCTTAATAAACGGGCAATCTTGCTATTATTGTAATATTTCTGTTTTTTGCTTCTGTGAGAGAGAGAGAGGTATTTTTTACCCTGCCAACAATTGTAGTGGAATGAAATATTCGAACGTGAGAAAAGAGCATTCATAAGCGTATTTCTCAAACAACGTCGCCTATAATTTATGATTATCTCCGATCGACTGTAAGCATACATTATTCTGGGAGTGTGAGATTTAGTGGCAAATATGGCCCTATGAGCGCAAAACATGATCATGGTGTGTATTAGCTCATGTCGGCATAATTAGAACCCATCACCACACACCAAACTGAATCCACGAACGCTCATTCAGAAAGACCTTCACTCACTGTGATTTTGTAGCGGTCAACACCTTAACAAGGAATGTAACCGCTATGGAATGGTCATCAAACGACGAAAGAAGGAAGAACCACAACTACCGCACGAGACGGTGCAGGGACTTAATGGATTTGCAGAAGAACCTGTCGCTCACTGTTATGTACCGCGAGTCATCTGAGAGATCACTTGCCATGCACTGAAGAGGAATGGCGTGGATGAGCCTGACATCTCAAACGATTTCTGAATGGATATCTCAAAGGATGTGCAGTAGTGCAGAATAAACAGGAATCAAACGACATGAAAATTCTGGCCATTTGTTGTAACAAATGTCCAGAATTTATAACCAATTACTTCGTCAGACAATAAGAAGAGTTAGGACATTTTTTAATGAAGTCAGAGCGCACTTGTTCCAGAGAAATTGCTACACGATTAAGTCTCGAACTGTGACCCTTTGATTATTCAGGAAATTGGTGATAATGATATCAGTACCTTCATATGTGCAATAGCGAGATTCCGGGTTTAACCTGATGGATCATCGCATTACGTTATCGAGATGCGCACCGAATCTAAGGTGGCTGAAGCGTTTCTTCAAGCCAATGTCACGGAAATGAACTTCGTAGCTTGGAGACAAGCATTAAACGGCTATTTACCATATGGTGGAGTTTTTCTTCCCTAATATATTGGAACAGCTGTGTCGCTTATGCAGTGCCACCGTTGCGAGTGCGGCCGACGTTGCGAGTGCATTGCTTCACGCGCAAGTTGGAACAGACTTCATTTATTGCTTGAATGAGAGGAACTAAATAAAGAGCTAGGTTGGTCGGTTGGAGAATCAGTCGCAAGCTAGGTTATTTGACGCCTGCTAGGTTCAGTAGGCGAATCCACTTCGAGACGAAGATGACTGTTAACGAATAATTTCGTGGGAGTGATGAAACGACATCGAAGGAGCCGCTCGAAGTTGATGTGTGACTGGATTTTTGAGGTCACGGTGACTCTTGATAAGGCGCACCCAACAAGTGACCATCCTTGCTCGCAATCCATTTCTACGCGATTCATTATCAAGCTGAGGTAATGAACGGTACTGGGTGGTAATAAAAATCCTTCAGTTCGTTATCAGACAGCCCATCCCCTGACTGATATGGACTTCATTGGGAGCGGGAATCATCTAGAATTTCGCGATGTTTCCGTTTCAGCTATTCGGCCGCTCCTTGATGCATCGTTGCACGACGTTCTGATTTTCGTCGCCTCATTGCAGCCATTTTCGCGCTGGCTTATTCATTCCTTTTTTGCATTATTCCACATCAATATTCTTCGCGTCTGCACATTTGCAGCCGTCTTCGACAGTATGCATAAATACTCAACGACGTGGTATTGTCATAGTGTACTTTTAAAGCAATATAATGAAATGCTTAATGAAAAGCTGTAGGACGTATAACTTGATAAAGGTTAATAGATGTATAAGAATCAAATAGTTCGAATCATTTGAATCAAATACTGCGTTCATCAAAATTTCCCAGCTTCAGATGTCTTTAAAACGGACCTCTAGATAGACAGACGCAAACATACAAATTCACATACTCTCGATCATGAAGTCTTTCAGTTCGTCATAGACAGTTGCAGTGAAGATGTAAGGATGAGAATTGGCTCACGGATATTTACTTCGAAAAGTGAACCACGCTGATGCAACAAAACAAAAGGCAACCGCCGCCGAAGTGTCACATCAAACGTCATTAAAGGCGACTATGGTAGGTAGCCGTTGCTAGCAGTTTATTTTATCCAAGTGATCAAATGATTCGAATGCAGTAATCATATTCAAATGAGATACTAGAGGAGATCAGACGGCAATTGGTGATCAAAACGTGAACCTGATCAGCGTAACGATCATCGAGTGGTTCCAAGTAGCCAGAGGCGTTCTCTTTGTATCCATCGTGGGACCAATAGCTGTGATCGAAACTAAACCATTTCGGGTCCTCATCAGGCGTATTTGGATCTCTTATTCCGGTTTGTTTGCCATCAGGCATTTCGATGATTAATTGTGCCTGTATTGAGATGTGAATTAAATCAAGCCGTTGGTTTGAAGTAAGAAAATGAATTGAAATTGGCAATTGAACTGCAGTGGGGAATACTATTTTAGCGAAATGAATGAACTGTAACGTTGGCAGTCCCAGCGAAATCGAAATAAATGAATTCCGTCCTATGATAGAGTTCGGATCGGTCGGCAAGATAAAGAATATCCCTGGAAATCTCCGGTGGTTTGCCCTCCATTCCTCCTCTGCGTGTCCATGCCCCACCCTCGCCCTTCTCCTCCTGTTCCCCTCCGTTCAAGAATATTTCGATCAATTACGGTTATTTCGTTTTCGTTTTTCAGTCAGTTTTTTTTGCTTAGACGAAGAATATTTCTGCAACACACAAATGAAGGTGAAATTTAATTGTATCTTTTAGAAATACCTTGCGTTGTTTTTCGCGTTCATTAAACGGTCGTACACGAACGGCTACAACGATGCTCTCACCGTCACTCATCCGTGTCTACTGTCCTGTGAAAAAATATTGTTTATGAAACATTAACAGCCTATTCCATCCTTGCGAAGGATTTCTGAGCAACTCAAATATGCAAAAACCATAAAATAAATGCAAGTATGAGTCGATTTAAATATCGCTGTATTGTGTAATCCTCAAAAACTTTCAGTAACCTTTTTCCTGCAAAAAGTAACCTCATTACTTGTTTGGATCAGTGCAGTCCACGGTGTAATGGAGTGTTGAAATTATTACAGGACATCTTGGACACTCCCTGAGGGGCTTTCAACGAAATACAAAAATTTCAACTGATACAGTTGCTGAAATTTCATTCATATATTCATCCTCTTGAAAGATTCTCTATGATCGGTCGTCTGAAATTATACTGATGGACTTAAGAGTAGTGATCGATGGTCAAAATAACAGAACGCTCAGTATGAGAGAGACAAATGATAATCGATTTTTCATATGAAAGACACCGATTTACCTTTGATCATTGAACATGTCGATTTACATCACTTTCAGTGGAGAAAACGAATAAAAATTCCTATAGAATTTGCAAATTTCTCATATGTTTGAAGTATTGCACTTCTTAACTATATGAGAAGATAACGTCTAATAACATAGAGCGATTCAAACCTCAGATGCCACTGGAAGATATAATCTGACTTTCTTGTATTGCACTAATTATCTATGAAAATAAATAAGCGTTTTTTTGGTACGAGATAATTTGCGTTTGGGCATTTCGATCGCTTTTTAACCAGTCAGAATTTAACCCATATTTTATGTCGCATCAGATGCCGAGGAAAATTCATTCCAAGAAAGGCTAAATCCAAAATCTGCATACATTAATGGTTTCGTCCAATCCAGAATTTGCGTTTTAGTTAGTTCTCCCTCTGTTTTACCCCAGTCTTCTATTCCTGATGAGTTTACTTTCCTCCAGTCCGTAAGAACAAAATTCACTCCTATGTACAGTACATATATAAAAGGTATAATGGAGAAGGATATAATATAATGGAGAAGAAGAGAACATTTCAGAATGGAACCCAAAAGGTTAAGGCTTTTAGCTGGCTGATTGCCTACATTATTCGGAATAGTTGTTGCTAAGATTCCTCTCAAGCAACCGTTGACAACAACAACGATGCAAACCGAATTCTTTCATCTGAAGCAAATTCCACCCCGTGCATTTTTATCGATTAGAATAATTCACGACAAAATTCCCTTAAAATTTACTTCACCGACCTTATTGCATAACATTTTTTGATCGTTGTCCTATTCGAACAGTGACAATATATATTCTATTGTGTTAATGGAAATCACGTTTAAAAAGACGCTTCTTCGATGCATTAGAGGGGCGAATGCCATTGATAAGTTGCAAGTTCCCTTATCGATAAGTCTATTAGTTGATAAGTTGCCCAATCTATAGTCTGAAGTTCTAATTAATTTACCTTTGAGAAATATGCCTGGAGCATCTGCAGAATGCGATCATTATTCACTGAAAGACTCTAATTTGTAATTTCATCTCAGAAATGGCAAAAGAGGCAACGAACTTGGCCGCAGATGCATTTCGACTTTTATTTTTTCCGCCCATTTAAAATATATCTTTGACCGAATACGAAAAAAAGTTGGAAAACTTCATTGGCAATAGAATTTCTGCGCTTAATCGATGAGATCGACTCGAATTCCGTTGTTTCCGGAGATTCTTTGCCGTCGGAATGCTATCGTCGTAGATCTGAGTATCGCGTCAGTATATCGGCTAAATAAAATGTCCGATCTATGAAAGAGGATACACTTCTCTTTTTTCAGAATCTCAAGACATTTCCTACTCGAGACGCCACTCAAAATAGAGAAGCGATGAAGCCTCAACAACAATTTCAGGCCAATAGAAGATTTATTTTATGTATATTCATTATGTAGCATTTGTAAAGTGCACTCTATATGATGGCATCATATCTTTGTGTTTGTAGGTTGAGTTCTCAAATATTGGTGTCATGTCGCTGTGCCTGTTGAGTTGTTTCACGTCAGCGGTCCCGGTTTTCTACTCGATTGCTTGTGGTGTAATGTTATTCCTATTCAATTCTTTTACCACTTTTTAACCGTTAAATAAATCGTGGTACCTTATAATTCCAAACACATCAATAACTCGGGACTTCTGCTCCATGACTGCAGAGAAGCTGGGCACGTCCAGGAAAAGTGTTTCTGCTTCTGTTGCTGCGGTCGAGATGAAATTTTACATGATGCGATGATTGCGCATTCTAGATTGGGAAGAAAGAATTGCATATTTCTAGGGGGGAAATTCGGCGTTTCGATGATCCACCACTAGTGCACAATTCAGAATACTTCACTCAAAATGCAGCTTGCGGCCACCCTACATACTCTTTCCCAGTACCTCCAGCTTCTCCGCAATTCTTCCTTCGACGTACATAGTGAAAGCGCTGATGTCTCGACGCTATTACGCCAATCTCTCAACAACGCTATCGCGACCTGAATACGAGCACCTTGAGGGTGAACGTTGCGAATCGCTTGGAGATTTCAGATCTTTGATCCTCAACCAAGAGATCTGAATTTACTTTTTACGACCTTTCGTAAGTGAAGCGATCCACAATTAAACTTAAGCAGTGTCGGACCGCCTTAGGTCATCAAGCAAAGTAAATGAAGAGACACCAAGTAGAGGCTTAAGTTCATAATTTGATCGAAGCTTGAGTATGTTGATAGATTTTGTGCTTTACAGATTTAAACCATGTGGAAAACCGTTCTCGAGAGGTTAGCAGTCGAAAGATCGAATCGAGGATCAAATCTGATTCACATCGGAAGCTGTGGGGGCTGAAATGTGGTCGCATAGCAAGCATCACAACACTTCCGATCGTTAATATACGCTACTGTGAAATCTCTCACATGTTCACACGCCAGGTCAACCACACCTCTTCATACCGTTCGTTCGCTCTAGTGACCGATAGTTCCTAACGAAAAAGTAATCATTCATTGCGACGTTTGTACGCATAATGCTTTCTTTAGACGTACAAAATGGTGAGCGAAACGTCGAAATTACTCCTCTGTACAGGGTGGGGATTCATAAAAGCAGCCGTCGAAGATTTCTGTGAACACTACGAAGGGTATTTTAATTGCGACGACGTATTTCTTTGAGATTCACAACGATCTTCCCCTGCAGTATCCTCCTCATCTTCGCCTATGAGGACTCCTTTCCACAGTGGTACTTCCGCTTGTTGTCCGTCAAAAGTGGGCAATTAACGTTGCTAGAGCCTATGTGCCCACGCATTTAATCTCATACGCCATTATCGAAGTATCTACATTGCAAATGTTCACCTCGCACCCCTGCTCACCCAGCACTAACGCATCATCTTTTCTCGGTTATTGCGTTCCCGTCAAAACATCTAGTAACGGCGCAAATGACCGTCCCCCAGTGTGTGCGCATAAACTTCATGTTGTCGAGCTGCAATAGACTATAGAGATGAATCGAAACTGAAAAGCGAAATGTGTCGCTTCAATAGGGCCGATTTTTGCACTAGTCTATTGATTGTATCGAAGATGGCGTGGATTTTTCTCTTCTCAAATTTGTCTTTAGGCTCGATTATGCTACCGGTTTTGTGGGTATGTATCATTCTTAATAGTTGTGGTGCTTAGGATGTATTTTCTGAGAAAAGTTAATTGCCCGGGGGGAGGGATTTATTCAAATAATGGTGCCGTTGTTCAATGATAGGGATGATGATAGCGCTGATAATATTGCTGATGAAAGCCCTCTAATTAAGGCTAAATGAAGTAACAATGGTTGTCGGTTGGTGTATTCTTGCGAAGAGAGAAAAAATAGCCGAACTGCTAAGATTATTGAGGGGGAATTTGTTGCTTTGTAGCGCTATTTTGTTGGCTGTGCGCTTAAATCAGTGGATGTTTTTGTTTGTAGAGCTTATATGATTCATAAACGATTCCCTCCCATCGCGTCTTCGCATCTCTCCCTTCCTCATCTTTCACATTTGCAGGAAAATTCCTTCAAATTTTAGCTTCCCATAACTCCTCATTATTTGAAGTTCAACTTCAGTTTTGCGAGAAATAGCTGATGAAATCAGGTCTACTGATATGCCGAGGTCTAAAAATAGCCTAGTTTTGTGGAACTTCTTTCCGTCCAGCATTTTTCCGTAGCGAACCGCTGTCGATTGATTCCACATTTAGGTATTAACTGGAAACTAATCGAAGTTCGGCATTTCCATTATCAAGGCAGTTAAAGTGTCCTAAGTTATAATATATATAGGATGAATATTGGGGTTTCATTGCTGGGTTGAATTGGAATGAGTGAAAAATATAGCAGGAGATGCAAGGATGACTAAGGTTCTGCATGAGGCGAGTCTCCGAAGACTCAGTCAGTTCGCTCAGGTTCCTCCCCATTGTCTTCTCCTTCCTTTCCTCATTTCCCTTTCAACCAGTTTAGCCAGCTGTCTGCATAAGAGAATGCATAGTTAAGCACTGCATCATTTTTATAGATAATTACTCCAGCGGTGTGCCTATCGAAGTAATGTTTAGAAACACAATTCATAAATCCTTATCTGACAGAGCTGTTGCCGTTTTCTTCGGCTCTTTGAGCGTTGCTCTTCATCTTTGTTAAGTGGTGCTCGTGCAATATATATGTATCGGCGTGCAACTCTTCTGGCTAACCTTCAGTGGCTATCGGTCGCCTAATTATGGCATCATTGCTCTCGATAGACGAGGTGCAATATGAGTGTAGTTGTGGTGAATGGGACAGTCTGAATCGTCTCTACTTTTGTCGCCACTGCTCGATGTTGAAGTGCAGTTTTTGCGTTAGTCAAGAACTCGACACAACCTTCTGTCCCTATTGCCTCGACAATGTGACCACTGGTGAGGCAAGGCAAAAGAAAAATCGTTGCTCGAATTGCTATCGTTGCCCGATATGTGGTTCGTCTTTTCTTTTACTCTTCTATGTCCATCAAACGTTATTTAATTTTACGTTAATTAATCTTATTTTAGCAATACTGAGTTATAGGGTTCATCTCCCGGGAAGACTTCACCCGGGAGGGGAATTCCACCCTTGAGGGGAGTTCCCGCCGGGAAGGGAATCCCCCACCGACGGTTATACTAAGTTCCTTAATTTTAAAGCTTCCAGCGGTTATCTTTTCTCTCCATTTTCTAATGTCATTCGTTTGTATAAATTTGTAGATATGTTTTTTTCGATATGCCGGTATCCTTATTGGGAGCAGTTTCCGCTTTCGGCAGTAAATGTGAATTGCGGAGAAGCGTTGCGAAACGTTGGAGACCAAGCTCGATTTAAAACCCGGGACACAATTTTTTCTATGAAACGAGCCGGAAGCTTGAAAATCGCAGATTCAAGACTTGTATGCATGAAAAAATGCGCATTCACTGTGCTCAGTACCCCTTTCATTCATCTTTTTTTCCTTCATTCTATTATTTTGTTGAGAATCTCTCTTAGAGGTGATCGTGATATTAGGGAGTCGGTTATTCTGATATAAGGATTGTTGTTGGCCATGAATTAAGTATGAAGGTTGTTTGGCATCGCAGTTTGTATTCTTGTTGGGAGTTACTATATGCAGGTGCTAGTGTTGTTCTACGTGCGGTTAGCGAAGCATATCACCTCTCGTGCAATACATGTCGATGGACAACGGCAGATTCTGGAGTGCCAGATCTAACTTCAGCGACTGGTTGGCCTGAATATTCGCATCAAGATGAGGCACTGTTGAGTTGTTTCCTTGATCAGATGAAGAATTTTGCGATTGCTGAGAAAGCTGATCGGGAACGTCACAAATACACAAAAAGGTACTTCTTTAGTAATCATTCTTCCGCCACGTTTCGGACCTGGTTGTGATTTCAACTGACGACCAGAGAGGACGCTTTGGGATGGAAGACGAAAGGTGTTGGAAAGAGGGAAGGTGGAGGAGAGTTCATCGGACGGAAAACTTGTGTCGCCGAGTTTACTGTTTATGATCTCACTTCCGAAAAATTTTCTCACCACCGTTTTTTCTCCTTCAGCGGTCACTGCACCTTCTCTGCGAACGTTATTTTTTCTTGGTGCACATGATCTTAATTGACCGTCAGGATAGAACATGCGATTCGTCTCCCTTGCTTTTCTTTTCACAATCAAATAGGGGAGCAATTTTATTTCTATTTTTCAAGCAATCTTATCAAGTGTTTATTTGCTCCCACTGAAGAAAAATATTCTTAAAACATCCCCGTCTTGTATCGAGGATTTTCTCCATGAATCCCTAACTGTTTGCTGATCAAACACTGCAGTATTGGTGTATGGTATTCTGCAAAGTCACAGCCATAATTTCCGTGGATTTTTCATCTTACTCTCTCAATTTCATCCAGCCTTATTTTATCGTGTCCGCGTTGTTTAGCCAGAATTGCCTTTCGTGCCTTATTTGTCTTCTATTTGAAACAAGCACTGCGTGCCATCCGATCGGCATTTGTTCTTATATCACAGGTTACACCTTCAACGGCTATTTCGGATTTGATAACGAGATGAGTGAATAAATAACAGCCTTGCTCCTTTGGCACTTCGGAAGTGGTTATTCTCTCTTATTTATAAGAAACTGCACTACACTCTGTTATATTTGCCTCTCCGTTTCAAAGAGTGACATGTAAAGGTGGCCTTTTATGTTGAGTATTTGATGCAGGTTAGTCGACCTTTGTTAATAGCTCGTTTTGATCGAGCAAAATGGCATATTCAATCTGCAGTATCTGTAATGCCTGTTTCTTGTGGTCACTACAACGTGCCTCTTTATTGGCTTTAACTACAGACGCTCAAACCTGGGTACTGCTTTCGGGGATCGATTTGGCTTGCAAACGATGTACAATCGAAGGAAGGCGTTGTTAACTGAACGACCGGTTACGGAGTTACCAAAATTGGAACCAACTGCTTTGGTGTCCGAACTTGATGAGTCGATTTTCACGGAGGAGGAATTAGGTAGTGACTTTTTTATGGAATGACACACTGGGCACCATTGCCGTAATGCTCATAACTTATTCATTGCGGTTCGAGGATTTTGATGCTCATTTCGCAGTCTGCTAGTAACTTCGTGGAGGATTATTTTTTTGATGTTCGAAGGAAGAGAGGGACTAGATTTATTATTTGGCACAATATTGTACAAATTTTTGTATATGACGATCGTCGTTGTTTCCAAGGTATATAAAAATTGCGAAGGATGTTACTGCGATCAGTGCTCCTATATTAAATCTTACTTGCAGACAGTGGCGGAAGTGCACGACCTTTTATAGACTGATATATTGTTGTGTAAATAGCTGTCACTAAGAAAGCTTGCAAGAGAGGCTGCCTCACAGTGTCTCCCCTCTTCGGATATAACAGATGGGTGGTTATGTCGTAGAGGCGATACGCTGTTAAATGAATTACTCTCTGAGGTGGGCTGAAGCTGGGCAGGGTAACGTGGCATAACGCAGAGGGAATGCCTTCCACCCAACATTATTGTATTACTTCTTTTGAGATTTAAACAAGATGCCCACACTTATGCAACAAGTGAATCAGCCTTTGGCTATGGGTCGGCCACTGTTGCCCGTGAAAACGCATTTGTTCGGTCGTCGAGCGGTGAGGTGTAAGCAGTGCGACCACAGTCTCTGTAAGGCGGAGTACAATCCCAACTCGATCAAATTCAAGATTCAGGTGGGTTTATTCTCTGTGGACCATATTAAGGTATGCGATATTCTCCAGCTGCGAAAAAGATGTCGTAAACATTCGCCGAATGGTTTGACTGTAGATGAGTAATGCGATGTTCTAGCAACACTGCTGTTCCTTTCCTTATTTGAATGGCCTCATTTTGATGATGCTATCCCTTTAATCAACTCTCCCCGTTATAAATTTTTTCATAAAGTATAGGATGCAGAAATAAAATGATCGGGCTAGTTTGTTGTAGGAACTTTTGAAATCATTATGAGTGTTGGAGCCCACTCATTAAAAAGTAAATGCACCGCTTATCGTAGTTAAGGTTCTTGCCGGCAACCATGTGCCTGATATACGCTTATCCCGAGCAGCCGAACTCGTTGTCGACCAGTGGTGTCCCGTCTTCTTAACCGTATCGAACTTTTCATCGAGTGTCGCTCAAGTTGTGATCTCACCACGTAACGAAGATGACGATCATTACGTTAAAGTGCGGTGGAATTGCTCGTTTAATAGTGATTGTGACCTTTTATTAATTAAAGCAGCATATATGCACTTAGGGATGAAGACGAGCGTTTTGATCATTTCATAAGGAAGATATGAAATTTTTTAGTCCCATTTCTTTGTTAGACGAGAACTCGAATTCACTACCTTTCTCCGATGTTTTATGAAAATATGCCACATATTACACTTTGTTCCGTGTTTGGTTTCATCCATTCTTCGTTCCTCAGAGTTCTTTCCTTGGAGGAACTGTGAATGTACACATAAAATTAAATCGAGAGATGTGAAGTTAAAATGATGGAATTACTGCATCTTGTATTTTGTCTCTCAGCTGGGATTTTAGGTTTATAACAAAGGGCATGATATTGGTCATGACTATAGGATATTGGCGAAGATGGATCCTTTGTTTTGTAGTCGGTACCTGAAATTTCTGGACTAGGAATAGTCGTGTACATCGCTCTATGAATTTGATAGTACCTGTTATTTATGAGAACGTCGTTTGGCGTGTCGTTTGGTTTCAGTGTGCTCTGTTTCACCTCTCCCTCACTTAGATCATGTAAGTGGATAACTTGTCGTGGCATCGCCCGTTAGTAAGTGAATAACTTAAATCACAGATAACCTTTACCGCAGCAGTGGTATCATGTAATTTAGAAGCAGCTGTTTTCTTATTTAGTTGTCGAGTGAATGGTACGAGAGGAAGGCCTGTTACTGCAAGTATAGAATAGTTATTTTACTCGATAACAAAAAGTTAAATGAAGGATGTATAGGAGTATATGTGGAGCATATCCTCACTTAATTATTGCTGTTTCAGTGTGAAACTCCTGAAATATCGATAACGATTCCGAATCGTGATGAAACTGTCGACTTTGATGATGGTACCGATAAACGGGTTGGAGCGACTTCAGGGTGAAAAATTCATGCTTTGAACTCGATTAGATGTAAAGTGGACTTATAATTATTGAATAATTATTACCGGATGGGAAAGAACTAGAGGTCTGATAAGGTGAAAAAATGGTAATGGCTTTTTGTTGATGTCGTAACGATGCGCAGGTGAAATAAAAAGAAAGTTGTCGAATACATCTTATCCTGAGGTGCACTTTAATATAACGTTGGAAGGGTCATAGATTTCACTTCACTGCTTTCACGCTAGCTATAGCAAATTATGAAGCATTATGTCATGCGTTGCAGCCGGTGATGTTGAATTCTCTTCTGTTTATTCTCGGTATCACTGAATCCCTGGGAGGGCAAAAAATGATCAGAACACCAACGTGATTTTCACTGTTCATCCCCCATTAATATTTCTATTTTTTCCTGGAGTATATGGGTTTTCACGAAACTTTGTTTCGGCATAACTTGCACCCTGCTCAAGCTTGCATTATTTCCCGTTTATTTCAGAAACTGGTAAAATATTTCAGGTGAGGAGACGTGAAATAGGTTTTGCAATGGCACCGCGCAGGGGGATGGAGGTGAGGCAGTGGGTAGGAGCGGATAGTGAGAATTCTTTGCGAAGCATTCTATGCATGCTTTGAACTAGATTATCTGTGTGCTTTGGATATCCGCAATCAAAGTGCTCGGGAACTTTTTTAGCACCAGTAGCAGTCTTTTCTTATAATGCTGCAGAGAGAATTAATGGGTTTTGAAGGGGATTGATGGGTGAAACTGCATTCTTTTGATTTATCACATAGACTCTCTCGATGTTATGGAGGATTTTTGTTTATTTTAGCCTCGGAATGAAGGAGTAGTATTCCAGCATTTTATTTTTACTTTATTATTGTTGAAATTCGAAAGATTTTTTGAGATCAGCTGAAAATTCGATTTTCTTATGAATCAGTTTTGTGAGTTCCTTCCACATTTCTTAACTGGAATATCTGTTTCTTGAAATAAATCGAGCAGTTCCTAAGCTTTTTGCAAATCTATAGAAACTCATGGAAATATTTTCTCTTTTTACGTGCATTATTATCCATTAACGGCGTTTATTGGTATCTCATTTCCGCATAGTCAATGGTTGCCCCTATGCAGTAGCACTGACCTCCGCAGCGGAAGTCTTTTGATGTCAACAGTCCTGATTTAAGATTTTATGGTGGATGCTTGGTTCTGTGGTATATGTGGTTGTTTCAGATCGATTGTATTTCGTAAGAGATATCAAGTGGGATTACGATTGAGTGCGCGAGCAACGGAAGGCAAAAACAAGTTACTGGGATTGACGGTGAGACATATGAACAGCAGTTGCTCGTTTGAAGCACCGTCTGGTGAGCAGCGTTGGCTTCAACACAGCGTACGCATCAAACTTGGCGACGTATCAGCGAACTGATCGTCTCTCTCGTGTCATTCGCTTGGTTCGTTTCTGATATCAGCCATGTGCAGTATCTGTGTATCACTTTCATTGACAAGAAATATATTTGATGGTTAAGAAGGGTTATTTTCGACTCTCCCTCCTCAGCAGAATTTTTTCTCAAGCGTTTTTTAATGAGAAAGGTTCGAAATTCCGAGGAAATTCCGCGAAGGCCAGCTAAAATATAATGGGAAAAGAAGGGAGGTGCACCCCCAAAGCATTGGCCTGAAATGCCACCTCGGAATTTTGGCCGTTGTCCCCGAAGCTTTATTTACTCTGCTATATCTGATGTTGCACGCCTAAAATCGATTTGGAGGCGAATCAGTTATAAGATGCCCTTCCTTCTCTATGACGGCTATACTAACGCTGCTGCTATCGAGTAATCTTCTGTCGCCTAAGGCGATTAGCCAGTCATTTCCTTCAAAGGTTCCAGCAGAAGCTACTTGGCGAACGTCCCGATGGTGTTAGCGTTGATGTATATTATTTTCTGCGGAAACAAAATCACTGCAGGAATATTTAGTGCATAAAGATACGGCATCTCTTATCCATTTCCGATAGGTTTTTTTGACGAATTGTGTCATTGCGGCGAGACAATGAGTTTTTGAAAGAATGAACTGGAAACCGAGGTGGGCTTAATTTTCGTGAAGATTTCATAGAAGAAGAAGGATGCTAAGGGAATTACTTTTTTCCTCTCTTGGTTACGAGCGTGTCTGATTTCTTTTAAGTGGAAAGAATTTGAGATTATTAATTCGAGAAGAGCTGTTGGAGAGCCTGTTTTTTGACTGATAAGATGGGATGATCACTAGTTGTAAGGCTGGTTTCGTTCTCGATTGCTGTAGCGCTCCCCTGCGACAGATGATTGGAAAATTTGAGATGAGCTGATTTCAGTTCATCACGTGTTTGTGGCGGAAGTTCACTTCATAGATTAGCTTAAACTGTTTATGGCTTTCTTTTCAAAATCTTTCGGTAGCATCCTGGCTTTCTCACTTTCAGCTTGAGCAAAGCTTTTGTGATCATCAAATTGTGCGATGGAAAAAGGTGCACCGGCGGATGACATAGGGAGGCAGTTGTAAATACCGCAAATGGCAAAAGTGGATAACCCTGGAATAGTAGAGGCAACCTTCATCCAAGAGGAAACGAGAAGAGGTGCTTTCGTTTTAATGCAAGAAAATTCGACGGTGTAAGGTTCGAGTATATTGGTGGTTGCAGTCTTTCATTTTTCTTTGCTTCCACCGTTTTGCTCTCCACGTGAAGTTTACACTAATCACTCTGCTGCTTTCTGAGAGCGTCATGCAAGAGAAGAGCAATGTATGGTGACATACGTGATACCAAATTTGTAGTCGACTTCATATGTTTTTCAGAGTTCATGAAATATTAATTATCGGTAGTACTGCTTTCTTGTTTTTCAGGTACTTCCTATTATTATCTATCGAGATGCTACTGCTTTCTTGCATTTCAGATATCCCCTCTCTTGATTTGCACGCTACTCGCATGAGATCTTAACATGTAAATGAGCTGTGCTTCGGATCATGATGATAGATGGTATGGAAGGATGTCTTTTACTTGTTTCGATTGGCTTCATTAAATCTTTGTATCCGTAATGGGTAAAGTTCGACTTCGCTTCTACTCTTCACGATTCGTCTTTGTTTTCGAATCGACGGACAGTTAAGACGGCGAAGGTATGTTTAGGTGGTATCAACTGCACCGTAGCGCTGTCATGAGCTTTATGGGAGCAGTAAACGTTATTGTCGAATAAGTGTTACTTGGCACTTCTCATTTTGTTTGCAGATGTGACCGTCGTATGTGTATGTGCTGACAATATGCTGTAGGATGTCACACTTCGGTTTTTCAGTGCTTCCTTCTAAACTGTTCTTGGCAGCTGATTGGAAAGGATATACTACTACTAGTTCTTAACAGTAGAGACTACGTGGGCGATCCGATTGTTGTTTGATTTTCTATAATGGTCAGCTTACATACTTATCCGGATGCCAGTTATTCTGTTCCTAGTTTCTGGTTTCTGCAAGAGTCCTCTACCTCCAGTGACTTCTTTGTCGATCTCTATCCCATCCCCTCCTCTCGTGCTTCGTTGTGTGCACCCACATATCGCGTGATATGTAAAGACTATCCAGTATGAAAACGTTGCAATTCTGTAAACTTTATGTAGCCAACCAAGCAATTTCTCCCATCGATATCTATCAAACAATCGATCAGGACAATACGACAATACGAATAGAAGTCAGTAAAATTATCACTCATATAGTGGAACAGGACGTCGTACAATAAAACCTCAAAGACACAGTGAATCTCAATATCCAAATGTGAGAATACGACTGGGACTTCATGTATACTTCCCTCACA
Source organism: Parascaris univalens (assembly GCA_037576465.1). Lineage (NCBI taxonomy): Eukaryota > Metazoa > Nematoda > Chromadorea > Rhabditida > Ascarididae > Parascaris > Parascaris univalens. Next base: position 190,189,716 of record CM075173.1, on the reverse strand, counting down.
AAATAAGAGCAGTGAGAAGAAAAGATGATAGACTGAGGGGCTTTTCAAAAACTAGGATGTTAAGAAACGAATAAAGTGAGAGGGCCTACTTGAACATTTCCTAACGATAAATGTGTTTTAACCAAACAAAAGCTTTTCAAGAATTAACCCTTCGATAAATTGCTGCACGAATCCTGACCTTCTTTCGGTCGTTTCGGTAGGAAAATGACGAATAGATATCGCGCAAAGAAAATATTAAGTGGAACAAAGTGGATAAGTAAAAGGTCAGAAGGGGGTGAAGAGACTTGGAATAATACAAAACTGGATATGGGCTTGAAATTTGAGGAAATGATGAGTGGGACGCTTACCTTTTCGTTCAACGAAAGTGAGAAATTAACCCTCGTCATCTGAACAATCTGAGATGGAGGTATTTCGGTAATACATACACCCAAGCAATCTTGCGGTCTATTTGAATCATTTAGTGGCATTAACTCCTAATCATTCTGTTTTGTTAGATAAATACAAGCAGGATTCACATTTTTCTCCGTGGGGAAACGAAACGTCGTGCTTCCTGTGTCGTCACCGTTCACTTTCAAAGTACTCCCACACCCGTTCAAACAATAAAAGTTGGCTCGAATGTGGTGATCCAATTGCTTGAGACCCAAAATCATAAGATATGAGCCGGTAAGGTTGATAACATGTTCGTCGAACGCTTTCTCGAGATTGTGCAATCAACTCTCAACGCTTCAGTTATCTTTGTCCATGAAGAATCCCCACCTTACGACAGATATCGTCAAGATGCGAAATCTCAGCGAGCTGGTCGTATGGACATCGAATGGGCAATGCTATTACCTACAAGTAATTTTGTAACAAAGACGTGGTTCGTGGATTAGAAAAGAGCAAATATTGGCAACACCTCAGCTAGTTCCCCTCTGACATATCTAGACGGGATTGCTCTCGAAATCTTCGCTATTTCTCCACTCTCCTCTTTTCCTCTCCCTTTTTCCGTCCTTCATTTTTCCCTCCCCTCACAGTTTTCAAAGCACCAATGATATAACTGTCATAAATGTCAACCTTCCCGACCATTAATGAAGGTTTTCGTGCGGTTGAAATAAGATCGAATTAACGAAGTTTTTATGGTGAATCAGTTCACGGCATTCGTAATATCAGAAGTACGTTCCGAAGACTCGAAAATCAAGATGGGTGTGACCTGAGGTCGTTCCCATCCGCATCCGAGTGGGAATTTGATCGCTTCACTTGTCATTCAAGGGTCTAGTTATCTATGCTGTCAGCATTCTACACGAACTCAGCCTTCCCGACGGGAAATCGTGCTAAAAAAACTTTTGAATGAAGGAGGTAAGAATCGTAAATATCTTCGCATACCGTGCAAAATGATGGAAACTATCAGAAACTGTTAGCTTAGCACCCCAACACAATTCATGATCTGAGAGCCTATTAACTGCTGATGTCAAACGTTTAGCTCCTTCAGCTCCGGCCTGTTTCTGCTTCTGCTCGACGGGGAAACTGAAGGTACTTTGTTGTTACGAGAGTACTGCAACCTACAGTGATACAACATAGTTGAGTGTTATTAGTATTTAGTGGTTAGTGTTATTACGAAACTAGGTCAACTTCCGTTGGCAAATCGATAGCATTGAGACTCTTAAGAAGTCCTAGAATCCGGATGTCATCCAAAGGAGAACTTTCCTGGTAGATAACAGTCGTAGTAATGCGGGTTGGTGATTGATGGTATCTGGATCTGCTTTCGTTAAAGGTAAATCAGTGAACCTCTAAAGATAACAGAAAGGCTAGAAAAAGTCTGCAGTTGGGCTTAGATAGACGAAAATTGCTGCTCAAGAGGCAGTGATGCGATGAGTGGAACGATAATGGATTCACTGGAGACGTGGGTGGTGAGAAAGGTAACAAACGTAGGGCAATTTCGAATTCAACAGCGGCAACGTTAGTCGAATTGGTGCAAACACGGGTATGAATGACCCCAACTTTTTTAGCATGAGACACCCCACCTACCCCAACTTTTTCGGTCCTCAAAACCACAACTTCCATGGAGAAGACGATCTCCTTCATATCGTGGTTTGATGGGAAGTTTCAAAAACCCGTGCATCCTATAAAGAATTCATTCGGCGGGAATTTTTGAATCCTTTCATCAAAATTCGAAGGAATTGACCATTAGAAGTTTCCAAGTTTCACTTTGAGGGTGTGATGGTGTTAGCTCGTCGGACATTGTGTTGTCGTGTGGTGGTTGTGGACGGTCGGTTGGGTGTATTGGTGGAGTGGTTTCGGGGTGTGTGCTGTCCTCGAGGTGGTGTGGGTGGACGCCATGAGTTTGTTGAAGCTTCCCAGTGTTGCTGAGGGATTTTACTGGATGGAATTGCGAGGATGTTCGTCGATGGCCCTATAATACAGTCAGTGATATGCCCCGAAACTGAGTTACTTGTAATAATATTCGCTGTGATGAATAATTATTGAGTGATGGCGAAGCATTCGCTGATTGTTTCGTATATTTTGAGTCATTTCCTGGATTCTTTGAGTCGAATATGCACAAGAGAGGTTTTTATAGTGTCGAAAAGCCAGCGCTTATGTTACAATAGAGAAACAATAGCTGCTACCCGTTCAAAGTGCGGTCTATGCTTGGGTAACAGTTAAACGACGAAGTAAGCACGTAATTAAGTAGAGAACAGCCGTAGACGATGTAGGTGATACACGTACATTAGCGTATATATGCACATATGCTTGCAAATTCCGCTCACCGCACGTTGTCCCATCACTCTTAATCCTTTACTTGACCTCAGTTTATTAATTCGTATTTGAAGATAACTGAAGTGGTCCGATTTCCAGCTTACAAAGCATGGGGAATGTCTTATTGGAATGAAACTGACACTCTTTATTGGAATTTTGTTTAGCAATAAGCGTGTGGCGTTGATTATATGTTAACGGTCAAGAGGTGTTCTTAGCTTTGAATGCACTGAGCACTACATAGAGGTCCTATATGAGCGTATTGGTCGGAGAGTATTGTGTGAATCTGGCGGTTTAATTAGCGTCGTCCAAATGAGGGCAAAGATTAGAGTGGGGTCGTCCAAATCAAATGAGGGCGAAGATTAGAGTGGGGCGATGTGCGTTTTGAGGGAGTTTTATGGATGAATAAACCCACAGTGCATCGATCTGTGGAATTGTTGGAATTAGAATTGCGCTCCTAGCGTTGTTTGCTTGTCTTGGTAAGGTGGGTGAAGGGGGGGGGGGGGTAAGGAAAGGAGTATGAGAAAGGCGTTTCCACTGGTCTTTAAATCTATTTTTCAGGCAGTGTAACCCTCAGTGAAGGCGGCGTTGCTCACAGTTTTTATGTGGCACTTTGTTTTTAGCGGCAGTATGATAAACTAGGCCGGCTGATGATGAAGAGATGAAAACTGAAAGCAGGGCGATTAGTCCTGGGTAGGTTAAGTCACATCATCCTTAGCTTGACTTAACCCATATTAATGGTTAGTTTCATGTTAATTGTCATAGTGGCGTTTTTTTTTCACTCTTTATTGTTAGTTTTCCCATTAACGGATATTATTATAACTTCATTAGAGTGTGAGAGAATGTAATTAAGTAGTGTGATCTTCCGGTCACGAGGTGCTACAGGATAATATCATTCGGTTCATTGTTGCTGATTTGCAGGAAGTGGCAAAATGCTAAGCGACGATGATATTTACAATATTCCAAGTGTGCCGAAGTTCGCCGATTTGAGGCGAGTAGGTCAAGGTGAACCTACAAACGAGTCGAACACAACGATCGGAGATGGATACTTTGTTAGTACTCTGATTAATGAGAATTAAATCCAACACATCAGGTTTAATAATCACCTGAATCGTTATTCAGTAATTCAGTTTGTATTTAATAGTAACGTTTCGGCAGTCATACGTTCTCTGGACTAAGCAATGTCATCTGTGCGCCACCCTTCATATCGCGTTCAGATTCTAAAAACGCTTTATACTTGAATGCTTCATTTTTCACAATTGTTACGCGATAGCAGTCGAAAGCTTCTCAGCATTTCTGTTTGCAGTTTCGATTGGCAACAGTTTTTCTTAATGCAATAGAGATGAAGTACTAGTATCTTGAGGTTGGTTTAATTTCTCCTTCTCGCAGTTATATTCTCACGGTGCTGTTTTAGGATGTAAGTGGTGTTATTGTCGGTAGCGTCTCGTCGTCAGTCCCAAACGCCAATAATATTATAAAGTGTGGGAAAGAGGAGTCGACAAATGGTTCAAATAAAGAAAATGAGTCGGCACAAAAGATGCAAGAGGATAGTGGTAGGCGGAATTTTTCGACTTTTCAGCCAGAATTTATCGCTTGAATTCATTCACTTCCGTCTATTTTTGATAAACTTTTTCTTGAACAAATGAAGTGAGCTCATAGCTCCTTACTGCTGCATAGAAAGCTTAACGTTCGAGCTAGACAAGAAGCCATAGTTGTACGTCCATATTGCATTAGTTGGGCGGTTCTTGCCACTTAAAATATCTCTCTTCAGTTATTTATTGAAAATCATTGGGTTGCAGCACATCTCTGTCGGAGGTGTGATGCAGCTTGTTACATCTAAAATTGCTTCCCAGATTACCTAACAAAGTGATTATTCCCAGCGTTTAGCGTTAACCTGTGAAAGCGAAGGTGGAGCCGTTGTTAGGGACGATACTTCTTGTGAACGTTTAGCGTTTCTGTAGCTGTAGAAAAGGAGGATTTATTCCTAGAACATATTGCTATCTTCGATAAGATTTCGTGACCATTGCAGTCACTATGTCCTGGAAATTAAATAAGCCGAAGTGCGGGTCATCGTTATCTTGTCCTGTCCATTCTTCTTGCCGCCGAGCTGTTGTTATACTGCGACTATAGGGACAGATGACGTACATGATGCACCTTTAAGACACTGGTTGTTGATGTCTTGGTAACTTCACTATAGCTCTTCGTACCGTTGCTATTCTGTTGCATCATTCATTAAACTGCTTATTTCTTTATTTGTTTTGTATTGCAGAACTTTATTTGCAGACGAGAGTATGTTCGGTCTGGCGAAGTTGGCGATGTTTCGTCCTCCAAAACAGCATCAAAGGGCGGCGAGTACTGAGCCGGCGTTGGTAAGGCAGAGTCACGAGAATGGACACCATCTTATGAAGTCAAGAGCATCTAGCACTGATACATCGAGACAAAGAAGTATGATGCCACCGAATAATCAAGGTATTTTCTGATGAAAAGAATTTAATATCCTCTGTTGTACGTTCGAAGTGGGGAAGTTCGGCTGTAAAAAGTTTGAGAGATATTCCGTTAAACTCTACTTACATATTTGGGATTTTAGTAACGAAATTTGCTCCTTTGCGTACTGGCATCACAGAATATTCGTTAAACGACATAATGTTTTCATATTTAGTTTGGGGAAAAGACCGTTCCCAAGCGGTTTTTGAGAAGTTGAAAGGTAGCTTGATAGGTTGAAGAGGTTTATCAGGCCAGTGGTCATTTAATAACGATCATTTCGTTGTTGAATTCATGGAAATGTTTGTATTTAAGAAGTGTTGACCGTTTGGTGTAGCCATTAGTTGCTTTTTATGGATACGTGGAAGAAAATTGAAGGATAAGGGATGGAAAATTATTTTTGAAGACTTCCACAACATGGTGATTTATTCTGTAGCTTTAGCAGCGTTTCGCTTTTTATAAAACAGCAACTGAGTAATACACTGGATTGCATATGCACAGTTTCCCACAAGCATTAATATTTTTACGTCGAATACGTCATGACCACCCAATTTTCGGATGTAATATAGCGTCTTTCGTCGTTAAGCACACTATTGGTTAAGCACATTTTATGTTGTTCGTTTCCTGCGATCACTTGATTCGTGTTTGTCAATAAAGTTTTCGGTTGTGGGATTTAATTCTTCGAGCAAATAAGTTTAGCTCAGTTTGTTGTCTTCTTAGGACTTAAGCAACGTATGCCGGTTCGTCGATCAGTACCCGCAGTATTGCATCCGATACGCCATGATCGTGTGCGCAATCCAAGCGGCGATGCTCGCACGCAATTCGTTGGAAAAGGTAGTGGATTGGCAGTGATTAGACACGCAAAACCAGAAATGGGAACTACTCGAACTGCGGACATGCAACACCGCCTGCAACGCGCAGATCCAGCCGCATATCATGGGCCACAAACCGGAGCTCGTGCTATGTTGGATAAACGGTGCGTCATTTCTGTTGTTAGGCAGGTTTTTTTGCACTATTTATCTCATAATGATTATTATTTGGAGCTTTCTAAACTTACTAAAACCATCGTGTAGGCTTCCTTTCAAAACGTAAGCTCTTGCGCTATGTTAAACGCTTCAGCGTTAGTATGATACATAATTTCAATTTGGTTATGGTAGCTATGACTCACTGTTCCCGCTTTGAATAAGTATAAAATATTGCTTCGGGTGTAGCATGAGTAGTGATTATAGCATTTACGAACAAGGCTCTCAGCACTCACTCATTCGTCTTTCTTTCTTTTTAATATTTGAGAATGTCTTGTGGGATTTTCTAGCAGTGAGTTGTTGCTTGTTGAGGATATGCTAGTATTATTTCAATTTTCAGAGCCGTCACATCCACGGCAGATTGGAAAGTGGTCGAGCAGAGGGGAAGCGAAAAGCAACGTGGAGTTGTGGGTAAAACTGAACAGAAACAGAAAGCAGTCGTGCCCATTTCATCGATTCATAGAGGAACCGAGTTGGAACCTGCACAGGTGGTTTAAGCACTGTCATAATTCCTCGGCGTATTAAGTAATAGTTAACTTAGTTTTATCGATCAGTTGACATTTTTTATCAGTTGTACATGATGGGTTTACCTGAATGTTTGCATCGTCACTGTAACTGTTTTGTATTATCTGAATAAAAGCTATTTTTCAACTTCAGGTGAGGTTTTTAAGATGGATTAATAGGAACTGGGGCGTTTATTTATATTCTCTTGCGACTTCCTCCTTTCTCATATCTCTTGCACATCAGCTTGTCACTGAATATCTCAGATATTTTCGAGTCTGCCAATTTAAAATGACGAAACTGGTTAATTGAAGGGTGTTTTGTTTTGTAGGTATCGGAGAGAAAAAAAGGGGCGCCGAAATCAGGTATTGGTGCACTGAAGGATCAAAGTCAGGCGATTGACGCGGATGTGGTTGTGAAAGGAGAATCAAAGTCAGCATGCGTTATGGGTGGAGGGCATGTACCTCGTGACCGCACACGTCGTAACGCACCCCCACAAAAGGGTCCAGTTCGCTTGATGAGAGTATCGACTGCTTCTTGTATGGTTTGATCTATTGTGATTTTTCAATGTAAACATTCTTCTCTAAATCCGAGTATTTTTTCAGTGTAATATTGTCGGGAAGAGATTCCCTCTATTTATGTAGTCGTCAGAATTATCAATTTTTATGAGTTGCCGGCCTCTATTTCGAAAATCATTCGGTGCTGATCGATCTTCCGCCACCAAGCATTGGTAAATGCATGCACATCGTGTTTGACAGTGTATTTTAGTTCTCTCCTTTTGTCGATGATATTTCTTCACTACAAATTTTTGTAAGCGATGAAAGTAGATAAGGAAGGAAATAGTGGCTGCTGAAGATTTCTCAACATTTGGAGGAGGACAATTGTCACAACTATAAAAGATCAATCTTCAAGCTTTTAGCGAAAGGTCTTCCATCGGTAGGATCTGAACGCCGTTTCCGCGAGTCGGTGACACGTCGTGAGCGTGGTGGAGATTCTCTGGAATGCAAGCGAAACAGTGACCGTCATCAGACGAAACGTATGCTGGGATTTTCATGTTTACTAAGTGATTGTAATATCTTGATCATGCTTTTAGGGAATATTGCGTCCACTATTTATGATAACTGACCTTGAAATATTGCGCCATTAGATTGAAGTAAATATAGCATGAAATTGATGAGAGTACTAAGGGTGAGAGAATGACAGTGTCTTATGGTATGAAGTCGATCTATCTGGTAATATCTTATGCCGATCTAGTTGAGTCACCATTACATCGAAGCTGTCTATAGAGTTTTACATGTTTTCGTGCCTTGATAATGTTTGGTTTTCGGTCCATTAAATACAACTAGGTTATCATGTATTCTAAGTTATTTATTCTGCAGTAATAATGGAGCTTGCTTAACTACTGTTATGGATATTAACTTGAGCCTAATATCTGAATGAATTTTATTTCAGCTTTTCCGTCTATTTTTGGCGATTTTTTGGGTGATCCGATATTAGTGACATGAATTAAATTTATTGAATGGATCAGTTTGTGCCCATCGGAGCTTTGTGTTTTACTTGCAAGCTGTCGTATTTCATCGCCGTGTTGATTGTGAGGTCACCTTTTTTACTGTATGAGACAAAGAAACGCGGAAAGAATGATAGAAATTTATGCTACTTTTATTGAGATGTTTCATGTGTAAGTTGTTGCAGAGATTATACCGGAGAAGCTTCCTAATCCCAACCCTCCAGCGAATTTGCTTCTTAAGGAACAAAAGCGTGTTACCGGTTCTACTTCGGTTAGTTTATGAATGTAGAGTGCTCTGTGGTGATTCATAACCGTCAGCTTTTTCGATCTGTAAAGTTTAGGTGGTCTCATTTAATTTCAGGTTTTTAGTCTGTTGTAGGAAATGAATTAATGCAGAGAGAGGAAGAAAAGTACTTTGGATCTGAAATTGGCCCGTTTCACGCCTTTAGTCAAGTCGTTATTGAAGTTTGAGTGTTTTCAATCGAAGAATGCTGTAATAGACGAATTTAGAGCGCGCACATTAGCGTTTTGCTTTCATTGTTGCAAGCCACTGGATGATTGTTACGTTTCTATGAAGTCTTAGTTATGGTCATTTTCAGTACTTAATCGTCTAAAAAATTCACATGTATCATGAGCTTTTTCACTTCGCTTTATAATTACATCCGTTAAGAATATGCATTGATCTCTCGGTTTCTTTATTACAGTCTTGCATATTTTCAGGGAAACCAATTGAAATCACCAGCGAGGCGTAACGAGAATCGACCGCAAACAAAAGTGGTCGGAGAGATGCGTCGCTCAGATCGTATGGAGGCATTAAAAACAGGACATGATGGAGAGAAGGGACCAGCGCAAACATTCCATCGCCGTCCGTCGTCTCATTTGACGGAAGCGGAGAGGGAGGCTTTATTTAAACGACTCAGCACCCCTCGTAGCGTGGTCGCCAAAAATATTGCATGTAATGTTGTTACTTCTCTTTTCTTTTCATGAGCTATTTATGCACTAACAGTGATGGTTTGAATGCAGAGGACGCCTCTTGGGTATGAGATCACTTAGCAATCTTAGTTATTGAATTGTGAACGACTTATTGTGCTCTGAATGATTTTTCACCTGCCGGAACTCTGAAGAATCATAAGGTACTCGATAAGCTTCTTGGGTAATATGGGAGGGGAAAGACAGTTAAGTGAAATGGATTGTATCTAATTATAATTCTTCACACATAGTAGGACGTGGTCAGCCGGTTAGATCGTTTTGGCGTTATAGGAGAAAACTGAATGGATGTCTGTCCCAAGAGCTATGTGTTGCAGGCAACGTTTTGTGCGGATTGGAAGAAGTTCCCCAAATTTTGCGTTTCTAAAGCTCATTGTTCTCGCATGTAAAAGTTTTGCTGATGAAAGCTTCGATGAGATTCTTTTCCATACCATTCCAAACAGCGATCGTCTTTGATAGCTTGAGGGTGGAGCAACAGCTGATTTATATAATCTTCTGACATGTGACGAGAACACGCGAACGGCTATGGCAAGTGCCATATAGCTAGGGTAAGTTGGCAAGGTGTTTCTAGGTGATATAAGTCGGCGAGCTTACATAGTTTAAACAGATTGTTTGGATTTCCGGTGGCATTGAATTTCTACCTTTGCAGGTGGGACGCCGAAAAGGCCATCTGTTAAATCTGCTGCAGAATCGGACGAGAAAAAAAGGCATGTTACTCACTTGCAGTTGCCATTGAATATTCTCTTGATAGTGATCTCGTTAGAGTCAGCAAGGTTTCTCCAGAGAGGTGAAGTATGACTGTAATACATGATAACTCTAATGACCACTTTGTGAAATGTTTGCAGGTATATTTTTGTCTTGTGGTCCCGGGAAGAGGTTTTTATAGGTGAGTCTCATCTTTTAAATTGCACAGGTTTATGGGGGCATTTATTAGCTAAATAAAGCCATTTGTGGCAATTTTTGTCCACTGCATACGACAGTCGTCAGTTTCGTTGAAATGTTGTTTATTCCTCAAATCTTATATCGCAGATTCATATCTCTTATTCGATGTTGATTGGATAACCTTCCAGAATTTGGAAACCCATCCATCGCAGTTGTTGCAAATGCTGTGAGGAAGCACTAAGGGAAATCGTTTATGTGATTCCTCACTCCATTTTTTTCGAATGAATAGCAGGTAATATTATAAAAGCTTAGATATTTCTAGTGATGGAAGCCGGTCAGAAGAGCTGACGAAGTGCACTTTGAAGGCCTTTTTGCTGGCGTTATAGTTTTTCCATTTCATTATTATTGTTGTCAATGCATTTACGCCGTCCATCGCCCTGTTTTTTGCCATTATCGCCTGCACAGTCTGAGTGTGTGTAGGTGAGAAGAGTAAAAGAGCCCACGGGAATTTTGAAGTGGACACCATTCAAGTTTAAGGGGATTTAAAGTCGAGTTATTTGGTGTTATAGAGGACTGCCGTTGGCACATTTCCAGTTTCTAGTTATGTTTCGTTAACGAAAATAACAATTGCAGAAGTCGTTCGCCTGTTCCGGGCCATCCAGCTACACGGGGATTGTATGGACATGTTCGCCGGCCTCGATCTAATCCTAGTTCGCGAAACTCGTCTCGTCCGGGGAGTGCAATTGACAGTGAAAGTGTAGATCAGCAAGGTCCGAGTGGTGTCGAATATCAACCCTCAAAGACCAAAGGTGAAGGCTTGAAGCCAGTTGACGCCACGGGGAGGAATAAAGCCAGTCATATGAAGCTAGCTGGGCAAAAGTCAAGCTACGGCCGCGGTGACATGAAAGGTCGAGCGGAAAGGGGGATATCAAGCAGCGATGCAAGGAAGCTTCGATAAGGTCAGTGGTTGATCTGCGGTGATCGGTTATTGCTGAGAAATTAGGAAGGCAGGAACATTACAGAATTTCAAGTGATTGCTATAATTTAAGTTTTATACGATAATTCGTGCCAAAGTCGTTAGGCAGCAGATGAATTTCCTAGAGAAGGTTGCACCAGTTCTTTTTGCTTTCTTCGCTATTTTATTTGCAATTTTGCTGTGTGCATTGCCTAATTTAGTCAGTTTAGTTCTTCATTAGTGGATGTTAGGGCGCTCGACATTTCTACATCCATTTAGTGAACGATCGTTGAAAATCTTATTCATAAAGGTGAGCAGTTTCGTGGTAACCTGGTTGTGCTGAGGTTATTCGATTATCGCAGATGATGCGTTATTCAACTACATGTGAACGGTGTTGTCTATTCCTTTGCAACTACCGTGTTCCAGTTTTTCTGTCAAAGTTTCGCTTGCCCTTAAATTGTTGGCCGTAGCTCTGTTCCTTTCACGAAGGTGGGATAGACAAAATTCAGTTGTTATACTATTTATCATTATTTCAGCGGTAGTAGCTGCGCTATATGGGTGGATCCCTGTTCCTCTTCCTCTTTCTGTCGTTTAAAGGCTTGTCACTTTTGTTTGGTTTACTTTTTTAAATAAAAAAATTGGCCGAGTTATAAAAAATCGACTCTTCGCAGATATTTCGTGAAAAAGGCGAATTTCAATTCCCGATCTAGTACGTTTTCCAATTTCCATGCTTTTATGCTTGCACGGTTCGACCGTTTCTTTATAGGCACGAAGTTGTTGTTTTCTTTAGGGTTGACTAGTGGATCTGAGGGATTACAGTGGGCTGCTTTGGCTGTTATAAAGATGCCACCGCTGAACTTTGCCTAATTCATTCATGAGTTTTAGTTTCAATGGCCTGCAAAAGTTCATTTCATTGCACAACCAATCATTCGCCTTTTTCAACCTTGTCAGTTGTCCTTAAAACTGCTCCATTGAAATTTATTTGCAGTGCTTAGTTCTTTATTCGTGCTCATTGTTTTATAGTATCGAATGTTCACTGTGGAGGGCAACACCGGTAGAGGCATTGCTTTTCCTCTTCGTGGGTGTTGCTGCTTTCGTTTCAGTCTTTGTTTTATGATAAGCGTTCTGCTTTCATCCTTTTCATTTATTAACCATGTCAGATACATTTACGTGTTGGTTGCTGTCTTCGTATAATTGAATTGGAGTCGAGTAGGAGCTGGTTGCATGTTCCAGAGGCCGCTTTTGAAATGGTAGAGATAGGTGAAGGAAGAATCGTAGAAACGAATTCTGTGAAGTTGTGCTTCCTGTGGTTCTAATCTGATGTAAAACGATGCAGTGCTCTCTGCTCTGAAATGTATGAAATGATTTCGAATTGTGCTGTGGCGTTTATGTTTTTATTCTGTTTTCTTTCGCTTTTTGGACAGCTCAGATTATCCGATCAATGGCATTTCGAGAAAGGTGCATTGATATATCGTTTTTTATCCCTCTCCGTGCATAAATGGATTCCAAGCCAGAAATCATACGACAGGCACAATTCGCAAATAATGTCAAAGGCGATGAAGTTTTTCAACGCCTTTATGTCGCAGCTATTAAAGAAATGAAGTAACAAGCAGTATTCAGGATAAACTTCGCAACCTTTCGGCAGATAGTTCGCGAGCACATGCTTCATAACCTCGATTCCTTCTGAGCCATCAGCGCAGTTTCACATCTGCTTTTGCTGTATCTGTTGTGCACTACGAAAGATAAGTTCTCAAAGGTAATCCCCACAACTCCCAGAGGTTGCGGGTCGAGCTGCAAGCTTGCAAGGATATTTCAGTCGTGTTCATCCATCTTCGATTCGAAGAGTTTCACTCCTCTCTCCAATATACGATGTTCTCATAATGCACATCACATTGCTTTGGAAAGTAGTGCAGTGAAAAGAGGTGAGTAAATGTTCTCAAGCTCCCACCTTATGGCAGAAACTATTCAGCTCCTTCGGATTCATCCAGCCTAGCCACGAAATTTTGCATAAAAGTCAGCTTTTGTTCATAATGAATGCTTGCAGGCATATTTCAGTAGGCCTAGATGTGTTTCGGTGTAAGTGATAAGGAACTCCTTAACCGTGATTCATCCAAATGATTACCTCATAAAATCTCTATAGGTACGTGAAGATTGATTATTTATTTCGCTCCTCATTCTCGAAACGAGACATTCGAAGATTGTAGGCCTTAGCTAACCTAGATGCCTCCTCCCCCCTCCGCTCCCCTGCTCATCAAATGGTAAAAATAATTGCAAGCGTTTCCTCTGTTGTGTTGCGCGAAGTTTCGTTATCTGTGTGAGATTAAGTATTGTTGAAATGTGGAAATAGGGGCAGCTACGCATAGCAATAAGTGCCTTCCAACCGTTCCCAACTGCGCAACTCGACAACACCTCCTCCATCTATTCCCTCCAGCTTTGCCCACTTTTTTCAAATGAACTATTTCTTCCTTAGAGTTTCCAAAAACTCCTCCTGGGTGAGCTCTTGAGCGAACGAATTGGACATTCTGCTTTCTTCGCCAAATTCATATATTCCAGTGTGCCTTTATATAAACAGCGGAATTAATTTTCAGCGATGAGGCGTCGGTTTCCCGCAGCGGTGGTCATTCCCCGACAAGTTGGGATAAACTGTCCGTTTGTATCGTTTGCAGCATGCTGGATGCACCTTCTTCTCTTGATATCTTTTGTGGTATATTTATTTACGCCGCACTGCTGACAGCTGCTTTTTGCTCAGCCTTATTGTCTCCATCGCTGGAAATATTTCACTCTCACGCTTGCTTCTATGCCGCTGCATACGTCTCTCTTATGCTATATTTATTGTAGGTTAAAAGTGTGGCGATTTCAATTTCTACGCATCTTCACCTATAATTTCCGAGTAATTCTACGTTTCTTCACCTCTAATTTAGGCCCAATTTAAAAATTCCACAAAGATTAGAGAAGGCAAATCAAAAATTGTTTAAGTGACGAGAGAAGTATTTGTGGCGATAGCGGTGTGACTGCAACGTTGACTTGGGGCAGAAGGATTGTCTGACAATGGCAATCCACAGATACGTTGTATATATCTCTCGTGAAATGTTCCTTCATGTGTTTAGGAAGTAATTCTTTTCACTATCCGCGTCAGTATGACAGCAAGTGAATCTCGGCTGAACGAACAACTCATATCGTCGACGATATTTGAATCTCAGTTTCGGCGAGAAGAAATGTCCCTCACAATGTTAGGACTCTAAAGCGGCGGCTGGATTCGCTCACTCTAAAAGGACTTTTCATCCCTCCTCTCCTCCTATCTTAAAATGCGTCTGCTTCCTCTTCCCCTCCCCCTTCCCTGAAATATTTACATCCTCATTGTGTCCGGAATACGTCTTGAGGGTTTTCACATTCGGCGAATATGACGACGTTAAGAAACGGCAATAGCGCGCTACGCGCATAATCCCATATCCAACGAAGATCCACTGTTAATAAATGTATTGGCCCAGGGCGTGTAAATGAATAAATACGGTACGTATAGAACGGTGCGTACTGTTGTGGCCTATCTTTTCCGGCCCATATAGTAATCGCAAGATTTTAAGACTTAAGTGAATGCGGAATGGAACGAAAACTGAAATTACAGTACGTTCGGCTATAGTTGAGAATTCATTTGTTTAAGTGCACTCAGACGCAATTCGGCAACAGCAGTCAGCTGATTGGGGAGCTGTTTTCACGCGTCCACATTGGTCACCTCGATTGTTTGCCGTTGAGTGGCATGTCACATGAGAATTCGGTGGAGTTATCCTCTCATTGCATGTCCGTCAAGTGTGCTTCATATATGTGAATGGACGTTTCAATCGAGTGGAAGTGTTCGGCTAAAATTGAGGTCCCAATGAAGCAGTTTCTTCTTTACGAAAAGCTCACTTTTATATTGTTGTGGTAGTGATCGGTGGGTGATTTCATCCAAATGGATGCACACGTGCAAATAAAATACCTCACTTGTTTTCTAAAATTCACCATGAATGAAGTGAGCCGAAACAGTTCTGCAAAAGGGTAGCGAGAGCCGAGGGAGGGGTGGGGGAGAGCTTGTCCCCACATATTTGGCTCACTGAAGTAGTTCTTGTCGAGGAGAGCAGACTACTCAACCCCGTCATTCGTGTCAACCTCTATGTCTGGTAGACGCGAACGTGGGCATTATTGCGCCTGAGGGTGTGGCAGTGTTTCTCATTTGTGCTCCGAGAACGAAATTAAACATTCTCAACCTCGCGGCTGCAAATCGGAACTTTTTACGATGCTGCTGCAACAAATTATCCTTTCTTGCACGCACCTCAGTTTGGAACCGATAGTGTGAAGTGTGAAGTAATTTACCTCACATCTTTACTTCGTCGAACACCTTCAATGAGGCACTGAAGCTTCAACAGCGTAAGTTAGTGGCTTAATGCTACAGCAGCATGACGATGGTTCGTGACCGAATAATTCGGCCTCATATAGCACCTTCGGACACCACGTGGGGCTGGTGCTTGTGTGATGGCTGACGCTTGCGTGTATTTATAAACAGTTTATAAAGTAGGTGATGATATCGTCCAGGGAGGTTTTCGTAATCCTCTCATCGCAGATTTCATATTTCGTCAGTGACTGGGCTCTTGCTACTTGGAGAAGATATCGTGAATTCCCTCGTTACTGCCCGACCCCACAGGACTTGGAGCAAATATAGCTGTGGAACTTGACAGTGAGGTTGTATAAATGATGCTGTTTATTTATTCTTCTTTTGATTATTTCTGAAATGAGCACATTCACTAATCAGTTTGTGAAGTGTGGCTGCCCATCGCACCATCGTTCCTAAGTGCAAGCTTATGTTTAATTCACATTTTGCAGCTGTTCAAGTATAAAGGTACCTTTACCCTATGCTATGCCTATTTTATGCGCTCTTGTTAAGAAAGCGTCGATCCGAATGCCGTTTTCTATTTATTCCACTACAGGTTGTTTGTGTTCCCTGAAGATACTACATATATGCATATAATGAGATGTGGCGTGATTGGATTCACGAGTTTTTTTTGTTCTCCCAGTCGCTAAGACAAGAAGGACGTAAAGAAATCCGAGAGGGAGAGAAAGAGGGAAAGCATGTAGCAAAGTGTGGTCAGTATGGTCAGAAATAGCAAAGTTTTTTCTCGGCCACCTCACTCGATGCAGAACACTGCTTTGTTCTCAGCGCCTGACAAATGAAATGTAGTTTTTGCTGTTCGATTGCGATGATTCCGGAGCTGCAGTTACGGAATGAACGCCATATATGCATAATCGTTGCTGCGAATGCTTCTTGTGGAAACGTATACCGGAAGGGGAACGAATGCGCAGACGAAAAACGGCGAACTGATTGACGATGAAGAGAAGTGCCGAATGGAGAGGAACGTTGAAAGCATCCGAAAGGATTTGTGCAAGTATTTTCCCTTCACTGGAAATTATATACATTGCAATATGGGGTTTTTGCGCGACGTTTATGTGAGCTCAAAGTTAGCTCGAAGTTTATTTATTGTAATTTCGGTTTCCGCAAAGAGAAGGGTATGTTGGAGGTGAATTTGAGTATGCATAAGCAATATCCGTGAAGGATGTGGAAAGTGCTGAAACATGCAAGAGGAGCATAGGAGAACTAATAAGTCGAGTCCGTGAACGAGCACAGACGAATCCATCAACTGGATTTGACGACCTACACGGGTTATGCGATGAATACGCAGCAGGTATCGGCGATGAATACACAGTGCAGTCGATCGTTCAGCATGTGAACGACAAGTGTGACGTATCTTCCAGCATTGTTTCACTACAACCTGGATTTACGCTTTCTGTACTGCGGGCATGACAGCAAGACCATCACGACATATCTTATACGTTGGCAGTTCGTTTGTGTGTTCTTGTCAGTGGCAACGAAGAATGCCGAAAAAACATTGAGGGGGTGGGAGGTTGTGTGAATTCAATCGCTGGGAAAAGCTGCGATTAGGGTGTGCAGGATGGAGGAACAGGGAGTGTGCCTCAGAGATTGACCGGCCCCCTGGAAGTAGTGCTCATTGCAATCGAAGATTTGCCAACAGTGTGCCTATTCCGATGAACCTCGGAGTCAAACTGCCGAATAGAAGTGGTTGTTTGCGTAGTAGAAGCTCAGTGATTGCATATTTGCGTAAAGTGATTTGTGCGTCTTGAAACGTCGATGAAACGTGCACCGCGATCGAGTTTTCTTTTGCTTACGGAAGAAAGAAGTAAAAATGCAAAAGAGTAAAGCGATTAACGAGACACACGGCGACGAAGTGTGTATGATAAAGCACGAGCAAGTCATGTAAACGAGGGTTTCGCTTGCTAATCGCCTGCTTCGATGTGGCGGAGGTTTTTCGCATGAACAATCAACTAACATATGAAGCGACGATGGTCTGTAAAGTGGGCTCTATGAAGATAATCTGTATGGATGTGTGTATACATGGAGCTATTATAGAGGCATAAATAAGATACAGTGAGGTCTGATTGTTTCTTGGAGCCGGCTGAGAGACATTTCCTTAGAGAATTGAGAGTGTTTTGGTTGTTGCGAGAATTTATTGCCAAGAAAAGGAGCACGCTGTAAATATGACAGAGTTTCGAAATGAAAATTCAAAGAAGTCGATCTGAGATGCAGTGGGAGAGCATCGAAATAATAACGTCACCGATTTATTTTCATTTGCGTGATTGCTTTCACCAACTGTCCATTTTTGCCAACAAGAAGGTTGCCTTTAGTATTTGTATAGAGAATTATAGGGACCTTATTTTATGCGTCTTTTCGTTGCGATGACGGCGCACTAACAGTTTAAAGTGGGTTTCTTTGAATAGGGCGAGATGCTCTGCAATCCATAGAGGTAGTGAGTGATTAATGGAGTGCTTATCACTTCATACAGCTGA
This sequence comes from Parascaris univalens, assembly GCA_037576465.1. Taxonomy (NCBI): domain Eukaryota; kingdom Metazoa; phylum Nematoda; class Chromadorea; order Rhabditida; family Ascarididae; genus Parascaris; species Parascaris univalens. The sequence continues at coordinate 190,171,760 of CM075173.1, read as the reverse complement.
TCGACTTATACGCATATACAGTCGTCGAACGCTTTTATCACCTTCGCCAAGGGGTAAGCGAAATATCGCACTTTACGACGCGTTATTCTTCATAATTCCCCGTGGGTAAGAATTTTCCTCAAGTGATAAGTTGGGATGAGAACTGATATGGAGATCGTTGTAGCGGATTTAGTCTTTGACCGCATCTATGCACCGATCGGTGGTTGATGACATATATGCATCCTTTTTTGCAGCCGCGCTCAGCACTCCGGAGTTGACTCTCTCCCTACCCAGCTGTTTCCCAGTAATCCGCCTCCCAACGAATTCTACTACTTCTCTCTACTGTCGTTGTACCGAAGGAAATTTCGTTGCATTATTCGCCAGTTGATTCAACAAACATATTTCATATGCATAAGGATGCCCATCTATGCTGAATTGTTTCGTCACGAATTTGTGGTCTTTGATGTCGATGAGAAACATAAACTATCCATGTTGAGGGTATTCATTAATGAGCTTAATTGAACCAGCAGTCCATGTGGCGCGCTTTCCCACAAATTTTGGTGTAACGGGTGAAAGTGCAAAAAGCACACATGGTTGCCTTCATTGTTGCATGCTTCGTTACGCATAATCACGGCGGAAGTTTGTGCAGAAACAACGAAGAGAAGAAAAACATTTTCGTGTCACCGGTTTAAAAAATCCCGAAGAGTGACCTTTCTAAACGCTATAACCTTTGTTATCAAAAAACACTGTTATGACATTTTGCTCATTCATTAATTTTACATATTATGTCGACTTCATTGGCGTTCTTTTCGAAGCTAATATTTGCTCTCTCGGAGTAAACAAAGCCTCAGGAGCAGGAAGAAAGCATACTGAGTAGGCCAGTAGGGGGTGCTTTTTTCGAGCAACTCACTTCATCGTGCCAACCGGTTCCAGAAATTAAGCTAATAAGATGTTAATAGCAGTGCATTCTATATACTTCCCAAGTGATCCGATAGTGAAAATGTGAGTTTTTTCCGGTGGGCTTGTAACTGCGCTCTGCCAATATGAGTTATATGCCTATTTGTCTGATATTGTCAACTGCAGGATCACGGAAATTAGAGAAGGAAGTTTGGCGGCACTGGTCCATCATATTCGTTAGTTCAAGATCATCTTCCATAGGGGTCTACTTTCTATTTTATAGGGGTTAGCCTTGAAAATTCCACTTTATGGAGAAGAGCGTCACGCTGTGGCTCAATTTAGCTGAAATATGAAAGCGCCGTATCATTTCTTGGTATCCTGAATTGCCATGCCAACTTCCCTGCAATTATTTTCCATTCATTTGTGATGCGGTTGGTATAAAATGTAAGGCTAACGAATTGCCGAATGAACTTGTGAGCTTGAAGTATGTGAGGTGGAATGCCAACGTCGAGAGATCAACCTATGGTCCACGTTGTATCCAGTAGAGCTTTAGAGCTGTAATCACTAAAACTGTGACTGCAAAGCTCTAACCACTGAAGCTGTAGCTTAAAAGCTCTAAACAATGAAGTTTCAGGCTTAGTGGTTCTCGAGCTAAAGCTACTGGAAGCAGTAAATGGTTAGATGAGCATATGGAGGTAGAGGTGTGCTGAAGACGTTTAAATATGGGCGCAGCGTAGTCGTCTTCTTAAATGCCATTTAAAGGAGGACGGCGGGTAGGTGCTGTAGGAGGAAGAATACGGCGGGCAGATAGTGATAATGAGGTATTCGTTGAAGGTGGAAGCGGGAAGTGAGGATTTGCGCCCTCATAGGAATGAAAGAGCTTTTTAAATTGATTTTTACTGCATTTGTATGGATGATGAGGCGTCTATCAAATCTTAGTCCGTATTGAGAATAACAATGAACATTTGTTGGCTATCGCCATTCAACGATAACAATACTAATTGAGTTACCTTGAAGGCTTAACAGTTAGACTGCTTTATTAGTAAAGATAGTAATTAATAGCGGTTAGACGTGGGGGGAATCTTTTCTAATTCGAAGAAGATGAAGAGCGCAACGGACGGGGCTTCCTCTTTCTAAGCGCTGTGTTTCTTTTATAGTAGCTGAAGCAATATTAGCCGTTTGCTGAAGCTCTGTCGTCCTTATTTTTGTGGGTAATTTGCTTTCACCTGAATTCTGCTAGAGTGGCATATGCTGCACCTCATAATTGAACGCAGTGACCTCTTTCCCTTCAGCGAAAGATCCACGTTGTATTTGGGGTCCTCCTCTTCCGCTTAAAACAGCAGCATCGATCAAAATATGCCCTTCCCATCGTCAGCCCTCTCCGTCTTCGTCTCGTCTAACATCGAGCGTTGTTCTCTGCCGCCACTGCTGTTATATGGTGACAGGTTGCTGTCATCTGATGTCGTCCCTCCTCGCCTTGTATTTTTCATCGCTGTAGGCACTTTGAAGGTGAAGTTGAGTTGTGAGTTCGCTCATTTATTCTTACCCTCAGTGTTTACATAATCGTTTAATGCTGTAATTTGTGAATCGGCAGTGACGTTTTGTGAGTTGTTCGCTGTCCGAAGGTGCTCTCTGTCGTTGTGCCGCCTTCTGAATTCTTTCACATCATCACATTAAGTGAAGTGGAATGTGATGGGCATTTGCTGTGAGCACTTGTGAGTGGAGTTTGACGGGAGCGCCTCATAAGAAGTACCTTCTTTTTGAAATAAGGTTCTACATAGTGTTGTCCTCTCCTCTTCCCCTTTATGCCAACATTTTGCATTTATCTCTTACGAGTTGACGACGAAAGTTGATTGGGCGCAGCCGGGAATTCCTCTGAAGAAAGTCGAAGACTGTCGGAAATGGGAAGTCATTTCATCCTTCGTTTCATTCTCCTTCCGTTTGCATTCATTCTTCAGACTTCCTGCGTATCACCTAATATCCGAGATAGTGGTGGGTGCTTCAGTTGCCCCACTTCCACCTGGAGATGCACGCATGTTGATCCTTCAATCGTCCGCTTTTTAGAAAGAAAAAATCTCATTTGGTACTTCTCCTTCGCTCGAAAAGTGAAACATTTCTGAGAGAATGTCGGCAACCTATGCTGCCAAAATATTTTGTGGTGAAGTACGTTGTAAACGAACGGGTATGTGTTGTTTATGAATTGGAAAATAAGAGGAATCAATTAAGGTCGATGTCGGCACCCATACCTCCAGCACGACTCAATCAGAGACAACAGAAGAAGGTTCAAAAAGAGCAGCAGGTGAGTGAAAATAGATACCATCAATTTCGGCGCTCTTCATGCGGCATTTCAAAGCTTTCATGATAGTGCTGTTTCTTAGTGAGACCCGCTAAGTATGTGGTATGCAGCTTGCATTTGGGATTGTATGGATGATTTAGCAACGTGGGTTGTTTTTCTGTAATTTCGGGATTATGTTAACATTTTTTGTACTTTTCACTTGCAAGACTGCTGTGGAAGCAGCAGTTCTTACTGCCACTCCGTCGCTCCTCTCCGCGCCATGTCCCCATCTCCCTATTTGCATTTTTACCCAGATGGAAAAGAAATTGTTAGAAACATGCTGCATTTTCCCCTCATTCACGTGAAGGTCTTAGACGTTCGGTCTCTTCCGAAGTGGACGAATATCTGAACATTAATTTGTGCGTAGACTGAAGTGTTAGGCGTTTATTTCACTTGAAGAGTTTCGTTCGAAGTTGAGGAGGTGCGTGAAATTCATTCTTATTTGCTGTGCCTGGCGCCCTCTTAAAAGTTGTCCGGTCAGTAGTCACTTTTGTTCTGTCAGTTATCCGGTCAGTGGTCACTATTGTCAATTTAGTCTGTCTCTATGGACGTGAGAATGCGATGGAATTTGTTGATTTCATAGATTAGCGCTCAGTAGCGCTTAAATGATATAGTAGAATGGGGGAGTCGTGTATGTGACTTAGAAGTAAACCAGAAGTTTTTCATGTTTATTTTCTCGTTCAAATATTATAAAATATTGTTTATCTTAAAGGTTATCGTTCCGTTTGAGGAGGGTTTTTTCTTGAAAGTCCTCGAGTTGGCAGTTGCCGCCATATGATCTGGTCGTAACCAGTGAAACGGAAGCGTTGCTAACCATCCTTCTTCATAGGGTCAATAGCTAGTAGCACTCGTGGCAATCGACGGAGGGTCACAAGTCAAGTTGAAATCGCCGATAGTGGAGGACAACGTTTGTTGGTAATGTCGGAGGGAGTACTGATAGGTAATGAGCAGAAGACTTTGGCTGGAAGGGACGACGGGGCTTTTTCTGTAGAGAGCGTTGAGGAAATTTATATTTGTGATGTGCTCGCTGTTAGGTATGTGGCCCTTCATTACAACGGTAACGTGTAGAGGACGGAGAGTTTTCTCATTGTGTGGCGTTTGGTGAAAGGAATCAGTTACCAAAGTTACGATTGGCTCGAATAGGAAATAAGGGTGCTAATAAGGCTGTGCCTCGAAACGGAGAACACTTCCCCGAAGGCCGATGTTCGGGAAGGTGTTCTCAACACAGCTACGCTCACTAATGTGCTTCCAGCGCTGTGCAATCCTGAATGCCGATCATGCAAAGTCCATCTGTTCCCGGAAGTGACCCTTCTGGAGACTGCACCTGAATGCTCTACCTTGTGTTAGAGGCTCAGTGATGGTGGCAGTGGCTTGCTCGAAGTCGCTGAATTTTTTAGGCTATTAGGAAATGATCGTTAAAGGAAGCTTGCAGTGAAACTGCGGGGTAGTTGGTAACTTTTGCTGTTGACTATCTCGTCGATCTTTCGCTCCATTGTCGTTCCAAGTTGCGTATGCGGTACCATATATAATCAAAACGACTTACTTTATGGCTGCACAAGATGAGTGGGGTGGATTTTTTCTTCACTTATATAAGTAAGCGAGAATATGTCAGGACTGTAGATGCGCTCCGTAGTTGGGTCATATAGAAGGGGGTGTGGCATGCAGATGCTGTGGATAGACAGATGATTGCAAGTGATTGTGCTAACGAACCCGCAGAATAAGGGGAGAACCTCGATAGTTTAGTTACCAAGACCTCATCTGGTTCTAGTCGTTTATTTCCACATATGGAGAAAGGCGAATTAGCGGAGGAAATCTGAACAGAGGACAAGCATGTGAGCGCAGAAGCGAGGAGAAAAAACGAATCCAGAAGACGAGTTTTAGACGGAAGATGAAAAGTAAATACGACTAGAAAGTCACCTATAGTTGTATGGGTCGCACTTATCTGATTATGCAGCTGTGCTGTCGTTTTTGCGTGCCTTCATTTTGAGATCGGTGCCTATCGACGCATTTTTGGCTGATGAATTGAGGACGGAAGTTGATAAAGGCGTTTCCTTTGAAGTTGATTCCTCGAAGGGTAATCTGTTTGGCTAGCAGTGAGTTATTGCAGAAGCACAATGGAGGAGTATCAACATCGGCCATCGTCCAGCCAATACAGGTGCAACAGGTGGTTTTTTGCTTGCTTTATTGCATGGCTTGTCGTTGACGATACATGCCTGAACGTTGTTCCCCATTCCTCCCCATTTCCTGTCCATTTTATCACTCTGTTTCTCTTCTATTCTCATTGCATCCATCTCATGTCCTCCTTCCCGCTTGATTAGCATCCATTTAGGAGATGACTGGAGGAGAGCTCAAATGCAGTTAAGGAAAAAAGCATTTCAGAATAAATGTTTCTTCTCGATTGTCTCACGACGTTGAACACCGAACCTGATTGCTTTTTAGCTAAGTAGGAGGGGTATGACCTGTGCTATCTTCGAAAAACTGTATTTTACGAACGAGGAGCCGTCATCTGCCGTTTTTTTTTTTTGAGGCATTCCGCTGCAGATGTTTTAATTTCAGTTATTCTTGATGAATTCCTTTAATTGTTAGCTTTTTTCGCACTTTCTGCGCCAGATATAGAATGCCCAAAATGCTGATGTCTGATTAAGGAACCCAATCTCTGCAGAAGCCAAGAACTTCTGTTCAGGTTGCACCATCTCACCGCTGTGTCATCCGTCGTCAAACGGCTGAGCTAAGCGGTCCATCGATGCCCTCAAACGCAGTCTTCGCAAGCTCAAGAAGGAAGGAGCAGTAGTCCAAAACTTCTGGACGTCTTTTCGCAGTTATCTCTCGGCTCCGGACCTGACACTCGACGAAGCGAAATCCTCACAGAGCTTTTCATGCCTCACAAGCTCCGAACGGTGCTTTCCCTGTTCAGCCCAACGGTCCGTTGAAAAACTGGCAGAAGTGTGCGGGTGGAGTTCAGCGGGAAGCATAGCACTCGCAGCCAGACATTCAAGAACTGTGGTTCCGTCCTAGCCGGCGTTTATCGAGGGCCACAACTTAGTTGGGCCAGGTGGAAAGTGTTAAAAGCATGTGTTACACGTGCTATAGGAGGTATCTGTCGGAAGTGGTACATGGATTGGTCACACAGACCACCTAGCCTCGCAGACTTTGATCACAATTAGTCGGACGATCTTCATGGTGTTCGATCTCGAGCAGCAATCACGACAGCCTGTCATCACGCTAGCGAATCAGGAATATGCAGGACCACTAGAACTCAGTCATGTTACCGGTCAAGTGAGGCGGGCAAGATGAACACGCAAACGTCGATGACACAGCATCGGATCGGAACGACTTACGGTGACGATGCCTCGTACCCTGTCGCACATCAAAAAGGAGGATTGTATATGCTGTGATGATCGTCAAATGGACTGCAAAAGACTGCGGTGATATTTCCAGGTCGCCGTTTTCCTTATGTACATACATATGTATAGATGCATTTACACGCCTCCAGACTCAAGAGTCGAATTCCGTACATCTAACATATTCGGAATCAGATTTTATCGCAAGACGGTGCACACAGTGGTCAATTTTGCATGTGCAGAACCTCTTGCATGGAATGGGAATGCTGCAGTGCGAACCTCGCTACCGCACTTTGTCGCCTCTTTGCAGAGATATTCAAAAGTGGGTGCTCTGGCATTCGTTTCATTATTCTATGTTATTCACGTCTTTAGAATCTAGGCGTTATTGAAGGAAAATCCCCTCTTCACTGACCGTCGTTTCGGATTTTATCCTCTGTTTCTTCTTTAATGAAGAAAAAGATTTTCCTTCTTCCTTCTAGTGCTTGTAGTGAGCATATAGATTCATGAAATTCTCGGTAGTTAAAAGCGCATTTCGCGTCGTTTAGGTCCTATCGTCACTGAGATCGAGGGGTGAGTTCGAGGCTGGAGTCTTGAATCTATCTATCGAGCTCTCTTCCTCAGTATTTTCTGTGTGTTTCACATGTCATCGTCCTCGTCGCTAAACCTTCCTTCCTTCCTCATCACACCCTGTCTGATATTTGTGTTTCCTCTTAAAGAACTGTGCATATTATGGTCTTTCTGCACGTTCAATAACGATGATGATGGTGAGCTTTTATTCTCAACTTTATTTGCGAGCTCATATGAGACTAGCACTAGTTAAAAATTCGTCTCAACTTTAGAAGGCGGTGGAGGGAGGGAGGCGGTATTGTTCATAAAATGAGCTCTGCATTTGATTCCGTTTGAATTGCAGGAGAACCTCTGCGATACATCAATGTAGGAAAAAGGTTTATTGAGGTGAAAGGGGGTTAACCATCTAGTGAGCTGCTATAAACGGGCAAAGCACGTAAGGTGCTTTTGTAGTGCGATATATTTAGGTGCAACCACAACGGCACACGGAGAGCGCAGAGGCGTTGCAGAGTGGTGGTAGTCGGCAGTCCCAATCGGCACATATGACTCGATCCACGGCACATCCACATAAGGACCATTCACCACATTACGCGCATCGAGGACAGTCGATAAGGCCACAATGCGTTCCGTAATAACTTTCCTCGTTTGTTTGAACTGTTTGCAGTGGGCGGTCTTGCAGAACCTTCTTTTATTCTCCCCGAAAATTCTCTTTAGAAACCTTAGCTGCCGTAGTTTTGTGTTTTTTAGGAAGACTATTCAATCGAGGAATGTGATATCGGTGCGAACTTTTCAGGACTCATTTTCTCATCTGAAAGGAGAAACCTGTTGCTCTTCTCCGATCATGATAGCCTCATAAGTGCGTTACTTCAGAGAGCCTTCGTTGGTGAGTTCGGTGGCCGAGTTAGTTCATGATGTCATTCCGCAGGCAAGTACTCCCCAGACTGCTGCCGAACGCATCGAATGGGTTTGCATCCAGAAATGTGCTGCCGGTCTGTTTTCCTTTTATTTTTGCTGACGTGTTTTTTATTTTTTGAGGACCAAAGAAGGTAAACGTGTTTTCGAAGGCAGCACAATATGCGCTTTTTGTATCGTAGTGAGAAGTGCACCTAGCAGTAAGTTCGGTGAAAAAGGAACCGACCTTGAGGTCATGCTACCTCTGGAAAGTAACAGTTTTCATCCGAAACGTTTTAGATCTCTTCGCAGTGCTTATCAGCTGCAGTAAGTCAGTTGAAATTCTAATGAAGATATAAGCATGGTTTTCATAATATGCCGCTTGAGTAACGTGCAGGCTGCACAAGCTCATGTGGCGGCAGTTTCTTTGACGCGCTTTCCCACCTGTTGCGTAGAGTTTCGTTTCTTGAAAAAAGTTATGGATGTGCCAGAGTGATGCGTTTGAGAGTTTGCAGTGAAGTATTTGTGGTCCATTGAGCGATTCGGAGGATAGCTTTTTTCTGAGCACCTCAATTTTCATAGAGCTTGAACGTTGTTTGTCGTAAGTTCATCAGGTAAAAGTGCTGAGGAATAAACATTAGAATGTGGGCGACAACATAGCGAGAACATGGAGAGCGAAGTACAGGTAGTTTGAGTGGTTGAAGAGGGCAATAGAGAAATGATATGACTTGTCTATGGAAATTGTTGAAGGAGCTGAGTATCGGCTATATGTGAGAGGGACGAGGGGGTGATGCGGATCGCTGCAGTGAATCATCTTTTCTGTGTCCTCTTCGCTATTAGTGCAAAAGCGCAGTTTCAAGAACGTTTTATACGTAACGAAGGATGTGCTTTTAATGTTGTGCCTAACTGGTAGAGTCTGTTGCCTTCAGTTTGTAGAAGTAACGCCGTTCTGCCAGCATATATTTATGATTGAACTGATAGATTTTAATCCATTGTGAAAGGGGGGTGCAAGTTAACCTGAAAGTGCTCAAAGGAAGGTGACAAGCTACCACAGTGGCATAAAAGGCCAGTTGCATTGTAATGTTGTTTGAGCAGTTGCGACTGTCTACTCTATCCATTTACTTTGTCGATCTCATAATCAAACTATATGACCCCATTTTGCATACCGTTTTTGACTTTATCATTTGCGACAACCCCTAAAGTTGTCTTTATTCTCGCCAGTGCGTCTAACTTACTTATACCGAAGGTGGAATCCGGAGGCATATGTCGTTGCGGTTGACTTTTGATGCTCCGGTTTTTTATTCTTTGGTAATTTTGAATCGAAGACTAAAGACTTAAGGCGCTGATCGGAAACGCATAATGGATGTTGTCGTGATCGGTCTAGCGCGAGGCTACCAAATATGGGCTGTAATGGTGTGTTTTTATTTTCGCCATTCGTTTTTATTATTCATTGCAGTCACTGTACAGTTCTATAAGAAGTTTTTATTTTATTTGACCCGAAGGGGGAAAATATGTCAATAAACAATATGTAGATATCCAGCTCATTGAAGTAAATTCGAATTCAGTCTCTGATTCTGTTTATTCATTAGATGATCTAAAAAAATGGAACTTGGTTGAAATCTTCCTCGGAGCAATATTCCATCAATTCACCTCCCTACAAATGAGACTTCTCATTCTTTAAGTGCTTATATGAACATGCTTTTGCACCCTCCTTCCATATCTGGTTGGGGGGAAGAGATATGGAATGTTTTTTTAAAAGTGGATTAATAGTCGTAGCAGCGGTCATCGACTTAGAAGATCGCTTTGACGAATTGCGTTGAAGGTTGCAGTGACGTCGAATTGCGTCCGTTAATTTTCTCACTCTATTCTTAATTTGGAGTTCTCTTGAATGGAAAGTCCTTTTACCCGACCAAATCCTTCCTCCTTGATGTAAAATCAAGACGAAACCCATCTGAGTTGAGTCGATTTCTCGTCAAGGATTGTATAATAATTAGAGTCGGTTTAAAGGAAAGCGGAGATTGTGAGGAAGTGTTATCAGAGAGGCAAGGTCCACTTCGAGTGGGTCGACTTCTTGTCACGGATCCGGAACCGGGCTTCGGAATTCATGACGACAGGTATTTTCGTTTCTTTCATTATATCGCTTTACATTTACGCCGAAGCGTTCTTTCATTCTGAAAACAGTTTTCCTCCAGTTCTGAAATATTTCCATCATTGAATCGCTCCTTATTTATCATTTAGGCAGTAAGAACGCTTATTTTTAGGGGTGTTTGCAAAAGTCTGCGAGAGTAATCGCACTTTTCTGTCTTCTTGAATGTTTCAGATGGCGAATCGCAATGATTATGTCTATGAAAACCATTGAATAGAAAGTTCAAATTACAATGAAATGCCATATCCACTTGCTTCATGATGGATTTTTCCGAATATTGTTCAGAAATCGGTCGAGTCTCCTTCGATATCGATTTGTTGACCGGTCGTTTTTGTGGACGGCGGATTATTAGGCTTTCTTAAGTAGCTATTATTATATGTGTGGCGATCTGCTTGCCTAATTGCTGAGATGGGAAGGCTCATTTCGCACTATGCTCCTTTGCGCAGTTTACTTTTGTTTCTTCACATACAGTAAGGACAGTGCAAAATGAGCTTTTCAGGTATGAACTTGACTTTTAGCGTTAGCAGTAGAAGTGGAAAATGTTGGACGGCAATTATGATTAGCCGCATTTGTGAAGGGGCTAGGCGTTTATCGTGGCTTTCAATTCACGCTTAGATTGCCAATATTATATTGGGTTTATTGAGCAATAGAATGAATGAGCACTGCATTCAGAGATTATAAAATAATATGAAAGAGGTGTTAGGTGGATGGATTAGTTGTGCGATCCGATCGGTTGAATACTTATTGAGGGCTGCGGTTATTGAGTGGAGGTTCTTTTGGGTACTGCCTAGTCTTTTAAGTGCAATTGATCGTTATAAATTTGAATATTTTATTACGGTGGTAGCCTTGAAATGAGAGCGCTAAATGGGGCTATATGTTTGCTGCAGGTATGCAAATTCGCGGCCACTGTTCGCAATAGTGGATGGCAATTGGCATGTGCCGGATCGACAGTATTGTACCCTTTCTTTCCTCTCTCTCACCACTGCACAATTCGTGCGTCGGATTGCGTTCCCGGATCCCATTTGTACATTCGAAGCTTCAACGAAGTATGATTTCTCCTTCGCAGGCTCATGAAAGCTGAATCTTCAGTAGCCTCTCAGCTGTACTATTTTTCTCTTTTGCTCGAGTTTGTAGCAGCAGAATGGCTTTTTAGTTACACAAGCCTAACGTAAGTTGTTTGAAATCGTTTCATTTCTGAAGTATTCACTCTGTTCGCGTAGTTATTTTCTCTGAGGAAGTTTTTTATGTTCGAGTAAACAGTTAGCGGGATGCGTCTTAGGAGACCAGAGAAAGGATTCCCGTGTTTCGAAGATTAATGCGTCGGTGGTGTATCGTTGTAAACGTTACCGAGCTTCTGGTTAAGATGTACCGGCTATTGCAGGATATTAGTAGTTTGTTTTGTGAATCGCGTTGTGATATGCGACGCGATGTCGCTTCGTGAGCAGAGGTGTATATTCAACTGTCAAATCAGCGACGCACTTGCAACACCCTTCGCAGTTTCGGACGTTTTTCTCGCCTATGCCGACACAAATGTTAGCGAATTAATTTATTTCCAAGGTAGTGAAAAGGGAAGGCAGTAAAACGGGTAGACGGTGTCTCCATCGTTTGCATGCGCACGTCTCTGCGGCATGTATGTGTATACTTGTAAATATGATGTTTTATCCGTATTCATGTTTGTAAGAGTGTATCTTCACATAAATGGGGTATCTTCATGCACTCAGATTCAGTGAGTCAGAGTTATTGTGAATGCGATGATGGGGGTGTAGGGGTTGCATGTTTTAACTCTTCTTTCAAGCCTTTCTCTTAAAACTTTCGATTTGTCTCGTCTTCTTCTTTTTTCCGTTCGTTCTCTCTCTTGTTATGTGCTATTTTTGAGCATTCCTCACATTTCTTGTATACACATCTTTCCATTGGGATTGATCATTGAAGGATGGAATGACATTAGAGTTTCTGGCTGTAGCACTGCAGTGTATTTCAGCTGGTACAAGTGGATCAGAGTTGTGGAGGAATGGCGAGTGGGGAAGAAATCATGCCAGGACCTATATTGTCCTATACCTCTGGCGTAATGAATGTCGCGAAGGTGAGTGCTTTGTTATGGTAAAGTTTGTCTTTTTCATTCGAAGACATATTAATCCACGCAGGTTTTTTTGATGACTCCAGTATTCCATGGTAATTGTTACCATCAAGTGTTCTTTCGTGGAAAAAGGACTTTCTCCACTGTGCGAATGTTGGGATATTTCTCGGGAGGATTGTTTTATGGTTTGTGGTTCGGGTTAGCGAGGGCTTTCATGCTATATTATTATGAATCAGGAGGGAAAATCTTCTTCAGATGTTTTCATTCTGTGGAACGGAAGCGAAAGGAGGGGAGCCAATCTTGATAGATTTTGTAAGTTCATATCTTTTTAATGTTCCTGCTTAAGTTCTTTCGTTTATTTGTTTCTTTAGTAGTTATAAAGATCGGTATGTTTTAGAGTTTATCGAAAACGGTGTCGGCGCTAGGTGAGACGGTTGTCTCATCGTTATCGTCATCTCCGCACTCGAAATCGTTGCTTAGCTCAATCGCGCATCCTGGTATTGTAACGGTCGTCGACGCAAACAAATTGCCTTCCGATAACGATTCAGATGTAAGCATCTTTCTTGTTATTTCCTTTATTTTAGTAGCTTTCTCTAGTTGTAGTCACTCAATAATCGCCTTCAAACATCCTCTCATAATGTCCTTCCTTTATGACGATTTGTTTCTTTGCTGGCTATTTTTTGAACTACTCAAATTTGTTGGTATAGTGCTGAATAGAATTTGGATTGCAGCTTGCTGACATGCAGTCGGAGCGTTCGGAAGCGGTATTGGCTCATTTCGTGGCGCATTCCGAACCCATCGGCTATCTTTCTTTCGCACCTGGCGGTCAAATACTACTCACTTCAGGTGTGCGTTGTTTCACCCACTTTTTCATTTCCTCATTTTTTTGCAAACTGCGGAATGCATCTTGCTTCCGGGTTTCTCATAATTAGCTGGTTATTTGTTACTTAGCAGTTCATTGAGCACCGTCGACGAAACTTCAGTCACTTCGGAGCTGTAATTCACACATCTTCATTATGGGGAAGAGGATACTTCACTTCTTCATCCCCTCTGCGCTCTGCATTGACTTATCTGATGTCTACGTCTGTGTCTGTCTGTTGGTACGTTGGTGTTCAGTTCAGTGTTTCTTTCAATATTGAATCAGCTTAACTCAGAATCTCACATGAATAAGTTGATGATTGAAGTGGTTTATCAGGAGGGTTGATTGCGAATATGTGTTTAGCACTAGGTTTGTTTGGGTGGAATTCTGTATTTTGCAGCGATCGAGCTTTTGATAAGATGTTATAGTGATGAGCGTAAAGGTGACTGGTCGTTTATTTATGGTTATTCTTCAAAACGTATTCATATTAATTCTTTTGCATTCGCTCATCTTGTTTATCAAAGGAATGTTTTTGTTTGCAAATTTGTCTCATTGCTTGTCTCTTTTTCAGAACAGCCTCCGTAATTATGGAACATCAGTTCATATTTATCACTTCCCTTCAATTTCACGCTTCAAAAATCACGCTTAGGGTTTCTTAGGGTCACGCTTAGGGTTCCCATGTTTTTAAAATACAGAATTTTCTTCCCCCTTCATCCAGGATCTCCTAGTGTTATCTGAGATCGTTGCATCAGTTGTTTCATCTCTTCGAAGGTTAATCCCGCTCATCTCTTCCACTGAATATGTAACTGTACGTTAGTTCGAAATTGAAGGTTTAGTCACTCTCGAAGAGAGGCGGCAGCAAAAGGGTTGGATTCGTTGAGATAGATGTACTGGGTTATGTTATTTGCAGGGCAGTCTTCAACGTGTTTTCATATTTTCTTGCTTTATCCACATCCCGGATCTCCGGCCTTAGGAGCTGTGCGCCATATCTATACGCTCTACAGGGGGACAACACCAGCGAAGGTTTTTTTCAGATCTGTTATTCGTGAGTTTTAATGTCTGTGTCCGGATTGTTTCAGTAGGGAGTTATGTTGTGGTGAAGTCGAGGAAGAAAGTTTTGGATGATCGGATAAGTCGGAAGGGAATGGATCTGGAGTGATGGTTGTGAGGAGTCGGAAGGGAAAGTCTTTGAACAACGATCATCACAACGATGATCGTTGTTCAAAGAAACAGTTTCCCTATTAATATTTATTTTATTTGAGAAAAGTAACTTTATTAGTAATAAACATCGGATTACTTGCATATGTTCGCTGTTCCTGCCGTCATTAAGTGAATATTTTTGGTGCACTCACCCGCTGACAATTGAATCGTATATTACGGAGAATTCAAGCAGTTGGTTGTCCGCTTTTTGCATAGGTACCCACATTTTCACATTACACATATACGTTTATATGCACATGTACGTACGTATATTTTATTCTTATTTGGAGGTTGTTTGCATGTCCGTCCGACTAATCAAACGCGGTATCTGCATAATGTGGAGATCGGATAGGTCGTACATAATTAAATTTTTCACCTTGATCCCCTTTTAGTGCGTTGGACATTTTCCATGCACCCGATTCAGTGTTTAATGTTTTGTTCGAGTATATAATCAAGGCTGTGAAATGGCGACAGATATTAGATACGAACGCTGAGGTAGTGTGCTGATAGTGGTTGCGTGGACCTTCTTCTATGTCTCAGTTTATGCAGGATGTTTGCCGGTTTCGATAATTCGAAAGTGGTCAGTGTTATCATTTTTAACATCTTGAAGGTGTTGGACAGCGCTTTTTCAATGGATGGACGTTGGCTAGCGTTGGCGACAAATCATGGGACAACACATGTCTTTGCCGTATGTCCGTATGGCGGTGCTGTCACCATACGAACGCATGGCGGTCGTCTTGTCAACAGAGAATCGAGGTGAGCATTCTGTTTAGAGAGCGACCAAGAAGTTTTTATTTTTCATATAACGTTGATTGTAGTCAAAACGGTCGGTTGTTTGTGTTTTGTCAGTGATGGCAGTTTTTTAAACACTGGATTGCATTACGCGTATAGATTGGGCACACTCTAAGAGCTTAGCGGATTTCATGGTTAGAAAAGGCAGAGAAAGCGTGAATACCAAGACGAGGTAGAAGGTGGGAATGTGAGAAAACCCGAGGGGGAATCACAGGTGCGGAGAGGAAATGAAGGAAAGCGTGATTACCTGGCGAAGGTGAGTTCCGGTCGACACTTGCAAGCACGCTAGTGACTTTGAAGGAGCACATTTCCGAGTGAGGTCGACCTGTATTCGCGTACGCGTGTGTATTTCTATCTGTCTATAAATAGGATTGTGGAATTTCATAGTTATAATGCACACTGCAGAACGACATCCTATACGGCACTTCGTTTTTGTCCGACAACTTTGAGGGGGACCATGAACATTCAAAAGTGGGAAAGTTGCTTATCTTTCACAGTGGTGGGTTTTTTCACATCGCGCTGATGGTACGGGAAAAGTTTCCACAATGCGCAAAGCGGATCAGCGGAAGGCTTGCATTGGTGTTCCAGCTGGTTAAGATGGGAATGCAGTACTGTTCGTCCACGAGAGAAGAGCGACATATCATGGAAGTTATATGCCGATGTGAAGGGAGAGCGCAGAACACAACCCAACTGAGGGAAGATGGCTTAGTTGCTGCAGTGATATGATTAATGCTTGCCGGAGCGTGGCTGTGCGATCGGAAGATCAGGTATTGGGGAACAGCTGTTTCTGTTGAGAAGAATGTCGACAGTACTCGACAGAGAGGTTTTGTATCGATGGGACCTGTGCCGTCGATTTTTGATATACTTCGTCCCACTGAAGTTCTGCTCATAATCGCGGATAGCATGAGTGAATTCGATGCTTTTTCATTAGGGGTCATATAAAGTAGGTCGGAATACGCAGTTCTATCAACGGTAGTGGCGAGTTTCGATATCGACTAGATGAAGAATTTTGGAGAGATCTCATGGAAAGAATTCGTCGTTGAGGCGTCAGATGTTTCACTGGCACACCACCAAGACCGCTGAAAAAGGCTAGAAGTGAAATCATGTCAGCTTCATTGTACCGCGGAGTAAGATCGCATCGGTCATGCTGGCAGTCGGTTTTTAGATTGCGGCAACTGGCAATCCGATAAGCCTTGTTTACTTTGATAAATAATAAATGCATTTAATTGTTTTTTAGTGATTACGCGGTATAAGCAGCTCAGTATTATGTGTATTGCTTGTCTCTGAATTTTTACTCTAATAGTTTACATTGATTCCTGAGAGATATATCTGTTGAATGGGGACTAATAAGTGATAGACTGCTGATCACGTTAATTGTGGCACGCTGTTCAGGTTCCATCGTTCGGCGGGCCTTATCGACTCGGAGTCGACTGTGGCAGTTGGGAAATCAGTCGATGTTAGAAGTCATCAGTTTGGTGCACCACAGGTTTACAAGTCAGTTCTTTTTAGTAATTACTCGTTACTTTATGTGTTCTTCGATGACAGCGCGAATGCTTCTACTCTACAACTCAACAAAATAAGTCGACGTTATGTCGCGCTTTACGCCTCTGAATGCACTAAAAAATACAGTGGGAATAAAGCATCAAAAAGGGTATGGTGAAGTGGACAATACGATAAAAGGTTATCATTTGCGAAATTTGATTTCCTCATTAAGGGAAGCAGTCCTCGTCTTTCAACATGGTGTTGTTAATCTTTCTGGATGCACAAGGGAACGAGTTGTGGCAGCCGTATTTTCCTCCTCCCCCTCCCCCCACCTCCTCTCCCATATCCCTCACCCTTCCGCTTTCTTCTGTTCAAGACGGAGTGATTGTTTTGCTGGTTGAGCGCTGCCCAAACTGGTTTCTTCATACGTGCGCTTAAATAATTCCTGTAGGCTAACTGCGCGCACTTTTTTAGCATCAGATTTCTGTGTACTACTGCAAAAACTTCCATCTTTTTCTACAATCTGAAGGAATGTTAAGTTTGGTTGTTGGTCCGCTCATTGCCTCTTTTGCTTTGGTGGTTCTTAGATATATAAAACGACGATGCTCCCTTTAGTGGTCTTTCGTTCAGTGAGGATGGCACGGTTTTCTAGCAACGTTCACTGTGCCTGTGCATTCAGTAAGTTGCATAATAGTCATTTGCTGTATCAGTGTTGAGAGGGAAGGGAAAGATTGTAATATATTGGGGTCAAACCGCAGTATCTGTTTTCAAAGAAGTTCATTCATTTTTTATATCATCGCCGCTCAACGGCACTTTTCCGTGGTGGTTTCTTGCAGACGGATATTTAACGCATTTCATCGTTCAAAAATCTTGAATGATTGCTAGCCTCCGCTCTGCATTCCAACGTGCTGACTTTCTTAACTGCACACCTCGGCGTTGTTTCATGTAGAGATGTGGCATAAGAAGGTGGCTTCTATCTCGGCATTTTACGAGTGGTTTCTTCTGTGGCCTAAGTAGAATACGAATTGCAGGGAGCATCCGTGCATTGCGCGGATGTGTGTTGCGCGATCGGTGGGAAACCCGCGTATTGGTCCGTTCCCGAATCCGATTGCAATGAATGCCATCGCTAAAATTAGGGTTTGTATTCCCTCACTTATATCCCATTTTCAACCTTGTCAAGGAATTTTTGCTTTGAACAATATGCGGTGGTGGGTATTTTATCCTTTTCAGTAATATTCTATTGCAGGCACTGACGAGTCTTTAGGTCATGGGAATAAGGTACGTGAGCGATAGCGGAAAGATGTTTTTCGCGAAGTGCGGTTATTGTTCGAAGGATAAGGTTTCAGGCGAAAAACTCATTTTGTACTGGAATTTCGGTTGTTAGTCACATTCGGTGGTCGTTGTTCCAAACAGTTCGATAACTTCCAATGCAGACAGTGAGTGAAGTAGTTTGCTAGAATTATGAATTATTGTTCGTCTGTCGATGGTAACTGAATGATTTTTTATCTGAATAAGGTCAGTATTCATTTCAGCAACGTTTTCTATCGGCGGACAACTTGAGTGCATGGGCTAGTGACCTCACCTCTGTTTCGTTGTCATCCGGCAAAAGAGGCACTGGTATTGCTGCTCGAACGACCGAACAACATCGCATATCGGTGATTTTTATTCTCATGATAGCTTCTTATTACATACTATGCATATGTACATGTTTAGGAAGCCTTTGTTGATCTGCTGTCCTCACTTATTGAACTTTAGCCTGACCCTGTGGAGTCACTGACTTGACCTGCTATGCTCACCGACCCTTTGCTGGGAAATTCCAAGTTCGACCATTTTTAGATTCTTCCTTTGATTTTTGACTTGGTTTATCGTGTTAGGTATTGAACGGTCAATCTTTATGGCAGATATAGTTTATCATTTGGTTTACTATCTAACGTATTGGGTTGAAATGAAGAGATGAATGGTTCCTGGAGGTTGGTATTTACAGGTATCGTTTGCATCTAATGCGGTTTCGTCATTCGAACAACCTTCGTTGCTGGTAGTCGGTGATGATGGTGTTCTTACTGAATACTCACTGGAAGTCACTCCAGCACAATTACCACATCCGACCGCCGCATCCCCAGCTACGGCAGTTACGGGTGCTCATCCTCGTCTTACAAGGGAATCACCTATTCAGTGCCAGCTACGAGCCAATGCCAGCTGGCAGTTACAGAGGTATGCCTGCGTTAATGCCTCTTATTTGGGTTCCGATTTAAGTGTTCTCAACAATTGACTACATTCCGGTACTAGGCTACTAAACAGGCTGGTAAGTGCGATTTATTCACCTAAAGTTCCGCAAAGTATATTATTCTTTTTCAAAGTTATTGGCATAAATTGGGAGGAAAATGCAGAGCTTGAACTTGCATCGCAGTTATCGATCCTGCTTATCTGTAACTGCCAGCTAGCATTATTGAAAGCTTTATGTGGTCACTGTCTGTATATTTCTTGAGATGTGGATTTGCAAGGTAGTATAAAATGCATTCGAAACAAGTTGCTAGAGGCGTTCTTTCGTTTTTTTCTGTTTTTTCCCCACCCTCATCCCTTTCCCCGACAGTTTTCCTCTCCCTGCAGGCTTTTTCATCGTCGAGGGTTTAGCGCTAATCGTTTTGATATTGACGTGAAAGCTGCTCAAGCGTTTTTTTGGAAGGGACTTTTTCTCGAAAGTTGGTGCTGTTTCTTTTCCAAGAAACGGAGGCACCCAGAATTTCAAAACTGTGCAAAAATGAACATTTGGACACTCTCGTAGTTCTTCTAAAACAAGGGGGAGGGGAATATTCAGCATTGGGATTTTTAATGAGTCAGTTTTGCCGCTTCCATATGCATATATCGTGGAAGCGATATTTGCTGATGCGTTTTTAATTGCTAGTTCGTTGGTGGTAATGCTGGTTGATTTACACCTGGTTGATTTTAATATTGAAGATTTGTTTGGGGAATGGGAATTTTTTAGGTGCAAATCATCTTTGGACGTTCGCGCGCCAATCGCTGAATCGAATCCTCTGCTAGTGTGGTTGAACGCGTCGAGCAAGATCGAAGAATACAAAGTGAATTTGGAGGGTGAAAGGAACGAAAAATGGATCACACAGGTCAACGTTATCGGACATTAGCGCCTAATTTAGTCATTAGTGAGCTTGCATAGAATGTTTCTCGATTCCTTAACTATAATTTTCGTTGGTATTTCACAGTTTTCTTTTGTGTTGCATCCAGATGAATATACTATAGTTTTCCGGAAATCACCTCCGACTATGCACTTCGTTAATGGAACAAGCCGGATGTTGCTTTTCTTTAAGAAGAGTAACGTACGCACTTCAACAGTTTTAGAGGTGGACATCTCACGAATATATGGTCGCTATTTATCTAAACCAACGTCAGAGTCTGTAAAAGAAAAAGGTTTTGAAGTTTTTGAAATGAGAGCACTAGCTTGATTTTTTGGGAGGTTCGAATATGAGGTTTTTATAGTGTTTGATGCGATGACCTGACTTGATTGCCAGTGCTCATTATTCCGTAGATGCCTATCATGGTATGCACTGTTTTTTTTTTCATTTTTTGGAGGAAGGTCCAAGTTTGTGTTCAGGTTGGCTGTGCCAGGTAGACATAGGTAAAAATAGAATGGTCCGATTAACGCAGCTGGGGTGTAGCTCTCGTTTATAAGAGTCATATCTGTAACTTTTTCGGGATTCGTGAATTGTGCTCTCAGCGTGGGTATACTAAGATGTTTGCAGATAGAGGTACTTACGTATGGGGAACCACATCGTCGCCTCTGGACCGGCCCTCAGTTCACCTTCAAAACCTTTCTATCTTCAGGCCATTCTAGTGCAGATCTCGTCAGTTTGCCTTTTTTTCTTTCAATGTAAACGTTTTTTGGAAGCCTGAAGGATGATTAACGTTGACCAAATTTTGCGTCCGTTTACCACCGTTCTGGGAAGGGTTATGGGAAGGAGCATATGTCGAATCAAAAGCGGTATAACTCTGGGGGACAGGAGGACGGAAATTAGGGTGGGTAAATTATTGAATTTGAATAAGGGTTGTAATAAGCTGCCCCATTTCGGCATCACTCTTAGGTTATTATAGGACTAGGCTCTCACCGTTGGTCAGTGGAAGAAAGCAGCCATTACACAATTTTCCCAATAAGAGTTCTTTTTAGATAGGATTACACCTTTGTCATGTGTTTGGTGACAGTAGTTACCTTTAGTGTTGTTTGTGTTTTAGGTGCCACCAGGTGAAAGCGGTGCGCGCTCATTCCCAGGTATGAGTGGCATGAAGTCAGTACCAGTTATGATAGAGGCGAGTGGCTCACTACGAAGTTTCGATGTCGATGAGCCAACGCAAATTGTCTGTGGTAATTGCTTAGCCTGCCACCTTTATCGTCTTTACTGTTTGCATTTCTGCAGCTCGTGGTCTAGACTCGATCTTATTGCAAGCTCAAAGACAAGAGTAAGCGAGTGAAGTAATTTTGACTCATTTGAAATAAACAGTTAAATTTGCGAAGAGTGATCTTCGAAGGAAGTGCTGAACTTTTATTAAGGGAGGATGTTTTCTCGTTGTCTAAATGCGGTGTTTTTATCTGAAAGTAGTTATTAGTTGTTCGTAAATGAGTGGTGCATTCTTTGATACGCTGAATATGTCCTTTAAATCTATGTTTTATGTTCATTTCCATTAGCCCACTGTCATTTTTTGCATAGGTAATGTCTAATGTTGTTGTTACTTATCTAGCTGCGGTAAAATACTAGTTTATTGGTGCAGATTGGTGTTGCCGTAAGTTGCCTTAGCGTGGCTTGGGTCTATCCACAATCGTGATTCAGGGAGTTGGTCATCGGATGCCGATTATAAAAGTTGCGACGAGCATTATGACATGTTGAGAGAGAAGATCGAAGAGGCTATGCAGGATCTCGAAGGCGAATCGAAATTCTCGTCAATAAGGGTACAGTCTGTTAGTCGTTTTCATTTACGCGGTACTATATAGGGTCCTCTTTTTTCCATTTCCAATCACGTTTCTACGTCTTTATTGCTTTTCTCCAACTTTCTTTTGGCTGTCGAATTCGTATTATTGAGGTTCTTTCCTACTGGCAATTTTGAAGTCGTTATCCTCTTTTTTTGACTCGCCTATATTCTTGTGGCAAATGGAATGAAATTTATGAAGCAAAGATATAGGAGAAACGCGGAGATGGATCGAGTGACGCGTCGCAAAATTCCCCTCCAAGCGGGACGCAGTCGTCACGCGAGAGTCGGGATCGCGATCGGGACAGTATCTCACTACAGTTCGCCAATATCGATATGTGATCCACCTGTCTGGGACTGGTTTGATTTCTTCGGCTTTCTTTTGGATCATGCAGTTCGCATTCATCTGTCCATTTTTATGCATCCGATGAGCTTTGATACTTATGTAATCACTGGGCATCTCTAGCACTATTTGTTCAACCACAAAAGAGAGAGCAAGGGAATTCCTCGCTTTTACATCTCTCTGGGAAAATAAGCTATCGGTTAAGATTTTGTCGCTGATGATCCCTATATTTGTTGCATTAAATAGGGCACTTCATGTATTGAAAACTTTCCGTGTCAGTCGGTAATTGCGAGGTGCAAGTATCTACCTTTGTAAACTGGCGTTGAGGAATTCAGAATTTAAAAAAAAAATGGTAGCATAGGAATTTTAAAAAAAATGGTGGCATATTCAGAGACTAGGTAATGAACTAATTGTTCTAATAATAAGAGTATTAGGTGACATAAGATCTCATTTCGTTCTGCATCACGACAAAGCATTTAGGGAGATAGACTGTTGAAGTAAGTTGTCATGCCCTATTATAACAAAACCCTCATTTAAGCGTAGCCGGGTAGGTAATAGGCAGTAAGGCGTAGTCGGCGATGGCGTGACTTGAGGCGTCCCTTTCTCTCATCGTCGACGGTCGTGCTGTTTCTTTTATAAGTGTTCATCTACTGGCAGTAAGTATGGTTCTCATTCTTCTTCTATTTTTATTATGGATGCTGTTAATCAGACTTTTTCTATCGAAATATTTTCTTCCTCGTATTTAACAGTGCTTTTTGTTACTTTATTGCAATCATCGTTAGCATTCTCTCTTCTACGGTACTGTTTTTCCTGATTTCACAAAGGCAGGGAAGAGTGAATCGGTGCATGAGTCTTTAGGATGGCATTTTTCGACGGAGTTGTTGATGTGATAATCCTGAACACACTTCTTGGATATACTGACGAACTGAGCACTTATTGGCAGTGATTCAGAATGCCGCATATAGAATTCTATTCGATTTCATGTGCTTAAATTTCCTTTTCAGTGGCGTCAGCAGCGAAATACTTCTGTTCACGCTCATAGAGATATCGCAAAGGTAATTGCTGCCAGCCGTGATTTACCAGATTTCGTTTCGTTAGTGAAAGCTAATTGCCGAAGCAGTTGTCTGACTTTGCTTTCCTTGTACATTGAGCGTGGAAAGCAATTTTTGTTGATTAGGGGATGAGGAGGAGACCAGAAAGGAGGGTATGAGTGAATAATAAGTGGGGGAGGGGAAGGGGAGGTAGGAAAGGATGTGTAAATTGAATAAGTTGTAGGTAACGTGCGAGAAGAAACTGTTCTCATCAAAGTACACAATTTAGTCGCTATAAAAAGAACCTGCTTGCATCGAGAACGCGATCTTCAAAGGGCTAAGGGTCATTTTGGCTTCCTCCTCCAGCTCTGGAACCTTATCTGTGAATTTCACGTTCTACTCGGCCTCCGTGTTAAGGGAGCACAGATAATAAGATGGTGGGGAAAGGAAGGTTTTGAAGGATCGGAACCTTCTTTAACGCTGGAATGAATCTGCTTCTTAGATGGGCGCCTTTCAGATCAGCGAGCTGTCCTAATTTCCCTACGAAGAGTGTCGAGACTTCTGAAATAAAACTTACATCTAGCCCTGATGTACACGACTTCAAACGAAACAAAGAAAAGTTAGTCATGATTATTCCTGCAAATGTACAGCGCTAGTCGACCGCTCTGTAAAATATAAACGTGACGCGCAGTGTGTTGCTTAGTCTGCTGTGCCTTGCACCGTTCTCGATTTTGCATAGAGTCCTTGCAGGAAATTTTATGCTTTCCAAGTCGTATTGTTCTATCGTAAATGTGGCCATTATTATCTTTTAAATTGCATCTTTCAATGCTTAATGTCTATGTTCAAACCACTGCAGATGAAACAAGTCGAATTGATCAATTGTGGAGCGGGGCTCCACTTCCGTTTTTTGAATAAGCTCATGTTGTATGTCAGCCTATCTCATGTACTGCACTAATTCCAGGTCAACGTCGACTTCCACTGTCTCGCATTTGGGTAGCCGGCAATTTTTGTGTAAATTCTTTATTTGTTGTAGTCAGGACCTTCCATAAATCGATCGTCCAGTGCAGATTTTTGCATAGGATTCCCAGATGCCGTTAGTAGCATTCACGATAGGACGACTCTCAGTTCACAAATACCAACTCTTATTCATCCCTCTAGCAGTATGAGAATCTCTGTGGCACGGTGTTGCGTGATGCTTTTTAATTTTGATTGCATACAACAGGTTGTTTGTTTGAACGTGCCTCCTTGAAAATCTAACTCCCGTTGCTTCACGTCATGGCATGGAAGTCGGACTGCTACACGCAACCAGACATATTGTCTTATACCAGCACTAATGTGATCCTCTCTATATTCATTGGGCACACTTCCCTCCTTTTAACCTCCAAATGTTGACGTTTTGGCGGTTTATCCGATTTGTACTATGTCATTTGATAAACGCGTTTTAAAAAAGGAAATAAACGGTTATCGGAGCGAGTTCAACCGTTCTGAGCCTCGGCTGAGGCCTGCGAACTGGTGGTTTCCGCCGTTTTTTAATGCATTGACGACAGCGATCCTAGGTCGATGAAGACTGCATGAGTCAACATTTAAAGTGTCCTATTTTAGCGGGTGCATGTTCGATTAGCGTATTTCCTTCAGCGAGGTGCTGCCGAGATCAAGGCAGTCCACAGTCTGTTTTTCAGATTAACAGTTTATTAGAAGTATCCAAAAAACAAAGGAAATAGGCGACAGTTCATTGCTGCCGAAATAATGCAACGGCAGTGAGAAAATAATTTAAATGCGCTGACAGAAACGCAGATAACTGCAATAGAGTGAAGCTCGAGGTTAAACCCAGGATCGGGTCGTATCAATATAATCGCCATCTGGAGACTGATAGTAGGGCAGAGGAGGCGTATTTGCGGGGCCGTTCAGCACGATTCCTTGCGCCACTCTCACGTCAGGTCGTAAGGCTGCCTCGTACAACTCTGGAGCAAGCTTCTGAAAGCATCAAAGGTAAGAATTTCATTAGAGGTGCCAGGGAACACCAAACATGTTCTTCGGATCCAATCCCCTACCCCCTCCCCCTTTCATTTCCAAGTAAGTACAATCTGCGCATGAAGTGGAAAGGGATTTCCGATGTTGTTGCTCTTTAACAATCGTAGATTTCGTAAGCCTTTATGAGGGTGTCTTTCTACAAGCCTGTGACTTTGTGTAAAGGGACACGGTCTTTTACTACTTCCGTCGACAGCACTTTCTGCAACTGCGTGGCGATCAAAGAACGCCAACCGATGGTGAGAACAGCCTCAGTTACACTCAGTGTAGACTAGCGTACAACGAACGGGACAACGAAATTATAGTTGAACGGAAGATCGCTGAAATAATCTTTCAAAGAATAAATAAAAATATTCATGAAAACGTCGAACGCTATGATCTCTGAACTAACAGATAACGAAACACCACATGGATCTGTCTTTTCCCTACGCATGACTTCGTTTCGAAAGATTTAGAAAGACCCCAATGAAAGTGTTCGACAGTGTGCGGCAGCCGCATTAATCGCAAGTAAACGAAACGGTGAACGGCGAAGAGAAAGGACCTTCAACTCGTTAAGGGCTTTATCTTGTTTTGCAATGCTATCCCTTATCCATGCATCGTCGACACGCATCAGAGCACCGCGTGACCGTGTGTACTCCTTCTGTGCTACTGCGCGTTCGTCTGTCTCGGCGTGAGATAGCTGAAAAATTCACATCCATGCTTCCTCCCACCGGTCTTCATTCAAAACATTCCGGCATATCACCTCACGCTCTAAATGACTCTCTGCTGTTTTCTAAGGACACATCAGCCACTTGACATCACCCAAATTCTTGTTGTGGGGTAAAACGAGAGGATCATCAAAACCTTCGAGTTGTCACAACTGCACAAATGACCGATTAAAGATCGCATAGGGTGTTCCCTTAAACGGAGTGCCGCTTGAGGGAATAAGGAGGTTCTCGCAATGGTTCGTTTAGAAACTCTGGCACATAAGTATTTGGAACCTAAAGGGGGAATGAGGCAGACACGAATTTTCCTAGTGGAGGAATCTTCACTGCGGATCCGACATCGTTCGTTACGCTTTCAACTAGCAGGAAACACCGTCGCGGAGAGGAACTTGACGGCTACGAATATCCATTATGCGCTTTTCAAACATTTCCTTTGCGTCGCACTTGTGAATGAGCCTTTGTCTGTTTGCTAGTTTCAACTCCCAAATCACTAAAGTTGATGTCGCGAAGTCTGCCTGAGTAAAATGCACATCACAAGAGGACCGCCTATACTATGCTCTACGTTGATAATCAACTTCCTCATGATTGCAATATTTTGAAATGTCAGAGACCCGTCACTCTAAATTCCACTTCGAAGACATCGACCTGCCAGACTTCGTCAGTCTAGCTTCCACTGTGGGTGAAGCACGACCGGTGACGACACACACACGTGAATATACGCATGGAAATGACATCACGACAATGCGCTTTCCCAAAAGTGTTCGCAAAACACTTGTGTAATTATGAAGCGAAAAGTGGCCTTTACGCGGACGTATCTAAACGCAATTTTTTTCTTAACATTAGAACATTTTCGTTTGTTCGCAAATGTAAAAGTGACTTTGTACAGCAGTCAAGTGAACATAAAGACCTGTACGAGGGAGCACGCCGGAGGAAATAACCATTCCTTTCCTTAGACTTTTTTGAGTGCAACGACTGGCGGAGACAAAATTCACCTCAGTTTTTGTACGATATCTTTCATCGATATTCTTCATCGACCTAATATCGACGGTCATTTCATCAACCGGTTTCGGCCTTTTACTATGTTTTTGCATCGCTCGAATCTCCTTCTCCAACTTTCTTCTTCAAATAATAACATCGGTTAGCGACGGCTATTATTCGGAGAGCCATAAAGTGCTAGGAAGCTCTCTTAGGACAACAATTATAAAATAAATAAGAATTATTTCGTACGTCACATCAATCCACTCCTTCTCTGCTGACCCTTTTCCCCCCTCCCTCTCACCGACTTAAGTTTTAGGCTTTCTTCAGAAACACCAATTCCTTGCAGATGAGCAGCAAGTTGAAGTATCGCTTAACCGAGCAAGTGTTTCTTAATGAACAAATAAAAAATGGAGATCAACACAAATCTGAAAGCAAAGAGGACGACTTCGCGAATAAATGACCATGTGGCGGTTGAAAGCAGCCAAAAAAGAACCACAGGCAAAATATGAGTGAAAAGCGAGGGGCGCTTTCGAACTGTGAGAGAGCTCCGGCAGAATTGAAACTTCTCACGCCCTAACCCATTCATAAGGAATCCCGCTGCTCCAATACCTCACTAATATCCTCTGCAGAAAAGGCTTCTTTACTTTTACACAATAAAAGAGAAAATGCAGCGAAAAAGATACTCGAGGTGTTATTCCGGTGTCTCGTAAAGTCGGAAGTTTTATATTTTCTGATGACACATCCACAGACACATTCACAATATGAATTTACTATAGCGACAACGAGGCTATTCAAATTTTTTGAAATATTCCCATGATTGCGTATTGCACACAACAGTTAGCTTATTCGACTCATTAACGTTGGAGAATGTGGAGAGTTCGGCGTCGTCAACTATAATTCACAGACTCCGTTGAATGTTAAAGGCCAAAGAAGAGCGAGTGAGAGTGACCTTTTGCGAGCTTCCCTTTGTTTCGCGACGTCTGGGTCAATCTTCTTCTGTCGTTTCATGAAGACCGAAGTCCGAACACCTGCCGTAACGTGTAAATTTCGAACACATTTCGCTACTGAGATACCGCATGTGCTCAATTTGGAAAGCACGCTGCTATTCATTCTGCAGAAAAAACCGTATTAAGGACGTGCATCGATTTCGCAGCTGAAATATTTGACGCCGAACGCCGGTTCGCGGAGTGCGGAGGCACTTTATCGGGAATGATGCAATGTCCTCAATAAAACAATTTTCCTGAACGTGAAGAACATTCTGCAGTTCGAGATTTGAAAAGAAAGAGAATAGGATGAAAATACGAAAAAAGTGGAAGAGAGCTCTGGAACATCATAAGAGGATTGTGGATGAATTCACTGTTTGGAAAACGAAGAGTGTCCAGTGATGCACGTATATCACGTCCTTTTCGAGCAGCATGCATAGCTGGAGCTGCACGGATGCACGTAAGCTTATATTTTGACACATGTCATATCCTGCTAAACTTGAAGTATCCGGACTTGAATGGCAGCGATTATCTTCTGGCAAAGCAGTCTTGTCTCCTAGGAGTCGAAGTTTTCGCATTTTTGGACCTTAATCAAGCGGTTCCAGTTTACCTGACCTTTATCACCAAAGAACAACCGCTTGGAAGCGGGAGACAGTGACCTTATCTCGACAGTACAGTGTCCAACGAGTCGGTCGTCCAGGATCGGAAGTCTTCTCTGCGTGTTTCATTTAGCCAGAAGATCAATGAAGTAATTTTTGAACAAAATACTCTCTACCGATAAAAGACTACTCAACTTCAGTGATATAGTAAGAATTTGACTAGTCTCTAGTGGTGAGAAGGGACGGTGCTTCCGTCGCTGAATGCGAAAAATACATTCACGGATGAGGAGCTGTCCATGTTGACGCTATTACGACCTTTGCAAAGTTTGAGTTGAAAGAGGAAAGTGTCACTAACGCCGGCCATGCCCCCACTCAACCTCGGGATCCCCACATAGGTGGTCGGAGGAACCTTCGGCCTTTAGCACGCACGCTTTTAAGTCATCAGTGCCTCCTCGAGACTTCGTATCTAGATAAATCGAATGGCTGAGAGTGAAAACAAAATGGAGAGTTCGAAGACGCAGATGTGAGCGAAAAAAATCTGGCGAGTATAACGAGGTATACCACAAAATAAATCTCTGCGAAGAATTCCACGCAGAAACCGTGTGCAAGGCAGCTCGCTCGAACAGGTGATGCCCGTCAGAGGGAAGTGGTTCCCACTGAAGCGACGGAAAACGAATACGTAAGCAATGCAGTTAGCATGAAGGAATCTGATGGACTTCACGATATAAACCCCTATGAGAAACACTTGCTATTTAACGCATCAAATATCTCTCGAATACAATACCATAACGCTGAGGAGGCTTCTTTTTTCGCTGCATTCACACATTGGATGAGATTTTTCTTCAGACGAAAACCTATGAGGGTTGTGAATAAAGCACCCTAAATTAGCTCGATATTTTAATGCTCGCAAGTGAGCGCAAGCCTTTGCATAGAATAACACGTCTGAAGCATAAATATTTGAGCAAATCGGGTACCTAGACTGCTTCGAAAATCGTCACAACGGATCCCATCGCCGCTTCGCACGCTCACAGAAAATGAGAGCAGAAACGAAGTTCATCAAATTCGCTTCATTCTCGTGCGAAGACTCTCTGCGAGACGAATTCAATGCGTTACAATAATTCCGCTCGAATGGTACAGTCTACTCGTTCTTTAAATGGAAGAAAACCACCGTCAAATGGCGTGTTCGTGTTTGCGCCGTTAATTCTCAAATTCTCCTCATTAAAACATTACTTTTCTCCTCTGATTCTCCGAGCACCTCTATAAAGTCGAATTCTTCCTCGACTCCCAGTCCCAACAGAGTACCTTCTACTTTCGTTGGAAACCTCCACCTCAATCACACTCACGTATCGGTTGTGTGGGGATGGACACGAAACTGAGACGAAAGTGGTGTTTCGAATCGACAAAGTAGATTGTGTGTTTCCTGATGTTTAGGAGGGATTACTGGGATATTTCCCCTATATTTATTCACAATAATTAGCAGCAGTTGAGTGTTTCTTCCAACAACAAACCTAATGATTTATTATACTCCCCAATATTCATCTAAACAGTGCAACTGATTTGAACGTAAGCATTGCTCGGGAAACATTTCACCGGTAGAATTAAACTTCCGAGGGGATTTCAGTTTTCCTTGATTCATCGGCAGTGTGATTCTCATCGGCCACAGCAATGACTTTTAATGAGCGCCGTTTTTCCCGATTCAAGGTGCTCGATACTGTGAACGGTGTTAGATGAGAAGACAGTTTATTGTTTTGATTGGACGCCATGAGGGGGAAATGGCTTTCTGCAAAAGCAGCTTGGGATCTGCAAGATAACCTCAACGGGTAGGTTAAGGAAGCAGACACTGGTGGCAGACAGATGACACAGAGGATGGTATCGACAGCGAAGGTCGTTAAAGTGTGCAGCACTGCACCGATGCGAGCAACCTCGTCGAAGAGCATTCTGCCTCGGTGATTTGCTGACACTGTTGTATGAGTCGGCTGGATATTCGAGGGCGTTCGTTTGAAGAGCGCAATACCGCTGCAGTTTTGGGGTTGTCAGCACAGCACCACCGCGGGGCTCGTGGGGAATTGTTGCGTGGAATTCCTACTTCGTTTTCTCGGTCACGTTTATTCGAAATTGGTGTTGATGCGAGTGTGTTGGGACGATGATCAACGATGAAAGTTGCTCTCGTTAACTAGGAGCCCACACAACTTCTTTCCCTTTCATTTTGCTTCATTATGGGCAAACGCTTTATCCTCCGCTTCGATCCATGTTCGCTTACCTGACGAGCCGATCCAAAGCAGTAATGTGGCGCTGCGCCCTGCACCGATCGTCTCTCCTTCCCTCCTAATGAAAGATAGAGCCACCAGTGTCGCCCTTTAATGAACTGGACGGGATAGAATAAATTTTTGGACCAAGCGAACGCCGTATTCGTTCTTTCCACGCTCGTCTTGGGGAAAGAGGAGAGGTAAGGGCGAAAGGAGAATAACGATTAGGTATAGTGAATGAAGTGTGAGTGGTGCTAGGTAGTGAGGCCGTAGAGACCTGCATCATCAGGAACGTCAAGTAGAGGAGGGTTGACTCCACGCTAACAGTGAAGTAGTTAGTGGATCTGTATGCACACCTCTCCTAATTATGATTGGGCAGTGCTGCAGATGTTGCGTAGCACCATTAGTGAGATCTTGAATAATGTCTCGTAATGAAACCGCTGAATTGTTATTCGAGGCAAACATCGACGTCGATGGTCAACAATAAAAAAACTATGTTCGTAGGCAGAATCATCAGAAATGAATAAACGAGGAGGGCATCACAAATACGATGCAAAGAAGATGACTATGCGCAGGTGCATCATGATGGACAGTGACCTCGCACCGCGGTTCGATGAAGATGATGAATACTTTCCACAGGTTAGTCACATTCGCTTCGCACCTCTAAACTTTCCACTTGAATGGCACTCTTTTTTGCAAATATAAGCAATAAGATTCGAGGAAGCTTTGCTCTAACTTAGAATTTCTTCGCCTTTACCCACTTATTTTTGAGCGTGACTTTGCGAACGTGTCTAAAGGCAAAATAACGAAAATGTAGCTCGAAAAGGCAACCACCGCCTTGCATATTATATTCCTTTTCACCACACGAGCTGCTTATCAGCAACCTTGAATCGGATGCTTTGTTTGTGGACACTTTACCGCCCGATAGTGAATCCCTTCCACTCGGCTGTGCCAAGGCCGGCGAGTTACTGTAATTGTGGATTGAAAGCTGTCATATTTTATGGGTCACATTCATCCCGTGCAAGGTGTGGAAGGCAGATAGTGACAAGCTACTTAGGCACGAGACACGTTCAGACGTATATGTAGTTGCCTTTGCAAGCATTTTCGAGAAAGTTTGACATTGATGTAACTGGCCTCGCGCCTCTACGTATCTGTTGCTTTTAGCCAGGCTACGGTGAGCCGAGGTATGCAACGGTGCAGCGCCGAGGCAGAGCTGTTCCAAGAGACGTGTATAGAGGTAGAGGTATGTATTTCCTTTTTTAGTGTCGCAAGCACACGAAGTTTTTGTGCTAAGATGAGGAAACGAACGAATCGCTTTAAAAGCGTCCTCTCCCAGCGTTTCATTAGCATCCGTTTTTTTTTCAACTTTATATAAGTAAAGGGTCAACACTTTGATGCATTGGCATAGATCCTACACCAAGCAGTTCCTCCCGAGTTTTTATGCATTAATCGATAGAAGAGCAGGAGAATAAGTGTAAGGAATTCATGCCTTCCTCATTTAATTGGTAGTTGTTTCATACCGTGTCTTTTAGTTGGTGATGTGAGAGTGAGAGCGGAAATGTCGTGGAAATATCAATAGCAATGTTCCACTTACGTTTTATTCTTGGGAAATGAAATAGATAGTGAGGGTGCACTGGCATTTCAAGAGCATTTGTTTGTTCGTTCAAGCGGAAAAGTGCCTGGCCGATACCTCATAGTCTGGTTAGATGGCATTCCATCTACTATCCGACTGAGGCAGGTCCTCTGCCTATTACAGGGTTAGCTCTATGCAGATCTGAGAAATCGTAGGCAGCTTTGAATCAGAAGTTCCTCAGAATATCTTTTTCCAACCGGATAAACAGTTCTCATGTAGTTTTCAGCACAGAGCATTATTCTAAAAAAAAATTGGTCTTCTTCGGAGGGGCAGCTGCCTTTAGTCGGCGATTTTTTTACCGCTTTAGATAATAGAAAGACTGTCGTCGCAGCACAGTTTTCGGCTAACATCGGAACGAGCATTGCCAGAGTGTGTTTTTTCAATTTTTTGCTGTCTGCACGTCCTCATCATCCTTCATTACCGCTGTTGGTGATCCGTGGCGGTATGTAAAGTCTAGTTTACAGCGAAAAATTGTTATCCAACTTCAGTGATTCATCGATGTAATGACTCGCTAATTATTCGTAAAGAGTGGACTCCAAATTTAAATTACATGTTATGGGGACATTTTTGTGCATATGTTGATGTAAACATCAGTCATGTATAATGTAAGTGACTGCAGCGATGAGGGTATGAAGTTTTGATCCGATTTGAGGAGCTCGAGGTGCAGCGACCATGATCCGAAACTATTTGGACAACAGGCGCGAGAGGCAGTTGCAGCGTGGTGTTGCCGGTGCGGTTGCGGCGGTCATTATGAACCTCGTCCGTGTAAGTATCACTTCTCTGTATCAGTGCTGCATATTTCTTTTCTAAAATGAATTGTACTCACTACCATTAAAAGTGTAACGCGGAGACTGATGTTGAGGTGTGTTGTGTTTCTCGCCAAACTGTAGGGATTCTGTTTTGAGGATTATTTTCGAGTTTTGTTTTTTTTTTTCTTTCCGGGAAATTAGCCTTCCACTGTTTGCAGTTTGATGTGCAGTTTCATCTTTCATGAGTTCATTCACCCGTTTGCAGTAGCCGAGATTTGTGCTCGCAGTCGGAAGTTTTCAAATTCTTTTGGATCATTTTTCGAGAACTTTCTTTCATTTCTTCCTTCAGTGTCTCTATCCACACTCACTTTACCTCACTATGTATATTCGCCCAATTCGCTGAAATATTGTATAACTATCGAATGATGCGTTTTTTCCTCGAAATTACATCCAACGACGTGGACGCGTAACAGTGAATACAGACAGACGTTTAGTGGAGAGTGGGAGGGGAGGCGCAGGGAGAGGAAGCGTTTTTTTTTTTGAAGAGAGAGAACAACGTCAGTGAATAATTTGCGAAGGTGAACGGCTCAGAGATGGCAACGTATAGCTTGGACATTGCTTCTGTGAAATATTCGTCTTTGTCTCATCTGCTTATGAAATGGATATGTTCACTTTTTGGTGTGAGTTATTTTTCCAGCAACAATAAAATATGCACGTATATAGCGTACTGCATTAATTTATTTGTGGGATGTTTTCTTGAAAATGGAATATCACAATATCACAGACAGTTCCATCACTATCATTTGAGTGGTCGTGGTTTGCATAGAGGTATTTTTTCTTCATTTATCGTGGAGAATTTCCCTACCGTCAGTGCCTCCAAGATCTTGCGCGAACTTGCGAACTGTTTTTTTTTTTCAGAGTGTCGACGTGAATATTTCTAACTCCATTCATCGTTATCTTTTTTCTGAATTTGGCGTTTACTTTATTGCCACTGCGCCCATAATGAAGCGCGCGACGTTTAGAATTAGTTCATTCGTTTCTGCGTTCATTAATAATTCCCTTGCGGTTCAAGACCGAGAATTTCGAAATTTTTAACTGTCTGTTCCAGCTTCTGTCTACTTTAGGGGGATGGAGAAGGAAGGGGTAGAATGCTGAGTTGGGTGGAAGTGTTGTCGGCCCATCAGCTGAAGCGTAGTCCGGCGACGTCACGTTTGAAAGGCGTTTCTTAATTTGTTTAAGTTTCAGGTACCAAAAGGAGCAAGTATTGGCAAGAATTTCATATTACGTTCTATAGGACAGTACGTTGAAGATGTGAAACCAGTATTATTGAAAACCGACAGAAACGATTTGATGTTCTACATTGAGGACGAAGAGGTTCGTCCTTCATCGGTATTTATTTCATATAGAAAGCGGTGGTGGTAGGCAGTATTCTACTATGTGGGAGGTGAGACTGGCTCGTGGAGGTGTCGTTTTCAATGAAATTATCGTCGACAAGATTCGCTACGAAATGAAGATTCTGAGGTTAATGTATCCTGGTAATTTCATTAGTAACGGTTTTATGCATATCATAAATTCTTTGTAGAGCTGATGAATTTTCTGTGCTTTTATTTGTTATTCTTTGTTGTTTCATTTTAGACGGCAAATGCGATTAAGGCAATCTCGCGCCGCATTCGCGATCCTGTATCGAACTCGCCTATCACATTCTTGGTTACTCGAGCCTCTGCAGGAATTGCAACTGTGTCACCTGGAGAGCGTCAGCTTATTGAGGTACAATTATGAGTAGCTTTCATATATATTCTCCTCGCGCAACTTTTGTTTTTTTAACCTCGGTGACGTCCTTTTTTTCGTTATTCATACCGTATTTTCTACTCTTATTCTAAACGTGGTGACCGATGGCATCATGACATGTCATTTCTGTTTGCTGAGGACACTCATCATCAATGCTTGACCTGTCTCAATTTCTTCTGATTAGTTTGAGTAGAAAGTCTTTGCTGTTGCTGTGGAATGAAAGCGGTTTCTGCGAAGTTAGTTTGCACTTAAATTTTTGGTGGGTTCCTATGGAAATGGCGCTAATGGCTTGGGGATGGCTTCGATGATTCATATGCTCCCCTGAGATTAAACTGCAAGGATGACGCGTTTTCATAGAATGTCTTGGCTTCTGCTGATAGCATCATCATTGACCTTGACCTCACGTATAGTTAATGCATGGCGGCGATTGTCGGCTGTTGTAGCACAGCATAAATTTTTGCGAGCGGCTATAGTGAGTGCAGTCTATGATCAAGTTCTGGGAATTGTGTCTGGCAAAGAGTACTTCCAGTATTCTTCACTTTTATTTATGTTCTGTGACGCATATGCTTAAAGACTGGGGATTAAAATGCAGTCAGCCTAAGGAATAAAGGTAAATTTAAAGTGCGGGAAGGATGTCGGGTAAGAATAGTATTGGGATGCTCAGAGGTATGATACTAACTGTGTTGTTTAGGTTTCCACTTCATGCAAGTGGGAAAATGTCTTCGCGATCTGTTTTTGATCTTTGAAACCGATTGTGCTAAAATTTCTCGAATTTATATGAAATTCGTCACGTCAGTACACTCAACATGTAAAATCGGAGCCATGAAATACAGTCGGTAGTCATTCTAATTGAGCTTTGCTAATGAAGGGTGTGATGCGTTCAATCTGTGCGGGTGAAAAAAAAATGGATAGGGGAAAGGTGCCGATTATTTAAAGGCACTGCTTATAGTGGTAGGCGGGTTTGGGTAGCTGTTGTTTTGAATAAATGAAAGATAGGAAAAGAGTCGAGTTTGCGTGATTTGTTCGATAAGGGCATTTTGATTGCTCCACTGGAATATTCACAGTATCATTTATAGGAGGCCTTGAGGAAGCGCTACAACCCCGAATCACATGCATTGGATCTAAGTGAATTTGGACTCGATGAACGTTCGTTTTAAATTATTTTGTTGCATACTTCTCTCATGTAAGATCACTTCCAGTTGCAGTCAGAAGGTGACGATGCGTTATAGCTAAAGTTAGTAGTGGGAATATCTCCAGATGTTTGCAGTGAGCCATGACACAATGCAACAACTTGATTCTAAGTAGTTTCATCGACCCATTAGTATTCCTGCTGCAACGAGAGTGAAATATGCCAATCGGTTTTCATTTTTTGTTGAGTTTATGTGATAGATTTTTATCCATAATGGTTCTGCGAAATGTTTTGCTGCCCAAATTTCGAAGGGGAAAGCTAATTTAATCTGTGAGGGAAACTATGGACAGAGAAAGGAGGAGCAAACTTCTTGTGATAGTACTGAGGTGGATTTTCAGTGTTCCGAACACGCGCTCTTCACTTGGCACTTACTCGAAACAATATAATGATGACTGTGGTCAACGTGATAGACAAGTATTATGGAGACGTAACCGCGTTAAGCGTGAAGGTAGTGTACTTTCGCCCTTCTTACTTTTATCCTTCAGAAAATAAGGTGAGAAAGCTGGAATACTTCAGCGGCAATGTTTTGTTTGGTGCAGTAAGGTGTGTTGATACTGATGTATGCATTCTAAGATAGAGGTGGCACGTTGGATTTATTACTTCGAGCCAAACACCATAAACTGGCTTAAGGAATGAAAACGTCACAGATAGGGTCCATGTCTGGATTTTCCTCTTTTCGAGCAGATGCTATATCCTGCTCTGCGTTAACGGACTTCTTCGATCAGTCACTGCTAAGAGCCTACTAGTTCGCTCTGTGCACATAACGAGAATCAAGCAGCAAGCAGTAAAGGATGGAAGCGCAAGCGACATACTGGGCCAGTCAGTTAAGAGATTTATCAGGAAAACTGGATTTACGGGACTGGCTGTCCATCTGTGGACAGTATTTTACTTTTCTTTTTACGCATTTGTCACGTAGTTCTGAGCCACGCTAAAGATGGCTTTTCCACGAGGTTGTAAAAACATACAGTTCAACATTGGAAGGAAGCTAAGCATCGAGCATTGTAGCTTCGAACCCTCTCAGCTGCACCTTTCCCGTCTACCGCTAGTGAGTTTCCATTTAAGTCATATCTTTCCTGCGCACTTTATTTCAGCACAAATTGGAAGCGTCGGCATCGCTTTTAAGTCCCTGTAATGTCCAACAAGGTTGTACTGAGACTTCGTTTTGTTCCATCTTCATTTCACTTGCTCAGTCTAGTAGAAAGTAAATATATAGTGTTTCATTACAGACTACTGTTTATTTTGTGGAACAGTGTGCTTATGTCCCTAATTCGTAGAGTGGCAGTTCATGGCGTAATTGCCATTTTTATGTTATATCTACCAAGTTTCATCGTCATAACTCAGTCCTATAGTTTGCCTTAATTGATTGACATATGCAGACGTCAAGGCGCATTCACACTGAAATGCATCACGATGATGCTCTTTTGAGGAATTTATGAGCGTGGTCAAGTTAGAAGAAGTGTTGTTTGCTTTGTGTGTGTTGGCATCGGTACCGAACTCTCCAACTTTCGAATGTGATTCCAAATTTTAAACTCCGAGTTATATTCTAGGTCGTTATATACCAACCTGCATTTGTACCTTGTATGTCTGGGTCACTGAAAATTGATGCTTACTTCACTTATGGAATTGTCCTGATGGCCCACGTATGCTTTATTTCTCTCGTGCCTCGACCCTACAGAGTCCGCACTGCTGAAAAAAGTTGACCTGTTCCTGAAAAGCCCGGAAATTTACAGGCTTATGTCTGTATCCGCCGGGAATAGAAGCGTACCGAAATACGACTTATGGTTCAAGTCGTTAGACGTGCTACACACCTATCCCGTGGCAGGGAGTTCTTTAAGCAGCTCTAATTGGAAAGACATGGGACGGCTTTGGAGAGTTTCGGCTGCTTACAGATTAGGAAGAGTCATTCGGAAAGCTTCGTTTCATTACGGAGGGAGCGTGAGGAGAAGAGACTGGGGGAGAAAAAAGTAAAAATTAGTTGTTCCTATCCGCGAATCTCGAATGCACAGATGTGTCAATGATGCTTTCAAAACAAGGATTGTTGTTCGATGTGGATTGTTTTTAAGGGTAATAGGCTACGATTTCTGGATTTTTTCGCTTGCCTTCTCTACCGACTAAAGAACGTAAGGATGTTGGATTTATCCTCGAATCAGGTATATTTTAAGTATTCGTCGTTCAGTGTTCTTTTCGATTGGAAAATCGTTTAGAGTGTTAGTGTTGTTGTGAGTGATGTTGGCGCATATTTGTTTGTTGTGAGCAGATGCTCAATATTTTCATCAGTGCCATTCCTGAGTGATGAAATGTTGCGATATGATCGGACTTAGTTTTGCGTGAGAAATGCATTCAATACTGACAGATCGGCAGACGTGTTGGTGCGACGAAGAGTGTATAGAAGAGTCCCATGTTAGCCCACTTGACGCAGTTATTCTTTTGCATGAGATGAATGTTGTGCAGCTTTTTTAACCAATAAAAGCTGTGTAGTGGACCGGTTGCTAACGATTTTGCACTCAATTCGATCTCAAATTTCCCATATAATTGACGCAGTATAATTAGTAAAGTTGCTATGCCATGTTTTGAAGGTGCGTAATGTAGCGAATAATCGCTGGTTTTGGTTAGAGAAGCCCCATTTTGTAAAACGTTAAGACTAGAAAAGCGCCTCACTTTTTATCGCAGTTGTCCAGCTTCTGCACTTTGCTTTATGTGGTCGCGGTTGGCTGAAAGAGGGTAGCTAGCTGTATGCATACACTGTAATATGTCCAGTGAGGGTAGGTCAGCAAATTTTGCGTGACAAGACCTAAATGTGTTGTTATCCGCACCTAAGAGTGGTTTGCATTGATCGCTTGAAGTACAAATTTTGTTTCAGATCGAAAAGATGAGTGAGTTGGAGAAGCTGAAGGGTTGGCCCGTTGAAACATTTTTCTTCGAGGACAATCCAATATGTGGGAAGTTTTCGAGCGCGGACGCTTATCTTAGGTTGACGTCGACTCAGCCATCGGCATTTTCTCTATTTTTGTTTCTTCTTTATGTCCGCTTTGGATCCTCATTACATCGTAATGGCTGCTCCTTTTCTTGTTATTAACGATGCCTTCAACGTCAAGAGGGCCTTCCATAACTGTAGTGATATCTTCTCATAACTCGATCTCACCCGCCTCAAAGTGCATATTTTGTTCTCTAATTTTTGGAAGTATGGTTAGATTAAAACTTTATTTTATGAGATAACGGTTGCTGCCAACAGTGAACAGTTTTGTCAGGGATCATTCTAATCACTACACTTCGGAAAGTTTTAAGTGTGGATTCTCAAAGAGCACATCCGAGCATGTGCACAGTAAAGCAGTGTATAGTGGAGGAGAGGGGTATGGGTGATTGAAAAGGTGGGAGTGTTGACTGGGCGAGTGAAGTTAAGCGGTGCCATATTTATATTTAGTGCGTAACAAACGAAGAGAATGGAATGCAGTTTGTTTCGGAGAATTCCTAGGCTCAACTGTGCAGTTGCTGGGTCGTTACCTTTCGTTCACTGCTTTTAATTTTATTGCTTAAAGAAGAGAATCCTTAGCCGAGAACAGATCTTGTGCATTCCAAAAGGCCACGACGTCTAGCAAGAAGAAATTGGCGTCAGGCCTCGTGCAGTAACGGGGAACGTATTCTCTGGGAATCTGATTTGACGGAATGTTTATCTCTTGAAGGAAGAATTCCCTGCCCACTTTTTTCCTTTCTGATGTTTACACACATCCCTATTTCCGTGAATAGCACCAGTCAGGCAGTTGTGTTTAACGTTCAACGCAGAAAATGCTTTGAAGCATGTTGTTGAGCGGAAATGACCACTTTTGGGCGCCACTGTTGTAGCACAAAACCGTCACTGGGAGCCTATATTTGGACGCTGTATGGTTGACCTGCTTTTAGTTCAGTTTCAGCGTTGCTTCTGATTCTTGCCTATAGAGTTCGTCTGTCCTATTGTAATTGGGATATAGAATTTCCTCCTGCAAGTTAGTTGTGCCTCCGTCTGCTAGTTGTGGCCCTGTTCGATTTGTGGGGGAAAAAATTGGCTTATGAAGCAAGTTTTAGCTGACGCATTGAAAATCTGAGGGCTTGTTGTTGTTTCGTCATTCTTATTTGTGATTAGCCCTACTGCGTTGGATCGCCCTATGCATATATGCATATACTTACGTATGTACATGTGGACCGTTTTCCTGTTCGCAGTCCTCTAATCTGTATAACCCCTTCTGTTATACATACGCATTCCAGAATGCAGCTATTCCAAGTTTAGGGCGTGCAGACGGAAAAGTTAACGTGTGCATATGCGTACTTATAAATATGTAAGTAAATGAATATGTATATGTGTATGTGCATGTGGATATGTATATATATGTATACATATACATACAATCTCTGTATATATACGCACATACGGTTGCGGAGCCATGAATATATGCGCGTATGTTAAATATGTCCGCACGCCGCTCTAGATGTATTGCTGTGCAGCGTGTGAAATATTGCTCTACGGTGCGAGAATTTTGGACATTGGCGCTCACAATTTGAAAAGACTGGTTTCTCCCTCAGTGAAACTTCGCTGCAAAAATATTGCAATCTGTGGGTCCTTTCGAGGTATATAGCCACATAAGTTTATAGAAAATAGAACGAAACGTGTAAGAAATCGACAGGGAAATTATTTCTCGCCGGATTCCTGTTCTTAGGGAATGCTAAAGTCCCGGGAAGTTGATAGCGAAAGCATATTTTAGATTTTCTTAAGTTTGCTTTGTTGTATAATGCAGTCGGAGCTGACAACATGTGCGGCAAATGTCCCAAGAGCCTGCATCATTGTAAAAGCCGTTGATTTGTCCCCGACTCTCTTCTACTTGCCAAAATTGGTGGAGTGTTATGAGTGTTCGAGCTCCGACGTTGCAGTTATTGCAGAGGTTGTCCTTAATTCGTAATTTTAATTTTCAGTTCGGTTCATCATGTCTTCCCGGCGATAACAATGTTGGTAAGGCTTTCTCGTCTTTTTTTCTTCCACTCAGTAGATGACTTTTTTGTTGGTGAAGGATTTGTGACGACCGCTCTTTGGGAGGTTTATTCCCTTCACTTTTGTTTCACTCTCGTTTCACGTAGTTCGTTAATTGACAGTTTTGATATCTCTAAAACGCGGTCGCCAATCGGCCATGCCTATTGTTTATAGCATTGATGTGGGAACGTATTCACTGTTATCGCACTCATCACCTTTCGCTGTGGTTCTAATTAATTGCACGTTGGCTTCACTTTAATTTTTAACTCCTTATTTATCGTTGAAATCATCTACAATAATTAATTAAATGATGTGTAAGAATGGTAGTTATATTGTGTCACTGATATGACTGCAATGCTTGATGTTGACTGGGAAATTAAAGGATGGAATACCAGTGCAGCGGGCAAGTGCAGATTTATCGGAACTGGATGATGAACCAACGATACCTCCATTGAGAGTAAGTTGTTTATTGCGTTAAGTTCTTGGCGTCATGATCGTATATTTTTGCTGTAAGTCGACTTATTGTATGTCTTTAAGTGGCCCCTTATTTCCTCAATTTGGCAGTTAATCCCACTGTGGGGGTTGATTTCGCTTAAACTACATCTTCCGCTGTCCGTCTATTTCTTTGAAATCTTGAGGAGTTGTTTGGAGGTAATTGGGCTATCTAAAGAACACCACTGCAAAATTTTTTGTATATGCTCCATTAATTTAAGCTTATATTGATTACTTCAGTCCGTTGCCTTCATATTTTCATTGTTGAAATTTTCTGGAAGCTCCTTCCCGGAATGTGAGAAGAGGTTGTTTATGAGAGCATTTCATGGTCATCGTTTTACTAGTTCATTTTTATTTTTTTAATGTTAGAGAAGGGGCGAGGATGGTTTACATGTGGGTACTTCAGCCGTCGTTTTACGGTAATGAGGAGCGTCGTGCGCTCATTGAAGCATTTATCATTGAGTACATGGCGGTATACGATGATGGGGACACGAATAATCGAAGAAATCTCATCCACGCTTATGACGAAAACGTTAGTCATTCGTTTCTGTGATAGTTTTCTTCAAAGATGCAGTGGTGTTACGTTGAATTTCTGCTGCTGCAGAAGTTGAATATTTGAGGGGAATAGCCTTCTGGAGCCTTTTTCACTGATTTGCGTAGAAAGTAGTAGTGCTTCCACCCTTCCTTTTCAAGGAGGCTGGATTGCTTGCAAAAAACGCTTCTTTGTTGCGATATTATTGTTTAAGCGGCAGTTTTGCAAAAATGGAACAAAGTCACGATGGAACGGAGTCACTATCTGTGGGCAACGAACAGAACGTTGTACTCATGTGTAGACACTTCAATATTTCGGCATGGCATCCTTCCATGCGTAATGTTTACCGTTTTATGCTTCTCCTATGATTGTGATTTTTCAAACAACGTATTTCAGGCCACCTTCTCGTTGAGTATTGCAAACTTACCGGATGCAAACGACAGGAAACCTTTCCAGGAAAACAGGTGGAAAAACACTTTTCTGTTCCATCTTTTCGAAAACAGCTTCTTTTTTTGAAAAGCATATTCCGTTTCGTTTTCTCGCAGACTTTTATCATGCCAGGGGCGCAATATAAACATAGTTTTTTGGTTCCTTCAATCGTATTCAGTGGTAACACAAGTGCTTCTTCACCTACTCTTCATGTATAGAAACGCCTCTTTGTAGTTTACATATATGTCTATATTTCTGTTCATTTGGCAGCTTCCCTCTATTATTTCTTACGTCGTATGCAGTATTCAACGTTGTTTAATAAGTTTATGTGGAGCATAGGGTAGTTGATGGAAGTTATGACGTTGTTTCTTCTGGTATTGTAAGGCTAACTCTGCATCGTTTTGGCAGGGAATTTTCGTTGCATTTTTACATCTTCTCAAAAAATACGTGTTTTATGTGGGTTTCTGATCTATAGGCGGCGCTGGAAAGAAGTAATTGGGTGGGAGAATATAGCTGATTCTGTACTTTGTATAATGACGCTGTGCCTGCTTTATGCGATAATTGGTAACGTGGGAATAAAATGTCTCGGAGAATAGACGTTACTAACTGTTGATGGTGTATTTGTCATTTATTCCTGCTACATTTACATGCGAGGAAGCAGTTGCAGCATTGATGTTGCTTCTAGATGACATTCTTCGCAGGATCACTTTTGCTTCTGTTGGGCTTTTTGACTGAAGTAATTAGCTTTTTAGCCCTTCGGAACTATGTCTTAAAGAACACTCTTTTGGATCTTGAGGGAGTGAGTGCTTACTTTTGGATCGTTGCTTGCTCCGAGAAAGGCCGAAAGAACGGGAGTCTGAACGAAATGGAAGCTAACATATTTTGCACAAGGTTTAACTATTTTCAGCACATACTCAATATATGTGAAGCGTTCGCACAACATTTGCTGTAAAGAACGGTGGGAAAGAAACCGGGATAAGATTGTCCAGAAAGGAGCTATGGACATCGTCGTTGAGCTGCGTAAACTGCCGCCGACAAAGCACCTGATGGACACATTTCTCGTGGACGTTTCTCTGGTCACTGTATGTGACGTTTTACCTCTGATATGTGGGATTGTTTGAAGCAATTTTTGCAGTTATTCTTTGTTTATAAAACTGGACGAGTTCATTTCTCGATATTAGATTTTGAGAGCGACCCTTGAAACTTATTTCATCTAGGTGCATGCCAACTTCTCCCTCATCATATTCTTCTACTTTCTTATCCCGTATTGGAGCGGAAGTTTAGGTATTTGCTGTGAAAAACGAATGTCGATTACGCAAGGGAAGTCGTAAATTAGTCATGCTCAAATATAGTGGACTGCAGATTTAGGTTAACATTCGTTCTCGTCATATTTTACAGGCTGTATGGATTGGAGAGAAGAGTCCTCAGATTTTCGCCAACACGGCATGACAAGGCAGATGTAAAGCGTATTTGAACCTTGCGCTTCATGCTTCACTGAATTACGGAAGAATTTTGGTAATTGGTAATGCAGGAAAGAAGTAGTTTATATGCAGGTTTCCCTTAGAAAACGTAAAACATACTAATTTCTGTGCAGGGAGGGCATTAGGCAAAATGCCTGCGCCCATAGCCTGCTGGCCGGCTGAGGACGGTACTGATATATGTTCGTTATCTGTCGCCTACGGTGGCTTGCTTATCGCTTGTGGGATGGAGTAACATATTACTTATTGGCGTTGCCACTTGTAGCGAAGTGGAAGGTCTTAGCCCATCTGTGAGTGGGGAGAGGGGAGGCATGAAGAAAGAAAAGTGTTTTTTCCTCTAAGCTATCGAGTTTATTGCTCCCTGAATGTGTTTTTTATTGGAGAACAACCTGATGTGCTTCGCGGTGCAAGGCTTCTTCCGCGACGGCATCGAGAAAGTGGATGA
Source organism: Parascaris univalens (assembly GCA_037576465.1). NCBI lineage: Eukaryota > Metazoa > Nematoda > Chromadorea > Rhabditida > Ascarididae > Parascaris > Parascaris univalens. The sequence goes on along the minus strand of CM075173.1, from coordinate 190,127,583 downwards.
CGGCGAAAATTTGAAGTATTTCTGTCGGAACTTTGTGGTTATCAGCAAAGGAGAAGGGTAATATTTCTACTATTTTGTCTGTAGGATTTTGAAACGATACTGACTAGAAGTCCGCGGAAACAGTCACCAACATCTCCACCAAAACGAACCACACAATGAAAAGGATGAGGGAAGGGGGACTGGGGTGGGAGTTTTTTAACGTGGCTATAGATAAGTATTTGTTGTTTCCAAGCAATCCTCGAATACTGCTTACACTCCTTGGAACAGCACTCACTAAGTTTGTGCAATACCATGGAGTGAGTGTTGTAACTGAATATTTCTTCTCACGCACTGTTTGTAAGATGCATTTTGTGTCTGCAAAACGAGTATCCGTTTCAGTGATATTTACAGTTTATATAAGCTACTTGTTTTCCTCTTCTGCACTTACCATCGGCAAATACTACAAGATAGAAATGTGGCATCAGTCTTGAATTCCAACGCTTTTTATTTTCAAGCTGTTTGTTCTCTTGATCAGTGGCTCCTAAAAAATAGCCTTTGATGGGTGGTACTTCAGCTGTATTTTCGAATGCCTTTTTCTGCGCTTCGCGTTGCAGTCGTTAAGGGAACGTCTGTTCCACGTTATTTGAGCTGTTCTTGATCGAAGGGGAACAAGTGCAAGTAGTGCCTTGCTCATGGTCACCTCATTAACTGTAATCATGTTAAAGGTAGCCTTAATTGTTCACTTGCGCGATTACAATAAAATTTTTGATGGATTTGCCGTCCGGTCGTGGACGAATTATGCGCTGTGTATTTAAAAACATTTCCCCAGGTACTTGCTTGTAGGATATTGCTTTTTTTGCCAATTTGTATTGCGTGGATGTTGGTGACAATTTGTGGATGTCAAGAATGTGTGAAGTGACGATATTCAGAAAGGTGGCGGTCGTCAGCGATATGTTGTTCATCAGTGCTGTCTTCATTGAACGTCTGCGGCGTTGCAAAGTGATGCTTAGCAATCTACTAAAGGTTTCGATCTGATTTTCTTTAAGCGTTTTGTCGAAGTTTTTAAAAATCGCCGATGTTGAAGGCCGTCCTACCGCGATTTTTAGGGGGGCTGCTGTCTATTTGTTCTCATTCTCCGCTTCCGAGGTGCTCCGCTGATACAAACGATCGTTTCAGCAAAAGTAAGCAGCCTTTTCTGGGGACTCGTTTTGCGATTAGAGTATTTCTTTCGAATGTGCTCACCATGTGTGGAGATTTCCGCACTTACTTACTCTTCTCGGAGAATTTTGTTTCATCTATACAAAGTGTTGTTGCTAATCCATAACGTATTTCTTCAACGACTAACCCCTCACATCCTTACTTCCGGGTTGGGTATTTTAATTGGTTGATATGCAATGGGAGCTCCTACGCATCATTATTTTTGTGTGTGGATATCTAGATATCTGTTGCTTATGTGTATCGCGTGCCTTAATTTATTTTGGTACATCCTTTAATGGAAAGGAATTTGTCGGGAATTTTCGCTTGCCTCTCCTTTATTGTTCATCTGTGCAAAACCGGTGCATCCCTGGCGTTGTTGCCTTTCACTGTTGGCAAGGAATACTGGCAGTGGATAGATACAATCCACCAGAATGGCCTGTAGCTAGCGTATCTTCTTATATTCAAGGTGCTTTCTTCTCGACCGTAGTTGGGAAGGGACCGACATTTAGTCTCCAGGTTTAGGACTTGCATTTATGATTCAGGTTTAGTAGTTGATTAGATGAATATTGAAGTTCTGCTTAGGAAGGTGATAAGTAGAAGGCTAGGTAGCGTTGACACTGTTCGCACATATATGAGATGCTAACACATCTTTATCAAGGTGGTAGGAAGTTCTTGTCTGCATGTTCCACGTTTTGTTATAAATGCTACCGCAAAGGATTCTTTACATTTGCAGGCTCCAGTGGCAAATTCGCCGACACCATCTGCGACACTGAACAACGCTATGAGTGAGATGGCGGTGACGGAGCTGCCGTCGACGTCGGGTGTGGGTCAAGATCGGTCCCTTACACTGGCTGAGATGGCTGCTTCCGGGGACGAACACGTCCAGCAACAAATGGTCGAGGCGTTCTCACGTGAAAGTAAGATGAAACCTGAATGGTCACGCAAATGTCTCATGGACCAGAATTGGAATTACGAGGTTCGGTTTGAGCTTTTTTGTTATTTTATGATTGAAGGCAGTGTTTAATGTCCCTGAAGTGCTGCAAATTATTGTTTTTGTTAGCCCTCATTCACAGGTGTAAGGAATCGCTCTGAATTGTACGACGCTCCGCGGGCAAATTTTATTCTCATAGTTGAGTTAAGGTGTTGGTTGTTGGCAATTTCAGCGGATATTTAAAAGAGAACACAGTTGTTATCAGGTCGTTGAAGGATAATGCTTGTTTGAACGAGAATAGTACGGTTTGTGTATACTTCAGGTCGCTGGTCAAGCGTTTCTGGCAGTGCGCGACAAGATACCTCCAGAAGCGTTCCAGTGAGGGACGTTTGAAGGGTTATGACTGTCGTCAACTTTGAAAAGCTTATGGTGTCAGCGGTTTTTGTTTTGTTCGCTGTATTGTTTCTTTACTGTAGATAATTAATTATTGAGTGGTGGGTCCACTCTGTCTTTTCGAGCAGAGCATTTGCTAGTTTTGGGAGGGACGTGCATTGGCAGTGGAATTTTTTTCCCCGATTAGTTGTTTTTGCTAAGGGGGCGAGTTAAATTCTGTGGCGGCCCGCTGTTACAAACCACTGATGCGAACTTAGTTTTGATCAGACAATTTCGTGACACTGTGGTAGAGGCAGAACTTTTTTAGAGTTGATGAGGTGGAGCTTCCATTGCCACTCACTGTGCATGATCACAGACGCCCTCGAGAGTTGTTTCTGAATGCTAACCATAGTAAGTGTGCAGGGCAGTGAGGATCTAATCAGGTTCCTTTTGCTCTGTGCAAGTGGTTATTACAGTTCCACGGAAAATTTGGAAACTGTTAATTTGCACAGTTAAAGCAGGTTGGTTAGGGACCCGTAAAAATGGGGTGGCATTTCGAAAGTTCGTTGCCTTTCATTTTAATGGATCGCTTCCATCAGTTTATGACATTTTAAACGACACTGCGATTTGGCTGACGTCTTAATCGAGAGATGCTGATATTGCAGTTCTTATCTTCTTTCTTCGTATTTCAAATAGTGTTTCTTTCTTCTTTGTATGTATTTATTATTTTAATGCTGGTGCAAAGATGATAACACTCTGCGACTTCTCTCAAAATTTTTAGCTAGATGGACGTGATATAAAGAGAGTAGTCTAGAAACGGTTGAAGGGGTGGGCTGGAATACTGCGGAACAGTTTTCCGGGAATTGAAGGCCTGATTGCATGTGCGCTGCGCTGCGCGCAACTATTAGTTCTTATCTTTCATACCGGCGAGGCGCGACGACGTGCTCAGTCGTTGGTGATGTTCCCATGAAGTCTCTGTTGACGATTTTTCGGGCAGTACACCCTCAGATTTGTTGGAGAGGAGTCATTGGGCGACATGCCAGCTCCTCGAGGGTGGCCTGTGATGACGATTGATAAATGCTGTCTTCACGGGCGCTTCATTGCCCACAAAGGGCCATGTTCCAACGTCTACGACTCGTTGTTTCGAAATAGCACGAACCACTAGTTGCGCGTAGCCGTTGGCTGTGCGTATTTGGCCTTCCTTGCCGGATGGCGTAAATGAAGTGAATGTTGTAGGTGGGGAAGGATTGGAGGAAAGTGGCGCGTTGTTTTATGACGCGGTTGTGGTGATGGTGGTCTTTTTTGCTTTCGGCCGACGCGTCAAGTTCACTGATGGTGCTTTTGCAGAGTTAGGAAGGAGACTACATTTTCGGGGAGGGGGTGACAGTCGCGGGGTGTGTTTCTGTCCTCATTATCATGTATCGTTTCGTCTGCTCAGATGAGGGGGTCAGATATCTTAACGTTCATTTGTAGTATCTTCAAAGTGCGTACTCGATGCACCTCTCTTGCGACTTTTTAAGTCATGCAGTGAAATTTTTGTTTTAAATAATAGTCCTTGATGATGCACCTGTTTAAACGATCGTTTTGTCTGCCTGCTTGTTGCCTCAGAAGTGGAGGAAAGCAATGGTGAGAAGCGCACAATCCACAGAGAAGAGAAATGACGGTGTTGGTGAGCAGCGAGATGTCTATGTATTTGAGAGGGTGCTATTGTCTTGTGACATAAAAGCTGACGGAAATATGGATGCATTGAAGCATCGCACGCATTTTCAAGCGCAGTGCGCAGGGAGGCAGTGGTGAAGGCCTCTTCACTCTGCTTCGTATCAGCTAAGTGAGTGAGAGTGTTTCAACCAGTGATTGAGCATCTTCATTTATTTACTTATTTCGAAGTGGCGAAGTGGGACAACGCACAGAAATGTATAGGTGGCCACAGCAAGGAACATTTTCAGCAGCAATACCGCACAGACGCGCGGACATTTAGTGCGCAAGAGGAGTAGCAGTGTGCGGGTTGAAAAGATTGAACTGCGGCTGAAAACCAAAAGGAGTGGATGCATTAACGATTTCAGTTGCATGACGCTGTTTGTACCGCAGTACTCCCCGGTGAGCGTAGGGTCGACTAACGGGCACGATAGGTGGGGGAGGGGAGCAAATAATGTTTCTGACAGTGAGATGTACACCCAAGAATCAAGTTAAACATAACCCTGCAATACTGCAGTAATTCTGTGCTGGAAATTTTTAGCGAGGCAGTATAATATTAGTTAGCATTATTGTATCGGCCACGGTAGGTTTTGTGGAAAGCACTACGGATGAAATGTTCGTTGAGAATTTTCTGTCAGATTGATGTTAAAAATCATAAGGAGAACGTCTGGAAGTGCAGTATTCCAAGAGGGGTCATCACTAGGCGATGAAGGCATTTTGTAACGGCCAAATACATAGCGGCAAGGGGCAGGGAATACAGTTTGCTGCTTTGAGGACATGCTAACAACTATGAACCGTTGGAAGCCGCAATGAAGACGAGTTGCGGCAAGTCGGAAAAAAGTGTTTAACTTGTCAACGTAGCCACGAGATAAGAACAGGCGACAGTCACAAGTGCAACGCGATTCCAGATCTTCGATCGTGGCACCACATTCACATTGTTTTCCACTTAAATAAACTGCAGCCAAAGTCACTGTCGCTTCACTCTCCATTTGTATCGTTCGTAAGTGAAACCAACACAACGTTGCATCCCCTGCAAGGAGGCATGCAAACCGAGCAAGCGAATAATTTTTCAAATCCGACAGTGCGAGTGATGGGGTTTCATTTTCCTATCCCTTTCCGTTTCATCTTTTCGTTGCGTTTCCTGCTTGTTCGAGTAGTGTAATGGCGTTTGTACTTCGCATATTATAGCGAAAAGAACGTTTATCTGATAGCTGCAGCGATGGAGTATGAAATTTGGCTGAAAATGTAGCTCTCGCGGAATTATGAAGAGGGGAGTGATTTTCAGGTTATAGACGAAAAGGTCACTTTTGTTCCCGCTGCGCTGGTGTCCTCAGCAATATACTTAAATGGCCCTCATTTCATCCATCGATGGCCTCAATTCGTAGAACCTTTTATTGCGCCGCAGCTATCACGGGAAATGGTAGAATGACAGTATAGCAACGATGGCCAAAAGGCATTGCCATGAGAATAACCGAAACCATGCCAAATCGATAGGTTTCATACAGTCGGAGGTGATGTTTTGTAGGTTTTTATTGCCGGTCGAGTTGTGATTCTGTAATGGCCGAAGGTTTCTTTATGGAGATTAACAGCCGTTGCATTAAGCAAGAAACTGTCCTGCATGGTTTTTCTTCTCAGCCCCCTCAAAGGTTTTGTCTTTGAGGAGCCCTTAAGGTTTTTTAACAGACAATAAGTTATCACAGTGTAAGGTAACCGGCATGTTCAATAAAGCTGCTGTTGAAGAATATGTGATAGGGTGAATCTGAACGCGCAAGCAACATGCCTTCATTTGAAAAACAGAACTTGCAGTCACCGGGGAATTATGGTGGGGATTTTTTCAACAGAGCGACGAATACAAGGGCACTGCTGTGAGTATAAACGCAGAGAATCGATCGAAGATCCGTAGAGATAAAGACATATAACAAAGGATCTCAAGTGCATCCTTACCGCGTCGGCGTCTCACATGCAACTTTACGTATAGGATAGTTCGGAAGGCTGCATTTCTTATTTTGCGGTCATTCAAGTAAATTTGGTCCTTACCAGCATTACGTTCAGCCATGGTACAAGTCCCCACTCACATATTGTATGTGTTTTTGCACTTCAACGCTTTCTGCTGTTTTCTACTCGCCTTCTGCAGACCGACTTTCAGTGACTTCATGAAAAAGGGTATCTGCATACGCCGTTGATGTGTTCAACTCGGAACAGGGTTAACTTTCAACAGCCCATCGAAGGAACGAATAGAAATCAGAACAGTCAATTTCGTCTTTGCAAACGTCGCAGCGTTTATGAAGCAAATCAAAGAGAACATATGGGAGAGGCACTATTTCGCTCTTCAGCAATTCGAGTACAGCAGAAAACATAGAAGCGTCTGGTGTTATAAAGTTTCGGTCGAAAACCTACCTCATCGTAAAAGACGAAGAGATCCCAATCTTCAAGTGCCACACAGCAGTTGACCTTATATCGGAGGGTTTGGGGGGGGGGGGGGGGGATGGGAGTGAAGAAGTAATCTGCAGATCTTAGATATTTGCAGTTAACGAGATGAGCAAGAAGGAAGCGACATTGCATGGCATATTTCAGAGGAGACCCTCTGGTATAGACTAAGAATCAATTCTGCACAACTAGGCCGGCCAATGGAACTGTGTGAGAAGATGCACATGCTGTGGCCGAGCTCTGGCAGGCTTTTAAATGACCTCTCAACGTTATCTGCAATGGGTGACCGAACGAACGCTTCAACGAAAACGTTATTCACACAAATTCTTGCTGTATTTCTCTCTGAGGGATCAATCAACTTCGCACTCTTTACATTCTGCCACTTTCCATCGAATCGTGCATACTCGCAGGAGTTAACGAGTTCTTCCGATATTTTCTCTACGTTCATTTAAATTGCATACAGAATTTCTCCCAGGCAGCCATTCCCTTATTGACAGCGCGTAACACGTCAAATGGTATCATTGTTATTGTGTGCTCCCTAAATGATTTCAGTAAAAACGGCGCATTTTAGGACCTAGCAAAGGGAGAATCTGATCAGTTACTTGCGGTAACGACCTGGTTGATCTATTGTGACCCTATTGAGATTACCATATTATTTTGTATCTAGTCATCACTCGTTTGCCGAATTCTCCCTCGATTTCTTCCTGTCATTCCTCTAAACTGATGATCATTCAAGCCCTGCAATGGTCATGGATGAGCGCACAAGCACAAATTCATTGTTCCAGTTGCTTGGTACAGCTGATCTAATGGACTCGACGACGAGTTTCCATCGGGCAGCACCGAGCCCGATGAGTCGAGAGAGGGATGTGAGCAGCACCGAGTTGAGATTGCGTTGGATTCATCCATAATGCGGTCAATGATGGCGACATCATCGAGAGATGCAGTCGATCCTTGATAATCTGTAGATATCGCCTACATGACCTGCTGAAAAATGGCCGGTGCCAACGACTCAAAAACGTGGTCGATTGTATTGAAAGGAGTTGACTAGTGTATGCTGGTTATTAGTAGGTACTTTGACAGTTCGCCCACTTCGACTTGAAGATATGTGTCCACGAAGTCGACATGGGAGAAGTTATAGCCGTCGTTGCGTGTCGCGAATTCATCTTCAGGCCGAGGCAGTGGATACTGATTAAGATCCAAAGCGTTGTTGAGTCCGGTTGGAAAATCAGCGCCGGCCCTCAGAGATCCCTTCGACTTCTTTACGACCACAGCTGATGCTTACAGTTTAAGTAGTTCACGTTTGAGAGGACGCCGCTTGTTCCGTTTATGGCACGGTTCGCTCAGACCGGAAGATTGGTTTGGCGCCCGGCTTCATTTGACGAGTCGCATCTAACAGGTTTTAATATCCGAGGTTCGTACTGGAGATCTGTGAATAGCGGCGCTGTAGATCATTGTTTGTATGGCTGTTGCTTGGTGTAGAGATTGGCCAGCGCTGATTGTTGTCGGTCCTGCTGAATCCTTGCTTAGGAGAAAGCTCGTGGTTACATACATCTCCATCTTTGAGATCCACCCAGCTGCGGGTAAGTCATAATGAGTTATACAGTCTTTTCGACAATCTGCAAGCTGTGAGTGCATTCTCGTTGCCGAAGAATCTTGATCTGATCTTCTGATGCAATGTAAGCGATGAGTGATGAAGGATGCAGAGTTGGCGAGAAAACTTCAGATGAACGAGAATAGCCGGTTGAATTGCACTGCATAATTGAAAAAAGCACAAATCGCCGCGTGACCCTTTGTGTCGAAATATAATCACAGGTTTATGTAATGAGGTGACGTTCCTCACAGTGTTGCTTCCCGCTATCACAAAGCCATCTATATGGTAGCGAGGGCACGAGTTGCGAAGTATCACCTCCGGTATGTTGAATTCATCACCATATATTCAACAGTTGTCTGTTAAATGGGTAGATCAAGGCGAAAACCTGCGGAATCGCTTCTTAGCTAACCGGCGACCCTAAAGTTCTCCTTCTTCCCCGTCGATCAACTTCTTGTGAGTAAAGTAGAAATGAGCAGTACAGTCGAAATTTACGTCGTACTCGTATTTCGCATAGGTGCTGCAAGTTTTGCAAGAAAGGTTTCAGTCGCCTTAGATACGTGTATCGAACGTTTCATCAAAATTGGTTCATAGGAAAGAAGTTACAGTTGAACGAATTTAACTAAGAAGAAATTTTGCACGCAGTCCTCCGGTATATTCCCAGAAAATCTAGGTTTACTAAAGAGTAGAAGGTGAGCAAAAGCGCACAAAGTTAAAGTAATGACTCGAAGGTGAATGTGCTAAATACAGTTAGCAGTTTTCTGTAGAAGTGTTAGGGTTTTTCAGGAATGGGAAAAATCGTTCTGGATTTGTCGACTCCCTTCGCGTGATCCCATCCGGAAATTCATCTTTCCGAATGTATGCACGTTTTGATTAGCACGCAAGTAAGGGTTGCCAATGTGCTCTTTTATTTTTATGTGCGTTTGTAAAATTATTGGCGAAAGAAAGCGTCACGCCTGTGTCATATGTCGAGATGTGTGTACATTTGTTTAAGCTGCTCCATTCGTTAATCACTTTGAAAATCTCAACTATTCAGCCTGAGTTAAAAGGGGAACTGTGGAACTGTTTATGGGAATCATGAAGTTGTAGAGTCCGATAATGAGATTATTATGCATATTTTGGCTCCGCTTTCATTTTATAGTTGGTTATCCCGGTGAGGAAGATGCAAAGGCGCAAACTGCTCCAGCTCATATTGATGCATTATTAAACCGATCTTTAATGTAACTGCTTAGTGGTGGAGGCAGCCATCTGCCGTACAAAAAATATGAAAATATCAATATGCTAAATAAATATGCACCTCGGTGGGACAAAGCGTTTTTGATTACTGTTTTCCGAACGAGAAAATAAGCAAGTAACTATGAAAAAGTTAAGAAGCTGCAGCACATTGCCCAAGATGCCTGTTTTTTAGAGCTTCGCAAAAGCCCATTGTTGGATCTTCTTCCGACTATTCAAATGCCATTGTTTCGACGAAAGTATAAAAGGGAATATTCAGCACTAGCTCATTCAGTTATTATTTTATACTTCTAGAGCGGTCGGCCGAGTGATCCAGTTGAGTGGAAATCTCTGTCGACGACAACGGTAACAGTGATTGCGTGCAGATGGGCGAAGCAGTGAAGGCGGAGTTTAGTCATCGTAGGCGATCGTCGAAAGGTGAACGACGTTATAAGCAGCGCGTTCTCGATGAAGATGAGCTACTGATTCGGAGTGCTAGCAGTGATGATGATGATGAGGCCGATTATGACGTCTTTCTAAGGAAGATGGTTAGAGCACTACTGCTGGTATTTCTGACTTGTTCCTTCTACACTTTTACCGTTTAGATGCAGAGGTTTTTAGAGGCATCTTCAAGGAAGCAGATGGCTGCGGGTAGGAGGTTATTCGTCTTAGGGGATAGCGAGAAGTTTTATGGTGCAGCTAAAAGCAAGCATGGTGTCTTAAGTGGACGCTTTGATGTACATGAATCCCGATGGGTTTCCGTTCGCATTATTGTTGATCGGAAATTTCAAAAAAAGGGTGTCACGACCTGACCGATAGCTTGTCCGAGACTGTAATACCTCATGTCGAACTATTTCAACAAATTGTAACATTAGGAAGTTGGCTCATTTTATGGTTATTTTAAAGTTGGATTTGATCTTTTTACGATCAGTTTTGCCTCACTCGCATTCAGGTGAAAAAGGAACGCGCTCGGAGGGAAGCGAGGAAAAAAGAATCCTCAATGGCAAGGTCGAAGATAGCGCCTGGAATTGTTATAAATACCGATAGCAGCAGGTATGTCGTCTTCTTCTCTACTCTCTTTTTCACTGACGTCCAATTAGGGTAATGATAGGTTGGAAAAAGTGTGCCCACTGCACATACTGAGTGCTGATTAGTGACAGTGACGAAGTGTTGACTGATTTACACCCCTAAACCTTACGTTGAAACTTGACGTAATGACACCCTGCAATTTCTGTCTAACAGTTCCTGTATAGCAAGCATCAGTAGCAGCTCGCTTGCGTATCACAGCTCAGGCGAAGCTGGTTGGAGCTGTCGATTACGTTTGCATCAGTAACGAAGTCTTCGAAGTGCATACTGAGCTTTCAAGAAGCATGTATCACTCCAAAATACGAAAAGAATCAAAAGTGATAGTTGGCGTAGGGACTTGTATGATGAGAGTTTTGGTTTCTGCCTGTTTCGCGCCTTATTTCTAAGCAGGTTGGGAATGACTGAAGGTTTCTCTCAATAGAAAAGTTATTTGTTTAAAGCTGATGTAGCCGAAGCCTGTCCGAATTTATTTAAATTATATAGGAGAGCATAGCAGGAAGAGATCACAACTTGAAATCATCGTGAAAATGCTTAAGGTATGAAGTCCTCGCGGTGCTTGGTTCTGGTGGTTTCGGAGACGTCTATAAGGTGAGGCAACTCGATGCGCAAAAATCAGTTGACGTCTTTGCGCTGAAAACCGAAACAAATGGACCTGGTGGCAAACAAATTAACAGATTAAAGGTAGCGGCAAATAAACCTTTCCTAATCCAGCATTCGATTGCTCCCTATCTGAATTTTGGATTCAAATAGAAGCAGTGGAAGTCCTGTTCCCCTTTTGGAGAAGTCGATTGTTATTTTTGGCGGTAAAAGTTAATTGTTGTGTCAGGCGATCGTTTCAAGCGTTCCCCTTTTCAAGAACTTTGCTGAATTAGGTATACTGAAAATGTGGCAGTATAAGTGTTTTTAGTGAGCCACTGATAAGTGACAATATATCTCTACCTGGCGCCATATTCCGAAGACATTCGCGGTGCATCATGTATCTAAACAAGTGTTTTTTTGTTTTTCTCCACTTGCATCCTGCTGCTTCAACTCTTGAGGCCGTTAAATTGGATTTATCAGTTACACTCGCTGTATTCTGCAAAAAGTGTTGCCCTCTCACTAACTTTCATGTTCATCCTTAGAGTTTTGTGCGTTCATGGAGTGTTTTAAGCACCTCGGTTTGCATTTTGCAGCTGACTAAAAAAGAAGTAAACATTTCGTGGAAGCAAATCAATGCAACTTGTCGGTCAGTGGGAATGTCGTTTTCTACCAATTTGTGTGTTTCATTGGTTTCTAGCGATTCGTAGTACTACTTGTTGTAGTAAACGGGACTGCAATAGCGCATTTTGTGCCATTATTGGAGGTGAGCTCGTCCACTTACTTGTCCGCTTGCTCGTCTTACAGATGGGTATTTTTTGCTTCCGAACTTTGTGTACTTTTGAGGTTGTAGGAAACGTCAGAAAGGAAAAGGTATGTTTTATTTAGAATTTCGAAGAAAGTAGTTCTTTGCAATTCCGTAGGAACCTTTATTTATTCATCAGTCAAATAATCAAGTAGTAATAGCGAGGGAGCGACGGAGAATTGAAGATTGACGGTGAACGAAGAATAGGTCAGAACGTCGATGTTATAACCGATACAATACGTCCCAGTAAATTGATAATGCGAAATAAAATTGCGCAAGTATTTCAACATGATGTTGTGCAAAGGTCTTAAGGCCTCTCTGCTGAAAATGGTGAAATACTGCTATAATGGGAAATGTTGCTGTGTGGACGGGTGGCTAAAGAGAAACCGGAATTTCCAAAACTGCTTTCATGGCTCGTTGAGCTTGAAAATACAGCACTGCAAGTAATGCATATGCTCCTTAAACGGCGATTTGTTTTTACGGATCGTTTTGACTGTTAGATGCAGAAAACATTCACTGTGAGGTTGCTATATTTTAGGTTGAGATGAACATATTGCAAATGTGCTTGAAGATACCCGATAACGAGAAGAAGCATTTTGTAAGATTGGTCGACAAAGGTTGGTCAGTTTTCTCGGATCTTACTCTGCTAACGAGCTGATTTGTTGGATTACTTCATTTAGAGAGCGTTTAAAGGTGATACTTATCGCCTATATAGCATATTTTATATGATTTGTTTGGCATACTGAAAAGCAATATGAAGGTTATTGTCCCATTATTTTTCTTATAACGGAATTGTTCTCTTTTTGATCAAATAAATTTACGTTCAGGTCGAACGGATACCTTCAAGTTTATTGTAATGGATTTGGTCGGTAACAGCATCGATAATATACAAAGGAGGTCACATCATAAGCGATTTTCGTTAGTTTTCACTCCAATTTTTGGTCGAATATGTTGTTGTATTTTTTTGCCATAGTTGGGGCAGCCAAACTTCATGCGGCGACCATAGCTGACCGGGTATGGATGCATTTTATGTGTCCGCATGGAGCGACGAAATTCAAAGTACATTCGGTCCCAGTCGGATGCGATTCTAAGTGTAACTACAGTCCTGACTCTGAGTTCAGTCAAAAATCTCTGTTCACTTGTATTTTGAAGTGACCACTATAGCATGTTATTGTTTGTGTTTCGTTGCACACGGTCCTATTGACGCCGCTCCACTGGATATCACTCAAGGTTTTTTCTTTCGTGTGTTTTCGTTTTTGTAAATTCGCTCGGAATTCTTGTCATTTTAAAGCACTAACCTATGATGTTCGAGTTTTTGTGGCACCTTTCACTTCTGTATTCCAAACTTCCAAACAAGCCGCAAATCGAAATACTGACTAGTGATTTTTTCCTCTACCTGTCATCTGCACTGCTCTGTTGTTCAAGACATATCCTGAAAGCACTGTGGAATTGTATGTTTGCCTTTGAAGGATGGCCACGTGTATAAATCTTGGATTACAAACACTGGAAGGAATATCCGACTTGCACGCATTGGGTTACTTACATCGCGATATTAAACCACAGAACTTTACGGTTGGATTGCGAGAGAAAAGCGAAACGATCTTTTTACTGGATTTTGGTATTGCGCGACGGTACACCGAAAAAAGTAGCAAAGCTATTCGGTATGAATTTGCATGCATTCAGTTGGCACAATTACCTTCAAATTTCCTGAATTATGTGACACCCAATATTTCATTTCTCTCAGAGCCTGCTTACTGTATTGCTAATGAAGTGTATTTTTGAATATCACTGTACTAATGTGGGGACAATTTCTTGCTGAAAACTTTATATACGCCGAGAAATGATTTTAAGGATTCAGACCAAAATTGTCGAAGTTTCCATGGGCGATCGCTTAGCACTCCTGTTCACAGAATGTATTTATTAAAACGTTTTCTTTTTCGATTTGACGAAGGTTGCTATGAGAGGGACGTTATTTTACTTTAGTATTTTTGCTGTAACATAAGTCTTAGTGATCGCATGTTCAGGTTACCGAGAGAGATAGTCAGATTTCTGGGGACCGTCCGCTTTGCGTCGCGTAACTGCCATCGATCGAGGGAACAATGTAGAAGAGATGATCTTGAATCATGGATGTACATGGTGCTAGAGTTCACTGATTGCTCAGCACTACCCTGGTGCCGCACTGTAGACAGGAAAGTCGTTTGCACACAAAAAGAGAAACTGTTCTCGGGAACATGTTAGTTATATCATTTGTGTTCAGATCTACTGTTGTCGTTGATTTCAGTCAAGCGATCGCTAATACAAAGCTTGAATTAGTTGGGAGGAAGCTGGAAGGGTGGACTGACGAGCACACATATGCGTTGTGCAGTCGCATTCACAGGACGAATTAGTCACAGAAATATTTGCGAATACAATACATTAGTGCTTTATTATTATCCACGATGTTATTGCATTGCTAACGATTAAAACTTTCACGTTCAACATTTGCACATCGCTCGTTTTACGGAGCACGGATGGGATTTCCACTGCCATAAATTGTCCTCCTCTGTGACTTTATCAGATGAACCATTCCTCTTATCGTCTTGTTCGTGAAGGCATCCATGCTTGAAACCGGCTATGTGGCGCTGTACTAGATTTTTTTTCTGTGATATTAAGCCATTCCACGCTCGCAAAAACTACGGACATCAATCGTACGATCCGGAAAATGAGGGCTTCAGTACTCCTTTCACGCGGGTACAACGCTATAAAAAATTTGCAGATACTAAGCATATAGCAAGCTTACCGGAAGAATTTCGACGGGTGCTGCATTACATCAATGAATTGGGCTATCAAAGTACTCCTGATTACGAGTATATATCAAATCTGCTGAAACGAGGGGCTGCCAGGAGCAACGTTGACCTAACAGAGAAGTTTGACTGGATCAGGTCAGTGGATGAAAGCGAAGTACGTATTTTTTCCCTTATTTTTCACTGTAAATTTGTAGCTTTGGGTTTCTCCACGAATAAATCAAACTCAAAACTCCAAGTGTAACATCATACATCATCAGAGAGCCAGTAACAGTGCAGTGCTTTAAGAGCGGCCTTACCCAAGCTCTAACTCCATTTCCGCATCTCAACTATTCAAGGTGATGTATAAAATTTGCGAACGCCAGGTGAATAACTCATTTAGAAGTAGCGAATTGATTTACTCTTGTTGCAGACTGTAAACTCACACAGCTTTCTGTTGCATTCGAAATATATTTGTGATAAGATGATTCATTTATTGATTTTATCTAACACTGCAACCTTACTTACCCACATTTCAAATATATCCTGTACGTATATCTCCTAGCGAAATATTAAATTTTAAGTCAACCGATCGGTCGAGGAGTCTCAAAAGAATCGGATCATCGCATTCTGGATGTAAAAAACTTCGATCAAGGAAGGTAATTTTAAAATTTGCTTATGAACTGTTTCAACACTGTTTGCAAGAATTGCTTCAATACTAGTAAATTAAAATCGTTGTGGCCAGTCCTTAGATCAGCTATGAATTTAGTTTCGTTATGCCAACGGTTCTTGAAGGGAGAGGCGGCAGTATTTCATCGACACGCTTATTGAACGTATACAACTGAATCATCAAATCAGGAATCAGAGAAATTTGACGGTATTGTTAAAAGAGTAAACAATCAGACTTCGCTGACTGTTTAATTTTTTAGTATATCGTGGTGGGTTGGTTGGCCACATTATAGGTCGCAGAAGCGTGTGAAAGGGAAATATGAACTCACATAGACGCACACTCATAAGAGCATACGTAATTAACGATTCTTGAAGTAGCTGGCGTAGAGGTGTACATTTGTTTACTTGTTTATTTATTTTCATTTTTATCCTTACTCATTTAGTGCTCTCTTGATTACTCATTTACTTCAGCAGATGAAGGACCAGGTGATGACTGTTTACTTATTTCCAGAAGTCACATGCTGCGTATGGCGACGAGGATCGATCACCGCCGAAGTGATATTTTTTGTGTGTTAATATCACATAGGCAAACTAGCCTCAATAAACAAGATGAAATTTTTCTTCATAGGGGACTTTCAGTGACCATATGAAATGAAGTGAATAAAGCCTACTTTCTGCCCACCATTCATCTGGTTTAGACATCATCAGTGCCTATCACAAAGACTTAAAGATAGGCGGTGGGAGAGAGGTGGGGGTGGGCCACCATCAGAGGGCGGACGACGGTTTTAAGCAAAGGACTGCCGGTGCAACAGCTTCGCAGAAATGTTTGTAGCCTGGTAGGTAGCTCCTACACATTATTCTGAAACGTACCTCAGTAATCAGGGCTTTCATATATGACGATGTTATCAGGACTTGGGCGATGCTGGCGATCAAGGATAGCAATTCCGACCTTTATAGAGGGATGAATTTCCTAGTATGGAGGTGGAGAGTGAGATTAGGAGGTAGCAAGAGGAAGTGGTAGTTGGAGGAGTGAGAAAGAAGAAAACAATTTGCGAGGCGTAAAGTGGCGTGAAGCGCCAAAGAAACCTGAGGTGGCGTACGTTTTCAGCAACAGACGGCGACCAGATAGATCGCATCTCACTCACCATTCTTCGGGTTCATGTAAACATATTTGGTGTAACGTTAAGCGCGAGGCTGGGCGCAGGCTTAAGACCCTGTTTTGGGCGTTTGATTGCACTGGCTTAGACTGTGGACTTAGATTTGAGCTTAGTGGGCCGACGCCTGGGATTAGGTTGAGGCTCAACGTTAGGGCGGTTAAGCTGAATTTTTATTCAACAGGCATTTGTATGGATTTCGCTAAAGAAAACAGAGCAAGCAAATGTGCCTGAACGAACTGAAGGGGAAGTAAAACAATATGACATGCGGAGAACTATCTAACAAACAGAATACGTTCATTGCTGTGAGTGCACATAAGAGGCTCGCAGCATTAAAAGAAAGCATCAGCGCTTTGAGCTTTTGTCATTTGGTGTTGCAATGAGATATTTGAAAAGATAAAGTCGTTGAATGACAGACATCGCTTTCGAGCATCGAATCTCGTCGCGACGAGACGCCAAGAAATTTCATCTTCGAATTTTTCGAGGAAGTTCTTTGAAAAACCCACTTTTGTCTCCAGTAATGTCTGTAATAAGGAAATTGTTTCCGCTAATGGCTGTGACGTTTTCGCCCTCCCAGATTATGAGAGCGTCGAGGTGATTAGGGTTATATATGGGGTGTGAGAATATATTGTTAATGTTTACGAGCAAAGTTATAAAGGAATGCTTACTGAGATCGTTCTTTAATCGTTCAATCTCTGAAGTTTGATGGATAATTTGATCAGTTTTCAAGGAGAAGAAATATAATATGATGAGAGACGACAAATTTAAATCCATAAGTGAAAAAATATTGAAAAAGTTCGGCGAAGATTGAATAACTAGTATGGATATTTCGCAGCTTTTAGATCACTTAGAGGAAATGAAATGTTATTGTAAGCAGTGAAGATGAGCAATCGCTAGCATACACGACGACAGCTTCATAACCAGTGAGTGTTGCGTCATATTAGGGAAACGTGAAATGATCTCGTTCGCATATCAAGTAATCATGCGACAAAATCGATTCAAATTGAACTTCAACAGCCAGATGAATAGGGAAACAAAAAATAAAGTGGGCGCAGTCACAACGACACAGCAAAAGAATTCAGAATCTTCAAAAAGAATTCATTAGAAAACAAACTGACGCAGCATACTATAAAAGCGTCAATTATGCGACGGGAGAACGTTAGAAAAAAGTTCCTTCTATAGCTTATGTCAACCAGTTTGCACACCCAATGACACGAACGGCTGCCGACATTTCGCCTCGTCTCTCGAATTCCCCTACTACAGCTATTTCACAGCTTCCAGCGTCCTCGTAAAAATATCTGCTTTCCAACGTAAAGTACGTAGGAAGAGTTGGAAAAAGCAGCATTAACACGATCGAAATCTGTGATATGCGAGGAAAACTTCGATTTTTCTTTGTAGTAAGTGGTAATCTATATTTCCGTTATTGACATTCACATGCATATGTGCACTGAATTGTAGTAAAATTATTTTTATTTTGCAACGAAAGCTCGCTAAATCATAGAAAAGATTCATCACTCCTGAGAGGCATCGGAATTATTCACAAAGCCAGTAGATTAGATCATATTCCTGTTCTCGTTTTGACGTGAACATATCGCAGCCACGATGAATGTTCCGTCAGACCCTTGTCACTTTAGAAAACGAGATGTTCACTTTAGAAAACAAAATCTTTAATGGCAATCACAGTCTTTCCAAGATCGCCAATTACAGGAAAATAAACAAAATAATGTCCACAAATAATAATGAGGTGGGAGCCAGAAGTTTTCAAATGTGGTATGATAACTCGACCAGACGAGAATTTTCAAGAGGCTTTCATGACCGTTCGGTTCGAGGTTGGGGGTTCCCAGAGGATTTTTAGCAGTACCTTGGAAGTTGGAGTGCACAGAGACAAAATTCCGATTGCACCTAACTTGATTTCGATTACTGCGGTCCCCTAATGAGTACGTCCATGTTTCCGATATCTCGAGTGGTTGCTGGTTGATTTTCTGCTATCTTGTTATGGGTACGGCAAAGCCAATCAGTTATTGTTTCGATATTCGGTCATGTCGACACTGCCAAAAACAGAGTATTGGTTTAAATCTTTTGCGTCCACATTTGAACGATCACGTCTGAGTTGAAGGCACCCAAAGCTTCCGCCTATGTCACATTTAAATCGCATATGCGATAGTCTGTGGTCTAAAGAAACCGATCTCCACAGAATGGGATTTAGAAAGTCAAGTATTTCTGCGTACACATGAACGACAGTTTGATCGTGGTAAATTCGAAGCTTCCACAGTAGAAACGTGACTGTCATGTGGAGGAAAACCCACCTGCGTAAGTCTCAGAAAAACTTCACGGTGTACATCACCGAGCATTACGATTGAATCACACAAACATCATACAGCAGTAAGCAAAGCGTCAGTGACAAAAATCAACAAAGTAATGAGAGAGTTTAAAATCAGCATCACCAACGCAGCCTCTACAATACATCAAATATGCAGTGCCTTTATTTGATTGAATGACCCAGGAACTCATTCAGGACAGAAAACCGACACAAATCCATTGCTTGTGATGAGTACAACTGAATATCCCCTTTCAGAACGTGACGATGGTAATCAAGAACCGCTATTGTTCCCATGCACCTTCCTTCATCATAAGATTCCTCTTCCATTCGAAGCTTTCATCTCAAACAGAAGATGAGGATGTCTTTAGTTAACACAAATTTCAGCTGTCGGTATCGATAGAAATGAACGCGCATTTCTAGCCTTTGTAAAAGCACAAATGCATTTTTCAGGTCAATTGCGCCCCACCCTGTTGGGGTGGGGCGCAATTAGCAAAAGGCACTGAAACATGCAAGAAATCTGAGCATCCAGGTGGGGCCACTTAATTCTCATCGAGATAACTGTCATCGTCGTATCTTATAGATTCCTTTATTCGCAAAAGTTTTGCTGTTTCCTTTGAGGTTTTCATGAGATATTAGAGTGTGTTTAAAATAAGTTCCGATCTTTTTGTGCTGAGCATTTGGAATTTTGTGATCTTTTTATTATTCGACTCCGTTTGGACTTTTTGCACGGCGGACGAAAGGCACGTTTTAAGTCTATTCTTAGTCGGAATCTCCAGCATGAAATTGCTTGGGAATCCTTTTTTTTGAGCATCCCAGCTGGAAACGATCAAAACGGTGAGAGCAACAGTTATGGAGAATAAACAACTGTAAACTTTGGCGTAGCGAGGCTATTGGTTAAATCATTCTGTCCCGTGATGACGGCTACAGCTTAGAAGGAGATGCTCGCGAACATCCAGTACACTTAGTTTCCACATCCGAGAACTAAACTGGAGAGTGGATTGAAAAATGGGACAGTTAAGGTGCACATTTCAGAGCCAATTCTTCGATTCGTTGATAAGGAACTACGTAGTGTCAGGGCGGAAATGTGCAGACCTATACCGGGTCACTAAAGTAAAAGTTCTGTCATGTCACAAGCTGGCGAATCTTTGGCTGCCTTGTCGTGTGCGCATTCTCCGCCAATCCTAAGGAAACTTAAATTTGGGAGTTTGTCATGGGCGGAAATCGTGTTTGCGGTGCTCACTATTGGCGTGCATCCTCCGGCTGCTCTTAGATGAAATTTGTTTCATTCGTTATGCTTATTTTACACTTGCAAGTACGGGATTTAGTAAGCGCTTACTTCATGATCGTTTGCTGTGCTTGTAATCGACCTGCTACGGGCACAATGGAAGTGTCACAGTCAAAGTGCTATTATTGAGCACCAACTCTTGAGGGCGAAACTAAAACATCATGGGGGAGGGTGGAGTGGAGGGGATGGTGTGAACTCGGGTGTCGAGGAGACTAAGGTTGGGGGAATAAGGACATGAAAGCCACGGAAACCTGAAACGAAGTCTTGACGCATCTGTCTCAAATTTTCTGCTAACGCTGCACCTACACCAATTGATCCCAATGAGGCTTTTGTGTCATCTGCGAATGTCGACCACGTTCGCAAGCGTTGCAGTGGTTACGCAGATTGTAGTGAGATGGACGTAAATCCGAACGTGCTATATTTCCAGCTTCCCGAATTTTAACTGAAAACGTTGCACAGTGTTGTATCTTCGACTCGCTGCTCTTTAACAAAGTACATGCCATCGTCATAACACAGTTTCTCATAAGCTGGTTGGCTTGAGTTGCGTTAAGGTGGATCGATATACCAACATTGTCGCCATTAAGATTTGCGCTCAATATTTAAGCAGCCAGCAGCGTATCGCAGTTTTCTGGTAATTGACTGAACATGGCATCGCCATAGATCGGCATTTTTGATACTCAGTTGAATAAAAGGTGATTGCTGCAATTGCCCCGATATGCTCTTTGTTCGTGCACATCTAACATAGCAATTGTCGTACACTTTGTCTAACATTATTTAGAGTCCATCATCCACTTTAGACTGTTATGTTTGCATGAGTGATGAATTCAGCTACTGCACAGTCATGTCACCTCGAAAGAGCTACTGCTCAAAATCACAACTGCAGGTCTTATCGAAGTACCAGTCAATTTGGTAAGGAGTGAAGGCAGGGTAAAGAATGGGCAAGCAAAACCACGAAAAACATCACGAACATCCCAGGATAATGTCGACCAGCGATGAGCCGGAACAGATTCCGCAGGTCGAAGAATGACCACAACGTTTCAGAGGAGGGGGTTGAGAGGAATCCAGCAAGCTGATTCCTATCTTCACTTGCAAAATGTCTTAGGACGTCTGATGGCGAGCCTGGTGACTGCTCACGACCAGATCCATTAACCAATCTGATCTGCGGTCGGTCCTCGTTTTTCTTGGTGTGACTGTGAGCTTTGGCCATCGGACGTCGTGTGGACTATTCGGAAATTTGAGTTTTCTGACTTTTCTCAGCGTGGTGCAGATTTGCTCGGGTGTTGATTATTAAAGCGGAGAATGAAAAGAAGAACTTTCGGATGAAAAAAATGTCACAGTGCACAATGAAAGTTTGTTTTTTCTTCAATTTTCAGCCGTATCTTTTTCTTTCATCATGGTCGAAGCTGCTGCAGTGGTGTTAGAAGTGTTCACTAGGCGAGCGTCTCTAACACCTGCGCCTTCCGCTGCTGTCAACAAAAATTCTCCGTTGGATGATGAGGAGGAGCTGTCATCTTTTGCTTTGTTCGCCTCCCGTTCCAGTTTTCGTCTCAGGAAGTTCAGCTCTGTAATTCATTCTGGATAAATGTGAAAACGTTCTCACATGCCTATTATCATTAAAATAGAAGTGCTAGAAGTTATGAATTACAACATTTAATGAAATTAGAATTTTAATTTAGGAGACTAAAACGTGGAGGTATTGCAGTCCGATGATGAAAATTTTAGTGTCAGTTTTGCCTCAGGCGTTGAAATTATAAATTATGGATGTTTCAAACGTAAAGACGGTTCAATTTCGGTGTTTTGCGTGTCAGTGGAATACGTGCTACGTGACCGCACTCATAATGGAAGGTACTGCAAATATCGAGAAGCTCCACAGCTCCAATTTGTTATGAGGAGATTTTCCTTAGAACAAGGAATAAATATGAGCACGACTGGATAGAGTCATGTTGAGCAAGATAACTCGATTGGAGCGTTGATGCAGTCTATGCAACCGGCTAGCAAATCTAACTGTTCTGAATTAGGCGAACGGCAAACAAGCAAACTTCGAAGACGACGCTGAGCACGTCTCCTGATATCACGCTTGCGGCGTTTCTTCATTATACCAGTGACAATTCGGAAGCGGCGACGCGCCGGGATAATGTGCACACGATGAACGAGGATCAACGCTATTGTTGCAATCGTCAGCAGTACATCAAATATCAGCACTTTTATCACCAGCATCGCAAAGTACGGCCTGCAATAACGTGACAGTGTGACTCACAAACAGATAAAGTTCAAATTATCGCGGTTGTGCCGTATCACAACCGACAGTAATGAGGACCGCTAATAATATTCAGTACTGCCGCAACTCATTTATGAACTGGCCGTTTAAACTTCTCTTACAGTGGATGAATTCAAGAAAGTCAAGCAAGGCATTCCTTCGCTATTGAAGAGTGGTAACCACGCTGATAACGAAGATCAGTTAAAAAGCGACTGGTCGTGCCCATGATAAACTGATAGGCATTTTAGCAGAATTGAAATCGACTGACTTTAGATTCAGTGCACTTCCGATGATGTTCGGATGAGGGGAAAGTGAAAACCTGAGTCATGAACGCGACGGATGAAGGGAAGGCAAGTTTCATCCTCCGTTTCTCCCTTCTCCTTTTTCCCGTCTCACCGCTTTCTTCTTGCGTTTTCTTTCATTTGAAAGGCCATTTAAGTCAATCCTGACGACGTAATATGCTACTAGTGGACTAAGAAAATACAGAATCGTTCGCTCGCCATCAACCTCCCATTTCGGTATTCCGAATGACTTCATCAAGTCAAGGTCCTATCACCTTGACTTTCTTTCATGAATGGGCTGATTTCTGTGATCGATCCACTTCTAACGACCATCTTCACATCATAACCTTTAAAAAGGCCGCAACTATCTCGCCTCAAAGCAGAAAATTGGGCTTACTTCTATGAAACAATAGGGCTAGTTTTTCATTGTCATCAAAAACCAACTCCTCACTGACAAATATACATTCACTTGCAACTTGTTTAACACTAAATGTTAAGCTAGCACGCTGCCCGTTGATGCATCCACCGATTCACCGATCTCGAAATAGAAACTTTCAATTTATCATCTTAAGAGGAACACAAAAATTTGCGAAGCTGCTCGTTCAAGACGGGATGAAGTAGCTCACTTCTAAAACTGACCCACGAATGTAAGGATGCAGCAGTTACTTACGAATTCTACTTCAGCTGTTACAATAATCCATAGCACTACTCCCCTTTAGTATTATTAGTCTGCACAAGCAGGAAAATCCGCGTACATTTCCCCAATCGATGGATGTAATTCGAAACGAAAGGTTTTCCTGTAGAGTGAAGCTTTGATATTATTCACTTTTGCAAGCACTCTCCGATATGCTGTCAAATAATTTCCAAGGCAAATGAGATATTTTATCTATAAATGACCACACTGCTCTGCGTTTAAGCAGTCAGCATGAAAAATTTCTCTGAGTCCGCTAATTTCCACCCTCTTATCATTGCTGCAACACCAAGATCAAAATTTTCAGTTTTCTTTGGTGTCTTTCAGCCACCTAATTGAAAACTCGGAAAGCCAAATGCGCCGTTCAAACTCAAGGCATTCACCGAAAACCTTTTCGGACTCGAAACACTGAAATCTTTCCCAATGTGGCCTTAAGTAACTCTTTTATCGGACTTATGGGCCCGCCCGCCTCGGAGCTGTGATGAGTCAGAACAGACGCCAAGGTGGACTATTATACAAATTGCACCCTATTACAGCCCTCAAGTGGGAAATTGTTTGTCTAGAAAAAACCTTTCAGTAGCGGATAAGCACGACGACGCATATCACTTGTGCTCTTCGAAGCTTTCACGTGCAATGGTTGTCTTTTTGGGCAGGCCTTTACTGACCGTCTGTGTGATGTATTGCCGAGCTCTGTCGTTTACCTATTCAAAAGTTGATTTTCATAAACTCTTAAATTTGTTGAACCAACATGCATAGAGTCTAGAAGGAGCGCATCGCGAAGACCCTGAAGCAAAAACTTGACGGAAGTACTCGCTGTTATCTGGGAGACCGATAACGACTAGACTATTTTCTTATTGCTACTCATCAGCTGTCGTAAAAGAATGCCACTACAATAAAACTCATTACGATTTTGTGAGCGGGCATTCCTTTGAGACGCGTTCTTCAATCCCCGCTTCGTAGTGTGAAGGCGGTGAATCCGTGAACGCTGCAATAACGAAACTTTTTTAATGCATTATTTCAATAGAACAACGAAACTCTTTTCTACCCTCTCCATGAGCGTACCTCGCTCGATTTCACTTGCAATGTAAGAGAGATAGTGGCGAAATGTTAGCGGTATCGGCATCATAGTTTCATTCTCCACATATTGGTAGCATCCGCATACCTTCTCGACGGTACTTCCCTTCTCAAACTGCACCCATCGGTGCTGCACGCGTAAAAGTGAACACAGCAAACGGAACAATCGACAACTGTTTAACTATAGCGAAATGATCGAGACAGTGCAGCAGCAGGTCACTTGAATAAAAAATATTGTTTAATCACGTCGAGAATATTGAGTGAATGACATAACCGAACTGATGAGTTTGTATCTGCACTTAACAGCACTGGTCTATTCACAAACAAGCCGCACATTCCTCAAATGCTAGCAGTGGATGAACACTTTACTGCGATTACACAGCCAGTAAAGCAGCCAACGTGTCGCTAAAATTCCTGGTTCAACACTGGCGGCTTGATTACTGACGGCTTTCACTGAAGATCATTTTTGCTCAACTAAACTGAAATCCTAGCGGGGCGTTGCTGCCAATAATCACACCTGAATAATCCAGAAATTAGGATCATAGTTGGTGAATTAGGAGGTCGATGGAAAAAGACGTTGGAAACTTCTCGGTCGGGTATGGTTTTTCTTCAGCAGTTTGGAAATTTCCATCATATTCTAGTATATTTCGAGAGGCCAATAGGCGCTTTCTTCACGAACTTCGAAAATCTACGACTAACCCCCTTTCTTCGTTGTGGAAGGTGATCGACAGGGCACGGAAGCAAACTCCTTACGATCTCAACAGTTTCAGTCTTAAACGTATTGGAAAAGTCGACTCTCGTTTGCTTCAAGCAGCTTCACAATCGGAGTGCTCTCTCGACGCAGCATGAACTCAGTGCATGGACTGCACTCAAAGCGGAAGGCACAGAAAGGTGACAATGCACATTGCGAGATTCTGTTGAAACAAAAAGGATGGTAGGTCGTTGTTTTTCCTTTTTATCCTGACACGAATTCTAATTATGAGACAATCAAACAATCTTTTAGGAGATAAACCTGCGAAGTCGTCCTTGTCTGCTGCTTTTGTGACAGGGGCCGAAATTAAGTCCTTCTCCTCGATCATTCCTCCTTTGCGGCATTCTTTCTCCAGAAGACATGCATACTTTCTACAAAAAGGCTGCAGATAACATTTAATTGCATCGAACAGTGAACCTAGTTTGAAGTTTTGTACTTTCGTGTCCTTTAGAAACATACTTTAAAAATTATAATTACAAGCGACGGTACATTTCCGTAGTCAAATATCTTATTACACTTACTTCCACATCGCGCACCTCAATCGTTTTCTTCAAATGAGAAGTCACTGAGACGAATTCGCATTATTCAGACCGCTGTCATATCATAAATTCCTCAAGTAGCATTTTTTGTTGCACAGGAATTTTTGTTGCACAAGCAAACAACCGATTTATCCCATAGGAAATTACTAACTTCGACGCTGTTCGACCCTCAACGAGCTAGAGAAGTGCAATGCGGTCATAAAATATTTCATTTCGCCGAACAGATAGGCGTAAGGTCGCTACGTTCTGGAAAGATAAATGGTGCTGTGAATCATATTTATAGTACTGCTCACCCTTCGTTACTGCTTTCGAAGAGAATGCCATCGTACATAGCAATAAATCGAATCTTCTGTGTTGTGTTTAACGGTTCATCCGCTCTTCAACAGCAACCCAATTATTAAACTGATATTTATAAGCCAGCAGCTATAAAATGGTAGTGGTCCGCTAATTCGCATCCTCACTGTTTTCAAGTAAAGAAAGCCGGAACTGCACAATTTGCAGAGTGCTGCAATGGCGCCACCAAATTCAAGGCCGTTATCAATATACTACTGCACAGCAGGAGGGAAGCGACGCAGTGAATGCACTGTGCGAGTGAATGTGAGATGATGAGTAGCAGGATCCAGACATGTATTGGCGCGGATGGACGTCGGGGAGAAGAGTGGCGTTTGAGTATGATGCGGTAGACAGTCGATCCTAGTGCGGTATGAGACGATCGGCAGAGAATGAAATGGGATGGAAGTGCTTAACGATGGATTTATGCCGTATAACGTCACTGCGAGAAGGTAAACAGTATTTACCGCAGGTACCACATAGGAACCCTTTTTGTCTTTGTTCTCTTCAATCACAAAGAGCTCCCAAACCTCACATCCTTCACTTTTCTCCTTCCTTACCAATGCAGATTCCTCCGAACCACCGTCCACCGATGTCCGCTTTATGAACGCCGATTGGGGAGCATGGCAGGAACAACAGTGGTGAATGTTCACCTAATTTATTTGAGCAACAGTATAGAGGGTGAAAAGAGACGGTTGAAGAGGAGATGAAGATATAACAGATGACAGCGAGAGCACCATGAACAAACTCAAAAGTCATTTCACCTGCTCACACCATTACCTCGATCATTTTTCCTCGAAAATCTTCTTCCAAGTCCACTATGCATTCGTTGAAAAAGAAGATTAAAATAAAAACAAATAACTTGCCGAAAATTAAAACATCAATCCTAACAATTTCAGATGATCCTTGCATACGTATGCAATTAAAAAAACACAATACGTTTCTAGTCATTTTTGCAGCGGCAGAATGCCCTCCATCATACTTAATTATTCCAACACAACAAAACATAATCGCTATTCCCTCTCACTGGTGACGACGTAAATACCGTTTCTTTGAAATCACTGCCAAAGCTTTGTGACTAGCAAAATGTGCAACTAGTGTAGGCAAAAAAGCTCCCACCTCAACAACGATTTCCCCATCGAAGGCGTCGGGAATTACATGATAAGATTGCAACTTTCGAAAGCTCACCCCATTTCCGCTCATCACGAAAACGATGTAGCGAAGTAGTATGAATGACATGAAAATTCCTGGCGGGATGGGACATTTTCCAATCTCCATGGCTCCTCTTTGCCTGGATTTTGCCGTCATCCGCAGGCGTTTCGAGAACTCACTCTCCTCCGCTGGAACTCTTGCGAGTATGAAATTTTCCTCCAAGGTGTGATAGTCACTCCACATAACCTGGGCCACGAGAGTTTCCTTTCAAGCACCAGCACAAATGGAATTTAGAGATTGTTGCCTACAGCATGATTATTTGGAGTTTTAAGATTCACACTGTTCACTTACCCAGTAAGTGAACAGTGTGAATCTTGTATCAACAGTTGGTCAGAAAGGCGGAGTGAATTAAATAGCTGCCGCACATTACCGCAGTAAGCTGTCCCACTCACGCTCATATTTTTTGTGCGAAATAGTGCAACAGCACTTCAAAATCACCCACGCTAGGTGACGAATTGCTTCACAGTGACTAGGAGGCGGCCTGGAATGCTGTCATTGTAAACCAACTGATTGCCGAATCATAATCAGGGCTATCAGTCAAATTTCTCTGAACGAATTTCGGATTGCGTATTTGTTTATTGACGTGCAAAGGAAAAAATTCTGCAAAGCTGGTTAAACTGAATGTTTCGTACGGCTGCTCGGTCTGCAACCTTAGAAACGTTATCACGAAGAACACATAAAGAGTGATGCTTGCGAAAATGCATAGAGCCCATTGAGGTCACGAAAAAACGTTCCCTGAGACTTGGCAATATCGCTGGCAAACAGGATTAAGTGATCACGTTGAGCAGACTATTCGCAAGGATGACGAATGTGCCACGGGCAAAAACAAACTCGCTGAATGTTGCAATCAGGCCGTGAGTAATCGCTGAATGATCAAAGGAAAGACACATGTGAAACATTCCTCGTCGTAATGCAACGTTCTTCTAAGTCATCACAAGTCACTTCGCTGCTACCTGTTACAATTAAGAAACCACTGAAACATGAAGTGTTTTCTGTCGGTCCAGTCCCGGAAAATTCCTATTTCAGACAAGGGACTGAATGCCTTTGTGAGAGCGAAAATTGCACCGTTTTCTGTAGATCCTGAAAAACCTGAATTCGACGTTCGTCATGAGTAGTCAAAAAGGCAGGCGGCATATTTTGTAGATGTGCTGAGACCGCCCGCCATGAAAATCAGCTACCGAAAAGAGAATGGCGCACAGTGGTCGTCTCCGCGATCTTCTTATGGAATATTAAAGGACTGATATCGAATTCGAGCAGAGAACTGAATGCCTTTAAGGTGATAATGAACTGAAGAATGAGAAAAGTACTTGACTTGATGTTTTTATAACTGAAAAGCTAGAGATGAGTGGACGGAAGATGGAAATGAGAATGCGAAAGCAGAAGCGGAGAGTAAGTCCGGCGATTGCGTAAATTTCGTGATGGCTCACGATCATGTGAGTCGGCATGAACCGTAGAGAAGAAAGGTAATCTGAAGAAGAGGTCACGTCCGAAGACAAGGAAGGCAATTGGAGGCTACTAAAAAGAAACGAACACGTCAAGTCAACCAGATACGTTTTTTTAAAGTGGAGGTAAATTGCGACAATATCTCTTTGATGAGAGATACCGGTTTTCTGCTCGTGCGAACGATTCGCGTTGGACGGTTTATAACATAGATGCAACCGACAGTCTCATCGATGGTTCTTCATTCAATGGCGATAACGATCTCTCGTGTCATGACACGAACGGCAGATGTACACAGTGAACAGGAATCGACAGCAGTCACTGAACCCAATGTTTCAGGACATGCAACACAAAGCCAAGAAGTTGTTCAACAAATTCGTCACTCTACGGTGTTATTTGATCTTCACAATAACCCACTCATTAAAGGATTTGAAAGAGGGGAACGGAAGCAACAGCTTGACGAGTGATTTGTTACATTCTAATGGACACATTAATTTTTGTGTGACCTCTTCGACTCACATTTTATGTCTCAAATTTTGGAAACACTTAACAAAGAGCTAAATGACTTACGCAAGTGGTTGCCCCATATTGCGTTCCATGAACTGACCATGTGAATCCCTCAAAGAGCGGAAAAAATATACTTGTTAGATAATAAAAGCAAGCAGATACCATTCTCTATATGCTTATGACGTCCATAATGTGGTCAATCCATCTGACGCATGCAATACAGCAATTCCCACACGTAGCTCCTATGCGCAGCATTTTAATCTGCCATTGCTGACCACGGAGGCCACAGTCCTGGTTGCACTTTCAGTGCTCAGTACATGGGCAGCTAAGACACAGCTAGAAAATTGTCATCAAATGAGATCTGCCATAGGATGGCACGATCAGCCTTGCGTATAATAGGGTATGCCAGCAACGACGGTGCTGGCTGCAGTTTGAAGGAGAGCACGTTTACGATTAAACGGTGCAAATCTGCTTCGTGTAATATAGATTGTAACCTCAAGAAGTGAACGAGCACATTTCTTTCAAACTGTTCGAAAAGGGATTCCCATCCCAATCCTGTTTCGTATCCAAACCTTTTGTTCAAGACACGAATGATAATGAGACGTTGGACAAATCAGGCTGCAGATTTCCTATAGCAACAAGCACTGCACAAATGTCAATGTAATTTTACGTTACTGCAACGAATGAAGAATGAAGCGCGCTGGAAGAATAGGGAGATCGAGTATGAAATCTGCTCTGCCACTAAATCATACCTCCATATAAGCAAACTGACGTTCCATCTCTAAGATCACACCAGTTACTATCCTGATGAACCAGGGTGGCGTCAAAACTTCCCACGCTGAGATTGTTTAGCAATGAGGTCGTCTGCGTCTATGGTTTCAAAAAATCCGGTCCACATAGCTTAAATATAATTCGTAAAAATGAGCGGCAAATGCCACGCGGAACGATGTAAGGACGCAAAAAAATAGAACGACTCTAACTTCTAACTGAAAGAGTGACGCCTGCATCACCCAATTTTCTATCTTTTCCTATCTGAAGGAGCACCCGTGTTCTTCATTTGATGGCTCCACACAGAGGCAACAAAAATCTCTTCCAGCTAACACATTAGGTGGTTGTCTTTCACAGGATAAAAAACTGTCAAATAACTGAAAGGCCTTCCATACCAATAAATCTTATTTGTATGAAAGGCCAGTCTTTGTAATAAATCTAAATCTTTCATACAAATATCTCATAGGTGAATCGTTCCCTTTATTCTCCCCAATGCCTAGAGTGAACCACACTTAAGACAAGAACTAGAAGAAAGCGTAAGAAAGGAATTAGCTGGTTGAACCCATTGAAGCTTCTGCTTCGCATAGCCTCGAAATGATTAAGAGGCTTTCGCGACGTTCCCATTTGTTTATTTTGTTATTTTGCCCTTTCTGATTATCATTCGTGTTGCTTAGCCAACGGCTTCTGCACTTTTTTCCCTTCTCTGAGCACTATGCGTTTGACGGTTTGCACCCACTATCACCAGGAGCTACTGCTGCCCTCAAATACATGTGTTCGGTCTGGTCAGCCGAATTTAAACAATTTCTACCTCTCTCAGATATGCTTCGATGTCAATCATTATTATTCCATTTCCTGTGGAAAACTGTTCACCAAATGTTGTCTCAGCAAGTTTGCAAGTCATCTATATAAGTGTGACTATTCGGCACCAATGGTTACGAAATCAAAGACAGATAGAATTACCTGAACAATAAATGCTCTCTAACAAACGATACTGGCATTTTTTGAGTGTTGGCATATATGTGGGCAGCTGCTTCGAAGAAATCTCGAACTTTGCTATTTCGGCTTTCTATCAAGGGTGTCCCATCGTTGTTGACAAAGTAGATGATATCCTCGCCGGAAAAATCGTACAACACGTGCAGAAGCTTGAACTTACTACACTAAAACTGATGAACGTTATCTTATAAAAGAAAATGTATGAGTAATCTTGCAGACAGGTTTTTTCGTTCGACTTTTTTGTAAATAACTCCGTTGTACATAGCAATTCATGGTCGGAGCACAGATTCACTTCATCGAATACTAGAGAAATAACACCATCGGAAATCATGGAAGGAACATCGAATGCGACTAGCGGATGGGGAAGGATGGATACTTATGCTAAGAATCGCCCGCTGCCATCAGCTGTTGCATGAGGGGAAAAACAACTGCCTGCTAGTGCGGTTGCACCATCACAATAACTTTTCATTGTTTTGAGCATTTCCGAGCAGTGTTGTGAAATATTTCTTACAATTTCCTCCACAGTTCAAGCAAATGGAATAATTTTGAAAAAAACTTTCGTTCGTCGTATCTCTATTCATAGAGGTTTGGGGTGAAATAAATGTTTGAGCGTCGTTATGGAAGAACTCATTAATCTGTGAGAACTTTTCTACGCTAAATTCCACTTAAGTTGCTGCTAAGGGTATCAACATAGCGACAACACGTTCCTCTCCAGCTACAGCTTAGTTCCGAAGTTTTCCAATCGAACTTATCGCCAACAAGTCTTACTTATGGTGTGAGAGTTCCACTAACTTCTTGCTCTAACACACCTACCGAAAAACATATTCAGTATACCTGTGTGATAACGCTCCTGTTGATGATCTGCAAAAAATTAAGTATCTGTAAAATACCGATATTGTTTTCAACAAATACTGATATTCTCAGTTGATTCGACAATCACCGAACAGAGGTACAAAGATGATTGTTCTTGTACGTATGATACACAAGCTAGTCCTACTGAGTCTTCTTAATGAGCTCCCCAACTATATCTCGCCATGTTCTACCGACTTTGCTGGTCGGCTATGGAGACCTACATAACCGATCCCTCCTAAATGGAAATCTAGCCAGCGGAATTTTCGAATTTCGCAGACAAAACGTTTAAAATCTTGACAAATTCTAGAAGTTTGGTGGAGTGGACTTGCTTGCCTAATTTTCCCTCATGTTTTAAAATACGAATTAATCGATGTGATCGGTTGAAGTGAAAAAGCGAGTTGTTCGTTAGCTTGGGGGAGCGGCTTTAAAGTGGTTGGTAGATATGTTGTGGGTTGCAAGAAAAGCAGAAGAAATGCGGTGGTGCTGAGCATGCGATGGTATGCGGTGGACTCCAAGCTTGGCTCTGAGGTGATCGATTTTGACGTGGAAGTGAGCGGGCCGGCGGAACCTGAGACAAAAGTGCACTGTTAATATGAAGCAATGAGTGGATGGCGGTTTGTGGCGCCAAATTCAAGATAATAAGTAGTAGCAAATATACGGTGACAAGTGGACCGACGGTCACAAAATGCGAATTCCGCGATAGACCGTGCGTTTGCAAAACAGCGGGTTGAGAACTTGGATGTGGGGTAAAGTGAGAAATGGCTGGCAGTAGGCCATATAGTCAACTGTGATATGGTTGTGGCTAGTGCTTTTGTGGTGTTGGGCCTGAAATGGCAAACATTGGAGCTTAAAATGAAAATCTGACTGTAAAGTGATGGACGATGTCGCGAAGACATGTGAGTGAGTTGCGGCAAGAGATGCGTCTCAAGCCAGCAACTCAGAATATTGTCGGTTTGACCTCTTGCCGCAACGACCACACGGTTTCTCCAAAGTAGCGCTGGAGCTCATGTGCAGACGCAAATGTCTTGCGTGTTGTCAAGTTTTTTCACTCCTCTCGTTTTATTGTTGAGATTCATTTATCAGCTTGTTTTCATTGTTGGTTCCCGATAGCAGTAACTTTTAATGAGCTCTTCATTATGTATCTGCATCTCGTCTGTGAACTTGCAATAAAAAGCCACCTCGGCCATCTCAGATCGCATCCTACGATGTTTTTGCGTTCGTCTGTCTGTTAGATCGCGTTTTGGTGTTGCCTGAGAGTGTAGCAAAGATTTAATTACCCAGGTTTGAAATGTCGTGCGATCGTAGAGCTGAAGAGTGTTCCCCGAACTTTCTGAATGGACTTCGGATGGCCCAACCAGAGGGTTGGTACAGATTCATTCGGGAAAAGGAGGGACGTAAACGGACGAGCCGTCTTCAATTCAGACCGGTTTACCTTTATATCACGTTGGCCGCTGAAGATCTCAAGCAATTTAGAGCTGGGCAGGGAAGTAACAAATATGAAGGAATTGTCGACGTCACAGGAAAAGCAACCTGCGGTTAAAAAACTCTGGATCCGCATTCGTTAGATAGTGGGCATTTCTCAGCCTTCAGATAACCTGCTGGTCAGCATAAGCGCAGTGGTCCGTCGCCCATCTTCGCTTGAAAAAGAGTACTGACCTTTACATTTCTAAAACTTCCGCTGCCGTTATAAGAATTGCGTTTATAAAGCTGCCTTATTGCGTCCACAGATTGTATCCTATGATTCGCGTCACACAACTGCCCTCATGTTCTCGTCGTTTTTCGCACAATTCTCATAATTTTTTTGCTGTTTTCATATCCTTGTTGTTTCTACAAGCCTCCACTGCTTGTATTTTGTTTCATGTGCGCCGTAATTCGTAACTCTCTTATCCTGCGTTCTAATAAACCAGCGATCTGGCTGTTTTCTTTTCTTCCATCAGCATACGATCCGCAAATGGTTTTTTTTTTTTTCACGACAGACAGCAGGCTGGGAAATGAGGTGAGCCTAAACATGGATTACGGACAAAACTGCAAATAGGTTGAATAAAATGGACTGGAAGTTAATTGTGAGCACAAGAATCCGACTTCGTCCGCATCTACCTCGACCACATGCCCCTAATTTGCATTCCAGATATTTATGTTCCGGTCATTTGCGTATCCGCGTTCCCTCTCCTATTCAAAAATCTTATTGGCAGGGATCGAACGAATAACGACCCATTCGCTTAGCTGGCAAATATTCACCGCTACAGAGAGAAGCGGAGACCGAGTTCGTCATGCACGAAACGTTTCAACTCTCGAATCGATAGATGGCAAGGTTCCTACTGTGAAACATTGTTCGTCTCACAAAGGAATTTTTATCTCCGAAAGTTGAATGCTTTCACACCTTTGTGTCTGTTCATCCCTCATCTTAATCTTTTTGACATTGCTGCGTCCTTTTTAACCTGTTTATTCTAGATGTAGTCATCGATATTTTTGTTGCTTGTTTGTTTCTGTACTTCGGCGACTCTGTTACTGTAATTTTTGCCACTGCTTTATAGTGGAAAGGTCTAGGAAGAACTTATCTTGATCTAGAAAATGCAAAATCTTTAAAAACAATTGTTTTCTCCACTGTTCAAGGTATCAGATCACTGCTCATGCGGGCCAGACCAATGTCGTAAAATGAAGCATCGAATTTCATTGAAGCCGCTGTGACCTTTTTTCAGTGATACTCTCATACTTGTCGCTCTTCCTTTCCTCTGTCCACAAGTCTGTTTGAAAGTTCATGTAACTTCAGGTGAAAACTTTTATTTCCATCCCTGCAGAAGTTTAGCAGCAGGGATGAAGACGTCAAGAGAACATCAAGAAACCTATAAATGCCGAAATGTATTCATCAGCACCAAATGCAGATGAGGAAACGTTAACCTGACTGGAACGAAGAAGTCGTATTTTTCTATCGCAGCCCACCAATATCTTTTGAATCATGTCAGGGAACGGTCGTGACCAAATCTAGCTGATAACAACCAAAGTTCCTCCGACAATGTATTTTTAGAGAACCTTTGGAAGCTCAAGCTTACTTCTGATACGTCCTAAAATTATTTGAGGTAGCAAATCCAATCTTAAAGTGGAGTAGTCGGATGTCAGTTCTTTTGATTCCCTGCTTCCTTTCTGTTTAAGAGAAGAAAAACCTAACCGGCTATCTGATTTAATTGTATTCAGTCAAAGCAGCAAGCAGCAACCACTGCTTGCTACTAGCCTATGCATTCGCATAACAAACCTGAATGCTTTTACGTATCCGCGAGAACCTCATGCTTTTGGGAAGGGCAACAAGGGTTTCATACCGATGCAATAGGAAGCGAGTAGATTTCCTCTTCAGCGTCTTGTTCGATGCGTTTTTTGCCGAATTTCAGTGTACATGAATTGTCATCTTTCTGAGAGATCTTGTAATGTACTTCGTTTTCCTTCACGTGCACCGCATTGAAACTTTCCCTCTCGAAGCTGATTTTTAGTTTGATAGGAAAATCCTTTTCATCGACATCCATAAATAACTGCGATCTGAAGTACCACCTTTCATTTCGTGGTCGTTATCATGTACTGGGGCACAGTTTTGAGTCAGGGTTGGTATAATAAAAGACATGGCACAGTAGTACTGGTAGGAAACAAGAAACGGACCCCATAGACGGTGGATCTTGATGTTGCATAGGCAGCATAGAAGCCTCACATTTGCGAAAACATTTTTTTAGCATTCTATAAAATTCCCTCACAAACAGAAGCACATATTGAGTAAATACTCGTGAAAAAATCCGCACAAATTTTGCTCTGATGTCTGCATCAGACTTTAGCAGGAAGCAGAAGAGTGACAGCGATAAAAGAAAAGGAGCACGGTGCCGCTATGGTCAATAAGGATGCGAAAGATTTCATGGAATGAACGGAGTGGATAACAATATCCTACTAGATTTTTGAAGATGGAGACAGTGCAATTTCCGTCACTGAAGTTGCGGATACGCTGTAAATGTCTTAGTCTGAATAAAACGAATAGTTCATCACCTCAAAATAGACAGAATCTGGGAAAATAATGAAAAGGCAACGCGACGAAAGAACGCTTTCATGCTGCTTTTGAATGTGCAATCAGATCAACTCGTATCGAGCTATGAAATTTGAATGGTAAGTGTATCCCTTGCATAACGAACCCACCAATCGCATTTGCTGGTATGAAAAATTAGGCAAACTGTCACAATCAAGATGCTTGCAGTCGAATGAAAAGCTAGCGGATAGTTGTATACGCCTATTGGCATCAAGGGACAATGTTCTGTGAGAGAATTTTCCTCGCCACAAATAATTTTGCTTCCTCGGATCACGACGAAGAAATGTGCTCACTAGAATTGCCAATGTCAATGGATCATGGTATTTTTTCGCGCTTAGGCATATCCAACATGACACGTTCATCAAACAATGAATTCCTCTCGAACGAAGAATCCTTGGTTTCGGCGTTATGGGAATAACTGTTCAGAGGAACACGGCAACCGAGGAAATAATACTTTACTGCCTTATTAGCAGCTTTTGAAACTGTGCTCTCAGCAGTAATGCAAGGAATCGGACAAACAAGCATCCACATAAAATTGAGACGATTCGGGGGGCGCAGAACTATCGGAAGTCCCACATCCACAGCGATTTTAATCTTCGTCTTATGCCGTTAAAGTAATGTATCTCATCAGCTTAATGAGCATAATTTGACGCTCCCGTTCCAAAAATCGATGTAACTCAATTTATAAACGACTTTGAACTTACTGTTGGTACGGCATGAGTATGTTCCGCTGCATCACAGTCGCAGTTTCAGCCGATTCCTCTTTTACGACGGTCAGTCTGGAAGCCCAACGTGTTAAATCTTTCGAATATTCCATGAACATGCGTATATTTTTGTCGAATGTACAGCCTGAAAATAGCCTTAAGAATTTCTCAGCGAGACGGGAAAATTCTTGGGAAAAAACTCACATGGTGGATGTTTCGTGGAGGCATTTTTGACTTTCAACGTATTTGTTGCCGCAATTTCACTGCATTCATTGCTACGATGTTACTTGAAACTTTTTTTATTCCCTGCATATTTATTGTATAGTCATATTTCTGTCTTTGGGGATCAAGTTAACTTGTGCAAAACTTCATTAGGAAACCATACTCGTTATACGCCTATTTACAATGCTCGAAATAAAATGACCAATGTAACTATAACGTCAACAACTCCACAAATAAGATATCTTTTATTAGATGAGGGAGGATTATGGCATCTGGCAGAGCAAACATTACTTGTCAGGAGCAAAGTGTGCATTTCTAAAGGACTAGTCTCCATAGATATCGCAACATGAATGCTGAACATAATTTGCCGTCCAGCTTTTGCTGCATTCTCATTCATAGGCTTTATACAAATTTCAGCTTTGCCTCGTCCGACCTCGATCATAAAATCCTTTTTTAGTACAACTCTTCTTTCGCGTTTTAATTCGCCTGTTTAATGCGGCATATGCTTCAAATTTCGACGCATTATCTCTGATGCAACTGATCCTTACATTTAATCAGTTCACATTACCCCTGGATGACCTCATTGTCGTGAATCAGATTGTTCCAGGAACACTGGACAGCGCTGGAAATCTTGCTTGACAAACAGAATATCATCTCAAGAAGCATATGCAACTTGCTTTTTCCGAAAGCAGCATTCACTTATGATATTTCGTTCGACCGTCATATACTAGAATTGTTTACGTCCTGTCGATTTCGCCGAGGTAAAACGGCTCGAAAACAACACGAAGCCCTTTGCCAAACTTATTTCCAATATGTGTTAGTCAGCTAAGCTCACTTCGTTGTGACGCTGATAAATAGATGAGGAAATTTGACATAGGGGCCATTTCTAAACAAAAATTCTGCCTATGCGTCCCGATTCCCAACGTTTTCATTTCCCGTTTGCATGCAATAACATCATATTATGATCGGCGCACATCGTTCACTCATTTGTTATTTAGCTACCGCATTAAGAACCGAATTTTTATATCTGCAGTGAATCTAGAACAAATGAACAGATTACGAAATCGTAGCCAATGAAAGACCACGGGAACTGCACTTATATATAAGCCGCATCAACGAAGGGCGAGATTGCAAGGAATTATGAAAGAGCAGAAGGATCGACAGAGTGAAAGAAAGCGCGAAAACAACGAGGAGGTGCAAATGAATAAAAAGAGCAAAACACACCCTATTTCCCTCCTAAACGAGTCTCGGAATAGAACCCCACGCCTAAAACTTCTTTTAGAGTCACGGAATATTATATAAGCTCGAAACTTGGTTGGCTTTTTGTTAATGGTAACGAAAAGCTATGCAAGAACAAACCTGTTCCAGTGGCGTTAAATGTGTCCAGCTGTTTAGGATCATCCACGATGAAAATTGCACATTTAATTGCTCCAAAATATCGCACCCTGGAATTATTGAATGAATATTTCGGTGATTATATGTTGCATTCTGGTGCATGAACTTCGACCTCAGTTGAAATTTCTCACCTGAACTTCATGGATGAGAACGAAGCTGGGACATCTGATACTTCTGGTCTAGGGGAACTTATGTCACGCGTTGCAATATACACAATTCCTTTACAAATGAAGGAGCAAAAGGCGGCGCGTTAAGCTGCAAATGAGTGCGAAGGAGCAGAACATATTTTATTTTCTCCTTAACCGTGTTTCAAAACAGACCCTGAAACGGAATTGCTCGAGTGTAATATGCGTACTGACCTGAACTCGAAGGTTTTGTAGAAACGAGAGCGCGATGGCTTTGTAGAAGCGAGCCCTTCATGCCTTCGCAGTCATGGATTAAATCCATTGTGCGCTTCGATGAGAGAGCATTGACTCACAAGCTAACGATAATAAGTTTCACCTAGTAGGCGATGGACGACAGGAGATGTGAAGCGCGTTCCCATCTTCCCATTGGGTTTCCATGCATCCATTGGCAGGTTTCCCTTTGCAGAGACAAAAAAAAGCGCTCATCCTCTCCGCTAGGTTTCTTTGCTTTTCTAATAAACAAACACATTTATTTTTCTGTTTTTCACATTGTTAATTTGGAGTACTTTAGGTGACTCCGACAGTCATAGTAATCTGACTCACTCAACTGCGTTCGCCTATCCTCTTCTCCACTTGCAACACATAGGTGGATGGTAGTGTGACAAGAATACGATTCAGACGCAGCCGAATTGCTGTTGCGTTCACTCGGGGATCGCGGCGGAAAAATCCCACTGCTACACACGATGGTCAGCCTCTCTTCTGAGAAGGAGAGGAAGACTAGTTCCTACACGCAGCAAGAACGGATATTAGAGATGTCCCTCTGCCTTTGGTCATGAACTACGCACACTTCAATGTTTATAAAATCCCTGAGCATTTGAGAATCTAACTCAAAACGACGAATAACAATGGCAAAGACGAGAATAATATTCCGACAGAAGTACCAAAAGGGGAATCTGGCTCCTTATATATGCTTCTGGCACTGTTTTCGCGCGACCTGTGCTCTGTGATTTGCGGTGTTTTGAGTTCATAGGTCCCCTCGTCATCAAATTCTAACTGCTCAATTCCCTCGTCATCAAATTCTAACTTTCAATGTCCAATCTTTTGCATAACTCATTAATTCAGTTTTTAGCGTGATAATGATGGAACGTTCGCGGATTTTTTAAGATCATCCTCGCAGAAATATATTTCAGCTGCCATCATTTGCGAAAGCTGTAGTGTACGCATTGAGGTGAATATTTTTGCAAGTGAAATGAAGAACACGTAAATTCTGTAGAGTAGGACTCTTCACTGTCTATTCTCCGAAATCAGCAAAACCTGAAGCCTGCAGTGATTGCCAATCTTGTTTGACGTCTATGATAGGGCTTCATCGACGATTGCACACCGAGTGATTTTTCATGTTTCAAGCAGGGTAGTTTCAGTTGGAAAGACCCTAACAAGCGAGTCCAGTCTACTTCATACTGTGAAAAAGAGACAGCCCAAAGCCCATTGACC
Organism: Parascaris univalens; assembly: GCA_037576465.1. Classification (NCBI taxonomy): domain Eukaryota; kingdom Metazoa; phylum Nematoda; class Chromadorea; order Rhabditida; family Ascarididae; genus Parascaris; species Parascaris univalens. The sequence goes on along the minus strand of CM075173.1, from coordinate 190,087,836 downwards.
AGCAGCCGACATTTTTAGGATCAAATGACAGTAATATCTGAAGCTCCCACCCAGTATATCGCATTCTTTCCTAGCCTCTCTCAAGACTATGCTCATTTTAAAGAGAGCACAACAACTACCATCTTCATGACCCATGGTCGACATGTAAAAGAACGTTTTGGTGGTGCAGCTGTAACTTTCTCTTTGAAACATGTGTGTTAATGACTAGGGATGAAAGAAGGAGAACGGAATAGTAGTAAAATCCTCCGAATAAGAGGAAACGGACTTGAGTAATTACTGCATACTCGTAACGCTGCAGCTAGATATACTTCAAGGCATTAGAAAACTTGTGAGAACGTAGCTACGTGAGACGAGAACCGGCACTCTCATACCGAACGCAGAGGATTTTGTGCTTGGCTGGAGCACCTATCTCAAAGTAGTATACTGTGGCAGATGACTCCGCGCTGGCTCATCTCAAGCTAGGGCAGAAACATAGATATTATTAACACGTACCGCAATTTTTCGGAAAGGTATTTTATTAACGTTAAAAAGGAAAAGGCAAAGTTAATCGAAATGTTTGCCATCCCCACATTACATTAGAACCCTTCGAAGTTGCATTATATAGCGGCGACCAGCAATAGTCCACTAAAACCACTATCCTGTTTGTGGCATAGCATTTTTAAACCATTCTTACAATTTTTATAAAATAAGCAGTTAAAGAAGCGTGGTGAATTATTGCAATAGTGCAAAAAGTTCTTATGATGTTCCGGTCATGCGCACTGTCGTGGCGATGGTGCGCATATCTAAGGTGTACTCGTCAACGGATAAGGACCGAAACGCGTTCACCTTTTACTCGCGTATCTATTTCACTGTTGCCTAAAACTGAAATTGTTACTATTTCATCTCCTAACATCGACTTAATAATGTTATCTTTATGTTTTAGGCTTCTGATATTACCGTCTTTCCCTGTGAAACCATAAACATTGTACGTTTTCCTCTAATTTCCCCCTTACATCTCTTAGCTCATCACATGTCGTTCTCCGCTGTGAGTGGCTCCTGGATGAAGCTTGACCTTTCGGGTTGCTTTTGGTTTGTCTATAAATATATGGATAAGAAGCCTGGATGCCTGCTAGCATTGCAAGCAGGCGTATAGTTCCATGTGAGGGTTAGTGCTGCCAGATATATCCGAAAAATTAAAGATAGAAGTCTGCTTAGTGCATATGGAGGGATGTGCACCCGCCTAACGGTACAAATGAGAGGTTTTGAGCAAAATCTTACAATTGTGTAGCACAATGAGGCTATGGTTATGAAACAGCTGCACCGTAAAATCCATACAAATCCACCTGAATTTCTGGACATCACCGTCATCTCTCGGAAATGCGTTGTTTTCGCTTCATTTGGTGCAAATTCATAGCTCCTTTGAGGATGATTTGCCGACTTTGGTGAAATGCTGTTTTATTGAGTTCTACTAATCCACGACGTGACTAAACAGCTCAATATTGCGCATGCAAATGACACAACCGGGCAGTGTTCGACGGCAAGATAGAGTACGTTTTGAATCTTGAGCATTTTAATGCAGCTAGTGGTGCAATTCTCTACGATACAATTGGTCGCTATCGGAAATATAATGAAGATGCATCAGAAACTGTAAAAGCGCAATCTTACAAACACTTTTTGTGTAGGGAGTGTTGCTTCTGTATCGTTGAGAGGTTTCGCCTAAACATCCCGATCAAAAGTCTGCGTAAAAATTGGTGAACCCTCTAGAGCCCACCAAATCATTTGAAAGTCAAGGGATGGGGAGATGTGTTAGGGCACTCAGGTTGCTAACCTACGCTGATGTGTTCAGATCTGGAAATGAGCATAGAAGTGCACAGCTGCTTTGATACTTGAAAAGGCTGAGATTTAGTAGTAACGAGAAGTCACTAAATTCTGGCGTCCTGGCCGATCTTTCTCCCTCAATGAAAAATCCTTGAAAATTCTCATTCATCAAGGAAGCACTGTGAAGTAGTTTTTCGCTTGGCTATCTGTTGAGACAGCACAGTGTTGATCTCCATGAGTCAGTACTTTCTTATGGACACAGCAGATCTGTGCGGTGTTGGTGGTTGATATACACTAATTGATGTCAATGTTGTGTGATACTCACGACAAGAACAGACTTCCAGATGCGAACACAGATAGGCTTTTGCTGATCGTCACTGCAGGCAGCGAAATTCGGGTTAACACTTTCATTCTCATATGCGAGTGTGAGGAAAAGCGTTGCAAGAAGTGGAAAATTATTGTAATCCTCAAAATACCATTATTGTAATCCCCAAAATGGACGCATCGCTCACTGCGCAACTTCCCCTCTTCCTTTGCATAAACTCGAAATAATATTAAAACCAAGAGCAACGGCTGCAAAACTACAAACGAAAACAAGACCGAAATGAAGCAAACAGCGAACGACAAAAAATTGCCCGCGCGGCAATCCTCAGCTGACAGCAACTTCACTGGTATAAAATAGCGAAATGGGTCCGCATTGATTAAAGAAAACGATCGGACATCATTGCCTGGCAAACTCAGTTATCGAATTTCACTATTAAAAACGTCTGTAATATTCCCATGGTCACAGTTTCATATAGTTTGCCATTTTATTGTTAATGAGCACAGCAGACTTGCACACTTACCTGGGTTGGATTATTGGCGCCACGAAAAGCAGCATGTAGTCAACCAACTCCGCACTCATCGTTCCCAGGACCGAGCTTTCTGTCTTCCTCAAATATTTGTCGTTTTATACATCTGCCACACTAGATGAAACGACACATGGCATCAGATCTATCTGTCCTCAAGTAGGGGAGGAACAGAGTGTAGAGCAGCGCAAACCCTGGATTGGTCTGCACAGGGAAACATGTGGAAACGAGTCTAATGCTCTTCTATAGATGAGAAGACATGCACGTTAAGAGGTACGCCTTGGTTATTTCTGGCTACTCGGCAACCCTTAGATAATCAACAACATCTACAGGAAATCGCCAGGAAAGAATACACAGTATCTTTCTTTCTGTTTTAGTCAACGGAAAGCGAAAAAAACTTGCCAAATAAGGACTTCTGGCCACATATAAGTCACCGCCAATTAATGATTTGTGAATGAAGCGCATTGCAACGCCATCTTCTCAGTACGCCGTGCATGGAACAACCCGAAGGCCTTCCTTCCAAAAGTTTCCTCATTAAGAGACTTTCCCACGTGGAAGCAATTAGTTTCGGATAAGAAAACAAGTTCCGCATTCAAAACAGGTCTATGTTGCAGTGAAAGAAACAGACGATTATACGATTAATTATCATTCAAAACAAAGAAACAGACGATTAATTATCATTTGATGCCAAGAGATTGAAATTAACGAAATGGAGAAGTGAAAGCGCAAAAATCCCGGATAAGGAAACTTAAATTCCGGCATATTTCTCACCTCAATCTAACAGCACCTATTCGAAAAGATGAGAGAGAGGTGCAATTTCTGTTTCGATTCAGTTACAAACGGTTTTCTGATTTATTGTCGGTAAAAATCGAAAATTTCAAACGGACACTTTCTAGTTTCTTAGATGCATCCGCACTGCAAAACGTTTCATACTTCAGAACTGCTGGCGTAGGTGTAAGGTCCTCTGCCATCCTTCGCAATCTGTCCCCTCCTACTCTAGGATTTGAAAGCGGAATCTGATGGATAGAAGACAGAATAATCTTTTAATTCGATTTCGTCCCTGTTAGTGGCATATCTTGTTGTGCCAGCTGGTTGGCTCGGAAACAAAGACCACTTTGTGCCTGAGGCTTTCCAGAACCCGGAGGTTACTGTGACAACTGCCTCTTGAGCGCCCTTACAGCTTTCTTCGAATATCTGTTGAACAGAATTATGTATTTGACAAAAATAAAGTCACCCAGGAGCAACCCCTCAACTGTCCTCAATCGTCTGTTCGATTTGAAATTCAGTAGCTGGAAATTGATTTTTTTTACTTAAGAAAAATCCCGACCGTCAGTTTCGCAAAAAATTGCGCCAATCATAACTTTGTCCGGAAATGACATATTGGAAAGCAGTCAGGTTGCATTATAGGACAATTTACTGATAATCTAACTGGAAAACAAAAGTGAGAAGTACAAACGTGCAGTGAAGGAATTCCTGGACGCTCTCTGAAAATGGAAGAACGCCCTGTTCTATAGTCGTCAATAGCTTTCTTTGTTAACTGAGGAACCGCTGATTATAACAACTCAGTCACACTTCTGTCCTGTAGAAATTTAAATGGCCCATAAACTGACTTGTTACAATTGCCATTAGGACTGTAACAAGCAGTTTACGAACCATTCCTAGTTTTTATACAGAAGGAACGAGCATATAGCGATCGCCAATAGCGTTTCACCAACCTTTTTCCGCGCCTGCTGGTCAAATGGATTCCGTCTCTGAAAGGCAAATTTTGGATCAATGGAAACAGGTTACTGAATAGAAATGAGGTCCTAAGAGTGATGGGAGTTGTGCAAAACTTTTGGAAATATGACTCAAGACATTTTGAATGAAGCTGACACCTAATGTCGTAAAAGTGTTATGGCCTTGCAAAGATGCATAGCGCTTGCCACTTGTTCAGCCGTCAAGTAACACTTAATCGTGTGCGCTCCATAATGGTCAAGCCAGTGATCATGTGTTTGTTTGTAATACAATCTAAGAGAGAATTTTCGATCTTAGGAACCTGTCTGCAAGTGGTTTTTTCCAGTAGAGTTTCAACTAGCAAGAAATTGAGGAGCTCCCAATAGCGTCCAGGGATACCCAGTTCTAGCGAGTTTTCGACACAGTCTTAATACTGCAACTGGCAGAATGGTGCCATTGGCAACAGAGTGACTAAGAGTAGTTTTTTAAATCCGAACTGACCAAAACTGCTAACAATTATACTGTCCACAATGAGGACTTTCTCGTTACCACATAATGGCCTGCATATGCATATCGAGAAACTACAGCATCACGAGTCGCAGGTACATCATCCAGAGCACATAGGCAAACCAGTCAACAAGCAACACCATCAGATCCATAAATTTCAACTGCTTGTCATTTCTAGGTATGGTAGCAAAATTTATTCTTTCGTTGACCACCTTAGCTGTGCGGCAATAAGGGAACATCTGAAGTTATGACTTGCAGCTTTTCATAAAACTGCTGTCACTGATAATTGTGTGAAGTTACGCTTTTGAGCATTCGGCAAAATGTCAGTGTAAAATTGAAAAAAAAGAAAACGAGCACCCATAAACGTAAAAAATGAATAGATGATGAGGAGAGCAGTGCTGGATAGATGAAAACTTGCGAGGGAAGTCACTCACCTCGATAAAAAAAACTGTGCATAGCAAAGTATACCAATGCCGGCGACATGCACAGCTAGGTACATAGAGGCGAAGTGATGGAGGTTCTCACTATAAAAAAAGAACTAACAGAGACTAGCTTAATGGTGGGAAGTTCCACACAGGTTGACGCTTTCCAACATTGGAATGACACTCAAACAATCACCACAAAACATCGTCGCTGTTACAGTGAAAGAACGCCTACTTGTCCCGTCGCAGCTCAAGATCTCTATTTGTTTGCCAAGGTATCTTGTGTGGCGCTGAAGAATGACCATAGGTGAAGGCCCTGAAGTGATCTGTCTGCTCCTGCAATTCCCTATTCGCGTAAGCTACCGAATTAAAACGCCGATGACGGCATTAAGTTCCATTTAGTGAAACGTTTATGCTCCAGTGAAGAAGTTTTGCAAAAAATGAAAGAGTAGACGTCAGACGTCAGCGCGTCCACGTTCGTTGAGCGCTTCCAACGGTTGAACCGAAACGGGTGGTTGCGACGTATGGTGGGTATTGGACTCAACTGAAATCACAGTTCGGCTGTGTAATAACTGTTATAATTACCAAAACGTTTCAGAACTAGCTTCCTTTTAATTACGATTTATGAGACATTTTCTCGTTTTACGGATTATTGGCAAATAGCAAAATATGCGGATTAAGGCCTTCATTTTTTTTCTGCCTCCATTGTCCTTAAAAATCTATCAGAAAATGTTAGTTCTTCATTTTTATGTTCAGACGACTGTAAAAAGAGTAGACGAGTATGCAAGAATATGGGATCATGTGTTTGGGTAGAGAACGAAGGAAGCGCAAAGGTTAAAAAAGTACCTACACCACACCAAACTTCTCAACACTGAAGCAATAGAATGTCTACAGTTGCTTCAAAAATCCCAGTCGTCAAATCAATTGCACAGCAGAAGCGCAACCTTTACTGTAAATGCTCAAATTACTTTCAAATTTCATCACTTTAGAATAGAAGGAACGCAAATATTTTGAAATATGCACCTAATAGAATAGTTACCTCTCACGCGAAAGACAACGCCTAGGAAGGATCGGTTTCCAACAGCAGACGATTTCTGATCATATTGGACAGGTGATTAATCTTGAAATGCAACCGCTTCGACACTGATACCATCACAGCATATGAAATTCTATTCCATTTTTCCGCCACGTCAGTATTCCATCCCATCATCTATTTGCAAAACGTTGACAGAATAATTCCTATTATTTCTTACCCTTGTCAGCGTGTTTTCATCACATAATTGTTAAACCGTTTCAGATCATAGCAACTCCTTAATCAAAAGATTTCGATTCGACGGATGGCAAAAATGAATAATAAGCAAAAAGACGGAGACACTGACTATGCGGACTTCTGGTTCTTTTTTGTTGTCTCTAATTGTGCTCATTCGCGAAGCTAACGAAAAACTCACAACACCCGGTCGGAAACTCGTTTCCTTCCCATTCTTAAGGGCCAACGAATATGCCGTACTACGCTCCTTGAAAATATGCAATTCTTTTTTGCGGGCTTCGAAATCCACTCCTTGTACAGGCCCTTTTATGTTTGACGTAACAGTCATCTCGCTTCGATCTAGCTTGTGGCAAATAAAATTCGTCCTTAAATGGTACTCATTATCGGCTATATTATCATTTTGAAGAAGTAAGGTGAACATATCGAAGTAGCACGCCTCATATTATTCCACCGAATAATTTTGTCGAAATGACCGTTGAATATCTCATTATAATAGTAACGATCAGCACAACTTCATCGATACCGAACACAGTCGGCAGTGTTACTTTCCTGTTGGACGGTCATATAAGCACCCCACAAAATGCCGACCGAGGCGACGAAAGAAGAAGCGGAACTTCACTCCCCAAACATGCTACAAACCGAAACGTCGATATCATCAGAACCAAATTTTTTGCGGTAACAAGTTGCTTTTTGGCACTGCAATAAAAAGTCTCGAATGAAGCATTTCAGTGCGATTTGATATAATTCAAGAGCAAACCATGTGTGCAAAAACACAAAAGCACGAGAAAACTCGTGGCAGAATGCATCATAGGCGACTCTTTGCAGTACATATCATGAGATCTTCAACACTTCTCCTCTTCAAACAGGACGATTATCTATGTTTACTAGAGAGGTGCGGTTGAAACAAGACCAATGCTGACAGAATGCCGTCCAAATTGCGCTTTCAGTACCCAAGTGTGGTGTTTAACACTTTACCGAATAATCAGCAACATGTCTGAGTGAGAAAACAGAGGAGGAGCACGCCTGTGCGATCTGCATCCGCAGTAACACTCAGTGCCCTTTATTGTAGCTTCACGCTCTTTCATGTTGAATGAAATCCACAGAGGGATTTCGAAGGAAATCCATTCTCGTTTTAGCCCTCAAGGACTAAACGATTCATATTTTAAACCATTTCTTCAACATCCTCACAAAAACCGTAGCAGTGATATTTGTCCAAGCGTGCGTAGGTATCAATACATGCTGGTGCCTGTGCATGATTCTCACATCAAACTTTCCATTCACGAACAACCAAACGTCTGACAATGAACTTGATAAGCATAATCTGCAACCAGTATTGCGAAACGGTTACTGGTCTCAAACTTTATTCCGTCCCTGGTTTTCTGTATGGTTAACGACGCTCAAACTTTCCCATAAAATTTTCAAGACGGTTTCGCTTCATAATCAATGTGTGGTTTACATCTCTTTATCCGTTTTTGCTCTAGTTTGGACATTTGCCGAGGCCTCGGTTTGTTTTCAGTGTTTCACATTCATTTCGAATGTCAAATACGAAAAAGGCACCGAGGAATGCCTGGGCTGTCATAGCCCCGAGACGCCGAGTTTGACACGACGCGGAACCCGCCAGCGATGCTTTGCGGAGGGAGCCCTATAACGTGTGACTAAGCCTGAGTCATTTGCCTATGGGGGATAAATGTGAGAGCCGCCTGTAGGTTTTTTGGTCGTGAAGATAATGATGATTACGGTCTTCATGACGTACTTTTGATAACATCAGTGATGATTACCACCACATATTTGGCAGCGAGTTTTATAGTCGTAGCATCAATTACGCAAAATCCTAATATTACATGTTCCCGTTACCGCAGCTTCCGATGTCACAATCATCCAAATAGCTTCGGTGTAGTTGGACTGTTTTTTTGCGACAGCATGAAAATGCACATAGATTTGCTCACTGTTCTTGTGTGTTTTATCACCCCAGACCACTTAGTGCTCTTCATTTCGTAGACAAGACTGTACGATTAAAGTTATGTTTTTAAGAGCTCTTTACTTTTTTGCCCACTTGAACAAGGGCATTCTACACACTTCATGCAAATATATTACTGCGATCACTTTGTGCCGACATATTATTTCGCCAAAGATTGCTGCCAGCGTTTTGCAAACCTTATCCTCAGGCTATATTTGGCTCTTAGCAACGTTCCCCACCTTCTTAACCGGTAAACTTGTTCATTCGAGGCATGTCACAAGGATCCTCTTGAAATACATGAACGTTCAGAAGATGAAGTCAGGTTTCACGTCAGTTTTCGATGTTAAATATGACGTAAGCAGACGAACTCACTCTGCGGAAGGACGGGTGTAGTACACACGGTACCATAGCTTCTCTTTTTCAGTGATCACCGCTATAGTCTCCTCGCCTGTGGCAGATACAAGAAATAGCTGCTCATTTTCACTACGAATAATGCAACCTGCAACGACGCTTTAGAGAAATAATGGGTCGTTCTGCTCTGAATAAGGTGCTGAGAAAGTACTCTGAAAAAGGTGCTTGTACATTTCATAATAAGAACTGCAACAAAGCTTTTAGGATTGCACGATGAGACAAAAAACAAGACATTGTGAAAATGAGTCTCGAAAATAACCTCGAATCGCTTTACTCACTTCACTGCAATATAACTTTGCACGCGCTGCGAGCAAAATATTACTGAGATATTGATACAACTTGATACAGGATGCCTGGGCATTTCTGATGCAGAACTCCATTTGAAGGTGAACCGGGATGCGACGAAAGTTAGGATGTCTGAGCGCGAATATAGTACTTCCTTTGCCTTTACTTCGACAACCAATAGAAATTTAGGGTAATGAAGTATACTGTTTGAATAATCCGAAACTCTGTTGTTTTCACGGACGCATTCCCACTTGTAAATGACAAGGATAACTTGAATGATTAAGTGAGCGTACATGTGTGATGAACACAAACGCTGCTCGCAAATTTGCAACTTTTCATCATCACGCTAAACTTCGACGAAAAGTACTCTCCAAGTTATTACCAGCCTTTGAATTACGAAATTCTTTTCTAAGAGCTTCTCTTCATTATTCATATAAATCATAATGTCCGCGTTCAGCGACACCCGCAACCCTTGAGAATACAGGCAGACGTCTTGCTCAAGAACGCTCTCAGAAAAGAATGATGAGAAGTGGGAGAGTATCGAGAAGTATTAATTCTTCCTGCGGACTACACTTGCTGTTAGTTCAGTTAACGGAAAGCACCTAAGGATTTCTGCAATTTGTGTTCTGCAAATTTCCCATTCTCGGGAAAATCTTCTGTGGGAGATCTTCTTTCCAGCATGGGTATTCCAGCACGACAATATTATGGAGAATTATTTACTCCCCTGCAGTTCTAGTTCACTACATTCTTTTTAAAACATTTCAGTGAATTTGCTGCAAACTTGTCGGACGATGTTTTTTTTTTTGGTTGACTTATTGAGCGAGAAGCCATCCACGCTGATGAAAACACATCACTTAAGCTTTACAGAATTCTGAGCACGTGATGTGTCTTTTTTGATTTCTTTAGTCTCTAAGCAATATTACTACTACCTAAAAACATATACGCAGAGATAAATATTTTACGCAGCAGACGGTGCTGCAAGCTGAGATCAAAAGATCATTTGCTCAAGTGCGACGATTACCTTGAGGGTGGCATATGAAGGTCCTTCTGAGTCTTTCCAGTAACGCGGGGAATTTTCGTTCATTTGTCACTCTTATCGAGCAAAGCCATCCTCTACTAACTAGTACAACAAGTGATCCTTTTTCCAGATCAAACTGCATTTCATTCGTTGCAACTCCTGAAATATTCATTTTTGTGATGCGTTTCCCACCTAAAGGAAATGAAGGCGCATTGAACATGCAATGAGCCCACCTGAACGCTGATCTGAATAAACAAGTTCCGAAAAGAAAATCATGTGTGCCACCGATATCACACGAATTAATAGATCCCTCTAACTCACGTAACTCATGCCAAAATCACAACACTTAATATGCTCGAAGAATACTTCTTTGCAAGATGACATGATATGACATCTTTGTCATTGACATGAAATGTCATTTCATGTCATCTTGCAAAGCTTTGCTTTTGATAAAAGAAGGAAAATCAATAAAATAGACTCTGATAATTTTCTTCTTGTAGTCAAACGCCGAAATGTAAATTGCCACCCATGCATTAATTGCTTTGTTCTGACGCGGCAACAAGTCGTAAAACTTGGCAGCAAGCAAAAATTCGCGGAATGTCATCGGTGTATAAAAGTCCCTTTGCGGTGATTTTTAGAGCTTTTTTGTGTCGTATACCGCGAAACACACGTGCTGCTCTAGGCGTCATGGTTGATATGAGAGGAAGGAAATTTGGCACCTCGAAACGTGAGAAGCTTAAAAAGTCGTTCTGACAAAACCGATCGAAAAGTGGTAACTTCAAATAAAAATATTTTCAGCCTATAATTAAAAAGTCCCATAATCGTTGAAGTGATCACAGCAGACAAAGGCCGTTTCTACGGCGCACCATTCTTCTGCAACTAACATACAAAACAAGAAGGCCATAGCGCAGCAACAGCACAAGTGACGAACAGGATCACAGAGCATAAGCATCGAAAACGGGAATTGTACACCTTTTCGTGCCGGAACTTCATTCTCTAGGTGTTGCGTTATTGTCAAATTCGCCATTAACAAAAATCTCATGTTCTTTGAAAACGTCAAATTTTATTGCATTCTCTCTCATAACAAAACGTTTTTACCATAACAAAAGCAAATGTGATGCTTCCAAAAGAACTCGTCAACAAGTGCCGCATGCAGCACATAGCTAAGTATGATAAAAGGGAACAAATAATTTAGCTAAAAACTATTCGTCAACTAAACCTCCTCTTCCGTGTGTTACCCAAAATTATAAGGGATTTCGAATATAAGAGGGAATAGAGCACCGTAGTCCATAAATAATAAAAGATCTCAAATCAACACTTAAAATGAAACTTTGCCAAAGACCAGTCTCTTAACAGTGCTGAACACTGATCATATGGTGCGTCTGACCGCCTTCTTCCAGTAGCTTTCGTTCCCAACAGATCTTTTCAGTGCTTATCAGCAACGCCACCTTATTCTTGAAGTTTGCCGCTGAGAGTTATTCGTCTTCTTTGCGCTTCCACGCCAAATTTTTCTAACTTTTGTTACTTGTGTTAAGAGCATCTCCGGAGTGACTCCTATTTTTCGAATTTTCTGTCTGAACTCCCCTCATTCAGTTTCAGCGCGTATTACTTCCTTCTCCTTTAAAAACCTTTTGCGCCGTCAGTTTCATTGTTCAAATAAATTTCAGCCTTTGCATGTGTGATGTTAACAGTGGTGAATACCTCACTTTAAAGTCACGCGCGTGGAAAAATCGGGTGCAGTCATTGAAGAATGCATTTGATAGAAATGCGCACTTACTGCTGGAACCCGCATAGTGTTTCATTTGCATAATGCTATCGATAAGTTTCTGCCTTTTTGTATATAAGAGCCGTACATAGAAATGAAGAGTGGATTGAAAAATACATTTATAATCTGCGACATCAGTGATCAGTTGATTGCGAACAAACCTGAAAATCATTGGATTTTGAGAGGAAAACCAGCACATTAAAGAACGCACAATAAAATACTCACTTCCTGTCTTAATATATGCCTAGGTTCTCGTTGTTTATTCTCGAAAGACTTTTGTTCTTCTCTGTAGTTAAAAAAATCAACCCATATATGCATGCCACTGAGGCATATTTAGACATCTACCGAGACACTGTCCTACCGAATTTTAATTTGAAGCGCAGTTGGTCCAGGTAAGAGGATAGGCTGAATGGCAAATTGATCAATTCATATGCCAATCCCTGCTCCTTCATGTGTCAGCACAGTTCAGTTGCTAGCTCCCCTAATAGCTAACTTATTTCGATAAATGCTGGAAGCAAACAGGACATACGCATATCAGACAACGCCTCCCTTTAACAAAAAAAAAATCTAGACACTACGAGTGTCCTTTCACGTCATTTCAGATTTATGTAGTCAATATCGTAACGTTTCCTCAGGAACCAAAAACTGCTAACGATAAAAGATATACTTCAACTATTTCATAATTCTTATGAAGCACCATGAAGGCGAAATGCGCAGTTGAGCGACTGCAGTATTCACTGCATTACGAAAATCTTGCGTATGACCGTGGAAGAGAAAACCTGCGCGTGGTGGGGATATAAACACCACACTGGTCTTTTATCACTATTGTTGACTGTTATGCAGAATGGAGAGCCAAGCATAGCTCTTATGAAGAAAAATTATTCTTTTGCTTCTCTGATTAAAACACATCGTCTCTAACCGAAAAAATTTTGTAGTATTTGAACAACGCATAGGTGGGGTTTAAAAAATGGTTGAGGAAATCTGCGTCGAATCAAGGATTCCATAACTGGTAACCTGCAACTACTGCAATGTAAGCTTTAAAGAGGATTTCCCGGCAGAAAATCGTAGGATGCATTAATCAACAAAACCATTCCGTGATGATGTCTATGTGCGGGTGAGATGTTTCAAAATTTCCTTTACTGCGAGATAATTAACCTGCGAGAACAGAAAAATCGAAAGAGATTTTTCGGTTATCCAGAGGCGAACAAGGAACTTTTGGCCTCCATGCAAAGCACTTTCTCAGATTATGAAAATCAGAAGTTCTCATCCTTTGATAAAACGCATAACGTTGAGGAGTCATAGCAGAATCGACAGCGTTTGAAAAGCGCCAAGGAATCGGTCAAGAAACGAAAGCAAAGCAGGATTATAGCACCAACCATTAAAAAACAGTGATGGAACGGAAGCAGAAACAGTAGACAACATTTTAACTGCTGCTTCTAAAGTAAACACAGGGTTGAAGCACGAATGCTTAACGTAGTGGACAACACACCACAAAGCCGCATCTTTGAAGCGGTACTCGTTAATTATTGCTTCACCATGGTCTTTGAAATAACTGTCATCGGCTGGTTCCCTCCTGTAGCCAATAACCTCTATCTTGTTTACGTTCCTCTGCAATTTTAAAATGACGGCTTACAGCTGAATAAAACTTTCATCTCAAACCCTTTTACTTTCCTCCAAAGACCATTATACAAACGGGACAAAATGGAAATAACTTGTTTCTCGCATAGTGCACAGCTCACTTCCACAGTGAAAAACTCATTATTAAACATGAAGGCACTGTATCTGCAACAGCAGAAGGTAAGAGAGCTTTCCTGGGTTCTTTACAGAAACTGCTGCTAGGATTTTTAAAGTCTCCTAGTGTCTAGCTGATCTCTTCCTTTCCCTTTTCGCAATGGAGGTGCGGAGTTCGTGAATGAGAAGTGAGAAGGACGTTGTCTAAAGTAGCTAATCCTATAAAAACGCTTACTGATCAATCTTAACAACTGCGCCATAGTACTCATGGGACTTTACAAGAAAGCGGAAGGTAAAGAGGTAAAGTGGGAGAATAAACTCTGGATCTGCAAGGTCACAAAGGCCAGTTCGATGGGTCTGTAAACGTTGAGAGGACAAGCAAAGTGAGGTGCATCTGCTTTTACGCAAAGGCAGCTTTGATTGTGAAATGAAAAACTGCCTGTGCTAGAAACGCGTCAAGTATAGAACGCACTTACTTAGCTGGCTCAAAAAAAAACTCATCAGAAGAATGATGAAAAATGCTCTACACTAAAACTGTTAATTTTTGTGGCTCCTTTGGTCACTGTTGGTCTTTTTGAGCCCACAAAAAATCCCATCTGCTTTGCCAGAAATTTCCAACCTTTGATCGACAGTTTTCCCTGAAATCATTCAATGTAAGAAAAAGATGCCCTCAAACAACTCGTTCACGCTACTGCGAGGATTTTTCGATTCCCTCATGGTAATGCCATGCCTATATGATGTAAACCAAGATAAGCCAAAAGAAACCTAAATAGACCAAAATAAACCAAAATAAGCCAAAAGAAACCAAAATAAACCAAATAAACCAAAATAAACCAAAATAAACCAAAACAAGCCAAAAGAAACCTAAATAAACCAAAATAAACCAAAACAAGCCAAAAGAAACCTAAATAAACCAAAATAAGCCAAAAGAAACCTAAATAAACCAAAATAAACCAAAATAAACCAAAACAAGCCAAAAGAAACCTAAATAAACCAAAATAAGCCAAAAGAAACCCAAATAAACCAAAATAAGTAAAGAAACCAAAATAAAACCAAAACAAGCCAAAAGAAACCTAAATAAACCAAAATAAGCCAAAAGAAACCCAAATAAACCAAAATAAACCAAAACAAGCCAAAAGAAAACCAAAACAAGCCAAAAGCCAACCAAAAGAAACCTAAATAAACCAAAATAAACCAAAATAAGCCAAAAGAGGCCTAAATAAACCAAAATAAACCATAGAACACCAAATGACGTAAAAGTATTCAAAATTCTGTCATTTCAGCCTTCTGTGGTTACAGAACGACAACAGTCCTTTCCCTCGATGCGCGGCATTTTCGTTTCCAAAGGCCTTTAGATTTCACTACAGCTAGCTTTATTATTATTGCGACAAGAAATGCTTCTTTAAATGAACGAACTTATGCAGCCCTCACTTGTACGGCTGGTTTGCGATGTAATATAAGAAGAGATTAAAGTCGGTAGAAGAGAGGCCAAATTATAACTAAGTTCACGCAAACTTTCGATGCAATATCTCAGCGACCGTTGCCGGCAGAGTCACGTCATACAACAGTGTGACTTGAATCGTCTTCGAAGGCAGTTTCACACTTGCGTTCGCATTCTCACCGTATTCCTAACAATTTTCACTGCTTGCAAATTTTGAGTGTTTTAGGCAATCATGGGCCGAAGGTTTTCGAGGTGAGGGAAATAAAGCGAGTCGAGAGTCCTAAGCTCAGACCGGTAGAGTGAGGAAGTTTTCGAACGAGGCAGTCCTAAGGTTCCTGGGTTTATATGTGGCACACTTACCTGCCGATAATAGGAAGAAACGGGAGCTGCGATGTCTGAGCTCTGTTGTTCGGTCTTGACCGCAGAAAGCGGCCTGAGTGCCGAAAGCTCAGTCACAAAGAAAAAAAAGAGATGTGTACATACAAGCGTTGTTTTGACGAGAGCACGATTGGAATTGTGTCAAAACACGTTTAAAAAGTGGTGAACAACGTCTGCTATCATGAAGTCTGACAAATACCTGCAAATGGCCAGAGACACAACGCTTTCGGACTGGTCGAGGGAATAAATCCTCAACTTCGACTTCTATGCTGCAGTGTAGTCGAGATATGGCCCCTCTCGTGTTTCTGACTTCAATCTGTTTCAGCAGATTTTCCCACAGAAAGTCTGAGCAACAAGGTTGTCCATTTTCGAAAATGATATTTCGAGAAATAATGCATCATATAATATTCAGCTTTGAACGTTGGCAGCAATCGCGAAAACTTTTAGATAGGCACTGAGTCATTCCGTGCCTGCAATGGAGAGGAGGGGAACCGGAACAACTGCTTACGAAACGTACTCGGCCATTGGCACGAAGCATCCCCACACAAACTTGCCTGCCAATCCAGACATGTGTCTCCATTTCTTGACTACTGACCTTTAAGAAGATTCTGTCCTTGAGGAAGTTGCCGCGTTGATAGCCGTATAATGCATCACCCGCTGCTGTATGCTCCACATTAAACGAATAGTCATCATCCACGCTGAACCTTACCAACAATATATCACCTACATCGGAGATATGACCATCCTGCGATAATATATGGTGCTTGTTCAACGGTCTTAATGCGATGGTGAAATCTGGGACGTGGATTAGACGCAAATTTCCGGCAGATATACGGTCATCATAATGAGCCCACATTGCCATGAACATTTCCACCACTCCGTCCACGACCATGAAGAAAACCTGCAACAATGGTCACGAAATGTGCTTAGTAAGAAAAAGGGCAGAAAGAGGAGCTCATTTGTTTGTTTGTTTTTTTTTTTTCAGCTCGCTCGACTGACGAACCACTTTCACATGTACCGGCAAGCAACAAATACACTATGCAGACATACTTGTTGGCAATTTGAAGGCAAGCGACCGCGTGGTCCTCATTACTCTGTTTTCCTGCTATCCTAATACAAAAAGATAACAAAAACGCGAATGTTTCATCCGAGCAGGCAACTTTTCGATGTCACCGCGAAATTTCTGTAATTGCTGATATGAGTGCGCATGAACAACTCTACTCCTGAACATGGGATGCCTCAAACTGCGCAAAATCATGGTTAAACGACGTAATATGCACGAGCTGCCCCACACGTTTTTTCAAGTACTGCGGACTAACTGGAGCATCCCGTTGCTTTGGAGAAGACTTTACTCGACTAGTGATGAGCGACCGTGCTGCGACTCCATTTGCAGTCACCGACCTTCTCCACCCCACCCTATTACGCACTTTCTCAGTTTATGTCGCTGCGCAGTTCAAACCCATCTGCTACTGCCCACTTGCATTCAGCTATACTCAAGCTCTCGGGATCTATTTCTCATGAAGTTGCATTTTTCGGTAAAGTTCCGGCCTGTCCGTCCATTTCGTCCTACCCACGCGAGAGCGACGCAGGACAGAACGAAGGCAAATTGACCCGTAAAAGAACGTAGCCTTTAACATATAGACACGTGGCTGCGCCATCGCTCAGAGGTATTAAGAGATACAATGCACCATTGTGTTTCCTGCGATATCTGTGGGACCGAGAATAATACGAAGTCAGAATGCTTCGATTCAACCACCTTGGCGAAAAGACAGCTGGGTGCCGACGACGATTCGGCACCGAGACGTTATGGCGTTGGGAAGACTGATCACCGAGGCACTTTTTCGTCGGTTTAGCGTCTGCCACTTATGTACGGCCTCACTATTTAACAATACAGCTATGCCCAATTTTGAGGGAGGCTGTAGTTTTTCCAACAGATGAAGAGCGCTTGAAGATGGTTTTGAGAAATTGAACAGGAACAGATCATCCTTTAAGGTCGACGTTCCCGTTATCGATGTTCCTATGATCAATACCCAGTTTTGTCTTCACTGGTCTCCTATAGATGTGTCGGAACTCGATTTCATCCACCGCTGCATATGAAAAAGTAGATGGCATGCGCAACGCAAGTAATGCACACAGCGTTGCTGCTTCACTTCAAATTCATTTCAAGAAAAACTCGATAAGAGGTCTGCCCAGATTTTCTACGCAGTAAGTGCGAAAGTTATAGCTACCAGCCATTAATCAGGGTTGAAAAAGACCTCCAACTTATGTCATCACCTCACAAGAGATTGAAAACAAATCGTCGTAGACTGAAAGCATCGCACATATTGCGTGAACGAAGACTGCAGTTTGGAAAACAAGCAGTGAATTCTCCCTGGAAAAGTCGATTGCACGACTTCACTGGCAGTATACGAGTGCCACTTATGCTCTTTCATCCACAATAGAGAACTCTCGCTTACCACTGTACAGAACAAAACATCCGTTATCTCGGTCGTGATGATAAAAAAGACATTTCACTTTGAACGCGAGGAATTCAGCGTACAATCGTACGTCAGGGATACGTGAAGATTATGGTGAAAAGTCTTTAATAGAAACATGTCGTGGTTGTCGACGTATCTCGAGATAATTAACAATTATATTCAGTAAACCTAGGATGTGGCGCCGAAACGTTTCAGCGCAATATTGCCCACAGCCTTAAAATTGGTGCACAAATTCTGCGCCTGTCTTTCTCGTGAACATTAGAGTGCATTTATATCTGCAAGGCTCGCGACACCTCTGTTGACTGAGAACGAAGTGAAAATCAAATGACCGTCCAAGACACAACTTATTAAGGTTATCGAAACAAGATGTGTCTACCTTTCCCCTCGTCTCACAGCTCCCAACGGAAGTGGTAAGCGCATTCTGCCATAATTCCTCCCTGAAAACAGTCCAGCGGGTTACTTTTATCGGACTCGCCAAGCTAGCACCGACAGCATCGTCATCACAGCTGCATTTCCACACATCCAAATTTGACGCAGATCAAATTTCTATAATCGTGACCCCAAACTTTTCGGAGAAAAATCAAGTATGGCGAAAGCGGAAATTTGCCAAAAACCTCTCCAGTCAGGAACGCCAGGACAGACCTCATCGCGACTGCTCATCGTATAGAGGAAAAAAATACTAGCTAAGTACTGAGCATCCATCAAAACAGCTGGGGAACGAACAGTTGGATATCGCACTGAACAGCCAGCCAAAGATATCTACTTGTAATCTAAAGCTATCTGTGATCTAATATTGCCGTGATCGTCTTGATCGTATAGGTGGTCCCCGTTCATTGTTTTTCGAGCAGTGCCACTGGTCGATTTAGGTGCTCTTGGCTTACATGAGGCCTCTCTAAATATAGCTTCAATCCCTCGGAGTACTCATCACCATTCGAAAGCTCTCCGATCAGCAACCCTTCTTCGTAATTCTCTGCGACTACCCCTGTTTCCCATAACGTTCGTCTCGGCCTCCCTCTTCACGACACCGCTACCAGAGTTACAATATGAACACATGGCCAGAAGGCAATTTGAAAATTCTGAGGGACACGACAGAATTCTCAGAAACAGAAAATGTTGAGAGTATCACTTCATCGCCGATAGCAGTTACTTGGGTGCTCTCACTGAGGAAGCTTGAAACAAACTCGGTAAAGCATGGATCCATAATTAAGGTTCGTCGCAAAACACTTTTTCTTCACTTGGATAAAATGATGATCACCGAGAAGCATGAGTTATGTGACCCGGCAATGACCATGGAAATCATAGTGGCGATATGCGCAATTCAACAGTGACGTTGCATAAGCTGGAAATCGCGTAGCTAAGAGAAGCCCCATGCATCTTGTTCGCAAAATCTTTTCTGTGAGCATTATTTTTTGAATGCTCACCCAGAATTCTGGTAAAATAAATCTGTGTCCAGACAGGTAGAAAGTGTCACTGATATGCTCATCTATACGCTGCACTGTAAAACTATTAGCAAAGCTAAGTGACGTTGTTAGATGCTGAAAAGTGGTTATAACGAAGTAACTCTTCTGTTAAAAATAATATTTCTTAGTTTAAAATAAAAATGCCGCGTGAAGTTCGCTACTCAATGCCTCATTCCGGAAGAAAGCTCTCTAACGTAAATGCAGCTCCCTCGTAACTGCCCACAGATATATGAAAAGAATACTCGAACCCACGATTCAATCGCCAAGACGTCACCAATCGTTGCAAACAGTATCGCGCAGTCTTGGCGCATACCGTAGAGGATCGCATCTGATTTGTTTATAGTCTGAAAAATATTGCAGAATGCATAGAAAATTTCTTTTTTTTGTATCGAGCGGAAGCCCAATTTGGCACTGTGCATCTCATCTACAAGCACTTCCTGCAAAAAACAGCGCTACAGTTTGCTACCAGATTGCTTAATGAGGCGATCGCGCTATCACTTAGTGTTCTTACGGTTATTGCCATTATCTAACGGTAAGACACAGCCGACTTAATAGCGAAAATGAGAAATAAGGTGCAGAATCTCTGTTGCGGCGATCTGTGACCACTCTCCTGCACGCGTCCAATCTACCAGAAGCAAATTATTAACATCCACTTTATCGCCACAAATCATCAGTAACGCCAACAAAAATCGCGTGATCATTGTCGGCTGTTGAAGATGAATATCAAAAAACATTTGGCAGCAAATCGAATTTGTTGAGTGTGTTTTGAATAGCATCGATTAAGACTTTCACAGATACATCGTTTTCTTTGATGTATGCACTTGCTGATCTTTCATGAGGAAATTAATTCCTTTAAAAAAAGGTGGGAGATCAGGTCATTTTTGGTGTGATAGATTTTTTCTCGGAGTGCCCTTATATTCAAATATGACAAATTCGAAACAGCTTTAAGGTCATACATTAAGCAGTTCCTGTTGTCCTGTGCCCTGATATTCCCTCTCCAAGTTGGAGTCACATTCAGCACAGGTGCTGCAACCCCAGAAATTTCATCGATTTTGTTACGCAACCTACTGGAAGTGGTGATTCAGCCAGTCGAGAAATGCACACTTTCAAAGATGAGGAAAGCATATTTTAGTGCTTAAGCTTTTTCCAAAGGACACATGCCCGTCCTCAGAATAGGAGATTTAAGCTCTCCTTGGGAAACTGGGAGTGAAAAAGCGTGAAAAAGCCTGAGTAATTTCCATCGAGCAACAAAAGTTATTTTCAGTATCTGGATGTCATTCAAAATTCAAAGATTTTTCACTGGAAAAGCAAAAGCAGCACGAAATTGAGAATTTCCATTGCTAAACACAAGTCAGTTTGAGGTGACACTGAAAACATGAGGCATGGCAAGTACGGCAAGATGAAAATTTTCAAACGCCATTCAGACGACTATTCCTCATGGATCATAGACGGTCATTTCCCTCCTACCAAGGGAAGTGAAGCACTAATGACAAAATTCGCGCGAACTGCACGATTCTCCATGGCAGTTATTCCAATAATTATAACAAAGTGTAGGCAATAAAGACACCTTCTTCACTCCATTCGAAGCTTCGCTCGTTACATTTTCTACCACCATCGATATCGCTACTACGGCAATCAACCATATTCTTGCCCTCCGAAATTAACTCCGCTTTTTATCATATCCTACATAATTATCGCGGTTCTCGCATTCAGCAGTAATCTTATGATCCCCATACCATGCCACATGGAGTGGATTTTGAAGGATGATTCTCAATTTTTGAAAGCATATTCTCCAACCATTATACTTAAAAAGGTGTTAATTAAAAGTAGATTCGAACAGGAACAACTTGATCCAAGCTCTTTGGCACTTCTACGTCACCATGGCACACGTATCTTTTAACACCTGGAGCATATGCGTTTAAGAGTAATTTAGACTTGAATATGTTTTCGATCATATCATTTGACTCTAGGAGCTGCATAGTGGACTTCTATGCTTATCTGTCATCATTTACGCGCTTAACCGTCCAAAATACGTACCTACTGGAGAGTTGCGAACGCTATGAGACCACTCTTTTGTGATATGATCGCTCCACAGCGTTATATAAAGCTCCGCACCTAGTGCGAGTCGTTTTATCAACAAAATTTCCAGATTCCAAAGCGGATATTGGTGTGGCGTTTACTTTGAAAAGTGAGAACTGTGCGGTCGCCTCAGAGCTCGCTTTACTAAAATGGAAGACCCAAAGAAAACCTTTCATTATGCTGTAATAATAATTGGGCTTCATTCTTTCTTGTACATCAATCCCCATATATTTTTCAACTTCGCAACCTCTCACTGCTCGTATTAGGTGCCATGAAAGGTGATGTCCTACTTACGACTATAATTGATTAGCAATTGAGAACCTGTCTAAAGTAATCCTTCTGACATTTCATTGAGTTCAATTTTTGTAGGGATGTTTGTACCCCTGTCGAACTGCACAGGAACAATGTTGTTCCCATAAAGAGCGTTATCCACATTTGCTAAAAAATAAATTGTGATGAGTTATACACAGCAATGTTTATCCGGATGGAACGATGAGTGCAAAACCGTTCTAGGGGACATATGCATATGAAGGGTGCCAAATGTGCCAATAATTCCAGTCTCTTTTGAATGCATCATTGCAGCACTCGGCGATCATGTTAACCATAATTGGGTGAAAGTGATCACCTTGTGGTAACCACTGACACATTGATGACCACTTTTTGTGGCAAAAGTGACAACTTGCCAAAAAGGTGGTGACGCTATCCTGTGTTATGAGTGAAACTGTCGTAAGGGAACTGAGACCTCTAAACTTTGCTAAAGGGAATATTCTCAAGTCACGAGTAGCATTAAAAAAGAAACGAAAAAAGGAAAGATGACTTTAAACATTCAGTGCCACCACATCTGCATACAATGAAAATGCAAGCCAAACCACAGAAGGTGGCTGCAATCCTTTGAGACCAGTATTTTATTTATGAGTTGGCGGCGTGATGTAATCAGAGCTGCGCAGACTACAAATCATGGGATGCGCAACATGTGTGGCAGAAACGTAAAGTACGTTACATCTTATTTGTTGTTCAAACCCAATGAGCGTCTGCTGTGAGTGTGAAAGCTCCAACAGAAACCTGAGCGATCTGGCATCTTTCGAGGATCATTATCAAGAATTCAGTGCCGAGAAAAAATTTCGCAGCTAAAAGAGTCAAAGCCACTGGCAAGTGTTAACAAACTCCACTTGGAAAACCCTGCCACCGATGCCATCCAGCGCGAAAAAAGAAGGAAAAGCACCAAAACAGAAAATTCGATGAATTGTGGAAATAACTCGACTAAGCCGACTTAAAGGAAATTGAGGTTGGAAGTGATTTTCACGAAAGAATAATAGTCGAAGGCAAGCTTCCCTGTCAGAAACTTAAGTAGCAATGCGGTTACACGCTCATCATGACTCAGTTGAAGTGTTGATAACATGAGACGTTTGATGTTATCACGTGACACAGCGACTACTGCGATCTCTCGCAAATAGCTTTTGAGCCATAAAAGAGCATCAAATATGTGGATTTAGACCACAAAATCCATCAACTGCCTCACCATCCCTTCTCATTTCATTCTCTCACAGGCATGTTACTTTCGTTTCTATCTGTTCGGATTGCATCGATTCCATCGCGCCAAGCCGAACCGATGGTAACTGTTCCATGAGGAATATGAGTGCCAACATTTTCTTCATGCAAATTTTGGGGCAAACTTAGGGTTAGTAAAATCTTTGTTCTCTGACGACCTCGTTTTCGAAGCGTGAAGCGGATGTGAAATGAGGGAGAAAATTCTTAAATTTTTGAATATTCCATTTCATAATGCCTAACTAGGGGTTACAAATGCACCTTTTTATTCTGAAGAATGTAGATCCCGTCTCATGCTCCCACCCGATATCAATCTCATGCTAACATCGATGGAGTCAGTGTCTCGGGCTGCAGCCGTGACTGATATTCTGACGAGGCAGACTAATGATAAGACATGAAACCTCCTTTCACGATGCACCTCACCATTTCATATTAAGCGCTCGAACAAATGCACTTTAACTCCACTGTAAAAGTGATTATATATCGCTGCGCTCTTGGCTAGACACTGATGAATGTTTTTCAACAAACCTATATCCTACGCATCCATCACGTCCCGATACTCCACGCAACACGCTTCTCAATTGCAACAAACCTGGTCAGCAGAGCTTACGTTGGAGTTCTCACGGTCAGTCTTTACCCTGACAGCCAGGAGCTAAACTCGCTCTCAACTGGATCGTACATTGAGCCTGCTGCTTCTCTTGTGCTTTATATAAAGTTACGAATATACAAATCCTGCTCCAGTTTTACAATATTCAAAATGAGATTAACTACTGAAAGACAGCACGCCTCGCTTCGCATTATCCTTTTTTTGCAGCCCATGGGAAGAGAAATCATTTCATTTCTGGTGGTTGCTGAGAGGGACAAATGCAAGATTTCATGACGGTTGCACGCCGGTTGCCAAGCGCACTAGTCGTTTTTGCAAGTGAAAAGTTATTAGGGAACGCACAGTTTTGTGGAAAAGATAGTTATTATCCATAAAAACACAGCTCCTCATGCTTACGTCTGTGTGGCAAATTTATATTTTTTGCAAATGAAAGGAAATATTCATTGAGCAAACATATTGCCTGTCTTGTTGTTATCGCGCTTATCGTCATCAACATATACGTTTGCGAGAATTTCTTTATTTTTTGAAATAAAAGTTCGATTGCTGACGAGAAATTTTATGCCCTAACGCAAACGACTCATCCGATCGTAAGTTTGACGACTTGGTATTAAGCTGTATTTTCAGTTGACACGCCTCTTTGCCGTATCCCTGCTTTGGCGTCCTTCAGTGGATTTTCGACTGAAAAAAGATTTATGGTAACATTTTCTTCTTATAACAATCAAGCCAATAAGCGAATCGCTCAAAATCCTCTGATTTCAATCGTTCCTTTAATCGAGAAACAGATCTTACATTGAGCACCGACTTGAGTAATCCCGCAGTATGTTACTTCCGCATTTTCACTGCGTCATTTTCATTCACATTACACATTTCTCGACTTCTCTGTTAGTAACTCTTGTTTCAAGAAAATCTTAAGAAGTGAAGTCTGTGGATCCGGAATGGAGACTGAAGAGGGCACGCACTCCCTCTTCTCAAACATGGCGATAAATGCGCCGAACTCCGTACCGAATGAAATGATGACATCTAGGTCATTTGTGATTATCAAAAATAATTTCTGCTTGCTACTATCAGATATACTCGGGTTCACATACCGTGTAAGAGAATAAACATAAAGCATTTCCCTCCCAACGTTGATGTCGATTTCTGAACTAGCGTATGGTTATAGGCACCGTGCGACATTACATACTTAGTTATCCTGTTCAGAAGCGAGGAAAATGACAGGAAACGGTAAAAGTGAATGAGTTTCTATGAGTAAACATTAGACCACAGCGATCTGTTAACTAATCGACGGATCTAAAGCAAGCCTTCATGGAAGACTGCAATAGTGTTGTATTCCAACAGACGATGGACAAAGGCAGATCGATTTATGTTAGTGGATGGTGGACGAGTTCGCAGCGCCACCACGTCGTTTAGACAATAAAATTTCCAGCGCAGCTAACTGAAGACGTAAACCAACCAAACAAGCGACCGGAGTACATCATTCGTAAACGTTATAGTTTACGACCGTGCGCAAAGTTTCAAGGTAAAAGTAACAGTCAGTTAATCATTACACGCCGCAATCGTCAAGTATAAACAAAGCCTTTCATAATCGAACTCTTAAAAGATGTAACACAGTTATCTATAGCCATCTATAGCACCTGTTCAATCCAGTCAGCATGATGTCCCTTGGGCTGGAATGGCTCCTTGCTGCAAAACCGATAGCAAGGCATCATTTTGCAGATTTAGACATTTCTGTCAATTTTGTGCCCCACTGCAGACCGAAGTTGGGAACATTTGTGAAAGGTACTTCCAATGCAGCTTTGAGCTGAAACTATGTGTGGTGCAGCCACAGTGTATTCTTCAAGCACATGAATAATATGATGAAGTCGCGTCCCTGTGATTTAACAGTTACGGTTGAGCCTTTCTTCAGCCCAAACAGCCCCAAATTTAACAGCCCCCAAATTTCTTCAATTTCTTCAAACGATAGAAATATTGCTGAGATCATCACGGAAAACCACCAGCAAATGCTCAGATTGGGAAGATGTTGGAATTGATGTTCACTTCAATTTGGCGTAGTAATGGAGTGGGTCCGTCTACATGTCGGAGTGATGTAATTGTCTGCAAACTTCAACGCTTCATGTCCTATACCTGAGGTTGTCCCGAATTGTTTCCTTTAACTTTTCAATTTCTTCAAACGATAGTATTCCCGACATATCTTTGACCAATAAGAAAAACAGTAGTGACGTTTTCCGCAGAACCGTCACTCTGAAAAGACGAACACACGTACCCCATTTGCCAGACCGAGATTTAGGAATCACAAGAATATCGTTTCAGGCATTCTGGTCGTCAAAAACACTCGATGGTGAATTTCGTCAGCAAGCTCAGCAGCATTCTTATTTGCTACTTGATTTTCATATTTCTATGAGTGGGCACTCCAGGATACAAGAACCCAGCGAAGTTAATTGGCGATCATAGCAACGACTTTATGAACTATAATTGCAGAAGCAACTGCACCTCCTAGATTCAGAAAACGGTCATGCCAGCACACACTGTAAATCAATCATTTTTCACCAGAAGTATCGAATTCAACCATTTGACGAATGCATAGAGGTTTCTCTGCAAATGCAAAGAGACCTCTTGAAGAAATCCTTATTACTTCCGAAAGATGAAGTGCTGGGGAAGAAGGAAGGAAGGACGGCTGCGGAGTAGACTGCTGATTCGTGAGACCAAAACAGTGTCGGGTTACGACGACTATAGTTGATATTGGTCATAGTTGTACAGACTTCACTTTACTGCAATTGGATTTACGATAATGGCAGTGAGTTAATGAGAATTTCTTCTATGAGAATCTGACGTATGATTGTTCCTTCGCAGAAAACTCCGTGAATTGATTTACTTTGAATTCAAATATCAAGGGTCATACAAACAGAGTGGAGTTAGTTGTATGTTTGGAGCGACATTATTATCTGTTGGTAGAAATTTCGCTGAAGAACAGGTGTTTAGAGGGCACTGCAGAATTTTTTAACATCCATCGGCATCCTCGACTTGCTAGTAGCGAAAGGAACACATGCCTCGCGTCGAATCACTTTGACCTTCCCCCTCAATCACATGCGCCGAAGACCGCTGTATTACGTGGATGCGAGTCGCCGAACTTGTAACTGCAATTTTTGGCACTAACGCAGTAGGCGCAGCATCCAGGCGAACCATTGCGTATAGTTTTCTCCAGCCCTGGAATCGCATGGGAACAGTCGGTTGCTGTTGTTGCTTCATCATCCTCATGCGTATTTGTTGACTCGTAAAATGTATGCTCCGGTAAATGCTCAGGTGATTCTGCAGCCGTTGCATCTGTTGTTATATTTGTTTTCACTTCAGGCGCCTTATCAACGTTAACCTCAGTGTCTTCTGATGGCACTGCTTCCACGGGTTGTTTTTAGCCATTGATAACATTGGTTTACCTTGTTCAGCTTTGTCTGATGATGATGAGTGTACCTTTGGTACCGACGAACTGGAATCTATTGTTTGCAGTGTTACCGTATTTTGCATCATTCCGCCAAACGACGCTTCAGTACTGTGGAGGACATTGGATTTGAGGGTAAATTCGCCATAGGTGAGCCCATTTTATCCCGTTGCGTTTTATCTGCACTACGAGTGTGTCCACTTAGAGGCGACGGTGATATTGAATCTACAAGTGGTGGCGCCTTTCTAACCTTTATTGTTTCGTTCGCTGATGGAACGAGCGCATTTAGTGACGACCTCTCAGCCACTTGTTTTGGTGTCTTCACCATGCGAGGTAACACAAATTGAGATTTCTTATCGCTTTTTCTTGCGTTTTCGATCGATACCTAAGGAAGTAAATATGTTGTGGTTGTTGGCGGTTCTTCCGATGGAGAGAGTAATCGCAGAACTCTTGCAAAGTATGCGCGTTCTTTAGGATCCTGCAAAAATCATTCGTTGATGCTACAGGTGAAGAATAATGCGTGCATGTGTATGTGTATGTCTATGTGTATGTGTGTGTGCATGTGCGTGATGTGCCTCTCGAACAAGATGTACGAGAAATTTTGACTCATTCAGAGGACATTGTGCATTAGCACTTCTTTTTACTAGGTGCAGCATAACTTTGGAAATGTTAAATGTGGCTTACGAAATTCAACTCGTATCGTAAGATCTAAATTGTGACTGCTATGGTTCGAAACCGGAATACGACTGAACTTAAGAAGGGTATTTCATTATCACCTGTATGAAAGAGACATGCATTACTTGGCAGGCCACTGATGGCGTTCTACCAGGTGGTTGCATTGGCTCCTTGCCCGACTGTATGTAAAATTGCAAGTCGTTGATATCCATAAAGTATTATGTTCGAGAGTGGGGGGAATGAGTGAACAATAACGGTTACAATTTTCCGCGAAGCATTCACGTGTCTCAGTCAGTTAGAACGTTGATTTCTTGGATTTTTGACTAAGGAAGCGTTAACAAGTCGCACCATAGCGTATTTGGAACTGACCGATCAGTGCGCAACTCTGTCGGCGCAGTAATTCATTTTCTGTCACATCACGCGTCACGTACGTGCAACGTGTAAATATTGCACAACTAACAAAACCTGCAGTGGAAAACTATTAACCCCTTTTGTGAAAAAAAGGCGATTGTGCCACCCAAATGACGCTTCCGACATTTTTTAATGCCCCTCACCCTTGAACGTTTTAACTGTGGGACAGAATTCATCATCTTGTTGATTGCTCGCTTTTGCATAGTCTAGCCAAAATACAAGCTCGTGTTAGTTCTCTGAGCATCGCTTAGAAATTAAGGCACATAGAAACACTATCAAAATTTTTCTCGAGCCTCTTGTATTTGCGGATCTAGAAGCTTGACCTCTTTTCGAGCGCAGCAACTATAGCAGCTTAATTGCTGCACTCTTTTTGAATGGATCGTTCATGCGATCGTTGTGTGCACCACTTGTGCATTCTTCACTTCAACAGTTCCACGTTTCGAACACTTTATTTCTTCTCCGCATAGCATACCGATGACGGGCACTGTAAGTTCACTTGATGCTAACAAGACCAACCGAAGCATTCAGCGTACGGCTAGTTCCACACCTTGATTGCATGCAGCACTTTCTCCCCGACACAGACCCGTTATGATTTTCAAGGAAAAGGCAACTCGAAGACGACATGCCCCTAACTAGATTCATTGCGAGTTAGGTTGTGGGTACAGCATGTAGTGAGTGGGGATAAAAATGCTGACTGCGATTCGGAGGTTGCAAATATATGAGACTGAAGATTGCAAAGACGTTTACTGCATGTGACAAAAGCTAATACACACTAAATGCAGCACGTTTAAAGCCTTCTTCACTTTGTGTTCATTTATTAATCGAGTTGAATAAACCATCGGAATTCGCACTCTTTCGCAACGTGTATTTGTAAGTCGGAAATCATCGCAGTTATAATTTCAGCTTTCATCTGATTCCTCTAAAAGAACTTCTGGTCAAGAACCGAGGTCTCTTGAAAAGTGTACGATTGACGATTGTCACAGTTCAATTTTTTCATCTTCAAAAATGCGAACTAGTTAATAGAGTGTAGACAACAGCAGAGCCAGATGAATACTGAGAAAAGTAGGGAGAGGACCGTGAAGATGATGGCTGAACCTTAAAGCTGAGGTGTCGGTTCTTCTTGCCGACCATTCCAAGGGCTACCAGAGAAGAAAATCTAAAAGGAACATACTCTTATCCAGCATCAAATCCGAGTTTCTCTGCTCTGTGTCATCCAGAAAACCAAATACTGGCATCCGAAAATCGCTACCTTTCTACTGCCTATGTCTGACCTCATCACTTGCACTATTCATTTCCTTGCACTCTAATAATTAACTTAACCAGTGAATTTCTGTGGGAACTTTTCGTGTTTTCGCAAACCTGTTGATCCAGAAACTCTGGAATTCCGCCTAACTAGTACTCGAAAATTTGAAGTCTCCGGTCCCATCATTTTTTCATGTCAAGCATTTGCTAAATTCTGTGAAAAAAGTTCGATGGCAAATAACATGATCATTTAGCAAGTGCGCTGGTGAGTGAGGTAAGAGAAACGGTAATCATGAAATGAACACGAGAAACAAAGGAAGACGACACTGCTTATGTATTTCGGCTCTTCGGTTTTGCATCATTACAAAGGTCTTCTTCGAACAAGATTTGAGGCGCGAACGAATGTTTCTTGAAAGGGTATAACTATACTACTGTGGAGTGCAAGATTGTGCTATGGTTGAATCGCAGCAGAGATCAAATATTCAATGCATTTCGCTAATTAACGTGCCAGACCCGGGCTTTCTAGTATCGTTTGTCTTGCTGAACTCAAAAGTCTTTAGATACAATTTTGGCTATGATCGTGTTGTTGCCTTCTCCAGAACACCAGAGGAAGCATTCAAAAAACCCAGGGAATAGGAGATTTAAGCTGAAATTCTTTACTTCTTTGACGGGCATTTCCTTGGCTGGCATACCACGAAAATGGCGAAGAGAATACCAAAATTGATCGCAAGGGCGACGACGACTTGATAGAGTAGTTGTAATGTCATTAGAACATACGCTTGACAGAGACGAAGAGGCAAGCACACGGGCGAGCAGACAAACATCGAATAATTTATCCATTTCAGCGAATGATATCCCAACGAAAAAAGTTCCATCGGTGCCAGTTTTCGAAAATTTGCAAAACAAACTCGTTATAAGTTGCAGATGCGACTCATGCTTACAATTTACGATACCGCTGAAGATTTCTCAGGCATTTCGTCTGAGAGTAGGAAATAGTAAAGGTCATGAGATATTAGCCTTAGCCTTAGACGTACACTCGTACTTATTTTTGGACTTGAAGTAAGGCTTTTCCTTAGGCACAGGCTTGAAGTTGACGATGAGCTTATTCTTAAATCAGACCTGATGCTCAGAATTAAACTTGCTCTCGTTTTTGGCCCTGAAATGGGCTTGGCCTCATGCTTCACCTAAAAGTTGACCTCAGGTTCGGCCTTGACCTTGTCTTTATTTTTGGCCTTCAACTACTGTTTTTCCTCAGGTAGGCTAAAATTTGGCATTAGGCTCAGACTTAAACTTATTATTTCTGGTCCTAAAATGAGGACTGGCATTAATCATGAATCGTTCCGGTGTTCCTTGTCCACGATTAATGTTTTCGTACTTGAAAACATTCGTTTTCCATAGATTTCGATGGTGCTGATAAAAGTCAAGGTGCTAGTCCTAAGAGGTTTGGTGTCAGAAAATTATGTTCATTCTAGAAATCGGCTAGTGCGGATCCCCTCCACTTTGCACAGGTCTTTTGCGACAGTCGGCATTCTTCCGCCTACTACAGATGCCACGAAGAACGTGAAGAATTCTGAGACAATATGCCGACCGAACAACGCGTTTTGCCTGCAGAATTGACTTCGTCATGTGGGAGGTTTTCGCAAATCCCTGCAAGGGTGGAAGGCTCTTCTTCTGAGCGGAATGTCGTTAGTCACTTCGATCTCTTTTAAGAGGTCATTTGTACTTTTGTACGCAAATCGATTGCAAACAGCTACGAATATAACGTCGCAAGAAGATCGCGTGAGCACGTAATTGCGCTGTCATTAGTGGTATGCTGCGAAGAGTTGGTGCTAGGAGCTGGTTGAGTATGCGGTGCCACGTAATGCTCTTGCTTCGTTTTTAATTTGCTATACCGTTGTTTAGTGTTATATTATATGCTTTATTTAATTTGATCAATGAAGTTTGCGTTTATGCAATTGCCGGAAGCGTTATTGGGGCAATTCCTCATCATTTTAAGGCGGGCTCTGCGGCTGCCGTTGCTCAAATTCGGAATTGCGTACAAATATAGGGGGGAGTCGGCGATAAGATTTCGCATTCCTATATATTCTGCTCCTCTGAGGGGTAGTTGAGGGGTTTGAGAGTGCTTTGCTGAAAACTTCAAGTTAGCTTGATTCTAAGTGGTGCAATCGTGAAAAAAAATAGAGGTCAAACAAGGCTCGCAGGAGAACAGCAAAGGAACCACCTGCGAAGTATGCGCATTTTTGACTTGCAGATGATCCTTCAACCGCCGCCTCAGTGATGGCCTCAAAAGAAGATATGAGCACGAAGTGTGCAGTATATTTTTATACGTTCAGCAATATTGCATCTGTGAGAGCAGTTTTGTTTACGATCGACCCATTGCATAGATGTCTTTTGTGTGATTTTTTAGCATTGGGCAATAAAAGCGATTCTCTTTGTCACATATATTTCTGTGTTTAAATTTGTTGAACGGAGAAAATGCATTAAAAATTCATGAATAATAACCCAAAGATGGGTAGCATAAGAGAGCTGAAGAAGGGGAAAAAGCTAAAGTGTTCGCAAAGCAAGAGGCGAGCATTTCGAAAATGGTGGAGTGGGCGCCTGAGCATTTCGGTAGGAAGCAGATTCCACCCTCATACTTGACGAAATCGGCGACCATGTTGAATATTGTGGCGAGCTGAACGTTTCACCTATTTTGCCGTCACTTCCGTGGTTTGATTATCGGTGTAGAGCGATGTCATTAAAATTTTATTTCCCATAACTGGTATCTGTGAAAAAATACTTCAAACTGCTGGGGTAATTATATAAAACGAGATTTTCATCTCCCCCTCCTCCATCGCTTCACTGAAAAGTTCATATAAGCAAACTTATAGTTGTGCTGTATGGTTCATTTTTTCAATTTCACCTCCATCGTTAAATGATTATTATTTTAGAGTCTAGAAATTCCCTACTTGATAGTGTCACTCATCCGTTAGTGAACGGTGACCGAGTTTATTGAATGGGACCTTTCCAGATGTTTGTAGCACTTCATTGCGCTGATGCATTCATAGGCACAGGCACCGGAGAGTCCGCAATGAAATGGGATATGGACGAAGGCAGTGACTCCAGTACTGAGGACTTTGAGGCTGGAAAGAGGAAGACGACCACTCACGCAACTAAGAAAGAAGCCGTCGGCAGTGCTGTACACATATCTGCAAGAGCGTCACATGCTCTCGGTGTGCACAATGCGGAGTGGGATAGTGACTCTGCGGTTCGTTTTTTCGTCTTTGGATTATTCGGCAGACTAAAAGAGGGATGTGGAAGTGGAGTTTCGTGGAATGTGTTTTGTGGGTTTAAGTGAGAATCTCAAAGGAAGCGTGTGTTTGTTATGCAGTTGCAAGCTGCATATTTTCTGCTGAATAACACCTGCAAACGGACGTGTTTCTCCGTTTCCTCTGTCTTTTGTCTGCAAGGATCCATAATAGAATCCTTCCAACCCTGCATCCTGTTATGTGCTTGCCCTTCGTTTAATATCGAAGATAATCCACTGCTTATAATTGAGCACTTGCCAGTCATAAATGAAGCAGTAATCGGAAGTTATTCCCTCATATTTTATAATAATTTAGTTCGTTCATTTGATTGTTGGTTCTTGCGAGGAGGTATCTGGCTGGTGCCTTCTTCATGTTCTGTTTATGGGAATTCGATAGAGATGGGTGATTTTTTCCTATCGAAAACTCGGTGACTAAGTCAGCGTTGATGTGTTAGTAGAACATATTGAGAGGGGGGGGGGGGGAGGGGGGATGGTTTCAGCGGCCAGTGGTAGCCTTTCTCATCTCTGATCCATTTTGTTATCATTCACGGTGTTCGTGAGGTGGAGTACCTGCGTTGGGGCCGATTTTTTAACCAAATTCTTTATAGTTAATTTTTTGCTTTGTTCTTTCAGAGCTACCGAGCGCTGTATATTTATTGGATCCACGCCTTTTGTTCTCATGTTGTAATATTAAGGGATGAAATGGAGGAGTTTATAATAGCAAATGATGTAAAATTCCAAGTTTCGCAACTTACTCTCAAGCACGCCTCATATATGGTTGAGGTGGACACTGTTTATTGCAGTCGCTTTTAAGCTCCGTTTGAAGACCTCGAAGGCCGAGCTGCTCATCGGAATGTCTGTAGTTGCATTGATGTTATGCAGCCTTTTTTCCCTTGCGGTGCTGTTCTGTAGTGACTTTTTAACTCTGACACCTATTTAATGGTTTCCTGCTCTTACGAAGTCGCAGTAGAACATGTAAAGTATAGCATGTGTTAAATCAGATTTTTGAAATAGAAGTACACGGAGGATGAAGAACCTGATGACAGCAGCAATTCCGTGTTGAACGATAACGGCGGGAGATGGGAGAAGGTGATATCGCGCCCCGTCGCTGCCGCTGCGTACTGAGCTTCATTGAAAAGCTCACTAATTTCCACACGTTTCTACTTTTAGCCTTTCTAACAGGAATGTTATATTGAACTGATCACGGCTATGTTTCTTACTCCGGAGCATGAAATATCTTTACCTAAATGTGCACTAGACACCGCGACAAAATGGTAGTAACTATTTTACGCTTGTGGTAGTATCGAATTTGCTCTGCTGAAGTGACTACGCAGAGGATGACAGCGGTAAACGTTAGCGAAGGTCGCCATGAGTTGAAAGCGCTGTAGTTGCGGAGTGTAGACGCCGCTTTAGGGATTGCTTTGTTCATACGTACAAATATGAGGCATTTTCTCCAGCAGAGTATGGGATGTTTCTATAAGAATAACGTCGTAGAGTATAAGTAGCTGTTCTCTGTAGTTAGATTTTTTACCAGATTTCTCGCCAAAGCTTTGTTTGTGATAGCTTCAAATAACGGGCATAAATGAGGGAGAGCATGGACGAGACTTAAACGGGAAGAGGATCAGGGACGAAACAGGCAAAATTCGATACTTTCGATGAACATATCAGCGTCAAGCTTTTTTCCTGCTATATTTTGGATGATGGTGAATAGAACTCCAGTACAACAATTTCAGGATGAGCATATACCACCAAAATCGTCGGATGGGATGATACTTATTAGAGATGGAGGTGCAGGTACGAATCGAGGGTTACTGTGTGGTGTCATTTTAAAGGGAGGGCGCGAATTAGAAGAGGATCGTCGTGTAGCTCGCAGCAAGGTTGGTTCCTTTTGTGTTGAGGAGCATCACTTTCTGTGTAAATGCCTTCTTAATTTAGAGACTATCCGTTCTACAGACGATGATGTCTTCAAAACGCAAACTTCGAAACAGTCGACAAATATTGCTCTTGTGTAGCACTGAGAGATGCTTGTGCCATTAAATGCTCTTCATATTTTCGATTAGGAGGATTCAATTTATACAGCACCTGACCCTTGCTGTTTCCAATAAGTTTCTGAGTAGCAGATCTCAAGTACTTAGTAGGTCGTTGAAGTGGAAGATAAATTAGTGATTCTTTTATCTAGTCATCGAGGAGACAAACCACCACCGAGCGGTCATTGAAGAAGAGCATCAAGAAGAGTGAGGCAGGGAGGCGCCGACTTCAGAGTGCGTCCACTCTAATTCCAGTAAGTTTAATTCATCGACAGATTTTTGCAATTGTTGGAGGAATGTTATGTATGAGTGGATGAGTTGTATGAATATGGGAACAGCAGTGTATGCGCTTACCGCAGTATCGTGCAATGGAATATGAGCATCTGACGGAGAAGAGATCTTCAGTGGAATTTCCTTTGTTGCCTATTGCTCATTATATATAAGTCGTTGTTTGAATGTTATACGTTTTTAAAGCTTGGTCAGTGTAGTTTCCTTATCGTGGATGTTTTGTTCGAAGGGTTGCTGTCTCGTTGCCACGAGGGATTTTAACATGACATGACACAACAATACATCCAAGAGGGGGTTGCAGGATCATGACATCGATAGTCGAGAGTGATTGCAAAGACAAGAGTAAACACTGGATCATGAAACATGGAACAGTTGGAAATGATAAATCTAGTATTAACGCATTTTATTAGCGTGGGAAACTGCCATAGAAGAAGAACCCTAGAATGTTTAATAGAAGTTTAATGCAGGAACCAATATTTTATAGGTACTGCTCTGTTGATGTAGTGATGTTTTTCTCCGAACAGGCTCAGGGGAAGGAGGGACATGCTATTGGAATGGACGAATAAAAGGAAATCGCTGCAAGGGAATATCTGTTTTCATTTATGAAGTAACGCTGCGTATCGTCTTATTCTACCAGGTTGCAACAGAAGGGAGAGGAAAGTGGAGAAAGAGATTCTGAAAGGGTCTAGAACGTGCGGCCTGATAAGGTCTGAAAAATTAAATTGTTGCGATTACTGTATTTATCCTCACCTTATCCTGATTTACAGTATAATAGGATGCTTCCCTTGAAGCATTTGCGATTATCGGCGTTAGACTTTTGCACTCATATATGTTGTTCATCCCCACCCATCATATCTTCCCCTGTCTCGCCATCCCCACCCTTAAGATGTGAGTAGCATAGTGAGAGGAGGCAAAAACTTACTAATCTTTCACCTGTTGGACGACGATTTCACAAGTGCCCTAGTGCATCTTATTAATCGCCATTACATCGCAGCATTGGACGAAACCAATTCGCTACTAAAGGTCGTTAGATATTTGTTGTCGTAAGGAACTGTTTGCAGCAGATGTAATGACAGCCTTATCCTAGATACCAAATCTGGAAACGAATGTAAAGGAACTTGAAATGACCACGGTGTGGTTCCAGCGACGTTTTTAAACAAAAAGCTGTCATGTTAATTATCTTCAGCGAACATCCAAGTTTACTAGAGGGCGGACGAAGTGCATTATCTTATTTACTTGGCTGATGAGTTGGTGAGGGAAAAAGGGGACGTTGGCGGGAATGGGAAGCACCCTTCGATTTAAGGTCAAATTGAAGGCGTTTTTCTTTAAGAGTATGAAACAGATTGTTTGACGATAGTTCATGGTCCATCAATTAGCTAAAGAATCTAAGGAATACGTGGCATAGAGAATGTTCATGTCTGGTGTTTTTTCTACCCAACTAACAGTTGCCAGATAAGCTGATGAGCTGAGGGAAAACGATGGCATGGATCGTATTTTATTTTCACGAAAGTCGGCTTGCTTTGTCTAAGTTAATATAAGCTACTCCTCAGAACAGGCTCCTTGCTTTAGTATTGTTTTGGTAAAATCAACGTTTGGCGATATGAATGTTTTGCTTTAGCTGCCGTTTAAGTGATCGCTGATCTTGTTTAGTAGTCGAGATGCCATCATATTCATGAAACGATCGTCTATAGGACGGTCCTGTGGATTTGCAGAATGAAAGGCTTTGATATGGGGTGTCTTCTTTTGAAATATGAGTGTTGAATTTCTCGACTTTCATCATGTAGGACTTATCGATTGCTTCGTCGTAAGGTAACAGCATTCACGCTGTGGGAAGAATACAGCGGTTGATTGTATTCTTAGAACTGGCTGCCTGCTTCGATTACTCCAGATTGCATCATTGCAGTCGGTTTGCATATTGCGGCCAGACTGCATATGCACGATATTTGCAGCAAGCAGTTTCTTCAGCTAATTGCAGCGATCGAAGTATGTTTATTTCCCGTTATATACTGCGTTTTCTCTGATCCCCATATATGTGGGCTGCAGAAGTAGTAAATGACGAGCAAAATTCAGTGCACAGTGCGCGTAGATGCAGAGAGCGGTAGTATGCTATGAAGTAGATCACGAGTGCTGAGGTGTATCACGGACTGTTGAATATTGCACTCAGACAAATTGTCGATGGCAAAAACAGCAAAAATATGCGTCGTTTGTGCAGACTAGTCGCATTTTTAAATGTACGTCACATTCTAAATCCCCAAACAATAGTTTCAAGTCGAAGGAAGAACATGTTAAAGTTGCATTCCGATAGCGCACTCGAAGTTTTGCACAGCCATAGTGAAGTGTTGCTTTCCGACGAAGCTCTCATATTTATGTCGCTACAGGCAACACTGCATTCTGGGTAGTTCAACTTGCTAGTAGAGTTATTTATTGGCTAACATTGGGGAGTTTAAGTGAAAAGTTGCTTGTGTGGCATCGCGATAGTGATTATTGCTTCGGCCAGTTGACACATTGCTTTCCTCAGTGGGATTGCGATAGAATCTTTCCCAAGAAAAGATATGATATGTGAATTTAGTGAATGCAGAATGCGCTCATTTGAAGGCGAATGTACGAGAACAGTGCTACAAGAGGGATACAAACAGAGAGATGAGTGAATCCACGATTGGTGATGAGAGGGCAGTCAGTGGAAGAGCACAAATCAGTTATCGACGTGATGGATTTCGGGATTACAGTCAAGATGAGCGATCGCCAGTTCGAGGTTCCCTTGAGCCATCTGTGAGCCATTTAGTAGTGTCATAAATGTCTGTTTCATGTGTCGCACAATCGATGCTTTCTGCTGTGATGTTGCTTAGATCGAGGAATCAAACTGCTATTCCTGCAATTCTCGGTTGGTAATTTTTGAATTTCTTACCAGTTTATCAGTGTGTCGGTTAAAAGTTGTAGTAGCTTGATGGGTTTGTTTGCTTGGGTTGCCTGTTTTATTGCAGGCATTAGAGGGCCATTCGAGTCGAACGCCATTACAGTAAAACGATAAACACTTCTCGCACATGAGGTCCTAGTTGTATCGCAGTCATCGCATTTAGCCTGTGATTAGAGAATTTATGGGGTAGTCGAGAAAACGTGCTTTCTTGCGACTGCAGCAGAATAGCCCCCATCATTAGTTTAGGTCTGCAAAATCAAAGGCCTAATTAGTTCAGCCACGTACATAGCACATCTCTTGATCCATCTACGCAATCATGAAGCATGGTTTGTTATCATCTATCAGCTGACAGCTAAAAAAAACCACATCTCTTCGTTATGAGCACACCTTGCGTACTTCAAAGGCGTAAGTAACGGATGCGTCGAGGAAGAAAAACGTTGAGGGGATATGAGGGAAAATTCAGCCTAGCTTAAGCCCTTGTGTGTTCTTGTGCGATATTCAGCAGAAAAAGGGATTCAGCCAATGGCGTCTGTTGTTGTGTATATTTTACCACATTGTGTCCTAGCAACAATTCCTTTGCAGGGAACGCATGCAAGTAACGCTTCATCGCAAATGCGACTTTGGTTTTATTGTGGGGGTGGACTTTCGCTCATTGTTCCATCCTTCAAAACGTTCGGGAAATGGCTAGTTCTTTATTGTTTCATTTTCTCGCCAGATTCTTCTACTTTGCCTTTTGTCGTTAGCATTAACGTTTTGTATTAGGGGCTTTGTCCGGACGCAAGCATTGTGTTCACTATTTTAGAATCGTAATGCTTATTTTCAGCATATATATAGATAGCTAGGTTGCAGATGAACGCGCCCACAAAGAAGACACAGGTTCTCACGCGATCGCGTTGTCAAATGGAAACGCTTTTCTACATATGGTGGAAGATGCACCTTCTTTTACAGGACAGCTTCGTTCCGCTGAGGCAGCGGACTACGCGCACCATTCGGGGGGTTTATCCGAACGGAGATTCGCCTCACATGATGGATACTCAACCGAATCGGCATTTGGTCCTAATGTTATCAGGATGCAACAGTCGAGACATTCCGTTGGTGACGTCAGTCAGCAGGGATTCGTCCACGCATCCAATATCGACGATGTGT
Source organism: Parascaris univalens (assembly GCA_037576465.1). Taxonomy (NCBI): domain Eukaryota; kingdom Metazoa; phylum Nematoda; class Chromadorea; order Rhabditida; family Ascarididae; genus Parascaris; species Parascaris univalens. Next base: position 190,048,709 of record CM075173.1, on the reverse strand, counting down.
TCGCGCCGAAATTCGCTCATCAGTGTGAGTGCTTCATCTCGTAGACGCGTTTGCTGATTGAAAACTTAATTTGTTAGAAGGGAGTTTATGATAGGATGCCGATGAGTTCCTTTGATCACTCTTTGGAGATTGCTATGATTTCGAAGGTACTTCATGTGCCGCATAGATGAAAAGATGGCACGTAAGGTGTCTCGTAGATAAGAAGGGGCAAATATGAGTACTTAACATTACATTTGTAATTTGCAGGTGCACCAGAGCGCGACATCGTAGGAGGGAGTAGGTCTTCTTCATTAAGGCAGACGAGTGAACATAAGTCGCCACTGCGACCTGACGTGATTAACTATTTTCAAAGGTAAGCAAGCCTGAAAGATATAGAAATCTGTTAATTACGCATCAGTCGTAAGTAGGGAACAGTTTTGCAGCAGTAGGTGCTTTTCGAGAATCAAAACTGAAAGAAATTCAAATTGGCTGATGGCTGGGACGGAACCTAAACCGAGAAAGCTGCATTATGCTTGGATGATTGGAACGGCTGTTCTCTTGCCCTGGGCAATATTACATCACTTTTTGTTCTCTCTTCTTTCACTTCAACTTAGTTGCTTCAGTACCATATATTTTATGGTTTTTTGTTTTCAGACTGCAAAATACATTGTTTTTACACTACTAATTGTTACTATACACTAACTGTTTTCGTTTTCACAAGGGACGATGATCTATTCATAACTAAGGTTTCATTTCTGTGCTTTTGTCACAGAGGCACATGGCGTAATTTGTCGAAAAAGTATCTGCCTTGATTTCTGTTAGTTTTGCTTTGGGTGCAGCTGCAGACCAAAAATTCAGGCCAGCACCTGCTTGTGGGAATAAAATCCCAAATGTGCGGCGCTCGAGGAGGTGAGACGCGCTCATTTTTAAGTTGTTTATGAGATGTTTCGTCGTACAGTCAAAGTGTGTGATACATTTATAGAGCGTTCTTTTTTCCTTCAGTGAGAGAAGGATTTTGTGCATATGTTATTAGAAAAAGTGCATGAGTGAAGACAATACGCGTCATGAAATAGTGACGCTTTCAAGCTTTCTTAGGACATTTTAAGTTGGAATTGAAGTGAGTGAAAATTGCCGCAAGAGATGAGTGGCGTTTTTCCTCCGGTGTTATTAGAAAATGAATTCACATCTTGCTCTTACATCTTGTATTCCCTACCTGTTCTCTGTTTGTATGAGTGGAAGCGTAGTTTTGATTTGATCTGCTGCATTCCCTGATACTAAGGATTAGAGTTCGTGCTGTGTACACCTGCTTGCTCTGCAAGGGAGCACGTTGAATGCCTTTTGCGTTAAGTGCCTCTTGCTTAGAATAGTTGCATTGCTGTTGCAAAGGTCCACACAGCACGCTGCAGTCCCGATTGAAATGTGAACCTTGTTCTTATGGAGCGCGCAGAATTGTTATGCGCAATCTTTGAGATAAATTTCCACCTTTGAACCGACTCATAGAATGAGGTTCGCTTGTGGTGAGTTTTTCTAGAAAAACGCTTCAGGAGCTATTTTCGAGCTTTCCGATCCGTTCCGGTTAGCTTTAGTGCAAGTTTCAAAGGTTGTTTCCTTTCATCAGATGAAAGACCGATTGCTTTGTTCAGTTTATATTACAAAATGGATGGATTTGCTATGAAAATAGAAATTTGTAAGGGGTACTAAAACACCTCAGATACTGTTGCTCTCGCTAATGTCAACCAATAAATCGTTTCAGCTTTCTCTTTCACGAATGGAAAATTATATGCGCATCTCGCTAAAAGTTGTTTGCATCAGTTATCTGCTTATGTAATGAGCACAGTTTTCTTCACGACCAAGGACAGAATTTTAGAACAAGTTTGAGGCTGAACGGTTTGATCCAATTCCTTACAAATAGGCTTCTAGGTGCGTACGTGATGATAGCGAGCTTTTCTTTTTATTTAACGCATCCAGAAGCAGATTAGATCAGTTCATTTAACTTTTTCTCTCTCTCTCCCACCATCTCTCTCCTCTCCCTCTCTCTCCTCTCTTCCTTCTCTCTCTTTCTCTCTCTCTCCCGATCTATTCTCTTTAGCAGTTGAGAAGGATCCTCATCACCTTCAGTTCGAGGGCTCCTTTCTAATTTGCGATTGTCGATTCTTCGGTGGAATGCTCTTGTAATGCGAACGGTCTTGACTGTTGTTGATCGCATTTCGCCGAATCCTACTATTGACCTAGGGTACATGTTCGGGATATTTGATCCTTTCCATAACTCGTTGTAGGGAAGTGGTGTGGTTGTGCCAGATGTGACCTGAATTCACCTCAGATCAAATTCACTAACGAGCATACTCGTCACCACGGAACAAATTTACTTTTTCAGATGTGGCGAAGATTATCCGAAGAATAGCGATATCTAGCAGTCTTCGCTAGATGCCTGTTGACAGTTTTCGGCCTCTCCTACTCTTTCAGAATTTGAAAACAAGGTTTCTTATCGCTTACGTTATATAATGCAAAGGGTAATGAGAGTAAGGTGATGGTGGGGATGCATTTTTTAAGGCTGTAGTTACGTATCTTTCCTTTTATTTATATCAAGCAGTAAAAGCGCAGCGCGGTTAACTTTTTGTGGGTATAGGGAATATTAGATATGGTGGTTGACTGATCGAACGGCGTAGCGACTTCAATGGACAGGGATCTATAGGTATATATGTCCTTGGTGGACTGTTTACAGGTTAGAAGCAGGGGAATTTCTCTTCACAGTGATTGTTGTTGCCGTCGTCTTCAAAGATTGTTTTTATTTCTTTGATGCTTCAGTATCCGTGTAAAAATTTATCTGGTGCAAATTTCTTGTAGCAATGGAAGCTGAATGCATCTCATTTCAAGAACAGATTTCAGCATATGTCATAGAATAGACAGCTTCTACCTTACAAGGTTGCCCATCATCTTTGCAATACATCAAAAAAGAAAAATCAACGTGGTGTGTGCGCATGTATAACCGTTGCTGACTCGTTATTGTTTCTTCTCCATGCATATCGTTAACTTGTTTATCGCTAAATTTGGAGGTTTTCTTGATGCCCAACTGTTTGTTATGACTGGTTACCATTAGTCATGACGAGAGTGGTTTTATGTGAATTGTGAGGTTGTATTCAGCTGCAGCATTTGTTCTTCTCAAAGGGATGCTTAAATGAAGTGGGATTGCGGAGGAAGAAAATTTAGAACCCTTAGGTAAATGCTTTATATAAATCGTACAGGGAAGATGAATGTGGTGTTTAAAGGTGAACGCTGCCACACAGACCGATATGGATTGGCTGGACAAGGTACTTGAGCAACTTGAATTAATGGGCCCACTCGCTGATGATTCAGGTGATCATCGTTCAGGATCAACGGCGGTGAGTGTTGCAATGCTATCCGGAATTAGGCAGCACTCAGGCGCTTGGAAGGCAGAAAAGTTTGAAGTAAGCCTATTGCTTCATAATTAAGATCTTTTAAACTGATAAAAATGAATGCGTTATGTTTATTTTCCAAGTCAGTTGGTTGGGTCTCAGACCGCTTTGCGTTCAATATGTGTTTAAGCATGCGACGTTGCCCCGTATTATTTTCGAGGTCATAGATAAGAGTGATGAAGGTCGTGCCGGAGCAGTGTTGACGTCGGAGTTATTTGTTGCATGAAGCAGCTCTTGTTTTGTGTGGCTGTCGCGGTTTAGGAAAGGACGATTGGATTTTGGAGATTTTTAAAGGAAGTGATGCATTTTCTTCCATCTATATTATATACTGGAAGTGCGGAGATGCGTAGTAACAAACTTCATATGGATGTTTCTATCCGCAAGACGGGTTAAAAGAGCAACATTGCTGGAGTTGGCTTGCTAGCATAATAGGCTAACGAGCGTAATAGTGGTGATGGTACGAAACGTAGATGCGAGCCATTCGTTAAACGTTTAGTTGTTAATCAATTATGCTCGTGTTTTACGGCAGTTGTCCGCCTAGGATGCATTCCTGAGCATATTTTTATTCATTGGTAGTGAAGAGATGAGTGCATTTAATGGTAATTGGTAGAACATTGGAAGGCATTTTTCAGCGGCGAGTTGGTGGTGCAGACTGCGATATTGTAAAGTTGGCGGATGTGATTGTGATGATTGTTGAGAGACGCTCGGCGAGGCCTGTGCTTGTGAGTTCATTTTTCGTCTTTTTTGTGTGATGCTATGTTCTTCCAACGTTTTTCCGCCTGTATGCATTTGCAAAAGGCATTTGGTAATGTCATGTCTATGCATATTTATTTGGATGTTTATTTTGAGTTTATGTACGCTGTTCACTGTTTCATCCATCATCATTTCTCATATTTTTAGAAAGCTTGCTTCTGATGTTTGAAGAATAGCTAAAGTTAAATTTCGTATTCATCCGTTGTGCCTTATGAGTTCAAATTATGGCATTCTGCGGTAGAGGCATATCACACACTCTGTAGTTCAGCATTTGGAAGTGTGCCCTCCATTCAGATTCCATCATGATCACTTTTTGAGATCAATCGCAATAAGTTGCAGTGCGTTGTAGACGTTAATACGTTCAGTCCGCATACGTCCGTCAAGGTCGAAAGCTCCCTCACCTCCATCACGAGCGACCCTAGAGATTTAAAAAAGCCTCGAGCTTAGTTAATGAATGCTGCGTGAATTGACGAGGAAGGATTTCTTCATTCGAGCAGGAGTCTGCCAACAACTCGACAGCAGTCGTCATTTCGACTATTGGAAGGAGTTGTTGGACGAGATAAGAAGTGGTGGTGTATGTGAACCGTACCAGAACGCGTCCCGAGAGAGACGCTCAAATTGGGGAAAGGATCCGCACTCAAGAAATAAATAGTTGTAGTCATTGTTGGCCAGATGTTCATAGGGCCTGCAATCGCTGTCTGTATTTTGAGGCAGCGTTCCGCATTCATGGGCTGCGATTTCTCACTCAGAGAGTCACAAGATTCCGTCCGTAGAGTTTTGTTTCCAAATGGCATCTCATATTTGCGTATTGTCCTGCTGCCGAACTTACCAAGGAAAGCAGCGATAAGGAAATTTTGTCACATCCTTCGAACAGACCACACTTCACTCTCTTCGCTTACCGTCGTTTCAGACCTCTCCTCGATTGCCGGGGCAAATAAAAGTTTGACGATTGTTAAGACCTCAAAGAAGAGTTGGGTTCTTCCTCGCTCCCGTCATATTACTTCCACAGTGAGACTCTGGTTTTTTTCCTTGACTCTGAAAGAGAAGATGCATTGTTTTTATGAGAAAAATGAAAACAGTTCTCCCGTAACAAATAGCCTGGGTGGAATAAATTCATGTGGGGAAAAAATATGGCTAGATGGGATTGATGTTGCTGTTAATTGAGAAGCGTTTTTGAATTAATTTTTGTTGGAGAGATTCTCTTGTGATTTCAATTGAGCCAGTGGTGCCAATGAACCAATAAATATACTTTTTTCATTGATTTCTCTGAAGCTAAGTTTCACGACGAAGATTGTTTTGTGAAGGAAGTTGATTGAGGAATTTCGTAAAGTGTTTAATCTTTGATAAATTCAGTAGAGTGCGGCAAAAAAACTTGACACATTCATCTCATAGGTTAGCTAAACTGCAGTCCCCAAAAATGCAGTTGACTCATCGTGATCGATAATCGGATGAAACCGTGGATGAGAATAATTAGGTTTCCTCATGCAGCACAGATAACTGCCGTTGAAATTTGCATAACTATGTTTTTTCTGTGTGTTGGTTACGCTTGGTTGAAAAGAACTGGATTTTAGGTGGAAGAGTTGCCGAGTATCATCGAGTACATCTACGGGTGTTCGATAAACCCTATCGAGGACTGCAAATACCGCATGACGTGGCGCCAACTGGTCACGGACTACTGCAGCGCTGGTGTTCAGATTTACAGCATACCAGACCTGGACGTTGAGGTCAGTGTTGCTTTTGCAGATTGATTTATCCTTGAATATTAGATGATAGGTTGCATAAATCTTTCTTCATGTCAGATATTATGGGCATTTCAGTAGTGTGCGATGGACAAAGTTAACCGAAAAAAGGTCATGGATTTCTGTCTGTGACAAATTCGATTTCAGCGATCCTCTGTAGCTATCTATGCACCGAAGTGTGTGGGATGTTTTGGTTCGGATGCTAACGTACAAGCATCTGCTTTGCATATCTTCGATGATCCTCAAAGTAACAGCATTAAGCAGTGATGGTCACTGCATATTGAAATAATAATTTCGAATTGCTATTGTTACCTAAATTTTCCTCCTCTACACCATCGAAGGTAGAACGGTCATCAAACTTTCGATTCGTTTGATTCTTGAATTGAGTTTGAAGTTGGCAGTAATTGAGTTGTTTTTATTTGAAATTGAAAGTAATTCTCAAGTGCTCATAATTTTGCATTTGTTGTGCAGCTTTCTCGTGAATACATATAAAACCATAGTTCATCGTTAAAGCTTTCTGTTGAAAATGATGGCAAAGTTACAAAATTTTTACTGTCGATTTCATGAAAGTAATTTGATGAAAGCATGAGTCTCTATGTGATGTGCATAAACATGCGGTATTTTGAATGTAAAAAAAGTTGAACATTTGTGGTCATTCCATTTCCATTTCTGGCCAATCTATTTCCATATAGGTGTTTATTGCTGCTTGTTTTCATCATTGTTTTCAAATACTCGGCATTTGGTTAGAATTTGAGGTCCGAAATACTTTGTGAAGACCCATGAAGTTGGCTGAAATGTTTGTGCGCTTGTTCTCGTTTAGATGCACATATATTTTCGTCACATTAATGTGCATTGTGTAAGAGGCTCAAAGGTTAAACGCCAAGAGTAAGGAAGAAAGAGAGTGCATGAAAGTCAGTCTCAAACCAAATTTCTTTCAACGAATTTACGTAATAAATCAGAGTCGATGTTCGAATAATATAAGTTTGTACGTAATCTTGTAAAGGAAGTTCTTGAATTAACGAGAGATTTTGCGAAAAGACAGTCATTCATGACAGAATTCGAAGTAGCGAATTTCTGCGGATATGTATTCACGTATCGAACCGACACCTTAGTCTGAAACTCCGTTAACTTTCTTTTGATGCTATGCACCGATTATACGCAATAAATTGTAATCGTAGTGCGAGTGGAGGGTAAGTTGATGGACTAGAAGACATCTTTGGAAATATATCTGGGTAGAACGGTCCGTTTGTTCGAACAACATCAATGTATACCATCTTGTAGCATGAATGGCCCTCATCTAGAACCTACTAATGCCGCTCTTTTAATAGGAAGATTTGGAAAAAGTGTATGAGGTATTTCTGGTGAATGGGAATGGGAGTGATTGCTGGATCGACTTTATCCAACCTTTTGATGACTACAACCTAGGTGATTAGACTGCGAGTTACTAGGTATAATCAACGACGGTATTTTTTTAGCGAAAAATGAATAAAGTAACTGAAATTCACATGCTTTCTATTCGCTGTTGGCGGGGAAGGACTGGGGGAATATCGAACTCCGCAACACTAGAAATGTTATTGTGCTTTAAGTGCATGGTCGAATGCTTTAAATGTACGCCGAAGAAAATTGAAATGAAAGCGGTGTAATTTCAGGTACTTATGTATAGATCGCACAGTGGGCAGAAGTGAGCGTTAAGGCGATGTGCACAAGCGCATCTGTGGACGCTTTGTGTAAGCTTTATATTAATTTCATTTATCCTTTACCGTCATTAATTGTAGAGCATTTAAAGACGTTTTTATTGATGGTAACTGATATAATATTTTGATTTGTCATTTCGACCCTTTGGTTGCAAATGAGACCAAAAAAGCGCACAGAATTTCTGTGAAATTTTGGAATATCAACAAAGGTGGGGTTCATGTTTTACTTTACAATGTAGTGCGGTTAAGTGACTCTTCCAACTGTATGTTTAAGGCATGGGCCGAATATTTTGTATTTCATGGCTCTACTTCAGTTCTCGTTCTTTATACAAGTTTGTTGCTACCTGAGGATTCGAATGCAGATTTGTTGCGGTTCTTTATTTTCAGTGTATTTGTGCACTCACAGACACATCTTTTTTGCGATAAGTGAATAATGCAAATTACTTTTAGCGTAGTGGCAGTTGGATAATAGAAAATGCTTGAAAATTCCAGTCTGAAGTCTTTACGGTTAGGTGGGAATTTCTCGCAAATTGATTCAGGGCAAGATTCATTGAACTTTTCATGTTCATTGTTCATCGTGTTTGATGATTTTTGTCTTAGATCGATCATTGTCTTGTTCTTTGAGTGTATTACTTGGGACATTGGTGGGTGGGTTATTTTACAGTTGTTTGCTCATATTTTTGATATGGTGTTTCATCGTCGCCTCTGCATTTATCTAATGCAGTTGATATACACGTTCTTTTGGTTGTGTTTTTTACTTGGTCATGTCATGTACTTTATTTAGACTCCGTTTAGGCACTTCCGCTTAGTGTTTCGGAGTTCATCGTCATCCTCCTCGCTTTAAGGTGAACCATAATTTTTGGACCGCGGGAATCGCGATCAAAAAATTTGCTCAGCAGGGCAAATCTCCCACCGGCGGAAGCCCGCGTGGGTGTCCCAGTGTTTTTCTTGGTCTCTTTGAGGGGGTATTGGAAGGTGTGGTGGTACTTTGCGGCTGCGCCTGTTCTGCAGTAGGAAGGTACCACCACGCCTTCCTCTCACTAGCCATGAAGCCACGAATATCCTTATTCTATAAACAGGTCCCGAAATCTTGCTGTTGCAAAAATGTGGTTCTTGGGTTTCAAATGCGATTTTTACATCAAACGAGTTGTCAAAAATACGCCAAGATTGCAATTTTTCGAAATTTATTGATGTTGCAGCTGCCTGTGGCAACGGTACAGCACATTAGCGTGAACGATATGAAAAACTTTATGGCGAAAGGCGTTTTTCAATTTTCTGCCCTTGTTGACACCCCACGTTTCGGAGGGTTCCCGTCCGTCGCAGACGATACTGAGAACTCAGTCTTTCACGCTGCGCCGTGTTAGATGGGGACGTACTTCACGTGGCAAGACTCTTGATCACGGGGCCTCCTTTCAAACGCTTTCAGTTGTTTTTGTTTCAGAATTACTGAATGTTGAATGCTCGAGCGAATGATGCTAATATAAGAAGGCGATCCAAGTTGACGTGAATTGGAATTGGCCAACCAATCGATGCTTGTTATTGCAGTAGCTTTTTCTGTTGCATTGAGAGTAGCGCACTGGCTGACTGGTTGATTTTCTTGTGATTTTCATGAAATACGTGAGGTCGCCTTGCAAGTGGACATGTCCTTCGTTGTTAGCATTTGTTCGATATGCCGACTGGCCTGTTCTGTTGACTAAGGACACAACGAAAGGTCACTTCATTATGTTGTGCACCGTACGCGTTTTCTCGAGTTCTTTTTATTCTTTACATTTATTTACTGACCGTTGTTGATTTATTTGTCTACACCGGTACCAAGAAAGTTCTGTGTTCATTTTCCGCATCACATTCCGTTGGTGTTTTCTTTCTATGAGGCGGTGACGCATATCTAACGTTTAAAACGAGCTCGCGCTTCACCTTGGACAACCTTTTAGAAAGGGCGAGGGTAGCCGCTTCCGCTTATAGCATGCTGCGTTTTTACATTTTCGTTTCTGTTAGATCCTCGTCATTCGTTAATGGATGTGAGTTAAGTTTGATCTCGTTTGTGAACGGAATGAAGTCGACTTTTGAACTGAGGTCGAGCTTATTCAGCTTCCATTGCTGTTCAATAATAAGACGGTCATATTGTTCCGTTTTGCTGGAGCTTCACCTGGACGGTGTAGTAGAAAGTCTATTTTTAGTAATCGTTCAATCGAAGATTTCTGTCCTAGTTCACCGATCTCGGCAAATATAGGCGGTTTGGTGGGTTCTTCCACGCTACCTTAGTGAAGTCATCCGTCACACGATTGCTTCCTACGCTGCCGATCATTTGCCGCGACCAATAAAAAAACCAGCTGTTGCTGGTTCGCACAAAAAAGAAAGTGGGGCGAATACGTCTGATTGATGCAGGGAACAATAAAGTGAGCTGAGGACGTGTTAGCAAACAACAAAATATGGCAGGAACTATGCGATGAAGGTGATTTGAGGGTGACCCAGCATGAAAAAAGCCGAAGTATGTTGCAAAGGTTGTATAGTATTCGTTGTCTAGGTTCATCTACACTTACACCCTAACTGAATGCTTACACCTAAAATTGTCGCAGCCGTGCCATGGATATATGCTTGAAGTTTATTGGGGAGCTGAGGTATTTAAACGGTGACATTTGGCATCAGCAGGAATCATATAAGGTGGGCAATAAGCGTTGGTATTTTTTGTGAAAGTTTCCAATTTTATTCGCCGAAATTTGGCTGAAATCTGTTGATGAAAACACTTGTTCTTCAAAAGTCTACCACTCATTATTTCTTTTCTTAGGTAAGTGGGATTTGTGCAGCTCGTCGTTGAGACTAAGCAGCGCATCATCTCTGAAACGCGGCGATATTCTTGCCTTTTAACTCACGCTGGCCGAATGTGTGTCTGTTGTGTATTGCTGGTAGTACTTGTTTTATTCATCTAGCAACTGTAGATGTGAAAGTATTCGATGGATGCTGAAAAAAAACATTTCGAATTGGGGGTCATCACATCACTTTAGACGATTATTTTCTCTTAACTCACTGCGATCATTAAACAGATTGAGCTCAATATGGGATGAATAAACCGTGAGGTGATCACATTTCTATCTCCATACATATCGAAATATTCCAATCCAATGAATTTAGGGATCTGTGATGGATCCACGACTCATAAAACAACCAAAAATCCAACCCTCATGACGCCCTTCATGTGGCGAGAGTATCTGCATTGGTGAATCACTTGTTCTCAATTCTGTCAAATGTTCTCACCCACAATTATCGTTATCGTCGTCTATGTGATAGGGGCATCGTTTTTTTCTCTGTCCCTAATGTTGTGTTGCTATTGTTAGTGTTGACGTTCATGCTGTGATTCATACTGCATCAGGTTTTTGTAAATTCCATATTCGGCTGCCAAGATCTTGGGGCGACATTTCCGTTCACGCATCTCCAACATTTTATCTGAGGATGCCCAAATGTTGCGGAAAAAATTTGATGAAGCGAACTTTTGTTGTCCGTCGTATCAGATGCCACTTGGCAGTTGTGAGCTAGAACTTTCACTATACTTCTCTTAACCTCTCGGAGTTTCCAAAGTGATCGATTGGAGACCCTTTTCAATTAATGTCGAATTCTTCCACCAGCGTGAAAACTGAGTTTCTTGAATGTCTTCAACTGGGAGTGGATTTCCTCACGAGTTGCATCTTTAACATACGACTTCCAGCGTGAGCCGTTCACCATCTGCCTTCGGGATCCTCGAACGATTGTCACAGCCCATACAAACTGCGGCATTGGTATGAACGCAAGTGCAGGCATTAGTGACAACTTCGTCGAACCTTCGCCCACGCTAGAAATTTCCTACGACAGCAAGATGGAACGGAAAATCGCTTCGATAAATTAGAGTTGCCTGCTGAATAAAAAAATGAGTTCAAATTTGGCCACGTTTGACGGTGCATTGGCTCTTCTGCTGGCCCCGTTCCCTATCGGGAAAGCGATCAAGACCAGATTTAGCTGAGGCTTTGCTTGCTGGATAGGCAACGCAAAGTAGGAGATAAAAACAGTCCGTTGGTCGCTTCGAAGGAATTTCGAAAACTGAAGAAATCGCTGCTGCACAAATGAGGAGCAGATGTGCCACTAAACATACAAACATAAAACAAAGAAACATGTAAGTACCGAATGCTGAAACTGAAATTAGCAGCAAAACATAACATGTGGCCGGAAAAAAATTGCAGCGAAAAGCCCTCGACCAGTTAATGTAGAACGCATCCAATATGGATACATAAATATCAAAAGGACAGTTGAAACGACCCCGCATACGGTACCAAAGCCTTAACAATTCTGAGCGTTGCTGTTTTCGCTCAACTGCTTCGATTAATGTTGAAAAGATCCTCGAAGTGCTTCGATATCGCATTCATGCTTCGATCAAGCGAACATCTTTGAAGAATTTGCCGTCGTGAGAAATGGTTGGCATGGATGGAAGAATCCGAAGGATGTACAGTTGATGTGGTTTTTGCATTTTAAAGACATCCGCGAAATGGATGGATGTACCTGAAATTCGCTTACGAGATTAGCCTGTCGTCTGCAATGCAGCTCTCGAACTTTGTTTTTCTAATTGCAGTAATGGCGAGGCTGGAAACCGCGGCAAAGGCCTCACAACTATGCTCTGACGGTGAAGAGATTGATCTCCAATTCCATGTCCGTCTTTCGGTCTTTTTTATCGGTGTTGGGCGGTCGATTTTTCAACAGAAGAGTAGCATATTCCCACCGGTAAGTGGTCAGCAAAACAGATGATATAGCGAAGCCGAGATTTCTTTCGTGCTCGCTCTAAGAAAACCATGTAGAGGGCCACCATGTAGGTTCTTATTAGCGAGTGAAGAGTTTCATTTGTTCGTTGATGTATATGAAAATAATGCTATCGTTGACGAAAAACTGAGTCTTCTCCAGGTACGAGAACATTTACATCGAAGAGAACCAAATTAGAGTTACTGACACGCCGAAATCACATTGATGAATTCCTCGGCGATCCAGAACGAGGGAAGCCACACGACGAACAGTTTCATTCTCCCCCCTCCCCCACTGCATAGGATAACTCATCTGACGCTATTTTGTGAAGACGAGATGCTGGTGTTTTAAAGGCTGTAAAGGAAACGGCTGCAAGCAATAGCTCAAAATCGTTACGTAATTTCTTCACAGACATGTGGAGCATGGGAACATAAAAAACGACTAGGCGGATGGCGTATGCTGCTTCTGCGCACAAATGTTTCACTTGACTTCGTGTGTTCATTCTCTGCACAGCATTTCAACTGCTCCTTATGCTCCGTATCCTTGCATTTTTTCCTTTCCTTTGTTCCCCGACAATTTTCGATCGTCTTGGTGCATGCCATGACGGCTACTACTGACATCATAAAATAGCAGATTACTAACCTGCGCTCAAATAGTCTACCATGATAACGGACTTCATGAAATAGAAAAAGGGGCCAAACGAGAGGCGACCGAGAAGCCATATTTGGAATCCTCAACTTCCTATCCCACCGGGGACAATTTTTTACAATTTGCAGTTTTTAAGCTTCAGTGTATTTTTCCTTCACCTCTCCGTCTTTCCATCAAATGGGCGCACTGGACCAAGATGAACGCCAATTTTTCTCTAATCGTTTCATCCGTCCTAAAGTCAATATTTTATGCGCAACACATGCATAAGGCATGGGAGCAAAGCATTTCTCCTCAAAAATAAGAAGTATGTGAACGAATCAACCAATTAAATGACACTTGTGGTAACAAAAGTTGACCCGATATAATACGCTTCACCATTTCAGCGTTCTCGAATTCACTTTATTTGTGAGTGACGGAACATTCGAACTGGAAAAACTTGAGAACAAATAAACATGTAAACATGAAGTGACAGGAAAACGTTCTAGAAAAGACTCAGAAAAGAACCATCAAAACTCCACACTAAACAGTAATTAATAACTTCACATGCCTAAGAGCTCATATAACTTGCCCAAGACAGCTTTTAGTCCCATCACCTAATGCAGGCTGACTGATGAACGAAAGAGATGTGAGGATAAGAATATTGCAGAAACGATACAACTGCAGAAAAATTTAATTCTTCCCCGCATTTCGCATTTCCATTGCCTGGCGTTCGATTTATGAGATACTGGAAAACTTGAAAAACTTCCAGACATTAGTCATCGAAGTGTTACCAGAAGAAATGGACTGGAGCGGATTAAGACGATTAGGTACATCAAAATGAAACAACCAGCAAAGCTGACACAAATACTCATGGAGTACACAGTTCACAGGACCAGCACATTATGCGAATAGACGATCCACTATAAGAGCTCTAATGAGGCTCTCAAGCGCACAGGTAATTATCGCAAACACAGTTCGGGAACAAGAAAGCCGAATATAACAACGTTGTATGTTAGCACAAAGGAACCCCTGTAGACTTCAAACTTCCTTAGCATATGATCCACTAGAAATGTTGACATCCAACTGCTATCAGTCTACATTTCCAACGAATCCGTTCGCTTCAAGTCGATGTCTTTTAATCCGGTACTGTATCAGTTTTGCATTCAGCCTGAGCATCTCCGAGTGTATAGTCCCCCTGAAAACGAACACTGCAGAATGTGTTTTCCAACCGCAATGAGCTGTTTCCTCAGTTAGATGGTAAGTGTATGGCTTCCGCCTACTGACATACTTACCTATTACCATTACCTGGATTCCATGATGCAGCCAAAAGAAAGTGTCCACAAAAAGGAGGAGAGAGGAAGGAAATGAATATTCAATTACCATAAAGCCTGTGTACTGAATGCCGACATGTAAAGGCCTCTGTGAGTGAGAGGCATTTCTATGCTTATATTCACCTTTGTATTTAAAGATCGCGACGAACAGAGTGGACTTCTCCACTACTGCTATTTCCTCGTGAAAACGATTTTTTGTATCTGCGATGAGAAACAAAGAATCAAATCCCGGCGTCGTGTTATTTACATACTCAATCACATTTATGAGAAGTCTATTATATCTATTTCTTGCGCACAGCACCTCCTAATCGGCTGAACTGTGTTCCCTTCAAACCGATTCGAGAAACCTGTCACATTTTCGTCTGACTCTTTAGCTAGGTAAGTAAACAGTTTCAAACGGGCCCGTTGGGTCCAGCCTGAATGATGAATCTCCCGTTGTTCAAATCCATCGATCCTCCGAAAACCTGAAGTCCATATCCTCCTCGAGACTGTTAAATCTCACAGCCAGTCTTGAATAAAGAGAAGCCCAACGGTATCGAGGAAGCCGGAAGGTGTAACAAAGTCCCGCAAAAGAAGCTTCACGGTAGCCTTCGATTGCAGGAAGTGGGTAGCAACTGCTATTTTATTGCGTTTGACTGGCTGACAGCATCAGCTTCGCAACGCTTGCATACTGGAAAACGTGTGTCTGGGTTCGGCCTTTGAAGTAATGAAAAAAAGAAAGAATCCTAAATGAATGCGCATGAGGTAAAAAACGTTGAACCTAAGAAGCAATAATTAAAGGAGTTCAGGGACTTTCATCCCTTACAGCTCGAGCTCCCTCGACTTGATGGACTCTCAAAAACAGTTTCAATATATGCGCACGCAAGTTTGGCTCTCTTCACTTTCTACAGCCCATGCGGCTGTTCTTGCTAAATTTCCTGGAACTGGTGGTCAGTATTTGAAAATTTCCAATTTCGTTTTCCATTCTCATGAAAGGAAACCGTTTAATCGTGGGTGTATTCGATAAACTTCCGCACCCAACCGATGCAGCACACAGGATTTTCGACTTCACTCGTTTTTTGTTTAAAATTTTCTCCTTGCTTCTTTATACAAAACTCACTCATTTCGTTCGCTTTCCCCCACAATATTCTCCGATCGTACCGTTAAATATTAATGGGAAGTTTGTTTCAATAACTGCACATGCAATCGTGTTCTTTCCCTATCCCGCATTCGCTAAGTTCAAAACATGCCGCTTGTTAACCGGACATTTTCCCGATGGAAAACAATATCAACAACCTTTTTTTCAGAAAGGGCATAATACAGACGACGGTTCGTTGGAATTGACGCCTGCTGAAATGCTCGAATTTGTACCTATCATTCTTTCCACCATTCAAAAATATTATTATTTTTGATTAGTGGACTATGAGGTGCTGGATTTCCCAACACCTGCAGATGAATGTTCAAACCTGGCCAAGGAAAGCGATCACAACGCATGCGATTTTCTTTGAAAACGATTTCACATTTACAGAAGTCCCACATCAAGCATTAAGTAATGAATTAATTCCGCCACATAAACTGGTACGTTCAACTACACTAATTTAAACATGACGGAAGAGAATAAATAATCTGCTAAAGAACATTAAAAACAACCATCGAAACCAATTATATTCTCCGATGAACCCCTCTAATGCTAGTACAACTGCAGCACTTGCAATGCCTCGAGCTGTTGTTCTGTTGACTGCGTTTCACAGCTAGACATATGCAGAGAAAAATTCTAATGCTATGACCGAATGATTGATGGGATTGCCAACCAAAGCCTCATGTTCCTCTCTTCCCCCTTCAACTGTTTCGTGGAATTACAATTCAGTTACTGCCGAACCTCCCATAGGTTTAGTATTCCATTCAGAAAGGAATTCCCACAATGTATACGCCGCCATACTGCGGCATTCACAAATGGAAAACTCAAGGCTGGCTGATCATGGATTCGAAACGTCATACTACAACGAAAAAATTATGTGGAAAGAGAGAGACAGTCTTATCGATGGCAAGAAGTAACTGAAATTAAATAAACGTCAAACGAAGAACAGAACTAACAGCATTCCTCTCACGTCGTTGACAGAGATACACACGACGTACATCTTTTTCAATTCACCATCTAACACACCCGCTACTGCCTTCAACTCTTTGATTTCATTTAGGCACAGTTCCACTGCAAAACCCATAAAAATTATTGACTTTCGTGTCAAAGAGCCCGGAAGAACAATTCTTTCAACGAACTACGAAGCGCTGGCATTCGGCATAGAAGGATAGGGAAGGAGTTCCTTTTTCTGTTGTCAGCCACTGGAAGTAGGCTGTTATTTCCGAAAGTTAGCGCTACTTGTTTCACGATGGACGTCGAAACACGAAGTATGTGTATAAGGTTGGTTGAGGATTGTCATCGAACCCGCAGCAGCTCTTGAAATAAACCAAACTACACGTCCTCGATCGATTTTCAGCTCAAATGAGTTCCTGGCTCAATAATGAATAAATAACTAAGTAACAGCTAAACCAACGCTACAAAAGCAATATTAATGTTGCACAATGTCAACAGCATTAGTAGTTGCAACAGCACTATTATTACTAACAACACTAGCCAGCAATGGTGGATTTAAGCTTTATAGTTAGCATTGACACCACCGCTGCCAAGTGATACTAGCAGTTGAAATGAGCAGGACCGCTGATAAAATTAGGAATTTTTTGAGCAAATCCGAGAAGACATCTAAATTTCTGCAGGAGGACCAGAAATCCGATGTTAGTTGAGCAAGTCCAGTTCTAGATTTTCTCAAGAAGAGAGCATCGAAACAGAGCGCCTGCGTTACTGAGACTATTGGTTATAAAAAAAAAGAGTTATTTTTGAGCTAAACTGATATTCTGGTCTGCAAACGTATTTGCTGCATCTGCCAAAAACAGTTTACAATACTTTGTGCAGCGCATCATACTCTCTAATGAATAATATTTACAATCAGCTAAAGCCGTAACACTTGACTAGATATGAAGAGATGGTCTCCCTACCCTCGAAGGGATCGAAATGCAAGATGTCGATGTTTTTTCGAGGTAGATCATCAGAAATATATTAGTTCCTTTTGGGTATTTGTGGCAAAAGCCTTTTGAGTAGACCTTGCTTCTCGCCCGAATCATAATCAGAGTCATCTCATTTCGCCAATATATCACATCACTGGTGTTTACTCAGCTTCATAAACGCCAGTATCCTATCCTCAATCCGAATAAATACAACGTATGCCACACTTTCTGCGACAGCACCTCCATATCTCCGCACCTTACCACACAAAACTTATATTCCCCCCTTCCCTTCCATAAAAATATCGAAGGTCGTTTGTCTGTCCGACTCAAATCGACACGTCTGTCGGACACGAATTACTTTGTTCCTGTTTCATTTGCCGTTCTGGTTTTGATGTGAGATAATACATCACTCATTTATACTTGCCCTCCACCCATTTATTTCGCTGCACCAGTAAAAAATTGAGTAACGCACCCTGAATTGCGGCTTGATCAATTTTATCGTTCTGGTCATACTCTAGGCACCGTTCGTCACCTAAGCAATCATACCCACGAATATATTCAAATATCAATTCTGGGCTCGTAATTTAGCATAATCTACAACAAAATAATTTCTAACGTGCCTCTGCGAACTTCCGTCTCTAAAAGGAATTTACATAGAGTCATATATGCTTGCACGTACGCGTGTATTACTTTTCATTTTTTTAGACAACTTCGAGTCAGAAATCTCCACAGCTAAAATCACTCAACTTGACCGATATAATATATACACCAGGATGAACCTCGAATACAGACTTCCATATCGACGAAAAAATTTTACGTATTAATGTGAACTTAAGAACACAAATCACATGAGGGCATTTGAATTGCGTTTTATGCCAACCACCTTGCAAAACAAGTGAATAAGCATTTCGACAGGTCTAGTTAAAGTAATTTCACGCACTTCGCTAGCACTGCCTACAATCAACGCACAGGACGACCTCCTACGGACATTTTACACCGTCCAATCTCCTATTACTCACAATTTGGGGTGAAAAAAAGAAGTTCCCTGCAAAAGTTCGGTTGCTGAAAATAATCTCCCATTTAATGTTTGTACAGAAGATCGAACTGATTGGAGTATGGAACTCTTTCACGGGTGTATTATTTGCTGGTAACATGTGAAAATGACTGGCCAGGAATGCTGCCATGATCTCCTGGAAGTTGTGGAAAAATGTCTTGAGCGTCTTAAAAGATGTCTTGAGAAAATGTCTTGAGCGTCTTAAAAGAGCTCAGGACTGTGGGATTCTGAGTTTTTATGGGACTCGCATCGTAATCAACGTTCTACGCAAGTACCAACATGAATAAACTTGAATCTATAGAAACGAAAAGAGACTCACACTTTTCCCGCACGTTTTTTGCCTCGTCGATGAGGTCGATCCCCTCTCCTCCATCGTTTTCACGACGCTGCAAAAAACAAGGAACTTTTGCCAAGGATCCCACAGAAGATTTTCACGGACTACAGAAATATAATAGCTAGAAAAATATTGTGCCTTTCTTTCTGTATCATAAATAAGCCGCATCATCCTCCGAAAAGCTAAATCCTCCCTTATTCCCATTTGTGAGGATGCCGACCCCTCTCTTTCCAGGGTCACATCTAACTTTTCGCCGTTTTTTGTACATTCTTCCCCAGTTCACGTTTACCCTGCGAACCTCCGAATCAGCGGAAATGGTAAGGACGTATGTGGCACGCCAGATTTACCTGTGGCCTCATGCCACCATGAATACGCATACATGTTAGCAAAATAACGAAACTGAATATAAAACAAAGGGAACAGAGGAGAAAACTTTGACTCGCAGGATTACTAAGAGGCGCAAATTCAAAAAAGGGCAAGGTCGATGAAGAAGTGGTGCCCCTCTGGGTATCACTTAAGTACGTCAAAATTCTAAAAGAGGCTAGCATGGTTCGTCAAAATTTTATATCATCCTCACAGGTCATCGGAAAAAATTATGAGCCGCTTCATTTGCATCGAATAACGTACTTAAACGGCACAGCTATAGTCAAAAAGATCCATGCTGACCTTATACTCTAACTCTATCGAGGGTTCGGATAGACTCCCAACGGCACATCCACGAAAATCGGAGGAGTAAAATTTGATACGCCGAGAAAGACAAAGCGTCCAACCGACATTTCGGCAGTTTCAAGGCAACGTTTGAGAGTAAGGGTGAAAGAAGTGCCATGTTGGAGAATGAAAAAAAAATGCCACAGCAGTGCGCCACCGAACGAACATTTGGCTGATCATAGCAACTCTGCGCGTGAAAAGTAATTTGAATCAGACGTCTTTATTAGGTCAGTACATAATGCAATCTTCAACGGTTTTTTGAGCGAAAAGCACAAAACAGTTAAATTTTTGGACTCATTTCGCAGAACTCAGTTCCAGTGTTCTTTATTTTGTTGGCTCCGTTTGACTTAAATATGCCAATTCCTTTGATCATCTCATCCAGTGTTCCTTATTTGTCCTTCGATCAGGTAAGAACGTTGCTACTTTTTATTTTTATAATTCCTCATTTAAAATTATTCCGCACGCTGCAAAGAAAATTTCTACAATTTTCATCCCACTTTTTGATGCCGAGAGGTTTTTCGATCCGTCTCATATAGTCGTCAGATTTGTTTAGAAATCAGACAGAATTGGATTTTTTGTTTCCTGCATAGGAGAGTGCACGCCACATTCGCCGGGTAATCCGACATGTCGGATATTGAACAGCAAAAATATCCTAAGTTACATATAAAATTCTGTAGCAGTGATCTGCAAAAAAGTGCTAATTTCTCCTCTTTCTTGCAAAAAGTCGGCAGCAATGGAAAAGCGACATATAGGAGATGTGTAGTATCTAATCTGCTCGAACGTTAGTGATTCAAATGTAATAGTACATCAACAAAGAAAAGATGTACACTAATCCGAAGGGTCCCGATGAACTCGACGCAAATCTGTGGCGCAAACGAAGTCTCCATCAAACCTCTCATTTGAGCTCCGATTTCCTCGCAAGTTTTAAATTTCTTTTCGCACTTCCGTTTCAAGCTGTTTCGCATCTTCTCCATACTGAAAAGTTTACTGGTCTTAGAGATAGCCAAGTTCCTATATTAGAAACCACCACGCAGCGAGCAAGGATCGCCGAACGTCATAAATCAGTCACTCTCACAAATTACTGCAGAGAGTTTTTTCATTGTTGGAGAAATTTGAAAGCAATCGGAAAATCACCTCTCGAGAAGCTTGTTTTGTGACTCTTGCAAATATCTGAATGCGTCTCGATGCATATCCATCTCTCGAATCCTCGCTTGCTTCTCGAGAAGCTTCTTCTGAACTGAATAATTTCAACATAAACGACACCATCCTGTCTCTGTTACATGAAGAACACTCCCTGTGATCCGACGAAGGATTATAAGAAGTGTTCCAATTAAGGGGAATGAGGTAAATATTTAAAACACGTGAGGATTTCCTCCTGCACTATCAATGATAACAACGGCGGTGTTAATGGGCGGCAATGAATGGTGGCCGTCAGTTTCCGAACCCGTGCAGGTGACTAGCACTTTTGTCGCTCATATCTCCACCGCAAATACGGCTTCCACCCTCTTACCATCATCACCAACAAAACCTGCTTTTTCATACTTACCTGAACCATCAGCACAACTATGGCACTTCACCTGCACTAATTGTAAAGGCAAGTTCCCCATATTACCGTTCGTGAAATACGAATTCCCCTTAAGCAAGGCGCAATAGGTACAACGTACAATCTTTTACCGACGCCACCTTTTTTAACCAGATAGTTTAGGTAAGGAGTAGCCCTTCATACTCATCTCTTCCCTGACGTGCGGTCCTTCATCTGTTCTATCCCAGAAGTATCTCGACGGCATCCAAACACAGAGTCCACGACGCATGCCACCTATGTGGAAGTAACTTTAGTACCGCCTGCCGTTACTGCTGTGCAACGTTTTGTCGATCACTTATGTCACCCGCAAAGTATAAATTCCTCCTTTGAGTATACCACCTGTCACAGATCTGTTCACTCTCATCGGACATTCGGATCTGATTGTAGCATCACGTGCCGACGAAAGAAAAATAAGAAGGTCAGGTGGGAAGGAAAGAAAAATAGGAAAGGAGGGGATGTAGGATGAAAACCTCTAAAGTGTTGTAACTACTCATCCACTCAATATATCAAAAACCGACCTCATTTTTGGAATCGAAATCACGTACAGTCTAAAGGAGCTGTCATAGCACAATTCTCCTTCAAATTATATTTGAGCCCTATTCGACCGAAAATCGAAGGCGACCAGCAACTAGTGCCTGCCAGTTGGGATGGTGCGAAAGATAGACGAATCAGCTTAACATATATGTGTAACGTGCATCATTTTATTCGATTTTTACACACCCCTCCATAGGGCGTGCCTACATGATATACACTCATTAAATGGATGAGTTAACCCTATTTCACAAAGATCCTCCTATGAAATTGTAGTGGGATATGATATAATAAGCAAATCCACCTGGAAAGATGAAAAGAAACAGGAAGCCGGCCGTATAAAAAGAATAAATAAATTCCAGAGCGCATAAACCTTCCAAGAGATATTTGCGAAGTGAATCGATACGAGATTTTGTTGCTGCTTCCTCCTTTTTCACGTCTGCTGCTTCTGAAGGAATACATATTCCATAACGTCTCAATTTTTGAAACGAAATATCGGCGTATAACCGACGAGGAAAGGAAACTGAATGAACCCTGCTTTTGCGCGCTGGACAATGAAAAGGAAGTAAATCCTTTCTCTCTCATACTGCTCGAAATCTGACTCGCGTCAACTGCTCGCAGGAAGAGCAGCTCGATGAAAGCCAACGACATGTACTTCCACTTCCCGAGTAGACACATGAACGCATGAACGATCGTGAGCATGGTGACGACTAAACAAAGGAAGTGACTTTCAGTTCTTCCAGCGAAGCTCCTAGGTGCGGAAGAAATTTGTGGACCAACAACTGCTTAATCGAGGATAGACCCTACAGACTTAATCCACCGAAAATTTAGACAGTATACGAAGTGTGATTTCATTTCAAATGCTAAAGAATAAACTGTCTCACATTTTGCCCCTTTCAAAGAATTTGGAAACAAACGGATGTTTACATCATGACTTCCGCATTCACTACACAAACTATCGACGGTTGCGGTTTTGCAACGCTTTTTGCTGCCAAAACAATGCAGTTAGGCGCAACATGCAATTATCAGATCTAAACCTCACATTTGCCATAGCATGTTTCAACGCCGGCATCAACACTCCACTAAAAGATCCCCACCGCCTCGAAGAAGATGATAGCTCCCTAACCCTCCTCTACCCTTTCAAGAGAGATAATATCTCTTTGCATATGCCAATCGATCAAAACTTCACCAATCTCATTTCATTTCTGAAATCAGCAGCTTCACTTCGAAGCAATTTTGGGCCTTCGTGTTTTGGTCTAGAAAGAATACTCAATGCAGTTAATATTCCAGTACTCTTAGTAAAGATGAATGAATAACTATTATTCCAATGATCGGTACACTTCAAAGGGTGGCACCAAACATTGGAATAAGTACACCGTTTCTTGGCGGCCTCTTTCATTAACAAACGTCCTGCAAGAATTCACATTCAAAACGACACCACTTATAAATTAGGATGAAGCGTGAATACGTCCTTTAATTGTTCGAAAAAGGAATCGCTTCAACATTTAAGCATATGACAAAAGAAGCAAATACAGACCTCGTCGGAGTTTTGAAAGTATATTTACCATTTCTTGTTTAAGCCTTTGCCTGGCCATCTTCAGATCAAAAAACAAGTGAAATGCACACGTCACCTACAAAAAAAAATTTTTATAAAATAGCCAATGGCAGCAAGTCCTATACACATCATGATGACCACAACAACACTAGCAGCACTCGCATCGGCCGGAGGTCACAGGAAGGGTGGCGATTGTAATGTTGCACGTAAAATGAGTCATACAAGTGTATCATGACAGCGATGTGAACAAATGTGGGTTCTCATTCCGACTGCTGTCAGGAAGATGTCTGAGCGGGCCCTTTCCTGCCTACGCACACAAGGGAAAAATGCAGGGCTACACACAAACGGGTTGTATTATTACGGCAGTACTCATACTGCTGTATCGTACTATCACACCATATTAAAGTAAATGCCCGGTTGGCAACACACAGAACTCAACAGAAACGACTGGATGCATACAGCTTTTCGCTGCAAGCAACAGAAAAACGCTGCATTCGACGCAAAACAGTAGAAATTCGAGGCTATAAAGAAATTTTCCGATTGTGCCGATCCCACTGCCGAAATCTGAGTTGTGGCATGATCGATTGTGCGAGACATAAGGATGAGCTACGTGCCAATATTCAGTCAGCGGTGATCCAACGGAAACAAGTTCCCATGCTACGAAATAATGGCAGCCATCGTATACGATGGTCATTATACCACGAGAAAAACGGAAGCTCTACAGTATGTAAATGTGGCATTCAAATCTATGCATTAAATATCAACATAAACTAGATGGCACTCGCCCGCATGAAGCATCCGCAAGTAGGACAGAACACGCTGAAATGACGAAAATCCTCCCAGTGCACGCGGCGGATCTTTTTGTCGGCAGGGACCCTGTTATGGAGACCCTCATGCTTGAAAATTTAAGATTAATTTTCATGTGAGGGTCCCCGTGGAGAGGGATGGCGGTGGTCTCGGACCACTGTTCACAGCGGTGATTTTGGCTGCCGACTCAAAACAGCTGACGGATTTTGAAGAATATCCAGAAGGTCAGAAGCTGCAGACATCTGAAAAGAGAAATCTGTGACCCCGTCAGGAGAATGGAATCCATGAAAAAGGAGTGAAATTATATGTGAGTATTACGAAGGGTTGAAATACCCAATCGCATTTGTCTGAGTGAGAAGTATGAGGCTTCCGGATACGGTACACTAAAATATTTAAGGCAGCTTATCTGGAAGGCGGAGTATCAAGTTAGCATTGAAGAAGCCAGCTTTTTTCTAGGGCACTTCTAACTGCAGATTTACTGCGAATGCCACAGAAGTTTGAAGTGTGTGGGAGGTGAATCTGCAAACACAGAGCTACCTAACACACTCTTGCGCGACGAAGTCATGGATCCCTAAGTTTCTTCAGCGGCCCTCCTACTCCATGGGCTAGCCACATCGTGGCTGGTCCGTGGGTCCACCTACTCCATGTCGCAAGGGCAAGGGATATACAATAAGCTCTTCTTTGCAAGCAGTAATAAGATGCGCAGTAAACATATCGACCTGTTCGCTCACACCCTATCGACATGCTCACTGCAAATGCCATCGGTCAGCAAATTGACTTGATCGCATTCATGCAGGAGTCAGTGGCATGGGATCATACTAACCTCAAACATCACTTCACTTCGGAATCATTTAATGAGGAGGTTATTCGTAAGAAGAATGCCACATGAGGGGGAAAAAGCATAATCGAAAAAAGACGGCGGCACCGACGAATGCAAATTGTGGCGATAAAAGTCGTGTCATCACGCACATTACGTTCGTTCTTGGTTGTATCTACTTCCAGCATCTTTAACTTCGAAGATAAGTCTCACCTCACTTACGAGATCTGGTCTCCAATTCCCTCGAGTATTCGACCCTGACAGTGGACGACTCAAAATTTTTTGGCCGCAGGTTACCTAACGAGATTCATTTGTCGTCCTCGACATCAATGTCGGATATATTGCTGTTACTGTCCGCTGTAGACAGAAAAATGGCTCAGGCACATATATTGACATTTCTGGCATGTCCCGCCATTTGCCTTCACCGAAACTTCTTTCCTCAACCCCGAATCTGAGAATTTGCTGAGACGTTCCGAGGCAAATAAAATGACCATAGTCTTTGCAAACATCCGTGCAATAATAAGCTACACCCTCTGCGGACAAATTCTAATCTAAAAAAGTTACAGAGCGCATGGCCTGCTTAAGGTTGGAATTCGTTCTATAGAACGTTTCAAAGGAGGTACGTCCCCCAGAACCTTTTCCTCAATAGGTTAAATACCTTAATATGCACGAGCAAACTTATAACGGTCTGAGATGTTCTCAAATTACCGCTTAAGTTCAAGCAGTGCATACTCGAAGTGCTACCTAAATTTTTGACAGTACTGGCTGCTTTCGACTCACCCTATCTTTACCATGAAGATCCACCTCCATACGTCACGCTAACCTCTCATAGTCTAGAAAAATGGAGGGCGCGTTTTTATTTAGTACAGTTACTCTTTAACTGTGATATATCTTATGACTTCAGAAACCGCACAATGCTCTTCTACTACAGTGGTTCGGAGTGGCCTACGGCGTCCTCCAAAATAACATGAAGCAAAACATGGTTGTTGTTGTATGTATAGCTTCATTTGTATGTTTCGCAATATATGTGACGCATAGATTAACGCATTGCAAAGCACTTTTATTTACCGCTTAGTTGTTACACCGTCACAAGAGTAAGGTACATCCGCCGTCTCCTCTTCGCAGTTCTATGCAGTCACGAATACCGGATGGGAGGTACTTCCATCATGGCGTCAAACAACCATTTTAAGCAATAAAATGGGTCGTATGAACGATGTAAGCAAAAATTCCTCATTCAAAAACGACTTGAAAATTGAATGCCAAGTAACCTCATTGCAGCGTGGGTCATCTTGTGTACTGATAAGCTCAACATCGCAGGAGGGAAATTTCATGATTAATGAGACATCACAGGCTTGTTTGAGCATGTTCCTAAGTCGAGTTGGATCATCATTTCTTACCTGGCAGGGACGAACGTACACCTGTTTCGAGATACGAATTCGTTACTACTTTCTTGGCAGCTCCCTCTTCAGTGCTTACTTCCGCAACATTTTTCGACTACCTGAATGCACCGGCAAAATGGCACTTTTATCGGAGGTACTTCCACTCATGCCTCCGTATCGTTATATCTCTAGGTGCGTATTCACTGTTTCATACAAGGTTAGCCGTGATTTTGTAATTTTTGACATATATAACGCTGTAAAACTGTAGTCAACCGTAGCACACCTCTGATCTAGACAATTTTTAGAGATGACGTGGTTTGGAAACTGATCAATCCTGATTTACCTTCGCATCCCTTGTACAATCCGAAAGTGAAAACTTAAAAAAGTACCACTTACTTCACTCGCACTCTATATTTACGAGCTGCGGTGATAGTCTGTAAGAGTAGCACACTATAGGTGCACTACGGCTGCGAACTGCTTGACACGAATGCAATAAACGTGGTTACTTTCATTCGCTGAGAAAGCAATACATTAGCTTTAAAAAAAATAATCAGGAAAGCACTATAGATCAGAACACTGCAAACCTCGTCATATGAGACTGTGCTTCCCAACAAACCAGTAAAATTCCTCATAAATGCTCAAACAAATCGGTACCTAAATGCCTGTTGCATTACACGATAGTGCAGTCAGACAAAAAAACGTGCAATACATCTTTAGAAATACCCAGCTCAAAAACACACTTGAATATCCATCGTCACAAATTATCGCAAGCACATTCAACAGCTGCATGCCGAGTTATGAGGACAAGTTCTTCATTATGACGAAGGCTCTCGAGAGTTCTGGACAGCCTCGCCGCCTTGTTGCACAGCGAAAGACAACCTCACCGTATATAACGTTTCCGTATCTGCAGGATCATCGACTGCGTCCGTAGTTGTATATGAGCATATATATCCAGCGCTTATTCATTCTATAACATCTGATATATTTCTGCCACCATTATTTATTGGAAACTTGGATTATACCAGTTTTGAAGGTCAAAGAGTGAGTGGCAACGGTACACGTCAGTACTGAGATGAATTCTTTTTTATACGAAGCCTCAACCTGTAAACGCAAAAGAAATCCGCCACTTGGTTTTCTATCCGGTGATCATAAGCTCTTTCACTGGCAGTGAACGAAAGACACTATGCAACTCATCACTTTTCTCTGAATTCCTCCTGCCATAACTATTCTGCAGAAGAACTAAAATATCAAATGATATAACAACAGTGAATTCGTTATCAGCTTTTAGCGCCGTTATTTTTACTGGTACGGTAAAGCCGGGATTCGGATTAATCAATTCTTATGCTCTTCAGTAACACCCGCGTTTGGAAACGGTGCTGTGATGATGCTACATCTGTGCACATGTAGCGGTGCAAATATGTGGTAGTATCACATCGACTATATCGAACTAAAAATTTTCTTTGACAGTAACCGTACTATATGCGGCGTTCTCGTAGGTCCACCTACGAAAAATAGACAACTTGAAATTTAACGAAAGAAGGAATAACCAGAAGCGCCCTCAGACACCTCCAAAACAGCGAGGAGAGTCATGAATAAGTATGAAAATCCTAGAAAACCACACCGGTTTGAAGTGATCAATATTAAATGGAAACGATGTCATGGGAATGTACTTTCAAGTCTTAGCCGCAAAGTTTAACTGCTAAAATTCTCACCGACAATAAACACGAGGAACGTCGCTTCAGAAAACGTCCGCAACCTCAGCTTTTAATTCGTGCTGATCCAACGAGCCGCTCCTAAGATTTAGCAAATAAAATGGGTGAGCAGAATAAGGTTTATATATATCACCCACCTTTTAAAACTACCGACCGCCTGTAGAAGCGTCCTACAAAATATTCGTTTCTCCATGATGCGATCGATACGACATAAAGAATCGACCAATGTAAAATACATGCTAATATCCCAACATAGTTAAACTCCACAATTCTTCTTGAAATCGATAAGTCTGAGGGATGTATATCACGAGAGCTCATTGTAAGACAGACATGCAGATACACGGAGAGATGCACAGACACACACAGGCACATGGACACACCGACACTGTCCCACATACGCAGTCACCGAGGTAGACAAACAGAGGCACGCTGACACAGGCGCACCGACATATGGACACAGACAGACACTCACGCACATAAAAAGGACATACAGATTCACTGACACAGACGCACAGACACGCACAGATGGACACTCACAAACATATATAGACACACACAGACATTCACAGATATACACAGACACAAACAGACACAGACATACAGACGCACTGTGACACACAGGCAGACACCCTCACACACACAATCACAGACACTCACGGACATACACACACACAGGCAGACGTAAACGCATAGACGCAGTGGGAGAGACACACAGACGCACACACAGACAGACATTCACAGACATTCACAAACACGCAGATAGGCACAGGCACACAGATACACTGGCACAGACGCACAGACGCACATACACACAGACAGACACCCACAAACACTCACAGACACACAGATAGACGCAGACACACAAAAAGAGGTGGACACAGACACACAGAAAGAGATGGACACAGACACACAGACACACTGTCACACACGGGCAAGACGCACAGACACACACAGACAGACAAACAGATACACAGGGACATATAAGCGTAAACACAGATACACAGACATACACAGACAGACATTTACAAACATACACAGACGCACACAGATGGACGCAGGCGCACAGATACATCGGCACAGACAAACCGGCACTGTGACAAAAACGCAGTCATACAATTAGAAAAACAGGGGCACGCTGACAAAGGCACACAGACTATAGACGCATAGACAGACACTCACGCACATATACGGACGCACTGATTCACTGACACACAGACACGCTGAAAGATTCAGACAAACAGACACACTGTAAGAGATGCACAGACGCACAGATACACACAAACAGTACACACATACCGTAGATACATACATACATACCGTATATGCGTAAATATATAACCGTACATAAGTACATATATATCGTATATACATACATATATACGGGTATATAAATACATATATACCGTATATATCTATGTATATACCGTATATATGTATGTATACACGGTATATACATACGTACCGCGTATACATACATACCGTATATACATACATACCGTATATGCATACATACCGCATATACATACGTAGCCTATATACATACATATACGCCGTATATACATATACATATATATATATATATATATATATATATATATATACATATATACATATACATATATATAACCGTACATACATACATACACATTATAAACATACATATATAACCGTACACAAATGCATATATAGTAGATACATACGTGCATAACCTACATACGCACATATATACCGTGTATACATATATATCTCGCCCTACATAAACACCTATGTATCGTATATACATTCATATAAAACCGTACATATGCACATTGTATGATACGATACCATATACGATACGATACCATACACGATACGATATACGGTGCGATGAAATATACGATACCATATGAATCGCTGAATGGAGTGAATTCACTTGGTAGGTTGGTAGCAACGAAGGCGGTGACGATTGGAGATATGTACTTATCTCCCAGCGGTGATTAGCTTCTGTAATTGTCGCCTACGAAAATCTGATAAAATTGCTTCCCATCGCTTATAATACCTTCCATTTTTTCAAGACCGTCTGCAGTAATATATAACTGAACCTCGAACTATAAAATTCGTAACTGTACATTCTCCTAGAAAATATGGGTACTAAAATTTAATTAACTGATGGATTATCTTAGTATAACTTGATATGGTTTCAAACAGTCTGTTCTCCTTAACAATGGTGGATAAAGAAGAGAAAAGAATCAGATAGAGCGTGAAAAATGATTAGGAGGGAAACGAAAGCCGCGTTTGCAAATACCGCTATCTTTTTCTTGCAAATTCTTGCGTAAACATTGTAAACTTTCGAATAATTTTTGCAAACCTTAGCACAACTTGCAATGAAATATCGACGTGAGTAAGAAATCTGCAGCTTTTTGTGGGAACAAATCTCTATTGCTTTGTTCTTTCAGTAAAAACCTCTCGTCGACCAATCCCTCCCATTATAAGTTATTTATTAGCAAGTAAAGAAGAGTGCCAAAACATCTGGTGAGATGTCAAAACATGCCAAAGCGCTTTTGCCTTCTTTCCCAACTTGGTTTCAGACACGAAGTTGGATATGCACAGCAGTGCCTTCATATATGCACAGAAAAAAGTGCTTCGACCACTGGACCGCTATAAAATAAAAATCCGGTCTACTTGAAATGTGTTCCATCTTTCTTTCGAATAAAAATATTTGCCAGTATTTTCGAAATCATTGGATCAATTGTAATGTGGCAACCAGTGTTAGATTTAGACCATCCCGCTACATCATCACTTCTGGACGTTTCGCATTTTTCTGCTGCACAGAAGAGACACTGTGACAACGCATAGGTGGAGACATGGCAGTGACGTTATGCACTTTCCCACCGCAAATTTACAAAAGCGCAAAAACTACTTCCGTCATCCTCCGTGTCGCATGACACCTATTTCAAAAACTTTGAGAAAAGGCTCATTCTCCAGCCGAGGAAAAACAGTGTTCCTATAACGCTATCAACAGGAACGCCAGATTGACTTGACTTTCCATATACAATACCCTCATTGTGTGAAATAATTTGGCGAAGCCCTGTCTAATGATTTTTCAATCCTCCTCCCTTCCTTTCCGATTTGTCTTGCATGCCTCCCGAGAAATTCAGAAATTTGAACGATTCCATCGAAAATGGTTCCGACAAATTTATTCATGGATTATAAATCCTTGAAGGATCTTTTACCGTGTTATTTTTTGTGTTACTGCGGTATTACGGTAGGAAACCGATAAGGAAGCAATGGTTAGGAATAGACACAAATTCCCACTGAACGTCACGTTGCATATATTTTTAAATTGTGCATCTCAAGTGAGAGTGCCTAATTCCAACCTTTATATCAGTGTTGTCTGCAGAGAATGCGCTAATTGCCATCCGCCTGTTTGAACACATCTAGCAGTGATTGTCATGCTCGCGAAACTAGCCATAAACATGGTACAATCCCATCGCACAGTTCCGAAGAACTGCAAGAATGGTACCCAAACGGCAAAATAGTTTGGTAATTATCGTTCCATTGCGGCTATCGTAGTGGTACGTCAAATTTTTACAGCTCCTATGGCTTCTGTCAGAGATCAATTATTGGGCAGAATTTTCTCAACGTCATCTCTATACTACTGCTCATTCTTGGCCGAATAATACGCAAATAAAGCAGCTTGCGCAGACAGTGAAAAGCATTTGTGGCCCAATTCAAAAAAAGAATTTATAAAATCAGATTCTTTTCTCGATACTGCATACCAAGCAGAGACATTTCAAAACCGCAAAGTTTAACCGTATTCTCCTCACCAATTAGACAATTACGTGCAGCGACATCTCTAGAATCCAGCATTAAGGAAACATAAATTGTATGTTTGAGTATTTTGAGACACACAGCGCGGTAGAAAAAGAGCCACAGCGATGCTAATAAAGCATCACATTCAAGTGATCACACCGTTCGTTCCACTTTTTCCTCTCAGCCTCCGTTTTTTTCGCAGACGTTCGAATAAATATTCGCTAAGCAAAAATATGATCTGCAAATTCTATATCGTTCTGAGATGGCACTATAGAGTGGACATTGCTTGTTGAAGTTATTCATTTCGAGGACGTCATCGTCTAATTTCGTCATCGTGATTCCTGTGCTTTACGAGTTGAAAATATCACACGAGCACAAGCACAGATGTGCACAAAAAAACGAGTATGCGAAGATAAGAATGGGGAACAGTCCAACTGCAGTTCTTGAATATACACGTTGACGACTAGATTCTGGTGTGCTTTCAGACTTGTTTACGCCTTCTGAATTGTCGTATTGCGTTTGCAATAATATTCAACTTAATCAAACGTGAGGCCAAAAGCACTTATCTCACCTATGTATAATTTGCATCGATTCCAAATACGCAAGACTGTGCACTGCGTCCGAGCAATATTTCACCCCTCCTCTTCAGTTGGCTGCAAATTACCAACGCAGTAGGGAATTTCAAGGTTTCAAACATTACATCAAAATATACCATCAGTTTAATGACGCGGCAAAATGACATATCATTTATGAAAGTTGTTCATTCCCCTCACTTTTAATGATATATAATACCGCAACACTGTCGGCTTCAGAATCATATTCCGACGCTCATCCTCCGAAATTTTTCACAGAGAGAATTTCTATAGAAAGCGAAACAGACTAGATGCGTCACTGAACCTACCTGAGCTATTTTTTCTTTTGCACTGTGGAAAAATTGGATACAACAATTTTGCACTATTGTCAGAACTTGTAAGTTGTGCCATGCACCCTCGAACAGTCATTCCCGAATGAGCATTTTCGCTGCCGAGTCAAAACGTTTCTCGCCGACTTGGCTTTTGTTGAAGGTCACGTAAAAGACGTATTATGGAAAACAAGGCAGTGAACACCAAAATTGTTGGTCAGATCGGATCCTTTTTGTTCTGCACCCTCGATAGCACTGAGCCGCCGCATGCTAACTCCATGACAATCATTACAGGTTCTTTTGACGTTGCTACTCCGTATAACTTTATTATGTTGATCTGAAATGATCGGATTTGAAGAAAAGGTTATAATTAAAGGAAACATGCTGTTTGAACTTGACAAATTATGCGCGTAAGCGGAGCTGATTATCGAATAAGATACATCAGAGCTACTGGTTGACAACGATCACTGACAAGCAGAGTCAATTTATCATGTGGCAAAGAGAGAAGCAGTTTAGGCAAGAGATCCTGAAAACGAAAAAAGAGGGGACAACGAGAAACAACAGACCACTGGCAGTGAGGTGGTTTCATAGTTAATAGGCGGCAAATCATTTCTTGCACTGATGTCTTTATAAATCATCTGCGTGGAAATGGGTGGTCGTTATTTCCGGTCCACTGAATTCAGTCATTATTGCTATCTAATCTGCTAAGGCACTAAGAAGAATAAAGCAGGCATCATGGTAAGGTGATTACCGCTGTGAAAACGATCCAAAGCACAGATCTCATCAGTGCTTTCATTATAATTAATGCGATTTTATGCACAAACATCTTAGCTGCAACATTAGCGACTATGAAACAATGTGAATAGAAATCAGGACAAACGTGACTGAGCCTGAGCATGAGATTCGCCTTGCGAAGAAATTTGACGCGTTCGGTGTTCGATATCATACCAGTTCGGAGCATTTTGACGGCAACCGGGTACGCGACCTCTGAACACTCCTAAAGTCAATGTCCCTCGCCACACTTCACCAAATGCCCCTTCACCTAATTTCATCTTTAGTTCGACCTTAAATATAGGATTTAATATTCAAGAGCTGAAATGATCAAATGTTTTTGTTTTGCACTGCAACAAGACAATAAGGTAGTAGGCAATAAACGACTAGCACTGTAACATTTCTCGCCTTAATGTGTCATTGTAAAAATGCTTCTTTAAGCAGCAAACAATGCACCGACATCAAAGAACCTCTCAATCAATTCTAGAGAAAAGAAATACCAGCCGCACATTTTCCTAGAAAAATCGTAGATGGCGACTGAGTGCTAAAAAGAACTCTAATTTATACCACTACACGTCAACTTTTATGACCTCAAGGTTTTTTATATTCATTAACAAAATGGAAGCATATTAATGAAATGCTGATGTGGAAGAAAAGTAATAACAGAGCCGAGATGAAAAACATTTAGATCGAAAGTTGCTTCAGCTGGAAGGATATTCTCTCAAAGAATAGACGGAACCTGCTCATGGAATAGCTGCTATTCACTTTTCTCGACGCCATTCTTTATATATACGCCATTCCTATTTAATGGATGATGATTCCGACTGTGATATGCGATAAGATCGAGAATTGTTCGAAATGCATAGCGATAAACAAAATATAGCCGCTTCTGAAATCGAACTCCACATATTATATCGATTTCATCAGACAACGATATGAAATATGTAATTCGGTGATTTCTTATGTTGTTTTCAAAGCCTTATAAATGCAAACTCTTTTTTAAACAAACTATTTTTTGACTGACGCTTTTCATTCCATCCACTTTCTTTTTATAAATGGATTCGTCTGATTATTTCTGCACCCAGGTTGTTCTTCCAATTCGTTTAATATCTTCCAAATAAGTTTGTAAAGAGCTGCGTTTCTTTTCCTTCTTAGCACAGAAAATAGATACCAGTTTTTGCAAGATTAAAACTGGAGTGTTTATTGCATTCTGAATGATTAGATAACTTTCTTCCCAACCTAGAATGAGCGACATGTCCGGAAATTCCTCATTCGGCAAGGCAGAGCCTTCTTAAGCGAGTAAGGAACAAATAAGCATTCATAAAACTGAAAAGATGGAGACAAATCCTGCTTTCAATGCGCACTCAATCGACCCAAAGTCTCACACTCTTGGTTCTTTTGATGAGGAAGTTCATCACTGCGCCGTCGTCTGCTCGTACCGTAATTTTTGCGCCACTTCTGTAGTCCTTACGAGGAAATCGCCCACTGACTTCAGCAGAGGCACACATTCATGTTGAGTCATGAATCCGTGATAGTATGGCTCATCGCCAATCAATCGTCCATCCCACCTGCCTCTTCCGATGAAATCTATAATGAAAAAATGAGGATATGGAGCAATACCAAGTTATGCGCTATTGCACGTCTGAAACGATGTCCACTTTTTTGTCCCAGTTCTCTATATTCAACGAAAATGTACGGGCTGGTGAAACTGAGAAGAAAAAACAACTAATGGGTTGATGCCGAATAGTGAAAAAGTTCTGAAGATAAACAACTTCGCAAAGTTGAAAATTTTATACTTATATTTTATCGTTCACGAAAGGGAAGAGCTGCTTAAATGCTTTATTTGCAAAAATCAGCCGACATTACGTCAAAAGCATGCCTTTCAGACACTGCACTCATAAACATATGGACTTCGTGGTATGGCATGATGAACAGAAAGCAACTCACTCAATTGTGATACCATGCTTTGATCCCAAATCATAGAAGAACCACTCTCATGTAAAAATTTCTCTTAAGTGCGACCATATGAGATGTTTTTTGATCCTCTCTTGGCTACGATGTAAACGAAGTCTAGCTAAAGCCGACATTAAATCACTCCAGCGGAGTGATACGAATGGATTGAATGAAACTGCGACGACTGTTCTGTGAAGAAAATGAGCGGAAAAAAATGCAATACCTCCCTAAGAAATCTGTGCAGACAGCGCTTCCATACTCTCCTGTTATTTCATTTGATTGATGATTTCTTGAGATGCCTAACCCGCCATTCTTTTTTATTTCGTAATGACGTGCACAAAGCCACTCATGAATAAAGTGAATAGATAATTGAAAAATTAAATAAATAATCTTGCATGAAACTATACTGCGACAATCTACTCCAAAAGTGAACCTCGGTCCAAGAAGTTCCCAAATTCAGATAAAGACTTTGAAAGAAATTATGTAGTGGAAAAAAATTTCCGCTTTCATCAGTATTCGCTAAATACATTTCGTTGAAAGCTCGGTTTCATCGCCAACATTTCAGAATTGTTTACCTAATATAGCAAATTTCCTAACTGCAGCAAAGATTCGCTCCTTAAAATCCTGGTTGTGAAAAACCCATCGTTGCAAGGTATATGATGGAAAATTTGGGGAGGAAACGTCGCGAGAGAAGTTCTTGTAGGTTGTATCACAGACATTTCACTGAGACATCCAGGTCATAACACTGACAAGTTGGAAGTGAATGGCTCTATGAACTCGTTCTCGGAGATATTCCCAACTTCCCTGCAATCTTCCAGGTTGCAACACAATAGGGTGTGCAAAAAATAAATATAACCTGCGAAAGTCTTCTTGTGTGTTTTAGATTTGCACCAGATGTGACCGTCTCGGCGAACATATCTTGCCCCGAGATATTTTCAGCCTGAATCAAGAACGTTTATGTAGAAAAAAATAAATGTTTAATTCCAAACGCGTAGTGTGACTGTTTCGTTGTCAACTGAAAAACGAAAAGATGCAAAGAGATGAATTAAAAGCACAACTTCGAGCTTCCTCGTCTAAATTCGAACATTATTCGACACTACGACTGGCATACTTTTCAACCGTAATTGGCCAATAAGAGGCACGAGAACAGCAGTAAAATTAGCTGCGAAAAATGGGCGAAAAGGAATATCAAGAGTTGATTCTATAAACAACAATGCATATCATTTTGCACGCATTTCCTTCTGAGCTATATATGAAAATGTCGTTACCACAGCTATATATGAAAATGATCAGTCGAAAAGTCGTATCAACTCGTTTGTTCACCTTCAGTCCTCTAAATTTCTACTCCACCAACGTACAAGTGAGAAATGGGTGGCGATCTGCTCCACATGCTGGTGGAAAACGAATGTCTTCGTCCACTCAGAATTGGATTTCCTTGCTGGTCTACGCTATGCGCTCTCAACCCTATTCATTTTGAAGACGAAGTATTCTTTACTTTTACTTGATCCAAAAAAGGAAAGCATTTTTCATGAAAAATCCAGTGTCTTGTGCAGAAATGATGGACCGCTGTGATTTTATGTTATAGAAAAGAATTACCTCCTCACTTCAATGCTCCTTACCGATCCATTTTTCCCCACAAAGTTACCATCCCACGCTTGTGTACTTACACAGTCAGAATGCGAGATTTCTGCAATGAGCAATAAGCATCCGATAAATTTGAGAGCTCAAAAACGAGATTGCGGTTAATTCCGTCGGACAACAAAGCTCCTTGCTTATGTGTGCATTTGCTAAAGAGAATTCCTTACCAACTTATTTAGGGCCAGTTTCAGTTTCAGAGTGAACGCCGTTTTGACCACCTAATGAATCAGCTGAAAACCTTTCTTTATGGAGCGTAACCACGTTTTTTCTTAACACTTTGAAAGTGGATATTTTAGGGACCAAAGTTGAAAATTTCCCCAGCATTCAGTGTGCGCACATCCCCGCCACCACATACTCGGCTATGAGAAAAAATTGCTCGTAAATGTGGTTATGGACGTTGCATAAGCGAATTTATAGCAAGATAAGCCTTTGCGTGCTGCATCAATTCTTTGCGCAAAAGTCCTCTTGAGGCGTTCTGTAGGTCTTGACGCAACACAGCAATGCAGCGCACGGAAGGTGCACCTCTTTAGGAAAACATTTGTTGAATCCGGCTATAAAACTTCAACATCAGCAATGCGTGAATATGGACGACATTGTGATTTTTGTTATGCTTCATCAATCCATTACTCACATACTGTTATGTCCCGCCTACTTGTTCATATGTACCCACATCTAGATGCTACGCAATTGGCGACAAGTGGGGTCAAGAGCGCTGCCAGCTAATCAATATTTGAGCAGCATTTTCCGATGAGAAATTCAAGAAATAAGGTCATATGGAGTATTCAAAACATACGTTGCATTTATGAAATAAAAATATCAATTCGAAGATAACCCCATCCGACGATATCCCCTCGGTGTTCGCTGTTCGTGTAGATCGGAGTGTCAAATATTCTGCAAGTCAATAATGTTACTGAAAATTACTTATGGGATCCTTGAAAGCAAATCATAGGAAATTCAAACAAAATTATAAAAATTTGACAATTACTGATCTGCTTGAGGCAGATTCCTACAAAAAACTCCCACTCACTAATACCAGATATAAGGCAGACGCAAAACGAGTAAGGTATACTTGGGTCGTTTGCTGTACACTGGAATGGAGACGATTGGGAGCAACGCACAATCCCCTTCATACCTCATAGTGAATGTCTTTTGAACGAAGTTGAATCAGGACATTGCAATTCAATTTAGCAGCTTTAGGCTCCATTACGTTCACCGTGTTTGAAATAATACTGTTACGACCATTTCATTTTCACATTTTTAGATAGCAACATATAAATTCCGACCACGAACCGTCAACTGGTTGGCAGAGTTGGAGGAGGAGAATTAAAGTTGCTATACTGCCCGCCTGTGCGTACTCGGTTCTTCACTAGCACAAATTTTCCTTCTTTTCTGTGATGCTATTACCTACAGCATTCTCCGCTTCTTTCGACTTACTTTTTGATTTTGGGTGGCGTCGGCGTTTTTTTGAGTGTCGTGTTCTGACTTCTGCAATTGGCGCACTTATTTAGTTTACTGAGTACCGCATTCCTATAATTCGATCTGCTTCGTTCTTCTTTCTCTCTCATCTAGTTTCTTCCGTACTCGCCGCTCATTGCTATACTCGAAATTATTTGTACTATATTCTTCTTTTGCGATATGCTTGAATTGCATTGTCCTCTACAGTTGCATCCTTACTTATTACTGTATATACCTATTGCTTATTGCAGCGTTCGAAGCTATTAAATTTGAATAGCGAAAATTATGTTGGTTGACTGACTGTTAATTAATTAATTGATTAAGTCCACTCTGAATTTCACTTCAGAACTTGCTGTAATGTTGATTCGATAAGCAAAATTCCACTGTATCAGGTAGCAGAAATTCAAGGAACTTTAAACTTTGGATTTTATATGAGACTTTTGAGTTCTTGTAGAAAGCTCGAAATGACAATTTGATTAGCCTATGAGGTGAAAGTTTTTTAACACTTCAAAAGATCTCTCTCAGCGACGCAAATAGTACAAGCACACAAGTCCTCCGACTTGTCTTTGCTTATGTAAAAATTCCTCGCTTGTCTGTCCCCATCTCTTTCCGATACTTAAATATGCTTTTCTCGTCCCGAATCGCAGCATAAAAAGCGACACTAGTATTACTCGTTCATTTGTAAGTTCGAATCATATGACTAAGGTGAAGCCCACTCATGAACTGGCTTCAGTTAAGCTCTCCGCTGATCTCGTTTACGATTGGGGAGGAACTAGATTAAATCTAACCCTTTCCTAAGTGGGGTTTAAAATTTGCAGCAGATTAGCGTTAATGCAACTTTCTAACGTCGTTGTGCTAAGATAACCTGTGAACCATCTTCGACTCCGCACATAAAGAAAAGCTCTATAAGTAGACAGTGCGCGCCCATATTTTGAACGTTATTATTGGTCTTAGGAGAATTCCACTCGCAAGACGTATCACTGCAATACAGCATTTGCGCGCATGCAAGTGCATTCGTCGATCCGTCTGGTCGTTTAGCTGTCACGATCGAGCGAGTAACAAATTTCATCGCAGGATTTACATCACAAATCGACTGCTTAAATCATGTCGTTAACTTTCGAAGGGGTTAATAAATTCTAAAGATACAACAATTTGGCTCTTACCAATAAAATCCGTGGCAATCACCCCACTTACTAAGGGGACAAAAATTGTTTCGTGTTTCTACCATCTACTGATGACTTATGCAAGTGATTGGTAGGTTCGTTGAGCGCAAAAGCTAATATCATGGCACCAGCCGGTTTCTCATGTTTCTCGGTTTTGTTTACTCGTATTTGGCGAGAATCTGCCTATAACACTATCCTGCAAAAGAAGTATCGACTAGAGAAAGATTGTTATTGAAGCTAATTGCAGATGTAGATTACAGTGCAATGCATTAAAGCTTTGACTATTCGACTATTAAAAGCTTTGAACGGACTGCGCAATTAGACGCCCAGGAATGGCTTGTTCTGCGCACTGCTCTAGCCTCGTCTTCTTCCCTCCCTCCCCCTTTTCCCCGTCTTTCCAACATCTGCAACAAGCTTCCGACTCGAGCAGCTAAGCGCGCTCACCGAGAAGCAATCCAGTCAGGTAAATGTTATAGCTACTGCGCATTCTCGAGAAGGGTTAGCAGTGAAAAAAAGCTTGTAAATGATTTAGCTGTCGCTGTAATAAAAAGTTATCTTTATACGGGATCAATTCGAAGTGCTAATTTAGCTCGGATTTTTCGATTTTTTTTTCACGGGATAAAGTTTACGGACCTATTTTTAAAGGTTGAAAGTACAACTACAGGATGAAAGAAACGTGGAACGGAGTGGTTCAGTGCCGAGGTGCCAACAAGCCACCAGGGGTATCGATGGTCTCCCAACTGATTGTTGAAAAACATCTTGCGAGGTTGTGATGTGCTTATCACGGAGAGAAGCAGATTGGATAAGAGGAGGGGTATTGGGGGGTAGACGCAGCAATCTGAGGGGATGACATCGTCGACTGCTTCAGCGAGGAAATTATTCACCAAAACCGTTCTATTGCAGCAGAAGAATGCCAATAACAGAATTTCGATCGGCAAAGACCGACCTAAACTATGATTTCTTACCGCGGACTGGTCAGCCGGTTAGGGCTACTTATATTTGACTGTGTGCATTGCTTTCCAGTGAGTGCCTGCAGATTCCACAGTTTCAGAGTAGCCATCTAGTATGCGGTCAGTCCCTCACATCTTAATAGCTGTTTCTAACAGCTTACCCCTTCTGGAGCAAGAGAACGTCTCCGTTGTTGTCCTGTCTGTCGTTCTTTCCTTGCTGGTGTCAGCTGAAAAATAACGACGTCCGTTTTTTAAAATGTAAAGCCCTAACAACGCACCACTTATTTCCACATGCGTCATCGAATGCGTAAAACTTCAGTTGAAACCAGAACATGAACAGTTAACGGTCGGCTTGCAGTCAGCAAGAAGTAGGATATGAAATAAGAATTCATGAGATACTGTTCCTTCTAATAGGCTGATTCAGCACCGCTCTGCAGAATCCGAGCAAAGAAAAATGAGAATTGGTTCGTTAGGACCTAACTATGAAGCCCTATGATCTCTAATGGGAAACTACACGCATGGAGTAGTTTCATTGCAAGGAATTAACGATGTCGTATGCGTATTTCTCGTCGTATTGCGTTCTGCTAGTGATCTGTTGCGGTTTTTGATGACCTACATGATGCATTAAATAGCTTCTTGTGCACACTTGAGCCAGGATAGCATTCATCTTCGGTCACATTTTTTTCTGACGTCATCAGTACAGCCGTCCTGATTCTTCGCGTTGCCATCCTCAAGACGAGACGATATCCACTAATGCACCGCTCAGTAACATCCGCAGAGATAAAACCACCGGCTGAATATAACCAGACCTGCGAGCAATCATTTATATGCCAATATCTTTCCATCGTCAAATGTACGGTGTTCTGAGCATCCTCATCGGCGGAAACAAAATTCTCACCGTTGAGAAGATGCCACCGTGCATCGTATGTATGAAATAGCCCTTTTTTGGGTCACAAATATACAAATGATACGTGCGCTAATTTACATCTTCACTGCTTCCTTTTGCAGACGATAATTCCGGCATAAAGAAAAATGGATGCGCTCTTACGAACTTCTCTAAGCGGCTCACATTCCCCAAGACCTGTTAGTCTTTTGTATATTCTGCCTCCGCAGGCAAATACACGATGCAGTCGCCACGTGGAAGGAAAAAACGCTGAGAACAAATCCTATAAGTGTACCAATCTGCCTTGTACCTGAGTGGAAAATTCAGCGCACAGTTGCAAAGACAGCCCAGCTAACGTTGTTACCGCAATGTGGCTCGCTCTTCGCAGCCCATTTCTGCCATCAGTTGGTAATACAGTCTCCCCTTTTAGGATCACACTCCCTCATCACATAGCGCATCTTGACGTGTGTCTTTCACAAGTCGTAACTCTTTCTGCGGTTTCCTTTCTCATGCTGCAATTCAGTCTATCACCTCGTGTTGGCAGTAACAGCGCGGTCTTCGACCAGGTCTTCTGTTTCATTTTTTCTGCCACTCTGCTGCGTTCTCTGGTATTCGGCCTGATTTGCAACGCACCCCATTGCGATGGGAAAACTACCCATTGTTCGATGCAGATGTTTAGATTAGAAGCCGAACTTTGTTCGAAAGAGGTCCATTCAAAGTTGTTGAGTTAACGTCCATGAGAAAAAGAGCATATTTAAAGGCAGCACTTGCCCACTCCTGAAGGAAACACCAGCAGAAAAGTGGTCTGCGCTTTTGAGTAACCTTATATCGTGTAATGTCATTCTTTCTCGACAGATATACAATCCTCGAAGATAATGTTGTAAACGCACCTAATCAAAAATGCAGTCCTTTGTCCTATCAGTCAACTGCAACGGTGCGGTTTGCACGGAATTTAACAACCGCTGTAGCGAGACATATCAGTCTCACACCCTCATCGACCTCTTCTCGTTCGTTCAGCGACAACAGTAAGCAGTGACTTGACTTTCGACAGTTGCGCCACTTGAGCGCTAGTAATCGATTATACTTGCCCGTACGCTTAACCTGGAGTAGCTTCCAACGCAATACTTAACGTTTTAGCACCAACTAACGCTTTTAAGCGCTTGCCGTTATCGTATCGTTCGGACATCTCTTGAGAGGGCGCACTTATCATGTGATAAGAGAAGTGCATTCACACTATGCTTCAGGAAAAAATACTAAAGTTAAGAAAAAGAATAATAGAAACCGTCAATAATAAAACCTTTAGAGTCCGTATTTTCTCCTTGCTGGCACAATTGATCCGTTTTCACCGAGAAGGCGTCGTCTACTCTGATTTCAGCCTCATGCAAGTGCGAATATTGAATGATGGCATGGCGTTTCTTCAGGTGGAAGTGAGAGGAAACTAGAGGTACGTATTGGTGCAGATTGTGACCAGTGAGGTGAAAGAAAGAGTGATAAGTTGCGTTGTGAAGCAACCACTTTTTCAAAGACCGTTGTACATTTCTGATAGGCAGTGAAACAGCGAGGGGAATGAGACGCCTAGATGATGAGATAATGGGATCAGTAAGGTTGACCAGAACTTTACCGACTAGTCTGCACTTGAACATCGCTAGTACCACACAAACCGGCCGTATGAGAGCCGCAGTGTTCCAAGAGCAGGCACCCAATCCAGTGATTTCGAAGAAATCCAATATTTCGATCACTTGAAATCCATCAAAACGAACTCATCTATCTGTTAAAAAAGATATCGATTTTTCTTTGTTAAAGATGGAATTTGCAGGCTCAGGAAAAGCCTTGTGAAGTATCATTTATCCTACTGAAATACCCAGCAAACTCCCTCAAAAGACCAAATTCCCGGCAAGTGCCACAAAAAATGGATTACGCTACGTTTTCCGCAGTATCCACTGAACCTGATGTATTTGAAATAAGATGCTCACTATTTCGTTCAGCTGGCCCAGTTCGCTGATTCTTATTTATGAGGGAAACTTGAGGGTAATAATATGTTCGTGACCATATTTACGATCGAATTCTTGAATCCAACTTCACATATGCACTTGGCCCTTTGATGATAGACTTGACACGGTTGTGTGCCATTAAAATTGTACTCTTCAACGGGATGGATACCCTCGACTGGGGAAAATCGAAATTAGTCGAGTCACGTATGTGACTTCAGTCGAGGCCAATTCGCGGTTATGTCCATTCGAACCGTTCAGCGTCTCTTACTTTTGAAGCATTGGAATTTCCACGATTGTGTAAAGCTCCCTTTTGAGCTTTCTCCTTTCCAGTTATCCTCCCCAACATCTATAATCGTCTGTTATCCATTATATTTCAATTTCTTTCAACTCTTTATTTTATTTACTCAATAGTATTCTGCTGCGAACGGAGCTGCATCGTCTCATCGAGTTACTGAACGTAAGTCGCAATCCCTTTAAACAGTTCCATTTTTGTTAGTTCAGTACGGGCGGTGAAGATGCTTGAGAATACCACATTCTAGATGCAACATTTCGGCACTGATGCAGCGAAAATGTTATGTACTTAAGACGTTTTGAGAGCAAAAAGCCGTCAACGAAACGAGATGGTCGTAAAACGGAACTGCAGCGACAGGTGTGATATTAGCAATGCGAATCATATTTTGTGGTGTTTTTTTTCGATAGAATATCCTCTCGTCCTATCCTATTTATCTGGGATTAACCACTGCACCTCATCCCTCCATGATGGTAAGATATTTACAGCATGGCCAAATGCAAGCAGTGGCTGCGAAGCAACCTACTATTGGTACTTACTACCGCATCTGTTCTTATTGGCGTTATTGTTGGTCTTGAGACGAGGAAGTAAAAAAAAAGACGAGAAAAAAAGTACAAACCGAGCCGACGGACCTTTGAAATATTCGCTTTTCCTTTTGAAATTTATGCGCATGCTACAGGTGGCTGAATTGCCGCTCGTAACGA
Organism: Parascaris univalens; assembly: GCA_037576465.1. NCBI lineage: Eukaryota > Metazoa > Nematoda > Chromadorea > Rhabditida > Ascarididae > Parascaris > Parascaris univalens. Next base: position 190,004,386 of record CM075173.1, on the reverse strand, counting down.
GCTCAATCGTGACAGGTTAAAGTTACTCATCTTCGGCAGTACTCTTTAATCCTTTATTTTGATGATGTTTGAGCTATGATTAGAAGTGTGTTGAAAATCATATCCACGTTTGCCACGTTTATGCTGCCACATAAAAGTGGATTTTACTTTAATTCACGGGGTATTCCGTGAGTCTCCATACTTTTTTAGCCTTTTTGGATAAATCCGGACTGTTTAGATGTAGGTAATATGAAGTATGGATCAATCATGCAGATCATTGGACTCCAATCAAAAATGCTGAGCGTATAGTCAGTTGCGAAGGTGATTCTGATAATGCTCGAATTCTGTGTGAAACCCTAACTCATAAGAAGATTCCCATGTAATGTTGCACGGACTAGGCACGACCTTCTCATAATCCTCTGTCTTAAAACTCGTCAATTCATACTTGTGGTTTCGCGTTTAGGCACCGTAAGTGACGATATTTTTGTCATGCGAGCACCTTATTTGTAAGAAAACGGCGTGTAGGGTCGCGCGAAACCTCACTCTCAAAAACCGTTGTGATTGATATTTTTCCGTGCATCACTTAACTGCTTTGTCTAGTGGCATCACTTGTATACTTCAATGGCAAATGCGTTGAATTTGCGAAGATTTATTTCGTTGTGCAGTCGTATTGCCAATTTTTTATCTTACATCGTTCACGCCACTCTTGTTTAGTTGTTTGAGCGAACGTCACTTTAAATACTACTACGACTGCATTCGGAAGTAACAATAATTTAGCTTTATAATAAGGAGTACAGCGTACTGTGATAATTTCCCCATTGCAATCAGGAAGGTGACCCCTTGAATAAGAGGCATAGGTGAAATGTGGAGATCGTAGAGACGAAACAAGCTTGACCCTTCATTGCCGCATAGTGTCGACAAATTTCAACGTTGCTTCCCGACGAATGGGAATGCCGTTTTTTCCTTGTGGTTTATGCCTTTTGACAAGCGATCACAGGTGTTGTTTCGTCAGTAGTGGTAACGGAAGTTTTCATGGTAGGGAATTAGTCGCGCGTACTTCATTCCATGAAAAATCGTTCACTTTTACGATTTTGTCGCGTTCCAACCTTTGCTTTCGACAGGTGAAGAAACAGAAGACTTGGAGACGAAGATGATAAAGGATGGAAGATTGCATCTGCAGCGCGGAATTCCAACAACACATTAGAGAGCGCAGAGGTATTAAGTGGAAATACTTCCCCTCATCAGAGTTAACAGTTCCAGGAGAAGCCTTACAGATGCAGCAGAAGAGTGAACATAAATACTGCGACAAGGAACAATTTTTGTTGAGTAAACGAGAATGACATTGAGCAATCATGGGCAAATTGCGACACGGAGATGAAAACGAGGGCCGTTGTCCTAAATCTTCGCGGCTGCTAGCACTGCAGCGGCCTCTTTGATCCTCGAACGGAGAAACCCTTTGTTGTTCAGCATGATAAGCAGTTCTGCGTTGTCCATCTCTGAGAGCATGGTCGTGATTTTATTTGCATCCGATCCCTTATAGATGCGCCACACAAGCGGACAGTTCGCTCGGCGATTACTTGTTTTTTTTTTTTTTTTCTGCAACAGCCTTTTCAAATAAAATTATTCTCGTCACATAAGGTTGATCATCACCTCACTCACGTATGCAGACCTGAGACTCGCTGTTATTCGCTTGTAATAAAAGTGAGTTTTATGGGGACGATGTTATGTCCTAACGACTATATTTTTCTGTCCTGCATTATAACGAGGCACCTCCGCTTGGCTTCAAGTTCTCCTACCCCTGCTGATCTCTCCCGAAACCGAACGATCTGTCTTGCCCATTCAGACATGAGGCGCAATATCAAGGTTTGACCTAACGCTTGATGAATCTGTCAAGAGTAGCTTTAAGTAACGCGTTTAATGAAAACCTCTCTAACTGCCTCCTTCACTAACTGCCTCAACGTGGCTATCCCTGACCTTGCCCCTCTATGTCCATCATCTTCTGAAGTCATCAAAGGCGCCCATTAAAGCAATGCTATGGTTTCGCTCTACTTAGGACGGAGCTAAGGCAGGCACCAACATTTTACATGGACAACAGAAACGTCATGAACAACATGGACAACATTCTTTTATTGATAAGTGCAATTCCTAGCTACAATGACCTCGATGATGTTGAGATTGCACCACAAGGCAAATGAACTAAAGAAAAATAGGTTAGCGGCAACAAAGGATGAGGAGGCTGAGGATTCACAAACCTGAACGGTCAACTGAGAAAATTTCATACTATCCACAGAAATACCGTAGATCCATAAATCCACAGAATATATATATATATATATATATATATATATATATATATGCATATAGACTGCATATATATGCATTTATATGTTTATGGATTTTCAGTGTATGACACCACTTATCACTCAACCATTAGTGGTAACTGCAAGCTAGTCACCAAGTAGAGATTGAATGTTGGTGCATCCAAGTGCTTGTGTGTATCGTACGGGTGATTGGCCTTACACAGGGTACTTCTTAAAGTTCATATTCCTTACGGGCTCCCTCATTCTGTCTTTCTCTCTATGCTTTCATTTCGTTGCTTCCTCCATTTAATAGTCCAGCTTCAATTGCCAACTAATTGAGAACACATGTCAGTTTCAACCCTTTACGCAGTCGAAAATGTCACCCAACATTCGGGTCAGCTCAACAGCAGCAGCCGTTATACCAATAACTGCTAACTGCTAGGGCAGATGCTAACTATACTTGACAGGCTTGAGGTCGCTGAGCGCATCTTCATAGTTGTTTATTTTCGGCTATATCAGCAAGACTGCGATTTCCTTTCTGCAGTAGTATAGCAAAGACGCTTGAATGTTGTTTCGGAATTTGTTTATTTGTGAGGTAGCAAAGGCTGCACCAACAAATTCTCCCTCAGCGCAAAATATTCGACAGAGAAATATGCAACGCTCCTGTTCGAATTCATCCGATAGAACGATGGGTCAATGTACGGATTCTTCGTCGAGATGCGTATGTGTAAAGGTTAAGAAAAGGTTTTATTGAGGATAGCGAGATCCACTGCTAACACTTCTGAGTTGTTGACTGGCCAATCGAACCATGCTATAGCCCAACTGTACATTTGGCAATTGGTTGAGAGTTATAGGTCGAAGATATTTTAAAACAGTATGTAACATACAGTATCTAAGGTCGCTGAGCGTTGCATCTTTTAGTTTCAGTGTGCACACATATGCGTGCCAATAGATTCCGGCTAATCTAACATCTTCCATGGCCCGCATACATGCTGTCAGTCATTATCGTACGTAGGGTATTCACTGTGCCCTCTGTTCGGCTAAATACCTGATTTCATCGATTTTGTAACCGGCAGTCGTCCTACTAGTCGCGGCTCGATGTTTTTTATTGACTCCAGACAAACTCATTTCCGTGAAGACGCACTATTCGACGTTCGCGCTGACGCATATGTGTGTCTTGTGAGCATTTGTATTTGACGTCCTGAAGTTGTGTGTGATGGCTGCTGCGGTTTGTGTGTGTTCGCTATGGTCGCTGTGTGTTTTGCTTGTTGAACTTATCGTATATGGCACGTTGAAGGATTTGCTTGCACGTCCGCATTCATAGTGCTGCCCGCCCCCTTCCTTGCCGCCCTCCTTTCCCCGATTACTCACACGGAATCATGCGTCTATCCCGTTCTCACCTGTGCAACAAAAAAGTGCCTTCCCAGCAATAATATTCTGGTTTTGTGTGTAACTGCCTTTGCTTACTTCACCGCTTAGAGAATAAAAAGGTGACAGAAGGAGGGATGTGATGAAGATAGTGACAGCTGCAGAGATGGGATTTGAATCTTCCCAGCATGAGCAACAGTCCATCGTTTTTCGATAATATCGGGTGCCATGACGAGTCAGTGTGGTAGAAAGAGAGTGTGATGCAGTTCTAGTTTCGATTCGAGTTGGGGAAATGCATTTGCTTGCTGGGAAGTTTGTTATGCGCCCATGTCGACTTCACGAGCAGCTGCGCCTTGATATCTTCCTTTTAGTCTGCAAAACAGAGAGTACCACATAATGCAACGCTCGATTCGACCCACTTATTCTGTAACGCTCACCTCTCCTTTGACCATCGGTTAACTTCAGTATGTCGGCAGACTCTTCGAAACTCCTGGCGAAAGACGTGCCACGACATCTAGCGGACGCTGCCGAACGAATGCAGGAATGGGAGAACCATATCATTTTGTGCTTCCCCGAAGAAATTGCGGATGAGATGAGTAATTTTTAAGTGAATTCAGGATGCTGGCCTTCTATTGCTGCCATCATATGTGGCGTAGATGCGGCGCTGTAAACGGAGTGGCAATGACCTTAGTTTGTATGTTGTTTATGGCAGAAAAGTTTGAAGGGATAAGCTGAATGAGTGGGGGTGAGAAAACGAGCCGTCATTTTTGCGCATGGTTTTTCGAAGAATGCAGCAAAGGTGTAAGATGGGATGGGAATGTTGTCGTAGGGTGCAGCCGAGAGTGTGCATTTGCACTGGTGGCTTCCTTTTACACGTTTTGCCTTCTCCTCGCATACAACGAAAGTTCCCAACGTCCCCTGATGGAAGAGTGCTGTATTCGTTTGCAGCAACAACACTCATCACTCTCAAGTTCGCCTTCTCACAACAATCAAGTCGTCAGTATTATACTACTATAATATAACCATAGAAATAGATTTCTGAGATTCCTGCCGTTGCAACTTGCTCACATTGAATATGAAAGTAATATACCCTCCCTAGTGACCGAAACATTGATAATGTTTTGCCATAAAGTGCGTCAATTAATGCCGATCAAAACTTCTCACTTCTTAATGATTAGGCGCACAACGATGTATGATTTTCTTGTTCCGTGCAATGATTTCAGTCGTTTCTTTAGGGAGCGTGATCGACGAAGCCGATGATACAAGTTTGGCTATTTGTTTCATTGCGGATATGCGCAATGCAAACCTTCGAATCCGAGAGCGGGTTGTTACCGCAAAGTTATACGATCTCTCAACCATTGTGGAAGTAGAGGGTGGGTGGGGGAGGGGGGAAGGTGGAGGTGGGAGAAGGGTTAGGGTGAGAAACGCTGATATCGTTTCATCGTGCAACACTGATTGAATATTGCATGACGTGGATAGCCCTTAATGGAAAAGTTGCACTTCCCTGAGATTTCAAGAGACAAAGTAATTTACAGTTCAAGAAATGAATGATAATGACTCGAGAGATAGCGTCCTTTTTGTGGAAGCAGATGTCAACAAATTTGATCGCTGTTATATTCGCATAATGAGATGCCTGCAGTGTTGCTACTCCGAAATTAGTTCAGCTCTCATCTTGCCTCACTGCTATTATCCATATCGTTCGACCTCCTCTCCTTCTGTGAGTTCAGGTCATGCATGTTTTTTATGGTGGCAGTATGTATCCCAGAGACGGTTACATGCATAGAATCGTTCGTAGTTGAAGAACGAGACATACACGTCAAGTCTCAGGGTGGGGGAGGGATAGAATTTTGAAGAGAGACGTTTCGGGGATGCTCAGGTATCTTTCAGTGGGGAAGCATAACATTCTGACTAGTTTTTTTTTTAATTTTCGGAGACTTAAAAACGTTCCCATCATTTTTTTGTAACGTGGTTCTCTCATCAGGTACGACGGCACCAGTCTTCCCTCATCATCCTGCCACCTTCCTCCCTTTCGCTGTCCTCCCTCCCCGTCTTTCCATCACCCAAAGCGAGAGCCTCACTCAACATTTTCTAACATTTGCAAACAAGGAAAGAAAAGCACTGCCGAAAGGTATTTAAAAATGAAAGTGGAAAGTTGCCGCACAAACCGAAGTGTTCTTCCAAATGCATCAACGATCGATAGTTACCGATAGTTACCGTATGTTGATGATAGTTGATTCTGCCTACACTTAAGTAAAAAAAGAGATTGCAGAAAGTAGTAGTTGCAGCAGATAATCAACGATCTACGTCGTTATTGGAGAAATGTCTCTGAATGGAAGCTCAGAACGACTGCTATCATGGAAGTGAATTTCATAGTGGATTACGTGAAACTCTCTTTCTGAAGTCACTTTATCGGAACAGTAGTCGAATTTTTTTCCTACCATAACACCAGGGGTTAAGAGGAACTGAAGTATGCGTATTATCTGCAGTAAAACATTAAAGTTCTGAAATTCGTGAAAGAGGCAGAGTAAGTGATTCATGCGGCTATCGGTGGAGCGTTTAGAATCAACTGCGATCCGATTATTCCTGTTCTTGACTACCTCCAGACGAAAAAATGGGAGGGTCATTAAAATTCTAAGTTGTTGAGAATGTTGGGTAGAGGAACGTTGCATTTTATTTTAGGAAATTATGTGAAGTACAGTGATTTGGGCCGCAGGCGGGCACGATTGAGGGCACTCAACGAACGAGACTAAAGTCTTCAACATTTTTGGCCCCCCGTGAAGTAACTGCAGGCGATAAACACTCCATTAGGTCATGCACACATCAAAATGGACGCGGCAACCGAATATTGCTTTGGCTTATGCCCATGTGAGTGATGGCCTGTGCGGAGATGACATGGAAAATCAGTCGGAAAGTGATTCCCACCGATTTCAAAAGCTCGCTTCGGAATCAATAACTTCTCGTTTTTCTTTAGAGCGGACGTGAGAAATTTGAGTGTTAAATATAAACGTCATTCTTTAAGAGCTGCATGACGGATGTTGTTCATAGGATTGGGGCCATCGAAATGCCGACTGTTTTGAAAGAGATCGTTGTTGATCGTCATCGCAGCTATCGAGATAAACATTTCGATGTTTTCAGTCAAATTATAGCAGGTGTAGGCTTGAAAAGTTGGCTCCGGGTTGCACTTTACTTACCTAAATTGAAGCAGTCGATGGTAAGGGTGAAAACATAGGCAGAGCGGCGTAGAAGGGTATAAAGTGGCATTTTTCCGGCGTTCCAGTATCAGCTTGTCTATGCCTGTAGTCGACGTGCGCAAGCCGCCAGAGCATGTTTGTTGCACGAAGAGTGCTGTGCACTGTTTTCACGTTCGTATTACTTTTTATTTTTCGCTACTTCTCGCCTTAAAAAGAGTCGAAAATTTTATAAATGAAATTTCGTGAGAGGGAGGGCTCAGCGAATATTCTTCGATGTAAGCGTCTGAAAATTCATCGCACCTGCAACTCCATTACCCCTTAGAATGAGCTTCGCACACGGCATTTCGTAAACATTTGAAGCCTTCTGCCAGGTGTAGTTTATTAGCTACCGGCCATGCGGGCAGATGGGCAATGTTCGTCATTATTGATTTATGTGGAGAAATACCAGGAAGCGGCATTACAGCGAACTAAATCAAAAACAGCATTGCTTCCGATGAGGCGCATTCATAGTGTAACGCGGTGTAGTTGGAGAGAATAACTGTTCTTTCAGCTTTTCACCTTCTTGCCACATATAACTATGTTATTCCAACCTCTCTATTTCCATACCCTGAGGTTGCGTTTGTCTTTTGGCTTCGTGTGTTTCCATTGTCGCTGCAGCTAAGATTGCACTAAGTTGCCACGACGTGTGTAACTCAGTTGTAACTCACTATGAGCTACACACGTCGCGGCAACTTTCGCATGGGAACAGTTGACCCATTTCAAAAATCGTCATCCTACCTCTTGTTGTTTTAATGAGTTTTGATTGATCAGCCTTGTTATTGAATTGTTTCTCTGTACGCACACGCAATAGTGGGCTGAAGGTCATAATGATTTAAGCATATTCATGCAAAAAATAGCATCATTTCTATACTCTGAGCTGCTTAGGAGCAATTTGCTGATGCCTGTCGGCACTTACGTCAAGTAACGCTATTATCGTCTTCATTTCCGTCGGATAATTCGCTAGCCTTCGGAAGATTGTTGAAAGTTGCCGCTGTTCTTCGTGCATATCAATCTATTTCTGTAACGTTTTCTGTGCGAACTTCAAGTAGCGTTTACGAAACAAGTTTACTATTTAGAGGAAGGGAGGGGAAAAGAAAAATGTTGTCTTCAGTTTATTATGGGAGTGATTACATTCACAATAGTATTAAAATGCAGGTAATGAAGACGACTGGCAGGAAGAAAGTTTACAAGGTGGCGGATGTATCGCAGATTATGGTGTGTTCAAACACCGCTGATACTTCGTCGTCAAAAAGAATACCAAAAGCAAAGCGCAATAAAGCTTCTCTGTGGTCAAACGGATGTATGTTCCCTTTGATATTTATCAGACTTCTAAATGGTTGAATCATGTTGTAATGGTAGTGGGGGCATGTTGGTTTGCCTTTGGATTGTTTTTACTAAGCATCCGCATTTAAACGATTAATATTACGAATGTAGTGCTTCGTGCTTTTCAAGTCAGTGATGGGAGAAGAGGGGGAAGGTGAAGCGAAATCTTGTTGTCCTTCAGTTGCGTTCTCAGTAATGACAGTTTGCAACGACACCGTCTATAAAGAATGCCAGGAAGAAGCGTTTCTACAAGGCGATCAAAAAAGAATATTTGGACGTACCTGAGATCGAAAGGGAGTTGAAGATGCTGCTTCGTACGGACATTGCAGCTGAATCAGTGCGCTGGTAGGTAAGCCAGCAGTTCCTTTGCTGTGTAATGCGAAGTGGACAATTCTGGATTTGTGGAATACTACTGAGAAGCATGTGGAAGTTTTTCAAGCTCATCACTCAGACACGGACATATTGGTCTTCAACTGTATGCTTCAACATGGCCTCGCAGACGTTGGAGCACATTGAGACGGCTTTTTTTCGAATTGTTGATTGTGCAGTACTCATTTCGCAGAGGAAAGATGAAGTGACTAATGAGCCTTTCTTCCATTTTTTAATCCGCACAGAGGAAGTCAAAATTCCCCATTTTGCCCTCAAGGCATCCTCCGGAACTCAAACGTATTTTTGCGAAATGTCAGCTTCGCGCATGCGTCGGACTGCCATTGATTGGAAACTTATCACGTTGATCCGCGTCCTTGTTGACATCACTTCTGCTGAAGTCGAACGAGTGTTTAACGTACTAAGCTGTTACAAGACAAAAGGGGTGCTTACAGAAGATAGTTCAGGTCGTACAACTTGAGGGGGACAGTTCGGGAAGTCAGGTTGAAACGAATGACAGCGTTGCAATTGGCAATTGATTAAGCTCAACCAGACCATAGGTGTCGCCATGCGGGCGGCGTGAAGTAAGCAATCTCATATTGAGGGCAGTTTTCACACCCACCTAGAGTGACTTGATAGCCATTGTTCGATGTCCCACGAAAACGTTTTCTGCAGGCGCATTCGAGCTGAGGACCTCTGGTTTGCAGTTAAAAATGTTATACAGCGATCTATGGCGCTTTTGCGCATTCGTTATTCTCTTTGCTCATGCCAGCACCCTCTACGTGTGCATAGCGCAACTGATGAAATTGCAAGATGAACAAACAATCCGATTATGATTCATGGGACTTCTGTGTCAGCTATCAACTTCAGGGTTCATTTTCAGAGAATAACCACTACTTGGTGAGCGGCATAAATGGAGTGCGCAGGCGAATTCCAACATGTGGCCGTCCACTGAGGCAAATAATTCAAACTTTTCCCCGTGGACCGCTTGAGCATCTAAAGAATCGTCTCACCCACTTCGTTTTTCGTATGTTAGTCATTGTTTTGTCCGTTGCTGTTATGAGCAGTAAACTTCTTTTACTGTTGATCGCCACGTTGGTGATGTATTTCTTAATGAGTTGTAAGAAGAAACGACAATTCTGAAAAGACCACATGTGATGTTGACGGTTTCCACATGTGAAGCCGATGGAGTAACTCCGCGATTTTATTGGTGCTCCAAGATTCAGTGCCATCCCATCAAGAGTTTAACACAGACTGTGAAGCAAACCAACGGATTTAATACGTGGAAAACGCCAGCGTGCACATGCAACGCTGGGTATTGTGGTGTGACGTGTCAATGTACAGTGGCCAAATCCTGCAACTTCATAACACACCCTATGAAGGGGTCCGTAAACTCCGCACGGGTTTGATACAATGTGAGCCACCTCAAATTGTGGCTCTGAGTAGTTCTGACTCGAATTTGATGCGATTGTTGCTGTGGCGTGTTTTGATAACTTCGGTAATGGTTATTCAAGTAGTCGTCGCGTAGCTACAAACTACTCTTCCTCTCCTCTAGGTTTTACCTAACGATCCATGGGATGCGACCATTATAAATGCGATTATTGGCGTGAATCTGTCGATTTCTTATTATGCCGTGTTTTCATTGCGGGGCGCGAAATCTTTGTCGTCGCCTAATGAAGAATATGCGGCGAGTGTTGAAGTTGGGATGTTTTTGAATCGCCATTCGTTTATATTCCCAAAAACTCAATTGGTGGTCATGATCTCTTGTACAAGTTGATGAGAAGAAAATGCGCACGCAACGGTTTGAATATCGATGGCCTAACGAGCAAGCAGATGGCTATTGTTTTTGTAGAAGTTTAGTCTCACTCGTTTCAGCTGTTTATTTGAAAAATCGGATCAACAATCTTCCCTAGCAAACTTCATTAAGTTTCGAAAATTGTGCGTTCTCCAATACTAATACGATTTGTTGCAGTGCGTAGTAGTTGCATATTTTCGTTTTCCTTATTCTCGATTTTAATACACATCTCGAGCTCCAAATGTGTCTGAAACTTCAATCACAATGCGAGTGGAAAGTACTTCCCGAACTGTGCTGTGACGAGAATGCTGTTCTTTATACTGAGAGAAGTGCTAGACACAGTAATAACGTTCTAATCGGATTGGTAACATTTTTAGGATGTATATCTGCGCAACCTGCATATTTGATATAAAGAGATGCCCAGAGCTGGCCGATTTCTCCGTAAAGTCCCGGATAGGGCTGTTTCCTCCAAACATTCCACAATTCGATCCGAAATCACGGATGATACTGAGCATACAGCCAGCGTGGTGCCGCAAAAGCTGGTGAATGAATCGACTCCTGAGGCAAATGGGTGGTGTTTTATAAACAAGAACGTTCGCGGCTAAGGTTCCCAGATTCTTGACACAACATATTTCCACAAAGCAGGATAAAGTGTTGACTGCGTAATAAGAGAATCTATGTTGGTCGGTGTGTGAGTGTATACAATCTAGAGCATTAATTCACTGTGTATGTGGCGGGAGTGGTTCTCGTGTTGCACAAATTGGCTCACCTGGTTCTGGGTAGTAATCGCATAAAAAACAACGAAAATATTCTTAATAGTCACATTTCGAGCAGTTCTGCTGCAATCAACGACTGTTTTTCTCTTTATCGATAGCCGTTCGCTACCTTCGATATGTTCATGTGTGTTTTTCAAAACGGTCCGTTTAAATAATCCCTCTTCGTCCCTCTTCCGCTCCGTCTTCTATTTTGCAGCTGTTATGTTAGTTGCTGTTTTCCGACCGTATGATAAATGCTCCAAACGTTGGAGGATTCAATGCGAGCTAGTGCGCCGAGTAATTTTTTGCACCACTAGTCGTCACAGCTTTGTTTTTCTCTTTTGCTTGTGCTAGAGTTCGGCGCTGGACTACAAGCCTTGGCTTTTCTCAACGGAGATACCATCTTTCCACTTACCACTCCTTTGCCCCGGTACCATCCCCTTGCTACTGTCGAACAACTCGTTGATTGGCATTTACGAACGTTGTTAAAACGGGTTAGGTTGTTTGGTTGAATTTTTTATACCGTTTATTGCTGTCGGGAAGATTGAATTGTTTCAACTTTTACACTTGTCCGATTATATCCCGCATCTGAAGTCATCATTGTAGCTTGCTGTGTGAAAGATAATATGCCAAACGGATTTGTATTTGGTGCAAGGAAATAAACTGTGCGCGCACACCTTATATCCCTGTGCTCCAGTTTGGTTGCTTTGACGGCCGCCAAAATGAATTTATATGTTGTAATAAAGAGGGCAGATAAATGTGAAGATGTGCGCGCAGATGTCTGCGAACACTGCACTTTTTAATGAATTTGTACAATGCGCATGACAGCGCTTTGATAGACGGACCGTTCAGCTTCACGCTAGCAATAGTCGATTCGCAGCCGGTTGTATGCAAGTATCATCAGGCATTTCCATTTACTAGAGTAGCGAGTGAATGCGTGCGCTGTATTTCATTTCTGAGATTAGTGCACCGTTTTTTTAACATCCAGGAGATTGGTGCGCCTGCGGAAAATACGCAAAGACATTCAAAGCAATAAAATGCTGACCCAGAAGCCGTGTTTGTCGACTGCCTGGATGACAATATTCTCGTCTTTGTTCGCTGTTGTGCGTCTAATTTGCCTCTGAAAGCTCGACCTTTCCAGAAGCTGTCACTCAGTAATATATTATCGTTATTGCTCCCGTTTCCTACGTCCCCTCCTCCTAACCATCTTCGCCGCTCTATTTTTGACTCCTATCATCCAGCTTTCCCCATTTCCTAGTCCTTCTAGCGAAATGTCAAAACGTTTCGTGTGTCGGAATAAGTATTGCACAACAATGCTATCATCAAAAAATTAAACCGCTTGATGAAACACCAAATCATGGCCCACCAGTGAAGGTTTCGAAGAGGACATATGTGAGCTGTTATCTACCACCTTTTCAGAAGCGTCGGGAATAGTGCCATGCTCCATCACCCGTTCCTACTAGGGAACACGAAACAAGGCGAGCGTTTCTTCCCGTTTCGGCGGGGAGGGGGAGACGGCATTTCATAAGCATAACGCTTGAGATACAAGGCTATAATGAGGCCTGCATTGTTGCATACGATGAGGCAGAATACTTATGCATTTGAATAGAATGATGGCGCAGCCGTCGATTCAAACATACGTGAGCTTCAGGTTATATTGGAAGTGGGAATGATGCCTCAAGTCCAGAGGCGTTTTTCCGAAGTTTATATAGGGTAACGAGGGTTTCGACAGGAGTTCACCAGGAACATGTATGGGTTTTATTTTTATTTAGAAGGTTAGGTCTACGATCCCTCCATTCAGGCATTCCAGCCACTACGGTTTTCAGTACAAGAGACGCACTTATTCTTGAATCACGGAAAGTCCATTACGTAACGACGGAACTCTACTTTGGAATAGGCGTCATTTCGAATTTCGTTCCCTACCGGCTTTTCCGTCGTCGACATGCTCGTAGCAGCTTGTTGGATCTGAAGACTTGCTGTAGGCGTCTGCTTGTCGTATAAACTGAAATTATCTACTCAATGTACGAGCGCTCTGAATTATAATACGTAAATGCCTAATGGCATGCAAAATCAACTGCTACTCCTTATAATTCTTGGTCCTGTTTGCCTAAAAGTGTTCATTTACAATACTTCATGGCACATTCCAAAGTCCGGAACAATTTGTTCATTGTATAGCTTAGCAGGTAAAAATTATGGAGCAGAAATTGGCACGTAGTCCAAAATCAGTCACTTCCTATCTTTACAGCCATTCCGCTGAGCTCTTTCGTATGTCACTGCAACGATCCGAACCGCAGACAAAGATTGCTGTGCTAATTAATGGCAGCATTTGCAGATGAAAAAACCACAAACTGGTTCCGAGGAACAACGATAACCGTAGCACCTCGAGGATTGCCACTATCTCTGCTCCCTTAAACAGTGCGGCATCGCCGAAATTTTGTTTACTCACGTAATATCAGTGTTTAGTCAAAAAAGAGTTTGAGGAAACGATGGTGCATTCATGATGAACGTTTCATCGGCAAACAAATTGAGACGAATTTACCTTGCGTTGCCTCGACGCGTTTCATCTGCTTTGAAGGACTCTCGATGGATTACGCTCGGTGAAATCTCTGAAGTGTTAACGTTAATTCGAAATGAATGAGGACGTTTTTGACATTCTGGGAAAGGGAGTAAATCATGAATTTGCCTCACGAACATCCACCAGGTCGCGTAGGTATAGCTATTTTTAATGGGACGACGGTTTCTTCCACGTGCAAAATTACTCTCTCGCATTAATTGATTCATCGATTGAAATTAATCTTAACGCCAATGAGCTTACCTCCGGATGATGCGGACTCACTTCCACCACCTGCTGAAGTATCAGTTAAACCAGAATTGTTTACCGACGTAGATGATCTGGCTGTTTTTACTGAAATATTTGATAGCTTACTGTGCAGGCAAGTATAGTTTGAGTAGCCAAGAACTTTTCTAAGGAACAACTTCCCGCTATAGAAGAATCAACAGTAACGCCATCAGCTGCTTATGTATGCTTCATTGCAATATTTATACAAAACCTCTGTAGGTAAGGGACGCGATGTGGCGACCCTATCCAGTTTTGCGATACTGAACAGAATCTGGACTGAACATGAAATGGTGATGAAAAAACTAAACCTTTTACACCTCTTATTGCTTCTGCACTTTATAAAATACTTCGTACGTGAACACAAAACGCATTCCTTTGGGTCTTGTTCAGATTCAGTTATAAATGTTTCACGTACATCAAGTTCAATTTCACTCAATGTTATTGACGGCACCTGAAGAATTAGAGACTAGTCGATCGCAGAAAGAGCGCTTTAAAATTGCTGTGACAACCGATGGAGAACGTGCCGTCAATTCGCCACACAGCTGTTGCGATAAAGGTTGACTTAGAAGCTCTGCATGAGAAATGCTGCAACATCATGTCAATATTGTGCTTTCAGCACTGAAGAAAGCTTGACTGATCAAGCACGACGAGCGGCATTTTTTATTTCATTTCGTTTGTCGCTTTTGCGAAATGCCTCGAAGTTTCTTGCCTACACTTCAGCTGCAGAGGGGAGAGAGGCAGTGGAGAGAATAGGTCGCTCAAGAAAACAGGGATAAATTGGCGAAAATGCTATTGCCGTTGATTTTGGGAAAAATGACGTCATTCCGCAACCATTTTTTCGACGTATATTTTTTTGTAAAAGCAGGATCACTCCATTCTCGATTATTCAACCTTCTTGTGCAGAAATTTCTCAATACACCTCACTGGGGTGGCAGGAAATGCGGACGTGGTGCGGTCACAGTATTGAATAGGTGAACTAAAAACTTGTTTCAGGTCTCAGTGTGGGTGACCAGCTGCTGCAATACATTTCACATGTCACCACAGCTTGCGTGGGGATTTTCGCTGACATTTCCTCAGAAATCAGTGAAGGCGAAAAATGAGTGCGACTTGATCGCTTAAAAAAACTCTTCGAACCCACCGGTCCGCACATAAATGCGCAGGATGCCCACTGTATTCACGACGAATGTTTTTCATGTCGTACTTGTTAACCCTGCTCCACGTGAATGGGATAACATTCTGAAAACATCGCAGGCTTTTGAGCTGTTTCGCTGGAGAACTTGATGTGCGGAGAACAAATGCAAACATCCTCGTGCCGTCTGCAATGCGAGATTTTTCCACCTAATCCTCTCAAATCGAATCAATGACAGAGAGGCTCGCAGGGGCCATGCAAGAGACATTAGCTTAACGAATGGGAATAACAATGAGGAAAATGATCCATTACCTAAACAATCGAAAGATTCTTTTCTACATTCCCACAACGAAGAAAACCTTCTTTATCCTGTATACATTCTTCTTCAAAGATGTTGACAGATGAGAAGCGGTTGTGAAACGCATGCATTAGAAAAGTCGAAATATTAAATCTTGCTAAATGAAACATAACGATTTCAACCCGCGACTCTGCATATGAATTCTGCTGAGACATTTGCCTAAAGAGGAAGCCGACGAGAAAAACAAAAATAGATGCTCTTCCTCTACGGTGCAAAAGAAAACATTCATTTTCAATATGCCGCGTTACAGGCAAACCAGATGCCGAATGTCTATTGAGGCACGACGGCATTTACGGTAAGAAAAAATTTCGAATATGTCCTCAATGAGTCTCGTTGTTTGCAATATTTATCACCCCCAGCTTCTCCTGCCATTCTGTTACACTTGTTGAGACTAAAATAACAACAAAAACAATGGGGATCACTTAGCAAACAAAACAAGTGAGCGACTTGCTGATCCTCAATTTCGATTTGCCTCTGCATTCGAATCACATTTGAACCAACATTGAACGTCTCATTGCAACTGAGTGGTGCCAATACTCGTTTCTTATTGCAGGCCTTGCTGGTTGGACGGATTAGCGGGATCAATTCCTTAACAAAGAAAGAACTTCTCGTAGTTCCCAATTAGCGGCCTCTATATAAAGCAATAAATCTCTCATGTATTCAAGAACATCGGATATCCTACTGACCAGATTCGAGCTGAATATATCCCTCAACGGCCGTGTCAACACATAAAACAGTGGAAGGAAAACAAAACACAGAGACGATTCAAAGACTTCTATACAAGGTAAGACCAGCCATACAAGAGAATATGAACGCGAGGTCACGAAATTCCTCAAGTGAAAACACAGTTTATTCCTACTAGAAGTTTTGTACGTAATAGACTAGAATGAAGTTAGTCGACTTGTTAACGACTGCTAAACTGCAGAATTTCCCGCGTTGTGTTTGCCGGCAACAAAAGCAGCCTTAATAATTTTGAATCGATGGAAAATAATGATATGTTAGTGCAGCTCACTAGCACTTCATGCGAAAATATATACTGGATGGCGATGCAGTCCACAAATGTTTGCAGCCTTCATGCATTTCCAGAAACTGCCGCTTGTTCCATTATCGAACGCTTTTCGTTTCCACTTCAGTCTAACTGGGCTGTCATAGTGGCTGTCACACTCGTTTGTGGCCCTATTTCTCTAACCGTGACTGCATTCGCCCCAAAAGTGCGCCTACCTCACCATCGCGATTACGGCACTCATAGATTTTCGTTCACGTCACTTGTCGATTGACGCAATTTATTAAGACGAAACGTATTTAGGTGAAAGAAGAGATGAACAGAAATTTTGATGGGTCATTCTGGACTGCGACTAAGCCCGGGGAAATCAGCATAGGAAGCGTTCACAGCAAAGGCAACGTGATTCTATTACGGCGACCACGATTAAATCTTGCTCCAAAGAATACGGCGTCCCATTCAGCACTTTTGCGGACATATAAACCGCTTTATATTCCACAAGCATCCCATGCACATTCTCTCTTCTTCCTCCACCCTCCACAATTCTTTTCCTAACTAGAACGCTACGATCTTTCACCTCTGCCATCTAAAAAAGTGAAGCACCGAGAATTCCTTTTGATTCGGATAACCTGATTTTTTTTGTATTTTTGAACTTTTTGAAGCAAGCAGATGACGATAAAGAGAAGTTACGAAAAAAGAATTATCAGAGAAGAACATGTCAGAGTAGGGACGCAACAAAATTGCAAGTTCCTTCAGTCGAAACTCCGAAGATTTGAATTTTGCTTGATAAATGCGAAGTCTGAAAGGTTGCGAAGTCAAACATCAATCATAAAGGAGAGTGGAACATGTCCTACTCAACACTGGTACGAAATAAGCAAAGTGTGTGCAGGCACTGAAAGTACTCATGACTCTATCCATGTAACTGGTGGTTTCTATGAAATTATATAAACAAGCAATATCACTCCAAGCAACATGCTGGAGAGGCGTTTAACACATCACTCGCCAGACAAAAACGTCTCGTTCTGCTGTGTCTCGTGTCATTGTAAATTCGCTCGTACAAGCTTGAGTGATTAATAGCCCAATAGAAGGCATACATGGTTCGCGACCGCATTCGATTTATCAGCTCGTACTTCAACTGTTTCAACAATTCTGCACTTTCGTTTGTATCCGTTCAAAACGACAAGCTCCACTCTTATTTCAAGTGACCGAAGAATATCGAATATATATTTTCTTTGTGAATCCACACATCTATCTCCTAAAACCAGTTTTCTTGAAACAAGGGAATAGTGGTTGCGCTATTAGGCCTCCTCTCGAACATCCGAGAGCAACGAAAATCTGTATATGAGTCATCTCTCAACTCAATTTCGAGGGGATGAACAGTGAAGGTGCATACTAATACAGGCTTTCAGAAACCCCCATATAGTAAATTATTCAGATGACGGATTCAAATACTACTGCCCGTATGGCACTGGTTCCCAATATGCAATACTGAGGAATCTCAGGCGGTTTTCTGAAAAATCCAAGTTTTCATCGATCTGTTTCCCCACCTGCAGCTTTCTGAATGCTAGGATTTTGACTTCATCACTAACAGTCAAGACTGACATCCAATTGGGATCCCGAGATGGCAGTCATCAAGAACCGAAAGAAACTGACAATAGGAGTTGGCACACATGCATCTACCCACTCTGATCTGAACAGCAAGCTACCATCAGCAAGCGCAATACGCAAAACAATACCTTGACGTTTCTCATGTCCGGCTATCTTTATAAATAATGCGAAAAAATCCACTTATTTCTAAGTTGGCTGGGTACGAAATGCAGATCTGATCAGTAGTTACGATCTTCTGGAATATATGAATAAACCACTCACTTTTTTTAATGTTCAAGTGCCTAAAATATTATCTGAAGCTGGCGCACCAAGGCAGAACAGATAAACCAATTCATTTAGCGCTATCTCCATTACTCGCTGTTGAGACTGCCGGACAGACATATAAATGTGCAGACGTAACGATGCACGCATAAGAAACCATGCACTTCTGTGAATCAAATTCTCCAGACCGGCATAAATATGGAAAACCATAGTGGAGCTGAAAAAATGTTATGCGCTCATGACTTTCGAGAAACTTTAATTCCAAAATTTGGTGGAACTATGCCCTTTCTGCAGCCAAGATGAAAAGCTTCATGTGCTCCTACTGATCTAGTGCTCCAGTCATTAAATCAGCACACTAGAACATCAAATAAAAGACCTCTGAAGTGCAGGATGATGGAACCCTTCAAGCGTTCGTATCGTAGTGAATCAAAAGAGCTCATCTCTTTTCGTTGACTATCGTCTCCTACTACGCCACAACCCTCCCTCCCCCCCCCCCCCCCTTTCACAAATATTTGGCCGAAACATCCATCCAATCTCCATCCAATTAAGTGTCGCGCCGAAGTTGCAATTATTCTTAAAGATAGAAGGACCGCTTAACAACAGCAACGCTACCTGAGTGCATTGAGGTGCTTTGGAATACTTTTCGTTCTTCATATCTTAATCCCTTTGGTGCGTCGTTCGCTCGTACCTTCGTCACACGTTTGACACACAAAAAATTTCGCGCGACGTGCACGTCAAGCTTAGTTTCCGGTTGCCAGATGCGATGATTTTGCTGTTCGAACAAATCCTCACTCATAGAAGGCATCATTTCAAGACACAAGCGTAAGGCATAAAGCGTAAATAATAAATCTAATTCAGCAGTTCTTGGTGCAATTCAGAAGGAAAAATATACAACAAATAAAAGTGTGCAGTAATATGAGCAATGCTGAACAGAAAATACCGCAATGACTGTCTCCTTCATTATCGGCTTCAGAGATCTCATTTCATGCTGTCGCACATTCATATCTCCGATCACCTCCATTTTATCCTCCAATCTCACATCACCATAGCGATCGCACATTATGTGGACTAAAGTTCGGACCTGCGGAGCACCTGAAATGAAGAACTAAACGTCGGGATACATCTACCACCTAGAATTATTAGCTGCTCCCAAATTTTATCAATTTGCATTCATTACGGCACTGCACAGTGGCACGACCCTTCTGTAAACAAAGGAGGTACCTCTACCCCTTCAGGAAACTCCTCAGATGTAACGCAGTATTGTTCGCAATGAAATTAAAGGAAAAGACAGAAACCACTGCGGGAATCCCACTGGCACGAATAAGACTCTCTGAGAATCCACACCTTTCACCGTTATTCTCTGTTCCACTTCACTTCTCCCTTGCATGCCCTTTCCAGTTTGAATCGAAGCTAGATCGAACGTCGAGTAGAAGGCTAATAAGCAAACAAATAGCTTCGTAGCTGGGGTGTTAGCGACAATGCATACTGAAGTCAACTAACGTATGTTTGTGAGCTTTAGACCTGGTATTTGTGGATAATAGTCAGGAACCAGTTGTAAACTCGCCTAAAAATTATTCATCAACATCACGAGGATTTCACTAATTCATATTGGAGTTGGAAAAAAGAATCGGATAATATACTGACATAAGAAGAGCAAATTGCACTGCGTTTACTGCTGCTGCAGACAAGCCAACGACAACTGGCACAGCACCGAAACTTTCTGTGCGCACGAAGAACAGAATGGAAGTCCTCCTGAAACGCAGCCAGAAACACTCAAGTTTTGATGGCGCAGAATTTCAACATTTCAGGCTATTGAGTACAACAATGGTTTCAAAAAGAGGGCAGAGTGCCCTCTTTCTGAAACTACTGGAGCAGTTCGCCCCTACCAAACCAAACAATTTACGTTCAGCAAATGGAAAAAAGATGCAATGATGCAACCATGTTTTCTCCACAACCCACCCTTTGCGACTTTGTATAAAAGTTTAGTCTTCTTACTCGATAGCCCTAACATGCGAACAGTCAAATCAAATGTGCGCCAATTTCTGCATTTTTCACGCGTTTTCGACTTCGTTAATCAATAAAACTTATTATACTACTCCATTACATCTCATAAAACGGTGTACTGAACGAAGAAAAATGGAATTGCTTAAAGGGATGGCGACTTACGCTCAGTAACTCGATGTAACGATGCAGCTCCGTTCGCAGCAGAACAGTATTGAATAAATAAATAGATGAATTGATAGAAAGTAAAATATTATGAGTAGCGGACGCCTACAGATGTTGGGGAGGATAACTGGAAAGAAGACGGCTCAAAAAGGAGCTCCCCTGAGCTCCTAACCAGGGGCTTTTCCATGGTCGCTAGCAGTGCACGAATGACGAGCTTTTGCTCAGACAGAATCCGCTGATCTACCTATCTCCGCCTTCCATTTCCTCTAATGCATGCAACGTCACCTTTCTCCCATTGAAACGTTTAGTTTTTGTCTCCCCGTCTCCACTGGGTAACATCGCTTCCGCTCGTCATAGGCGCCGCTGAGGCGGTTAGTCCTTTTTTGCTACACGTTAGCTGCAATGGGCCGCGATGATGCATATCGCATTTCGCGACAAAAAGTGCATTTTGCAATTTCTCGCAGCGAAAGCACATATTGCGTTGTCATTTCATTCGCTAATCAGAAGCGATTATGCGGGTTCAGAACTCGATGAAAGCTGGGACCTCAGGCCACAGAAATGGTAGCCTGAACACGAAAGATTCACAGCTGAAACCTGAGCTCATAAGATCTGCAATGAGGTCAACCTGAGCTGAAGAATTCCTGACTAATTACTTGGATTTTTGTGGAAAAACTTTAAATGCACTCGCTATATGCAACACTTACATTTTCTTCTCTTGGCACTCGTTTCGCTGATGACGCAATGGTTGGTCGATGGAATCTAAGAAAGAACATGTTTACATCGTGAGCATACTCATATGAATTCGAAACTGTCAAAGAATTCGAAAACTGTCAAATTTACGAATTCGAAAAAACTGTCAAAGAAAAGGAGGAATAAAAAGGCAAGGGGTATTTCGGATCCTTCTTCAGCACCCCATGTGGTGCAACAATTCGTCGAGCATCATTCATTTCAGGATAAGAAACCGTCATATCACTGTCCACATTGAAGATATTTTAGCAAGGGTCTTACAGTGTTACGATTCGCACAAAAATTACCAATATGAACAAGAGCACTACACTTAGAACAGAGAAGAGAAAATTTCACCAGGTTGAAGTTGGTTTTCGGCAGACGATTAAAAACTTTCAAAGCCTTGCTGGCAGAATTGGTTTAACGTACTGTAGAGATCGATATAAAGAGGTACACATGGCAGATGAATGCAGCTAACGTCTCTAAGCGCAAAATTGCGGTTACCGGTGGGCGCGATCAGCAAAAGGTCAATAAATAAATCGTTAGTGTTCAGCAGAGAGCTGTTTGTTAAATTCGGAGAATGCTTTAATGTGATGAAATTGTTGATTATGATAGGCAGAGGAGCACTGAGAATGTTACAGCAATAAGCGAATTTGAAACAAAGTCGTTAAAGTTCGAGACTTCAATGAGCACTTCGCAGCAGCATTTCATCGGTGATATATTTTAAGGGACACATAAAACTCGCAGCGAAAAGCAGATTCTTCGAGCGTTTATAATGGGGAAACTTACTCCGATCGTTCCCTCAAGATTGCTCTCGTTCCGTTGTCTCGGCGACTTTTATTTTCCCGTCGAAGTGGACTGCTTGACATGCTTAAACAACAACCTGAATTATCTGTACTGTGCTTACAAAAATTTCTTTGCATTCATCAACTGAATAAATTTACATATATATTTCCTTGTTTCAGTGCCTCATGCTCATTGTCGCATTACTATAATTAATACTTTACAAGTGCCCTGAACTCCAAAACTAGCGAACTCTAGCAAAGAAAATGGGGAAATGAAAGATGCCACGTGGGGGTGCAGTGTTGCAATCATATGTAGAGAGGTGTGGTTGTTTGCATAGCGCGGGATCGTTTTGAATAAGGGAATATTGGAGCGTTTTTCTTCTAGCATGCTTTATGTTGCAGACCATTTTAGCACTGTTCACGATCATATCCTTTTCACCGTAGACGTAATGTCGATTGTCAGAAACCATAGTTGTTGTTAGAAATGAGAAGTGCATAAAAGCAAACGATGAATAGCAGCGTCGCAAAATGCACTAACTGATGCTAAAACTGCAAGATTTTCGTGAGACATAATTGTTATATGGGACACGGGTTATTCAGGCTAATACGCCAAACCGCCTCAAGATGTTTCGGGATTAATAATACTTACAGCACAGAATTTGTGCGAGTGAAGAACAGTTATTAAAGACGAAAGCTGTCTCCAGCAACGAGCTATGATGGCTGTGCTTTCGCCTTGTAAAAGAGCATAAACAGTTTTAAGATTTCAAAGAAATGATTCAAATCGTTAATGGAGTGATTATGCCGCTTGCTAGAATAAGAAAGGAAATAGCGCTGCACTTTCCTCTAAGATGAGATTTCTTCTAAAGAAATTGCCGATTCTCAAACAAAATTTCTCGGTCAGAGATGATAACTCGAAGTTCTTATTTACTTACTGCTGAAATCACTGTCTGCAGTTTTCAAGACTTCCCACAAAGCAAACGTATCACAACTCACGCTTCTGTCCGTTCAACAAAGAATGCATACTACCTGAAGTTTATCTCTGCACAACGTGATGTTGTCGGCCGTGAGACAAGCTATATGACTTTATTGCTAAGCAGCCAAATGACTACCTCTACGGTGAACAGCACAACTGATGTTCCGAACATGATCACTCCCATCATTAGGAAGGTTCTACAAATTAAGCCGTAAAAAATTTTTAGCACGCCACCGCGCAGAATGGTCTGTTTGAACCTCCAGTTGTCAATACATGTTCCGGACAGTCTGAATGTAGATGTGCTACTTCAGAGCTCCGCACAATGTGTTTCATCATAGGTGTTCTGCATGCAAGTTGATGCAGAACACCTCTAGACGGAAATATTCTCCCACCGAAAACGAGTCGTTCTTTGAGCAATAAAAAATATGAAGTTGTGAGCTAATCGGGCACTTTACGCTGAAATAATCAACGGGCGCATGAGTGTCTGAATGTGCGCTATGTCTGCCGTTTCATGTGAAAAGTGAAAATTAGGTTCTTTAATTTCTATGTGCAGCGTTTCCGATGGGTAAACACAGCTGCTGTGAACGTTCTGTCACATATATCAACACCCTTTGCTCACACCACAAATGGTGTTGATCGTTCCACAACGAATATACTGGAAAGTAGTCAACGAAGTTGCTACAATGCCTCGAACCTTATCACCGCAATATTACTGTTAGGATGGATGCGTAGTCGGCGCATTTACGCCCACAAAAAAATCCCCGCTTATGAACTTCTCGCAATAACCTTCCAGTTTCAATTTAAAAAGAGCAAACAAGGACTTAACAATCCTCCAGCTTTGGAGACTGGATGACATCGACGTGAGCTGAGACAACACCGAACTAACCACTGTAGTACCAGAAGGCCAAAACATGAAAGACTTCCAAAAACATTGTAACTATAGAAAAAACTAACGGATAAAAACAACTGACCGACCACAGAACTCCGTCAAATAAACAACAATGTCCCAAACCGATTGGTTCAAGAGAAAAAAGGAGGGTCCAAATTTGTTTACAAGCTTAGAAAAGTAAAAGTTATGCAAATCTCGAGAAACATCCAAGCTAGATTAGAACAAGTGAGACTTTTTTGTTACTTCTATGAAAATAAAGTTCTACAACCATAACACACTAATACATTGCCTTAATCTAACAAAAAAAATTTGTTGTCGAAGAATGACCGTTAAAGTAATCAACTATGCTACAGTAGGTAAAAGGAAGAGTATAAAAATCATTACTAGGAATCTGAATAGAATGCGGATTCGCAAAAAGTTGAAAACGAAACGCAGCTGCGACAATGTTTGAATGGTGTGGAGAAATGGAGGAGTGATAACATGGAGGAAAGGATGGAAAAGGAGAATAAGAAGTGAAGGGGCAACAGTAAGCTAAATCATGCCATTTTTTGCTCGGTCATAAAGGCCTATCTAAATGCGGTCGTTTGCTGGCGCGCCTTTTGGGTTGAGAGCATATATTCCGAAAGAAGTTGCGGCTTAATGAAGAACAAGTAGCTGAAATCGAACAAACGCTTTTTTGTATGTCCATAATATGAATCACCGCATATATGAACCCTCAACATTTGATTTATGTTCAAGGCAGTTTATACAGCTGCCACAGACTTTTCGTTCAGCGAATTTGCGAAGTATGGAGATGACTTCAGCTGCACAGGTGAAACCCCTCCATTTCATGCATTCGAGTCAGCTTATCGCAGATTGCGCGTACTTTTTCATATCATGGCAAATTTATAGACGAATAGAATTTTGTGGCTTTTTTCTCCCGTTGGCGGAGAAATATAAATGCATGAATTAGTTTTAAGCTATGACACAAGTAAATTGATTAAAAAAGAAACAACATCAAACGAACACAACTAACAGAACATACTGGAAAATACAATCATACTTCCAAGCCGCACTACTGAGTGTGCAGCACTTGTCATTCAAAAATAATCAAAATTTCACATGTTTTCGGACCGGTGAAGATTTCGAGCTACAATATGCTCAATATGCGGCCATCAACATAGTAGTTTTCACATTTACTTAACTGCTGTGTTATTTCAATTACTTTGACAAATTATCTGTTCAAGTATCGCTCCGAGACCTGTTGTACTGAACGAAGAAAAATGAAAATTGTTTAGAAGATGCTGACTTACGTTCAGTATTTAGATGAGACGATGCAGCCCAGCTCACAGCAGATGAGTATTGTACAGATAGAATACAAGAGGGAGAGGGTTACTTGGGGAAGGCGTATCAGCGGAGCTCTCCTGAGCTCACCAACCAGGGACCTGCCCCTGGTCGTCAGAACCGTCCGAATGGCGAGCCTTTTCTAGGGAAGATTTCGCTGATCTGCCTAGCTCCGCCTTCCATTTCTGATGATGCATGCAACGTTCCCTTTTCCCATTGATCGTTTTCGGTGATGAATGCAACATGGCCTCTTTCCCATTGAATGTTTAGTCCTTATCTCCCAGATTCCGCTGGGTGTATTATCGTTTGCACTATGTCTTTCATCGTTTCTGATCGTCATAGGCGCCGCTGAGGCGGTTAATCTTTTTTTGCTACACGTTGGGTGCAATGAACCACGATGACGTATCTCGCGTTTTGCGACACCTGTTGCTACCCATCACTGAAGTAATTTTGCCACTGTGTCCCTGCATGAAAGTTTTACCGTTCTTATTTCTCAGCAAAAACTACGTAGTTAATGGGAGTGAATCGGCGTCGTTGGAAACAACAACAACAGGCAACAACTTAATACAGCATATTACACCTTATTACAGCGTATTACAGCTTACTACATCTTATTACAGCTTATTGCAGCTCAGTACAGCTTATTACAGTTTATTACGGCATATCACAGCTTATTATGGCATACTACAGCTGATTACAGCTCAGTGAGACTTATTACAGTTTGCAACGGCTCATTACAGCTTATTACGGCCTACTACAGCACATTACAGCTACAATCACACACCGATACACACAGACACACAGATACACAGACACAGAGACAGACACAGACAAACGCAGATGCACAGATAGACACAGACACTCAGACACAGACGTAGATGCACAGACAGACACATGCACAGACACAGACACACAGACACACTGTCACAGACATACAGACGTACAGACACATGCAGAGGGACACTAGCAGACATACACGAACACACATAGATACACAGAGTCATACACGGATAAACACTGATATACAGACAGATAGACTCACACAGACACAGACATGATGACACACTCAAACAGACACAGACACACAGACACACACAGACAGACACTCATAGACAAATACTGATACACGGAGATACGCACAGTCATACACCGATGCACGCAGACACACGGACACACAGACGCACATAGAGACACTTACAGACATGCACAGACACATAAATAGGCACAGAAACGCAGACAGGCTGCTAGAAACACGCGCACACGCTGACACAAACATATAGACACACAGAAACACACAAACTGACAGAGACAACCAGACACACTGTCACACACAAAGAGACACACAGAAAGACTCAGACAGACACATACACAGGGACATGCAAGGATACACAAAGACGCGCAGAACCAGACATAGAGATACACACAGACAGACGCTCACGGACGTGCACAAAATAATTAATTTTTAATCAATATTCAAACTATTTATGATTAGCATTCAATCAATTTTTTGAAATTTTTAACTAATTCTTAATTAATTACTAATTAATTGTTAATCAACTACTAATTCATTCGTAATTAATTTTTAACTGACCATTCATTAATTTAAAGAAAACTTTGGGTAGTTTTCAATCAATTATTAATCATTTTTTAATTAATTTTCAACCAATTATTAATTATATCTTGATTATTTGTTAATTAATTTGCAATTAACTTTTAATCAACTTCTGAATAATTATCGAGCAATTTTTAATTAATTATCGATTAATTTGCAATTGATTCTTAATTGATTTTTAATCAATTATTAATCAATTTCCAATTAATTTTTGATCAACTAATAATTATTCTGCAATTGCTTTTCAATTAAATTTGAATTAATTTTCAGTTAGATTTAATCAGCTCATAATTGATTAATTTTAATTAATTAATTAATTAATTAATCAATTTAATTAGTTATTAATTGATTATTCATTATTTTTGATTAATTTTTAATCAGCTTTGTTTAATTATTAATCAATTTTCGATCGATTGTTCATTGATTAATTTTATTTTAACCGATTATTCAATCGATTATTTTAATTTTATTTTAATTTTATTGATTAATTTATCAATTTTTTAATTTTAGTTAATAATTAATTTTCGATTTATTTTTAACCAATTTTGATTAATTTTTGATTGACTTGAAATTAATTCTCAACTAATTGTTAATCAACCTTTAATTGATCATAAAACAAATTTAAGTTATTTTCAATTAGCTTTTAATTAGTTACTAATCAATTTTAAATTGATTTTTAGTCAACTAATAGTTATTTGCAATTAATTTTTAATTTTTTAAATCAGTTATTAATTACTTTTTTGATAATTATTATACAATTTTAATTTTATTATTCACTAATTTTTATTTATTTATTGATTGATTATTAATTAGTTTTTAATTAACTTTTGATTAATCTTAAATTATTTCTTAAACACTTATTAATCGGTTTTTAATTAATTGTCAGCCAATTTTCGATTAATTATTGATTAATCTTTAATTAATTTTTAATTATTTCTTAGTTAATTTTTAATTCATTTTTAATTTGCTTTTAATTAATTTTCAATTAATTTTTAAATAATTTTTGATCAGCTATTAATCAATTTTTAATCAATATTCAAATTATTTATGATTAGCATTCAATCAATTTGTATTTAATTTTCAACTAATTCTTAATTAATTATTAATTGATTTTAAATTAATTTTTATTCGATTCTTAATTCATTTTTAATTAGTTTAGTTTTCTAGCAATCTTGTAGTAAGCGTGCAATAAGCTGTAATAAGGCTGTGATGAGCTGTGATAAGAAAGTAATAAGCTTGTAATAAGCTGCAATAAGCCTATAACATGCTGTAATAGCCTGTAACAACAGTTTAACAAGCATGTAATAAGACTGTAATATGCGGTAATGAGGCTGTGATAAGCTTGTGATAAGATGTAGCAAGCTGTAATAAGCCTGTAAAAAGCTATAATATGCTGCAACACGACTGTAACATTCCTTGATAAATAGCAGTAAGAATGTAATGAGCCTATAATAAGCTAGTAATAAACCCGTAGTGGGATATAATAAGAATGCGATAAGCTTGTAATAGGCCATAATAAGCTCGTAAGAAGCCTGTGGTGGTCCATTACTAAGCTGTAATAAAACTGTAAGAAGACTGTAGTAAGTCTGCAATAAGATTGTAGTAAGCTGTAGTGAGCTGTAATAAGTCAGTAATAAGCCTGTAGTAAGCCAGTAGAACGCCGCAATAGTCCTGTAGTAAGAATGTAATAAGCTGTACTAGGCTGCAATAGGCGTTTATAAGCGTGCATAAGATGTACTAAGATTGTAACAATCTGAAATATCCTGTATTGAGCCTGTAATATGTCTAAAACAAGAATGCAATAAGCTGTAATAAACTGTAATAAGGCTGTTGTAAGATTGCAATAAGACTTACATATAAAATTTACAAACACACGTACATACCGCATATACACACATATATAAACGTACATACATATATATACCGTATATACAAACTTATATAACCATACGTGCATACGTATATACCACATATAAGTACATAAATAACCGTGCGCATGTGCATAAGTGACGTATATACGTACATATATACCGTATACACATACATATGTGAGTATATACACACATATATATCGTATATACGTACATGTATTACTGTATATACACAGATATACACCGTGTGTGCATACATATATAACCGTACATAGGTATACATACATCGTATATAAATACATACATAGCCGTACATACGTACATATATACCGTATATACATACACATGTACAGCATGTGCAAACATAAATAACCTTAGATACATGCATATATACCTTATAAACATACATATATACGTATATAAATACATATATAACTGTATATGCACATATATACCATATATATACATATATAACCCTATCGATACCCTATACGATACCATATACGACACCTTACACGACAAAATATATGATACCCTATACTATAATATATACGATACCATATATGACACAATATACGATACCATAAACGATGCCATATACGATAGCATTTACGATACCGTATACGATACCATATACGATTCCACTCTATACGATACGTGTAAGTACGTGTAGGTGTATGCATGTGTACGTGCATGTGCGTGTACGTGTAGGTACGTGTAGGTTTACGCACGTGAACGTTTATGTGTACGTACGTGTATGCGTGCCCACGTGTACGTTTACGTGTACGCACCTGTACGTTCACATGTGTGTACGTGTACGTTTACGTATACGTGGGCGTATGTGTACGTGAGCCCACGTGTACGTTTACGTGTACATGAGTGTGCGTTTACGTGTACGTTTACGTGTAAGTACGTGAACCCTTACGTGTACGTTCGTGTACGTTTACGTGTACGTACCTTTACATTTACGTGCGCGTACGAGGACGTCTATTTGTACGTACGTGCACGTTAACGTGTACTATGTAATGAATGCGTCAATTCTATAACAAAATAGATGAATGCGATCGATGTTTGCGCAAATATTGTAGTCGATAATAATTTTAGTCGAATTATACAATGAATGCGTCAATTCAATAACAAAATGAATGAATGCGATCAATATTTGCGCAAATATTGCAATCGATAATAATTTAAGTCGAATAATATAATGAATGCGTTAATTCAATAACGCATTCACTCGTTGGTGAAACAGGCCAAGAGGAAAAACATTTAGAAAGAGGTCAAAAGAGCGTATGGAATGGAAAAGCTTTGAGTCGTTTAGTCGGTCATTCGTTTGCTGCTGTAATCTTTAACCTCAACATTATTTCATGCTGGATGTCTGTCGAATTCCTTATGTTTGGTATTTGACTCTCCCCCCATCACCAGTATGTGTCGTTAATGCAGCGTTTCTTTAAAGTATGTCCATCCTTCCAGTCGAATTCCAGGGGGTTTTTTCCTACTCCTCTTCAAAAAGTCGTTTGATCTGAAAAGATCGGATTTGAGCATTGACCTGTCCAGTTTTTCGCTGTTTTTGTATGCTGGCCGTCTAGTCACGTAGCTGCACAAGCACGGAATATCCTTAGAACCGAAGGTCGCTAACAAGACACGACTATTAGCCACCGCTAATTATTCCACACTTTCCACTATAACGTTGTTCTGCAGCAGCCATACATAATTGCCTTCGCCGGTGCTTCTCCCCTCCCCTCCCTCACCCCTGGAGAAGATCACCTGTTTGTTTGAAGCACTCATTTTTAAATCCAGCCTTGTGATGCTGACTGAATTAGACAACAAAAGTACAGCATATACACGTCAAAAAATTTTTCTTCTATTTGGCCACAGTGCGCAATGAGCGAAGAGCCAATAGATGCGCGAACCTCTCCTTCAGCTAATGTTTCTTTGCCCCTTTCGCATCCACTACATTCATTGAAGTTTGCCCCCGCTGGGTGAGCCAGTCGAAGGTGGTTCATCATGATGCTTTCTTGAATTCGTGAACGCCAACTCCTTCTCGCATACCTCCATGCGACAACGCACCTCCAACTTTTCCCCAGAACTACCGGTTGATCTTCCGGGTGCTTCGTGGTATCCGAAATAAACCGATACTTTGCTCCTTTTTTTCGCCTTTAATCGGGAAAGCTGATCGGCCATTTTACTTTTCCTTGTTTCCTTCCCTACTTCTTCCAACTATTTGTTTTTTGGCACTTTAAGAATGACTGCATGATCAGAATCGTAGTCCGGAGTGATCGAAGGCACCTTCAAAACAGTCTCCTGTACCGTACTAGACTAAATCCCACTTCCACACTAAGGTGGCCAAAAAATGAAGTGAGTGAACGACTGAATGGGAAAAGAATGAATATTACTGCAACATCCCGATAGAGCAGAAAAAACCAGTGAAGAACGATTGCTCAACGAAGCAGCAGTGTCTTATACAACTTAAGCATGAAGCGTATCCACCATCCTCAGCGATCTGCCTTAATGGACCGAATGCATGCGCCATTTATGCGTCATTCCGCTTGCGGAGTGAAGAGTGATCCCCAGAAATTGCAAAACACTTGAAATCTATCGTCTCGACGCAAGGAAAGTGTTACGTCGACCCGTCGGCGTGATTTGAACTAATTAATCTATGACTCGTCGATCGGCCATTCCCCCTTGTGCGCACACATGTCCACCTGAATACATCCATACAGCTTATTGTTTTGCACCTCAACTGATGATATCACTTCCCGCTCATGTGGTAATGAGAATTTTGCAGACGTTGCGGTTGACTTAATTTTAACTCGGAAATAGGTTCAATTTTGAAGTTTAAAATGTTGCAGTCGGATGTGACATCACTGACCATAACGTAATGTCTAAGGAACTTGCCATAGGTGGAGTTAATTGGTATTCTGAGCTCACATAGGAAATGCTGTTCAGATAGAGTGGTATACATAAATTAGAACCAAAGATATTCAGTTGTAGGCGGGATTTTGGTTAAAGTGGGATAGATTTCGAGAATATCGACGACTGAATGATCAAAGGCATTCGATAATAACCAAATTTTTCATTGTTGGCTTTGAATGATATTTACAACAAATAAAAGAGAACTGATCGCTTGGTGGTCGAAAGCATGTGGTAGAAAGCAATCGAAATATTCGATCGATCGGTTCACACTGCTGCTCATAGCTGAAAGATGCTCCGCAGTGAACTATTTCAAGAGTTTCCCTACCAAGTGGTTGGTCGACTTCTAATCATTTTCGCTAACGATTATTTTCGTTGATGTCTGAATGCGCCGAAAAGCGCGCAGCAGCATCTTCACAGAATAATTCGCTGAATCGTAACTATAGAAATTTGTATCACTTACTGCATCGCTATGAGAAGTGCAGACGTTTTCAGCCTTCTATCGGATTTCCAATGGTCGTAGTTCAGTCATCGCTGCGCACTACGTTTGCGTTGCTTGCACATTTACTACTGCTCGGTCGTTTTTCGTTGCGTGCACTTTTCCGTTTGGCGGATATGATGAAGCAGTAGATGATGTATCAGTACGATTTCGGCGTATCGTAAATCCTTGAAAGTACATTGGTGGTGACATAGGGATTCAATTTGATATTCGTTATGTTACAATCTGACAGCAGTCAATTTTATCGGGCAATGCGTCGAGTAATCTTTTATAGAAGTTTCGTATAAGTTGCTTCATACTTCGATTTTATATAGAGCGTAAATTTCACGATTGCTTTATCGTTATGGATTTCCTTAAGCTCTTAGAGCTCTTTAAATCCTATACGTTGACATAAAATGAGGCTGATGTGCACTTGGAGCGCGTGTTATTCCTAATCCGTTGTGCTCCTACGATCTTCTAGATGCGACTTTTCTGATTATGCAAATTTCTCATTATATTCTGATGTTCAAATTTATTAGCTTTGCATTCAACTCACCTTTATGCTCAGCGTTCTATCGTTTTGCTTGTGCAGTGCGTATGCTTCGTTCAGTGCGTGATGCACTTAATGATCACATTTCACATGAATTCTGTGATCCTTCGAAAGGAAAACAGAAGGGGATTCATAGCTGTACATTAAATTTAGCAATATGTGAATTTCTATCACAGAAGCGGAAGGAAAATGCTAAGTTGTAGAACGTGAGACGAGCCAGTCCACAGCTTCACGTCTAGTCAATTCATTATAACTGGTCGGCTTCCGGCTGTCATCATGATTTATTGTAATGTTTGTTCTTTTCATTGAATGGTCAGTAGGTTGTGCACATTTCTGGTTTCGCAATGAATTCAGAAGAATTTAGTGAAGGAGAGGAGTGGAGAGAAATTGCCAGTTTCCTATTGGGAAGGGAACTGTTCCATGCGGGAACCTCAATGCTTTTTTTTGGTTCAGTGGTCTTTCATTGTTCTTCGAGAGTTCTAGATCGGCTTCTACTTGTTCTCGCGTTGTTAAAGCACTCAGTGGATTTATATTTGATCCGATTCAATAGTGGAGTATTTTTTGCAATGGAGATATCACAAATTTATGTGGAAATGCTTGTTTCTCTCCTAGATTGCGACGTGTTTCTTGCATGGAAAAAGAAAGAAAATCGATGAAGTGTTCGACTTTTATTTCTCTATTTTGTGTTTCTCTGTTTGAAGTGAAAGGGAATTGCTGATTAGTGCTTTGTCTAAGTGAACTTATTTTCCTTGTTTATTTCTTACATGGCCTTACATTTAAAGTGGATGCTTTGGGGAGCAAGGAATTTCAGGGTTTCTATTTTTTTCGTTCACTTGATTTGAATGCGGTAATTTGATCTTCTCTATTCTTTAATCCTTTTTTGAATCCACTTATGGCGTCAATGAATTTGCTTGATTGCCGTGACGATAGAACGTGAGCAAGATATGTACGCCTTAGAAGTATAAATAAGTATTTTAGTCGCCGAGGAGAGTATTTTAAGGTGAGGTTCGTGCGAAATCAAGCTCACATTTGCAGATTTTGGTGGTTTTTTTTCATCGCGAAGAATTGAATTCTGTCTGTATTTACTCAGTGCAATCATCGAAAGCAACCTGTATACAAAAAAAACGCTTTCTTTCATTGCAGATGCAGCGTCGTGCAGTCGATCAGCAATTCCAATTCGCGAGCTAAACGTCTGTGATCGTCGTTTATCTTCCAGCTTGTATATTTTCTGCATTGCTTGCATAAACGCGCAAGCATCCATAATTATATAGCTATTTGTGTATTTCAGCCGTTTCGCTTGTTTTTTTCTATGGGCATAACGTGTAATGAAAGCACAAAGGAGGCATTTTACTTTTCCCGTTGGTGCTTTTTATGTTAGCCAAACGAGGATTCATCTTAATAAATGAGTCGTTCGTGTGTGTGAGTTTCTTGCAGCAGTCAGAAACGATCGTTTTTTTAATGCTCACTAAATGGGTTTCTTATTAGATTACCTGCAGTACTCCTCTGTTTATACTGCTCCATTCCCTAACCTGCCTAATTATTTCTCGCAGATATTATGCGTCCTTTATAACTGGAATAAAGAAAAAAATCGCAACTATCAACGCGCGGAAGAGATTTTATGAGTAAACGGGAACTGAGCAGTGACTATGTTTCATCCACGGTATCATTACTTTCGAGAAGTCGCGGGAGGTATCCTGAAACTGTCAGGTAACGTTTTGCATCATTAAATACGTCTAACTGCCCATGTGCATAAGGTAGTGGGGTACTATACAGGCGGAAAGAGTACTCCGGAATGAATTATGGAACGTGCAAACAATTAGCTAAACTGTTAGCGATATGAAACCGCTACAGCTTAGCACGACAACTTATCAAGGTGGAGCATTGATGTGAGCGTCGAAGAGTGCGGGCGGCAGTGCATAGAGAAGGTCTAAATGCGTCTACATCAGGACTGACTATGCTTAGCTCAATTAGTGGTGGGCTGCAACAGTTAAACAGAGTCGTTCATGTGCATCTGGTGCTGCTGTTTTTTAAAAGCTGTTTTAGCTGATAGTGGAGCGGGTGTAAAGATTTGGATAATGGGACAGTTTGGAGTTGATATGGGAGGGTACTGTTTTCGAGATGAAGCAAAGGATGAATCGAGAGAGGATGATGAAGTGAATAAGCTGATGGTCACTGTTTGTGTAGCCGCCTTGCAATTTGACGTAATCGACTTTCTCTTGAGCATTGGTGTTTTATGGTCAATATCGGTTATACACATCGGAAACAGAACGGGTCGAAGAACACTCCTCTGTGTGGATTCAGGATTCATTTGAAGGTTCATCACAAACCTTGATCCTCGAGTGTCTCTCTCTCAAGAAGATCCCAGTCCATCGTAGCAACTTGCGAAAATACAGTAAGACCGAACATTTTTTTACTCAAAAACGAATATGAGTCGAATTAAAGGCCTTTCCAAAATCACTGTGAATGCAGTTGATGGCGACATGTCATCGAAACCCCGGATGTGATCCGTTGACGAAACACAAAATAAAACAGAGCTGAACGAAGCGGAAGGAAAGGGAACTGGTTCTGAGGTATAGGATCGTTCGAAGGCGCATGGAAGATGATTTACTTGGGAAAAAAAGGCTGGTTATGTTGTCATGGACCGATAATTCGCTATGTCAAAATAAGCAGCCATGTTGTCTGTTGCTGCGGCATGAGATCTGAATTCAAAATTCTAAAGATACTAAATGAATGGTCGATGATGTGAGGAGCAAAATCTTTCTCCGGATCCGTGGAAGGTTAAATCAGATGCAGAGGTATTTTTGAACGACAGTGCATTCAATTAAAGTCGATATAGGCACAGATGTGTGACGTTTGTCACTATTTCTCATCTATTTAAGAGAGAAAGGAATAAGTGGGTCAATTCTAGAATGATAGGAAAGAAGTAGCTGAAAGCACTTATCTTTGAGATTCTGTTTTTCGGGTAGTTCAAAAAAATATGGCATATGGGTGGCGTGAGCGATGGTATCAAGCCGTTATTGAGCTTGAAATAATACGAAAGGGGTCGCATCGTTTGTTTCATATGCTTTTGGCATTAATGATAGGGTTTTGTTGGAGGATTAACGAGTGGTATTCGTACTCATTCAAACTACGGACTACTTTGTTCATTTCTTAATGTGATGGAAAATTGTAGGAGTTAAAGAATTGTAATTAACTTAAGCAGACGCATCTGATGGCGCTAGATCTTTTCGGAAATCAGGAATGGAACTCACCACAGATCATAGCCTTTCTTCGACAGCTGCAAACCAAAGAATTTTGTGGTGAAACATGAGAAAGGAGAATCATGACAAAGTAGGAGTAAACTAAGAGCTGACACGATCGACTGTGACAAAATGAGGAGAAGGAGCGAGGTCTTGCTTGTCTGAGATCTTTTCTTTGTGTTGTACGATTGTTCAGTTAATTCTTGTTCAGATCCTTCAGTCATAACTAAGTCAGTAGCATCGGTATCGTTGGCTGTTGAAAAACTCTAGTCGATAAGAGGCAGACTATGTTCACCAAACACAACGGTTTTTGCAAATGAACGCCCGGTATCAGTTGCTTATTCAGTTAAGAGTGAAGGATGATTAGAGGAATAAGCAGTGATTTATCAAGGCCACATCGATTACGAGAGGTTTAATTCAGAAGCAGTAGCAGGGCTTTAACGAAATCAGATCGCCTATTTTGACGAATGAAAACAGCACGGTCTCCTCACTACCGACCATTTGTATTGGAGCGAAAAAATGTCGTATTCTTATTGGAAAGGAAAATGGCACCATCCATTTTTATGCGAAACCTTCTCCGATGTTAAAGAATGATACTCGGGTCGGAAGCGTCGGAAAGAATTTTAGGGTGAAATCGTTCTAAAACGTAGTTTTGAATATTACAGTGTATCGAGCATTGAAATAAATATGTTTTATTGAGTAATAAGGATACGAAGAGGGTCGGGACTGATCGACCAAGAAAGAGATGGAATCGAAGGTAGGTTCTGTGCAGAGGATGTTCACTCAATCTTGCACGACACATAAAGCTCCCTCAATTCGTGACTTAGTTATAGAACCACGACGACGTGTTGTATTTCTCTGAAGCGTTCTGAGCAAGGTGGAACAGCGACGCAAAGAAAGCTGTAATAAATTGACTGCGAGAATTGGTGTCGTTGAATGATTCCTTGAGGATACAACGATAGGTTGACCAAGGTGGGATACTCTCCTGAAATCTACTGATCTCCTAAAACACTTACGATTCGAGGAACTCTATCGATGTTAGGCAAATGAGCAATATGGCACTAACTGTGTGAACTTTTTTCTTCAACATCCAGTTTCATGAAAAATGACTTCTGCAGTAATGCGCTGAACAACTGTAGTCGTCAAAGATATAGCTAAGGCGAATTTCGCAGAATATGAAGAAAATTTCCACCGCATGCTGACAGTGAGCACATTGAAAATGTATACAAAAGCTGCCCTTCAGAACTAGCAACGCGATGCAACGAAGCGCCCTCTTTGACAGAAAGATCCTACGCAAGTTCAAGGAATTATATGTGTGTGCATCAACGGCTGCTGCGAACAAACATTTGCTGAAGCTGGACCAGCGATTCTTTTTCCCCACTGAGTTATTCAATTCCTCAAGGCGTGACATTATGGAAATGTTGGTTGACTGAATCGCAAAGCGAACTGCGCCTACCAGCAAATCGCACCAAACCAACCAGCAGAGTGCGCCGGCTGGCAAGAGGCACTGATCATCAAAGCACAGTCCGGAGGTTAGCAGAGAGGATGCTATCAGGGTTGAGTGTCCTCTATACATGAAAGGAAATGACTAACCCAGAGAGATTTGCTTCTAATCTAGCTGGATCTCACTTCACCTCAAAAAAAAAAAAAACTAGACTAAAAAGTGAAGATATCTGAAGCAAAGATTTTGAGAAAGCAAATTCTTTTCATCTAAGCAAGTAGATACACAAGAACTGTCAATGTCGGATAAAATGCGATCAGAAGAATGTACTATGAAGTTCCCGGGCACAATCGAAAAACTTTCGCTTCGTTAAGGGTAGCCGAAGCATACTAACGATCACTGATGGCATTCGCATGCGCGACAGCTAAATGGTCGAGTCATTTCGGTGGGAGGGATATATTCAGCCAAATTGGATTTTGGGTAATTTTACCTTCTTTCAACCTATGAAGGTCAGTATCGTGTTTCATGACGGCCATTTCATACCTTACAAGGGAATTCGTTTAAAGGATATTCCATTCGCGCTTTCATTTCTATGCAAACTATCACTTGACACAAATGACGCAATATCCCATTTTGCTGTTGTTGTTATAAGGCCGCTTTACGTCGTGAAAGTGAAGAGGTTACTTATTG
The DNA here is from genome assembly GCA_037576465.1 of Parascaris univalens. NCBI lineage: Eukaryota > Metazoa > Nematoda > Chromadorea > Rhabditida > Ascarididae > Parascaris > Parascaris univalens. Next base: position 189,966,419 of record CM075173.1, on the reverse strand, counting down.
TGGAGGTAAAGGAAAGGTAACATAAGAGATACAAAAGATTGAAACTGAGATGGCCATTCCAACATTGCGTTGGCAATGTTCGCAAGAATGCGCTCAAGTTTTTTGCGATATCGGGGATGAAAATCTTTTATAAATGGTGCCGCTGGATTACAGATGACTTCATTATATAAGACAGGTATAATACACAGGGAAGCTTAACTCAAAAACTCTCTGTTACTATATCTTGTTGATTTTATGGGACGCTGCATGAACTAACTACAGCTCGGAAGCGTAAAGCCCTAGGTTATGCGGCGTGTTTTTGATTTGCTGAGTTTACTCGACCTCAGTGCAAAATAAATAACGACTTTGAAGAGCATGGTGAAGAGTGAATTTTGAGTGGTGATGCATGCAATATGTGCTCTAAGAACACCAGCGGGACGTTTTTCAAGCAGTTAAAAAAATAAACAATGTTTGAATTGCAAACTCTCATAATTTAGCTGTATATGAAGATCTATGCAGCGTAAAGTATGTTACAGTTGCGGAAAATGATAAAATTGCTGGACACTGAAGGCAGTTTGGCATGTGTACATGTATCAGCAATATGTTCGCCGCAGTTAGTAAAGAACTAGTGTCTTGGGTAGTTATCGTAGTCAGTTAATATAAGCGTCATTGTCTGCACAGGACGTAAAGGGAGCAATTTCTGAAGGAAAGAAGCATCCACCGATGGACAGGATATCTTTCACCCCTGTAGCATTGTTACGTTACTCATTTATAATTAATTAAGTTGTCGAAGGTAATTGTAATGTGCCATTAAATAAGCACTGCGATAACGTATACTTGACCGTAGAGAGAAGGCAACTAAATGAACGAAACACGCCAACATACGTTAATCGCTTATATGCGTTGCAATCTTCAATTTCAACAAAACTCTGGCAGATCATGGTTGATGCTTAGCAATGGTTATGTGTACTAGTGTCGACTTTTCTGAAAGCGGCGTTCGTCTTCAGGAACGTGCCAACTCCATGCAGCACGCTGGCTATTCTACGAAACGTGTGCTGGGTAAGCAGCTAAAGCTCCTCCCTTCGGCTTGTGGCTGCTTTTCGGCCGAATAGCTCGCCCAACTCTTTGCTGCCCTCTCGTTCGCAGATTCTTTTTGGTTATGGCGATTATTTCTAACAGCATAGTGAGATTTTTGGTTGTGCTCAACTGCATTTTTCAAACACGTAGATGCGCGCTAAAATACCACCTGACGTTCATCTTATTCGGAGACATCTCATTTGCGCATGTTTCATTTCGTTACGTGCGCTCGAATAAACGTCTCCTTACAGGCAATTTTCCAATAATTTTCCGATTGCATTTCAGAAAAGTATTGATGATCAATGGCGTAGAGTAACTGGCGACATCAAATGAACGTTGCGTACGAGGCAAATGTTGTTGTTGCTCTAAGGCTATGCAAAAAGTGTGGAATTGGTTTGCCGACAAGAAATCGCAAACGATTCGCAAGTGGCGCAGTACGACATTCGGTGGATCAAGCAGAGGTGAAACAACCAACGGAGGGCTGAAACCGATTGGTGGTAGTGATGACGTGTTAGGGCGAGGTAGATGTCGAAGGGATGTGTTCGACGTGTGTGCTCCACTCGAGACCTCTGAAGATGAATCAGCGGGAACTGTATCGCTGTCCGAATTGCCCAGTGTTGCATCAATTTTGAGCAGTTCTTCGACGAATCCGCTGATGCAATTCAAAGTGCACTGGTAGCTTTCAAATTTCCTTTTTTCCAATGCACTATGCGTCTCAAAATGTTCACCATCTTTTCTTTCTTCATTAGCCAAAGTTTGCTCCTAAGCAGCTTTCACCGAGATTCGTTCTGCGCATCTACATTGTGACGCTGAATGCGTCAATCGTCCCTGCAAGACTTTACCTGTGTCAGACGACCATTTTTATAACGACAATCTTTTTTTTAAAGTTCAGTCGTATTTTGGCTACAGATCATTCCAGCTGGCCTCAAGCAGAGAAAGTTTTCGGCTATTTTAGCAGACAGCTGAGAGTAACATTAAAAAAAAATAAAAGCATTCTTCAATCACTAATGACTTCTAAAGGTGGATATCCGTTGCATATTGATGCGTTTTGCTTGCAGCGTTTTGCTTTAAATTTACAAAGTTGAAGCTCTGATCCTCATCGTGCTGTTCATTCCATTTGTTTACGCGTTATACGCGTATGCCACTTCATCAGACAAAAGTGTTTTGCGTATTTTTGTTGCAGATTCGCAGATACGTTCTCTCGAAACGTAAAGCTTTATGCATTGATGAGGAAAATCTCATTAACACTACTTTATCATTGGTCAGTTCTATGCGATTAATCGATAGTGATCCATGTCCATCAGAAGTGAAACGATGAGGAAATAGCCCGCCAGCGTTCTGAATGATAGCGGCCACGCGTAGCCAAACAGACTCAGCATGGCATATGCCCCCTTCACCCCTGACAGCGAACAACTGTTCCACGCCGGCAACCAATGCCCCACACTTTCCCGAACTCAACGTACCACTTTTTTTCGCCATCATTTTGTCTATGCCCTAAATCTCCTCAATTTGCATGATCGTTTTCTATTCGGCTAACTGCCTTGGTCGCTATAAATGTCTTCGCTCATTTAATGCCCGAAAATCTTGCACTGAATTGAGCCAGTCATGCGAAAGACTACGTTAATGCAACTTTAGCTTCGTATTGCATTGTTGCAAATAATATTTCAATTGCAGTTAGCGATTGAAATCCTACAAAATCACTTCGAAATTAATTCTGCTCAATTATTTTCTATTTTTGCAGGTTTTTTTACAGATTTTGCAAATTCGTTAATGTGCACCGACTTTTATTTTCTGGAAAAAAAGCACAACCGCCACTGAGTACCATAAAGGAAGCATTCTTTTGCAGTAGCAGAGAACTCACTCTGCTTTTTGACTGATAAGTTTTCCGATATTGAATATTTGTGCGCAAATACCCGACGTTATTGAATGATTGCTTTACTGATCTCATCGAGAAATTTCAGAAGATTTTTGACAGGTAAACTTCTCTTTGACGTAAATTTTAAGGGATAACCATCTTTTAACACTTTCATTAGCAATCAATACAATAAGTTACCTTATTGGGTTACCTTATTGATAAAAATTGCTTCTTAGCATTCACTTTTTCAGAGTACCTTTTGGAATGCTGCCGAAAAAGAAAGTTATACGGATAACGTAAATTAGAAAATAGGCAGTTAAATGTTTATTCTGACTAGTATTTATTAGCTGAAGGTGATCTAACCGTCTTAAACTTGCGTTCATTTATCGGAGTCTTTATTCCTTCCCTGTATCTTTCTCGCTGCTCCCCTATCCCGTGCCATCCTCTTCTGTAATTCATTGAGGGTCACTTCACCAGTTTTTCAGTAATTCCTTCGCGTTCGAAGAAAGAAACGCATAGCAATCTTCCGAACAGATCGGCTTGGTAAAATATGATTTTATTTTAAGAATCCATTGAAACACTAAGGCAAGGAGCACTTTTTGAGGTGCAGTCACCATCCTATACATGAACTTCGCACGTTTATCTAACGCATAGATGAAGTGGAAAAAAAAGGAAATCTCGTCGAGAATTATGGTAAATTTTCAGTAGCCTAAGAGCTTATGAGCAAACGGAGTGAGTGAGAATCGTGATGTTACTTCACGAACTCTTTTGTAAAAATTATTATTCACAAGTAGTCACGACTATGGTGAATCTGTATGAAAAAAATAATCTATTTCCATTACCGGCTCAGTTGTCGATTAACTTGCATAAGGGGATTGCAAAGCTCTGTTCACCCGTTTTAGTATCATTTCGATTTAATCCGCACGTCATCATTTCACTTTAGCCCGACGAACCACTGACGTGAATTTTCTATTAGACCATAGGTGCTATATTAACTTCACCGTAGACGCACGGAGGGCATTATTCTGATGACACTTTTCATATCTCACCACTCGTTAATCGACTGTTTAACCTATTGTTTGATTCATGAATCAACTCCACTCCTTAAAGGAAAATGTACTTCAAAACGAAGTACCGCTCAGTGTGGAATGAAAGACTTATCTTCGATGTTGAACAACGCAAGTACTTTCATAGTTGTGCCATTTCTATTACTTGCAGTTCTTTTGCAAACGCAGTTCATCATTCAGTCAACAATTCAAATGTTGTCTTTGCTAAACACTATAAAGAATGAGGCTTAAATAGGATTCATAATTTCTCTGATAATAAAATCGTCGAAAAATTTGAGATGAGGCCGTAAGTTAATGTTTGCCTACGCAAATAAATTTCAGTGTTATTGGAGGAACACATTAAATATAACAAAGAAATATGTTCTTTAGATATCAGTGTAGAAAGTTGGACTGATCTATACAATAAATGTGCTAATAGATATGTTTGTGGTGTAACCAACTTAACTCTTAGGAGGATGTGACTATAAGTAGTAAAATGTAGCCATCTGTAGAATCATTGCAATCGTAAAGAATCAGTGCATAAGTATTCAACACTGAGGAGATTAAAAACAACAGCCTAAATCTATTTCAAACACTCATACTTCACCGTTGACGATGCCCGGTCTATAGCAGCGATATCTGTGTTTGTATAATTGAGATCTGAACGTTCCTCACAACTGATGTTTCCAGCTCAAGCATCCAGCTGACGATCAATTTAGCAATTTCACGGAAATCATCGCCTTCACTGGGAATACCAAAGTATGGTATAAACTAGCAATGTACTAGGTGAAGCAGAAAATGGTAACTGGTGGCGTGGTTGATAAGCCACCTAGGTTTAATCATTTAGTGTTCGCGAAAATATGAGGAGAATGTTAAGGTGTGACAGCTTGTGATCCGTAAATACAACTCATTCGACGTCTCCCTTTCGATCTCGAATGGAGCGCTCGCTGAATTTTGGCGAGTGACACAAAAATTTTTGCGCAGAATTCATCCAGAAACTTGATATCGTGAAACAGCTTAAAGCACATACATATCGCAAGCACTACCGGCAATGCGATCAGAGATTGCGAACAGTGACATATAAAGGTTGTCTTCAAAACGCTTGAGGAAATACACATATAAGTGCGGAGGTAAACGAGTGCGTTAATGGGCAGAAAATTGTTCAGCTAATCTCCATCATATTTGAGGACGGTAAATACTAAATTTTCATATCATCTCCTTCCATCAGCGGCGAATTTTGCACGCTGAACGGGCAAGAACAAACACATGTAAGTGGACAATCGACAAGATTTAATAACGAGCGTTGGATATTATCATTCATGATGAAGCAGCGTACTGAGCACTCTCTTAGCACCAGTTGACATTACGTTTTTCAATGATTTCACCTGATGGGTGGTCGATGATTAGCTGATCAGTGACTACTCATTTCTATTCTTTTTGTGTGAAATATGCGGAGCATCGATGCGCATTGCTCAAGGAAGTGCTTGCTAGAAATAAATGATCTTTCTTGTGCGCTCTTATACTTTGCTGAGCGATTGTATAGAGCAACGTTTGTTCAGGAAAAAAAAGAGCTCTCTCTCTCTTTCTCTTTCTCTTTCTCTCTCTCTCTTTCTCTCTCTCTCTCTCTCTTCTCTCTCTCTCTTTCTCTCTCTCTCTTTCTCTCTGTCTTTCTCTCCCTCTTCTCTTTCTCTCTCTCTTCTCTTTCTCTTTCTCTTTCTCTCTCTCTTACACACGCAAACACACACAAACAATCACAAACCTACAGAAATACATTCAAACGCACACAAACACACACAGACACGCAAAAACACACTCTCACACAGGCATACCCACACAAAGACACAGAAACACACACAAACACACACAGACACGCACAAACACGCAAAAACACACATGAACACACACAAGCACGCAGAAACACACACAAACACACGGAAATACACAACAGCACACTCTGACACACGCAAAAACACACTCTCACACAGGCATACAAAAACAAACACACGGAAACACGCACAGACACATACAAACACACACAAACACACACATTCAAGCACAAACACACACAAACAAACACAAACACACGCAAATACACAACATCACTCTCTCACACAGGCAAAAACACACTCTCACACAGGCATACAAACACAAACACACACAAACAGATACAGACACACACAAGCATGCAAGAACACACTCAGACACCCGCAAACACACACAAACACACACAAACGCACACAAACATACCCAAACAGACACAAGCAGACACAAACACGCAATAACACACTCTCGCACACGCATACACACACTAACACACACAAACACACACGAACACACACAAACACAGAGGAAAATGCAGGAACACACACAAATACACACAAACACACACAGGCACGCACAAACGCACACAAACAGACACAGACACACACAAACATACAACAATACACTCAGACACATGCAAACACACACAAACACACAGAAATACGCACAAGCACACCGAAACACACGAAACAAACACCAACACACACAAACACACACAAGCGCACAGAAACACACAGAAAAACACACAAACGCACAGAAAAACACACACAGACACACAACAGCACACAGACACAAACACACACAAACACAAACATACACAGACAAACACACACAAACACACACACACACGAACACACAGAAAACACACAAACGCACAGAAAAACACACAAACACGCAACAAGACACACACACGCATACACACACAAACACACACAAACAGACACAGACACAGACAAACACACACAAACACACACAAACACACACGAACACACACAAACACACACAAACACACCGAAACACGCATAAACACACAAAAACACACACGAACATACACAAACACACGCAAACACAGTCAAAAACACACAAACATACACAAACAAGCACAAACAGACACAGACACACACAAACACACACATACACACACAAACACACACAAAAACACAAACACACACAAACAAGCACAAACCTACAGAAATACATCCAAGCACACACAAACACACACAAACACGCAAAAACACACTCTCACACAGGCATACACAAACACGAAGAAACACACGCAACACACACAAATACACAACAACACACACGCAGGCATACCCACACAAACACACACAAACGCACACAAACACACACAAACACACACAAACGCACACAAACACACGCATAAACACACTAACAGACACAAACAGACACAGACACACAGAAACACACACAAACACACGGGAACACACTCAAACACAAACAAACATGAACGTTTACGTGAACGTTTGCGTGTGCGTACGTGAGAGTTTACGTGAACGTTTACGTTTGCGCAAGTGTGAGTTTACATGAAGGTTTACGTGTGGGTATTGAAAGTTCACGTGAATATTTACGTGTGCGCACGCGAAAGTTTATGTGAATGTTAGTGAACGTTTACGCGTGCGTACGTGAGAGTTAACGTGAACGTACATCGAATTTACGTGTGCGTACGTGAGAGTTTACGCGAACATTTACGTTTGCGTAAGTGAGAGTTTACATGAACGTTTAAGTGCGTGTAGGTGAAAGTTTACGTGTGCGAAAGTGAAAGTATACGTGAACGTACGTGAAAGTTTACGTGTGCGTACGTGAGAGTTTACATGAACGTTTACTTGAAGTTACGCGAAAGTTTACGTGCTGGTACGTGAAAGTCTACGTGAACGTTTACGTGTGCGCACGTGAGAGTTTACGTGAACGTTTACGTTTGCGTAAGTGATAGTTTACATGAAGGTTTACGTGTGGGTATTGAAAGAAAAACTTAGATGTGGTCAGTTGTAGTGATGAATATGTTGGGATTTCATAAAGCTATAAAGCACAGTCACCGCCCAATCGAGGAGAGAATGATTCTTTGGGATCGGTAGCTTTCCGATAATAAGAACATGATGAGGAATTGTTGATCGTAGTGAACCTTTGGAAACGGTATGGGGTACTGCATGAAGCGTTGTTTCCATCGAAGGCGACTGGAGAGAGAGGAGAGAGGAGGCTTAGGCTTAGGCTTAAGATTAGGCGCAGGGTTAGGCTTAGGCCTAGGCTTAGGATTAGGCATAGCATTAGGCTTATGCTCACGCTTAGGCTTAAGATTAGGCGCAGGGTTAGGCTTGGGCTTAGGCTTAGGATTAGGCGTAGCGTTAGGCTTAGGCTCAGGCTTAATCGAGAGAGAGAGAGAGAGAGAGAGAGAGAGAGAGAGAGAGAGAGAGAGAGAGAGAGAGAGAGAGAGAGAGAGAGAGAGAGAGAGAGAGAGAGAGAGAGAGAGAGAGATTGTACAAAGGTGGGGTATTGTGCTGATATTAAGTGTGAATGCTCAACCGTTTAACATGGTGGGTGCCGGGAAGTATTTGATGCCCATGCGGTGTTTTAGTATAGTTTTATTAGAATGGACACGAAAGGACATCGTTCGCCCGAAAGGGCGTCGTTCGTTGTCCAGCAGACGCGTTGTTGCTGACTTAGATCGCTAAGACAGCGGATGTATAAGTACATCATCGATCATATAGCGCAGTGCAGGTGCGAGCATCGGTTCGCTTTCATTTTCAACGATGTTTCTGTACCCAGAAGTGTTTTACTTCGAATAACCTGATGACGACCCACTTGTTGGTCTGGTAGGATGTACGTTGAAACAAATATCCACCTGACATATATTCAGCATCCGCCGTCACCCCAGGTACTTGATGTCGATTGTAGCATTTTTTAATACTCCCCAATTATCCTTATTATTAATGGTGTCAGCTTTCCAACCCAGCTGTTTGAAGAAGAAGATGCAAGCATAGGTATATCCCGGGGGTGGGGACGAAGCGACCGATCCACAGAGGGAAGAGCAGATTAAAAAACAAAAGAATTAAGAAAAATATGAAGGAAGTTGTAGAAGAAAACGTAATACTGCCATGGCTGTGAAACTTAGGTGCGATGCCGTCATAAGTATGCAATATTCACGTAGCGCCTTCGTTATGAAAGCAGTGTGTAGTGCTTTCCTGTCAATGAGCATGCGCGCTGGTTGTTCGACAGCGCCACTCAGTACGCACACTTAAAAGATTGAATTTTTGAACATCAACATTGTTAAATCTTCGCTGCTCATTCGCGATTGTTCAGCTGCTGAAAAACTAAATAAATACTCTGTTTATGGTGCGTTAATACCGATCAGGCAAACGGTAATACAAGCTTAAATTCACTCACTCGCTGCCATCACTCTCAAGCCACAATGGAGGATTGAAGCCGGTATTTAGACGAAACCTCAACTATGAATCATAGGTTTCTTAGGTGTTTGTTAAAAATGTTTTTTCGACTGTGATCTTTATTGTCACTGAATATTGGTTACCATATCTCTCTTACTAAGGCAAGACGACATTTTAAGAGAGCTCTGCGAAAGCCAAAGGTCATCGGATAGCTGCGCATAGTTACCAGTAAGTGCTGCTACGACTACAAGCTGACAGGCGAGTGACCAAAGCCTTTCTGGGGGTCGTGGAGTGCTTCCTTAATGATTGCGCCTCGTTCTGCGATCTTGGATTATGAGCTTTCAAGGGGTGATCACGGAACGAGAAGAGAACAGCCGTGGGCTTTCGTTAAATGGTGTTTCTTAAATTTTAATATCAGTTCATAGTCAACTTTTTCAGAAAATGGGATGTGCCACAGTTGGAAAATATGTGTGATGCATTGCTACGAATTAGTGGCGATTTGCTTAGCGTGAACGACGTTGCTGAGATTATCGACGTGTTGTCGAGAACGCTGAATGAAGTGACCGAGCAGGTTCATTTGCAAAGATCCACCTATCGTTGTCATGATTTGAATAGAGTTATTTCGACAGGGATAGGCTCTAGGACCTACTTTTATTTGCGAACAGTCAAGCTGCGAGCATTTCAGGGGTTAATCTGATACGGTAATATATGAGTATACGCGAAAGATGAATGTATTAATGGACGTCACGATTCTTCTGTCTCAAAGTTTCTAGCGTTTACCAGTAATTGAGATATGCAGTGAGTCCGTCCACTCACACGGACTTTTACAAGTATTTATGCGAGGAAAAGGAAACAATATAGAGGTACAGGGGAAGGTTTCAGAGATATCCACATTTGTGAATATGTTGGCGATGAGTTTGGTGAAGAAGTTCTTCGCATACATTCTGAGATAATTTTCTGACTTGTACACAATCTCAGGTGATTTTCTGACTATATTTGCGATGTTTGGCCCTTTCCTTTTCTATAATTTTCTCTGGACTTCAGAATTGCTCCCTTTTAGAATTTTCCTCCCAGCTGCGTGCCTATTATAATCGAGATTCTGAGTTTCTATGAAAAAAAAATGTTCACAATAGATGAAATGGAATTTAATTCATTCAGCATATTGAAGCAGTGCAGAGTCTTCTGCATCTTACCTTCCTACTGCACGTAAGAAATATCGATACTGCAAATGGCTTTTTATACACCGACATAGCGCGTTCTTGAACATTATTGCAAGCAGTTGGTTTGTTGGACTGGCATATATTGAAGAGGCAAGCAGATGAATAGATTTAATGGGCATGTTCATTTTTGCAGCCACCTGGAATGAAGTTGACCGTAGGTAACTGTTCCTGAGCCATTCATGAACTACGGAATGCAAATAACATTTGAAGAATTCCACTAGAATAAAACAAATGTAGCAGAACCTTAAGAGATATGGAATATATAGGAAATTATATGATCCTTCGAAATGCTGTATTTACCTGAAAAATAATTGGGGTTTGCTTAGGAGATTCCTTTAGAATCGCATTTGTATGCAGTCAGTTAGTGATGCTATTTGCATTTGGATTATGACGACACCACTAGTTTGAGTAGAAAATAGCGCTCCCTGCAAGCGCTGTGCCGCGATTTTGATCTTATAGCGGAATTGATGCGACGATTATTCTTTGGTGTTTTCAGCTGCCTTCAATGATTTTATTGCATTCTATTACCGACTTGCTAAAGAGATTGGTGAATGAGCATGAATATATCCCCATGGATGAACTCATGAGATACACCTTTCCTTCGCGCTTGAAGGTCGTTATAAAACGGCTCATTCAAACCAATAACATATGTAAGTTTCGTTCTTCATTTAATCATCGTTCCCTATCACTAATCACCTTTTCTATAGATTTTGGAGATTTTGCACGTGATGGTTGCAGAGGGTTTTTTGAAACGTATTTCTTGTTGTCACAACATCTGCACGCTTTATTGGCCTTATGCAGTGCGCTACTTAAAATGTTGAAATTTTCTTCCAACAAGGTTAAAAGATGTACAGAAATATTCGTGCTGAGAAGTTAGAATTGCCAAACATGACGACAGCGTAAACGTTCGTTTTGCAAATGTTTTCGTCTGCTCGTATTCGTCGTTCCTTCAAGATCAGCCATTATGCGAGCTTCTCCATGACCAGAGGAGTGGTAACTTCTAGAAAGTCGTGTTTTGGTGCAGAGACAGCTTTACCAATATTGAGAGTTCGAAGCAGTTGAGCATAATCAAGTGTCAAAAACCGAGCTAACCGTATTCGAACTCTGTTGCGAAGTCACTAATCGAATCTTCTCCGATGACTTTTCACATCCTGTAATCAACTAATAGCAAGCAGTCTTTTCTCCTTTTTTTGTTTTCATCATTGGCGCCATTAGTGATTCACAAAGAAATCACATGATTGGTGCGCATTTACATACTCCGTTTGTTTGTGGTGAAACGTCTGAAGTTGTTCGGATCGCCGCGAAAGCAGGAAAAACGAAATTCAGTTGCATATTTCTGCGAATGGCAGTTTCGATTAAAATATCAATAATTCTTGCGTATATTTTACTGTTTATTTGTGTTTTGTGAAAATGGTCACGATGAGGTTGGTGAATTATAAAAGCTGATAATTGTGTTTACATAGAGCGCATATCATGCCAGTCTTAGTGGCGCATTTTCATAGCCTTTGCATTTCTATATTGCTTGAGACGCCTTATAGTGAAGATTCAATGTCTATGCACTTATCCGTTCGATATCCACTGCTTCTAAATTTCAATTGTGGAGCCTTTTGCGGGCACGAATTCAGCGAACTTGATTATGTCCGTATTTTTTTGCGCCCATAAACGTTTTGAACGTTACGTGGTGCACAATTTGCATGTAGTCCCTGTGGACAGTGCAGTTTTTTCTATGATATTTTGTCCCTGATATTGTTTTTAGAAAGTTTCGGCTTCTGTAAAGAAAAGGATTGGGGCATACACTCTTTGCAGCAGCCATTTCCTATGTTGGTATGGTTGTAGGATCGGTGCTGCTGTGAATGCTTCGCAGTAAAATTCTTCAGAAGCTTGGTCAACGAATTTCATGACTTCCTTTGTGGTGCCTGTGGCATGGGCTCTTCTGTATGTCTTTTGGACCAGTTAATGCTGTCATCCTCTCCTTCCCTTTTCTCGCAACCCTCGCATACGAATCCTCCCAGAAAGCGGGCCTTCAGTCGAGGTGTTATATTCAGATAGTATCCTCGATTATGAAGTCTCTTTCGCCACCGCGTTTTTGTCCTAAAAGTTCATCCGCTATTCCATTTTGGCTCAGGAATTCAGCTGGCCCTCAATTTCCCGCCGAATTCGACTATCATACTGTAGTCTGAAGCGGTGGTAGCCGACTGAAACTGCACACTTTTGAATAGGAAAGTTGAGGAAGCTCTAGCCTATAAGGTAGTTCGGTGTGCCATTATTACGCAGTGCTATCCAGCATGAATGATCATTTATCGGTCTTTTTCGAGGGAAGCTGCGTACTCGAAAGGAGAAAAATATTTCAGCTGACGACTACCGAATGATGTGCTTCATTCTGTGCGCTTTGCTAGTGTGTCTATTCGATTTTCAATGGTTCGGCGGCGATCCTCAGTTTCTCATTCTTTTATCCGCGTTGACACACGTTGAGTTACGGTTGATTCTTGACAAACCCGAGATGGTATGATTTTTTACGCATCCAATTTCTTTCAATAATATGGAGATAGTGATTGCTTCGAATAATTAGATCTGTTTAAATCTACGAACAGTGATGTCGAAATAAAATGCTTCCTATGCTTTACCGTTCTTACTCGTTCTCTCGGCATGCGTGTATTAATATTATGCATCCATCGAGAGTCTAAATAAGTGTTTTGCGTGACCTCTGTCTGTCCGTGTATATGAGTCTATCCAAGTGTTTTGCGTGAGCCCTGTACGTGTATCAGCAGGTGTGCTACCGCAGGGGAGTATTTCGGGCTATATGGTACTTATGTGTTCTCTGTTGTATAAATATGTAAGTACGCAAGTGAATACGCTGTCGCAAGAACTAGGTTTCTACGAACCGAAGAAGTATGTGTTCTTTTGGAACGCTGCGAGAATTTTCCAATAAATACTTTTGCGGTAAGGAAGGTTGCCCAGAAAGTTATTAAGCTAAAAGGTAAGAAGTAATTTCCTAGACAGGCATAAGGCGCTGTTTCGCTCTTTGAGCAGTTCGGATAGTCTTCAAAGTATCGGTATATATTTTAATGTTCATGAAACTTACCAATAGGGAATAAGTTGTGTTTTGATGTTTGTTTTCGTTGATCTGACCAAAGCGCATTCTGCTTAGAGTCGGATTCTGCGCTGCACATGGCAGACGATTTAAAGAGCGGAACATGGCCATCGTGAGAGGAATCACAGCTCACAAATTTTGGCCGAAGTCATTTATCGCTAGCGTCGTCGTTCACTGTTGTTTTTTATTCGTCATGGTTGCTTGAAATGGAAGTTGATTTCTTCGGAAGCTATTTCAGGTGACAAAAAATGGATTTCTTTGTAGGGAATCTTTCTTTCCCTTTTCAATCTTTCGAATCTCTTTCTGCATCGGATGTAATAAATTCTGTAAGCCAGTTAAGCATCTGAAAATGTGCAGTTTTGCTCATTCAGAATGCCGATGTTTACACCGCCGTGCCCGAAGTCTCAGGTTGTTCTACTGAGGACTTTTCTCTCACATCGGTAGCTCTAAATGTGACGCAGTCATTGTGATTAATGGGTATAAGGCGTTATGCAAGTGGTAATATTGATGAGCACATCCACTTGCCGCACCTTCTTGTAGTTACGTCTTCTTCTTTACGTCATCTCTCTGTCTTCGTTTGTTGGTGTCGATGGTTTATAATCCGTTCAATGTTCACAGCCTTCCTCACATATTTCTTTCTTATGGAGGAACTTTCTAGTAAAGGCCATGTCTATCACCTCAACAAAATCTTTTCTCGCAGTCCCCTCCTGCGTTGACTTCCGCTTAATGAGACGTGACCATCGTGATCACCTCCTGTGGAAGTTCTCCTATCAAGAAGTCACCTTCATCAGGCACTGTCTCTAAAACGACCCTAACCGGCCACAGAAGTGGGCTGTGCAATGTCGTCTTCTTGCACCGTTCATCGTCGCGTTTTGCATTGCCAGTTCAGTGCTGTGACGAAGAAGACTGGAGGAGCTTTGCGTAGAACTTAAGGGATGGAGGGAAGGCTAACTGTACTTCCAGACTTCCAGACTGTCATGCTTCCCACTTCTGCCCCCTTCAACCTCTCTCTCTCCTCTGTATCTTTTTCTTACACCAATCGTGCTTGTTGCGTACTTCTATCTTATTTAATTACCGTAAGAATAACCATCAGTAGACTTTTATTCACTTCGCTGTTTATTCATTTTCGAATGCATAAAATAATGCTTTATACACTCTCCAACTCCTAATTACTGCTGAATTTTTTAGAGGTTTTGCTTACAGATTAACGTCGAAGATCTCATTTCATATGCCACATTTGGAGAGTCGTTCATTCAGTGTATCGAAGAAGGTGATTTCCTTGGTGATCAGCAGTAAGTTCTGTAACTGAAATGCCTTATTCCACTTTGTTTTGTGGGTCATCATACGAATGAGCTCATAAGGGAAACAATGGAAAAAGGACAAAGGTTGGGCGCTTTATAAAGGCGAAGTTGCTGCGATACGACACCACTGGCAAGTATAAGTGCGAAATTAACTATTTTGAGGGTCCGATTGGTGCACCAAATTAGAAACCGGCAGTGATTGAAGAGTTGAGCTGTAGTGTCAGACATTCACGTATGTGGTACCCTATGTGCCTTTAGTCAGATTGTGGAAAATATGAGAAAAAGCTGTTATTCATATACAGCATCGTAGAAATGTCAGCAGTTCAGCTTGTTGAATGAATTTTCCCTCGATGGAAATCGTTTCTCACGGGGAATATCTTAGAATGAAGGCTGTCTTGTATTTGTTGGCCCTTTTCCCGCATCCCACTCCCCTCCTTTCCTTTAAAAAAAATAGAAATTTCCAAAAGTATATCCTTAAGCACTCTTCGTGCACATTAGGGAGTTTAGGTGTACTTTTTGGTTGGTGCCTGTGAATATCAAGCATGGTATGTTCACATTAGGTGTTTTAAATTGGAGTTTTCATGTTCTTATCAGTAATACTTAGGCATCTGTATGCGAGTACTTCAACAAGGTATACCTTGATGCTTTTTAAGTTAAGATTCAGCTATTACATCATGTCCGAAAATTTCGACACCTGCTTAGTCAGCGCGCAAACTGTGGAACTGAAAGAAGTCAAGGCATGTAGCGCATTCACTCATCCAGTCCCTCTGTAGCACTGTGCTAAGCGTTTCTCCATCTCGTGCTTCTCGCCTCCTCACCCTCTTCACCACCTCCTGCACCTCGTCTGGTTCACAAATTGGCAGGAGGGGGGAGGGGAGACTGAGCTTCACATATCTTCAAGTATTGTCGTAATGTTATCGTGTCTGAAGTTCTGACTGCTCTTCCATTTTCCCATCCTTCTGAAGGAAATTTTCGGAAAGCATCACTTGGCGAGTTAAGGCTTTGGAACACAGAGATATTGCAGTGAGGGTCCGCTGACTGCAAGGTGGTGAAGGTGGACATCTAAGCATAGGCACTGATCTTGTTATGCCTGATGGTAAAAGATGTTTCGCTCGTTGAAACTGAAAGTTATATGGAGGGAAGTGTGAAACGTCGAATCCACTGACGCCATCGATCTTTTGGACGTTCTGTTGGTCGCGTTTTTCGAGCTGCCAGAGGGATCTATGATACCTGTCAAAATTCATAGCGGATAAAACACATGATCGACAAGTCGTCTTCTGCTGGAATGAATTCAAAGGAGCCGGACAGCTGCTCATTCGTATCAAACGCTTTTTTTTGCTTTTTTATTGCATTAGCTTCTCAAAAATTATATTTTCAGCAGTGATAGTTGCAGGGCGACAGTGGTTGGTCGCAACTGTCAGGAATGTGTTTCCTATGTATGTGAGTACCTAATTGAGTGTCGCAGAGATGAGACCGTGGAGTTGCAGTCAAATGTGGAAATTGTTCTCTATCGGTTGATTTGTTCGTATTTGGCTATTTGAGGCAGCGACACTGTTAATAGCAGTTTGATTGACGATGTGCTGCTCGCCGTCGTTGACATTGCGAGTGAGTGATTTCAAGGCGCATGTTTGAATACTTCAAGTATTTAGCAAGGATATCTCGAACTGACTTGACGAAACTCATTTTTATTGCTTAGTGGGTTTTTGCTTCGCGGATATCCGAACATCTTCTTTTGATATCTCTTCCATCAGTTAAATTGTATATTATTAGGTGTGGAGATATCGAAATATTTGATATGAATCTGCATTGCACCTTCGAAAATCCCTTGAGACGGGTGGGCATGCCAGCAGGATGTTTGAACCACTCGCTTGATAAAGTGGGTTATTACGCTGCGTTGGTGACGTCAGTTGCTAGTTCGAGATACGCGGAACGGACATTTTACCGTTTGTAGAAATGCAGTTTTTGCACATATTTTGATCTGTGACTATGGACGCTGTCGACCGTTTTTTTGGTGAACATTTCAATGAAATTGATCAGAATGGAAAGTCATTGCTATTGAGTACTTGGGTATATGCAACCTGGGATTCTAGTTCCGCTCGAAAGCAATGGAAGCAATGTAGTGAATGGGGCTGACAGTCACATCGAATGTTTAGCTCAGAGATGCTGTCATCCGACTTTAGTAGTTTGCGCTCACTTCACAACTTTTCTTCAGTTGTTTTTTAACGGTTCTGACAAATAATCAGCAGATTTATTTGCTATGTTCTTGCAGAATCATTGTAGAGGATCTCGGTGCTGTTGTCTTTGCAGTATTTATGGTATCACAAGCCGGAATTTTCGCTGCATTTCATAAAATTCTGTAAATCGTTGTCATTCAGCTGTCTCATATTTATTCTTTTATTTTATGGAGTGAGAGCCGCATTGATTGTTCCTAGATCAGTGATGGTGAAATTCATCAGTAGCACATATTAAAGGGCGTTCTTGCGAGCATGGTGATGCCTCGGTGGTAGAAATGCTACTGCCCAGCCTACCGAATTTTAATTCATTGCCGAGTTCGTGTCTCGATTTCATTGTGTTGTGTTTGGAGAGGCAGTCTTCAGTTGGCGATTATGATCGACTCTCTGCGAAGGTAACTTTCTATCTGAAGATTGTGGTACTAATGTTTATATCATAAGGTCTTTTTGAACATCGTAATTGTATTTCGAATTCTGAATGGCTTCTAAATTATTTGTTAAGTATTACAAACTCATATTTGATTTCAGTCAGAATCTGCATGCGCTTTCTTATTTGGACGCTACTCGAATGCTCTCACTTTCCGTCTGTTTGAACAGTATGATTGGAAAGCTCAATACCTGTGGGAAAGGTCGTTTTTGAGTCCCCTTTTACTCCTAGGTTTCGTATGTTTTTATTTCGACAAGTTTTTTCTTTTAATCCTGGAGGTTTTTCCACAAACTCCCAATTACTCCATTCTGAGAATGTTCTGTCAAATGGGTTCTGTCAAAAAAGAGCGGATGTCTAGGGCCTCGGCTGCTTTTCTCAAAAGAAATGGGCCCCTCTCATAGCATTTTCTCAACAAATACTCCCAATGGTAATGTATATCTCAAATCATTTATTTTCTGCGGAGTAGGCAAGCTTTATTCTCAGTGGCGTGATCCTCACCTCATGAAGCTTCCTCAGCTCATCATTCGGCTGTTCTTTTATGCTTGCGAGCAATAAACTAACTATATGCATACGATACACATTAGCGCATCCGACTTTCAATCGTTTTCTCATGGTCCATTGGTATCGTTCGTTGTATATCTTTTTTCCACACTCTACCTGCTGGTTTACTCTGACATCAGTTGTAGTCATTCGCCTTCCTTTAGGCATTTTTTTAAACAAGGATATGAATTCAAACTGCCCGTTTACTGAGGGCAGCCTCGAATAATATCGGATAAAATTGCAAAGGTCACATCTACTTTCTTTCATTCAGGCTCGAGCGAACTGTGCAATTTGAGCGACATGAAGTGGGGGGGGTGACAGGATGAATTTGGTTGTAGTGTCCCTAAATGTTCGTAGAAAGACGCATTACTCGTTCTTTCATTATTGTTCCTTATGAAATTCCGACAGACATTTAGCTTTCTCCGGTATAGTACGAAAAGCGTATATGGTGCTAGTGCTTTTTTCCTCTCCCTCTATTTTTTGTGCATTTTTATCTCCGAAAATGGTTAATTTAGCCGTTCGTCGCTTCAACGATGGGAAGAGTGAATAAATTTAATCATATAAGTGTAGCAGATGTGATCGCATGTCGCGGTGTTGATTGAGCCGAGTTGTACATAATCTGTAGTGAAAACTCATGGTCAATCTTAGTTGCAGTTCAGATTATTTCAAGGCTTCAGGTCGCACGTGTCGTCGATGAACTGAAGGACAACAACAATTGGTATTCGGAAGGAAGTCTTACGTCGGCGAAAGAACTGGCACAGAAGCTAGGCAGTAGGGATTTGATTGAAGCTTTCTCGGCACTAAAATGAATTTTTTTCGCGTGTATCTTCGATTGCTTCAATTCGGGTGTCGCGAATGCTGTGAAAAGCACTCCGTATTCTATTTTCTGTGAACCTACCTAGTCTCATGGGGATAGGATTTTATTTCTGATATGATGATGTGGGGCTTGAAAATCTCTATTTGAGTTCATGTTGCTCCTGTATGCTTTTGCAGTTGCAGCAGAATTCAGCATTAGAGACAATAGTTCCGTTCAAATTGGAATAGCGTCATGAAATTTTCGTGTTTTTATAACATGAAAGAAGTAAATTAGTGGAGCGAAGTGCTGACTTTGGTGGGCTCTCCACATTGCGTTTGCATCCACTGATAATTTCATTTGGCGAGGAGAAAGTTGATCTCAGTGAGCTATAAACAAACAATTGAGAAAGTGATGACGGAGAGTAATTAAGGGTTCGAGAGTCCCCATTCCCATAGAATATGTGTGTTCGCTTAATAGACCATCAGGTTAATCGGTTACGCAAGTAAACAGTAGAGAAGTGGGGATATTTTCGATGGCGTTTATCACACGAATACATTTCATTGTAGAATTTCTTAATAAAAGAGCGTTTTGATCTACGCCGGTCGGCCTGAGCGAGATATAACTTGCATCTTTTTTTAAATGATACTGAATTAGATCACCTCAATTCATGGATTGTACACGTCATGCGCGCAGATGTTGATACGCACTTCCACGTTTAAATGTTTTCTGAAATTGTTCTTTCTAAGACTCGTCATATACTTTGAAAGTGGTCATTTAGCTAAAGTGGTTTGTAGTTGAGTAGATGTGTTTATTATTGCTTTATTGATTAATCGTTTCTTATATGCTTTTCCAAATTTCAGCAAAGGCGTATCATATCGATGTCATTATCAATGTTTTTGTATTTCTTTATGATTTGTTCGCTGTTCGCAGCTCTCGAATCGCAGAAACTAAAGCTGCAAAGCTTGAAGTATGTAGTCCACTACATCAGGCAATTGATTCTATCTCATTATCATCATAGTTGGTCGCTGTTCGGTGGGCATTTTACATCTTAACATAGTGGTGGATATTTGGACCGGCAGGTTGGAATGCAAAAGCCGATGTTATGCTGGTCTACCTAACGCAGATTCATTAGTTGAGTATAATGAGTATGAGACGACTGTTTGAAGAGGCCAGCGAGTCCCTGTAGAAAGTTTGGAGCAGCGTCTTCGCTCGCTTCACTCGTCTTAATGAGAGTCCTAAGAAGGTTCACGTTGACATGGATGTTCACATTAGAGACGAGACGCGTCAGCTCTCATGCTTTAAGAGCGTGAGCTGCGTTGACATAGTTCTAGCGTTTTGATTGTTCTGCTTTCAGCATTGTTTGTTGCTTTTTTATGTGTCCCACATATTTGTGGGTGTTCTTCTTACAGACTATGCGGTTTCTCTAATGTACTTAACAAAGAAAATTGTTCCGTTATTTGACGTGTTCTTTTCATTGAACACATCTCAAAGAATTTCGCAGCGTTGTGTCACAAACTTCGGTTGCCAGCTACATTGTCCCAGGTGCAAATCCGGCGAAATATTCCCTCAAGAATAAGAGAACATCAAACAATGAAGAATAAAAGAATAACCATTGAAGGAGGGAGGAATGCAGGAAGTGAAGTCATCGTATTTATCGGTGAAGAGGTGATTTGCAGTTTGGAGCATTGTAAAAATCGTATGTATGAATATCCGTCTTTAACAAGGTGGAAGGACGATTGCTTCGGTCTTTGCTAGCTTCTTTCACATTTTCTGTCGTCTTGCGATTTGCAGTTTGAAAAACACCCGTCCCCTTTGTTCACTGACCCAGCAAACGGGGAAAATTCTACCCAAAGCTTCATACTACCTCATCTCACTAAGAGAAGTGCCTGCTCATGAACTGTTTTTGTTCTCCTTTTCGCCAGCTTTGATGAAGGTGATGGACTTCATCCCAGTAGTCGAATGTGGTCGTAAGAGACTGTAGTAGCGGGTAGTGGGGGAAGGTTGGAGGAAAGCGTTAAGAAGGAGCGAACTTAGCATGCTTGGGTAGCTGGGCTGTGGGGATGGTGATGTAACGCGCTCACACAAGATACAGCTGAGATACTCACAGGCGCCATGAAAGTTGCAGCTCAAATTGTTTCGACATCGAGTGCGATGTCCGTTTCAAGATATTTTCCAGTAAAGATGCAGTCGGTGGAGAAGAGAAGAATGTTTGGGACTTTGAATTTTCTTTTCGAATGAGAACAATTCCGAGTGGCACCATTATTGAAGCATTCTAATCGCGTTTGCTGATATTATTTTAGCTACTGATAGCACCTTCGGGAATATGTGTAAAATTACATTTTGCATTCACATTCAAAGTATTGGGCATTCTTGTAGTCGAATTCGACAGCATTCATAAAGCTGTTTACCCGTCCGTTTTTTGTAGCGCCTGAATTTGGATAAGGTCACTAAATTTTATAGGCTGGCAGGGGGAAAAATTGAAATTTTTTAATGACGAATTGGAAAATAGAAGCCGGATAAAACCCGCCTCTTGAACAGCGAAAACAGCTGACGCATTCCCACCTCTTTGAATGTTGATGATGAATTTCTACGTGAAGTCATTGAGCCGCTTTAAAAATATTCATAATACGAAACTTTCAACTGACACACTTCAGTGATAGCCGTTTATGTACGCAAAATACGAATGGTATTTACTAAGACCGATTCAATGAACTCATCGGAGCCTGTGTAAGGTTTTCGTACATTTAGCAAATTTCTTCCAAAAAAGCATTTTTCATTATCGCAGTCAAATCTGCAGCAGCTCTTCTGATTTCGACTGTTCTCGTTCGTAGAATGGCTACAGTTATCCAATAATACAATTATCTTATTTGAAGCCGCGTTTCGCATACGTTAATTCTGCTTTCGGTACAGTCAAAAAACCTTAACGCCTACGTTAATGCAATATAAAATTACTTCCGTTCGTGCAGTATGAGATTGTTGCATACGTTGGTTGCATTTCCCATTTTGCTCGTATGAAGAAAAAGACCCTCGCAAGATGAAATATTGGTGTAGATTACTTCCTAAATATCATTCCTATATAAGGTAGAAAATGTGGCAACGCAAACGACATTTGTTCGAAACGTCCTATAACTGTCGAAAACGCAATTAAATCTACAGCAGCTCTTCTGATTTCGTCCGTTCTCGTTCGTACAGTGGTTACAATTATCCAGTAATTCTTTATTTGTGAAAACAATCCAATTGGCACTTCAATAACGATGTCAGCTATTCATAATTCAAGGCGAAAAGGCAACCGGATTTTCTTCCCTACCGACATAGCAGCACTGCCTGCTCACTTCGCAGCCAAGTTGATGTCCGCGAAAAGACCCCTAAGTGTTTCTAGGAATCTTTCTGGGCCATGTATTCAATTTTTTAAAAACATTTCCGGTCAGAGACTTTTGCACAGTGAAGCTAAATTTAGAATTGTACATGTTGCTCAACAACCATGTAACTATGGCAATATTTGTGCTCACGTACATGTGTGGAAAGTTGCGAGTGGTGATTTGAAAGTTTGTCTTCCCACCGTTGTCGATAGGAGGATGGGCAGTTCGGAGAATGACAGCTGCAAAGCATTCGCAAGAATGGGTGAACGCGGTAAATGCCCATAGCCGTTTTCTGTTATGTCTTCTCGAGTTTAAACTTGGCCTCAATCATGGGCTTATTCTTGGTCTTGAATTTGGACTTATTCTTGACCTTAGCCCTAGGCCTGAACTTGGCCTTGTTTCCGATTTTAAAGTGAGGTGCGGCGTTAGGCTTAGGCTTAGACTGGGACTTAGGCTTGCATTTGATCTCAGGGTAAGGCTTCGCTCCAACCTTAAGGTTAGGCTTGGCCGTAAGTTGAGGCTTAATGCGATGAAGCGAATATGGCCTAAACGATGTGGTCGCTCCTTTGGCCTGGAAGGAATATATTGTATATAATATGTGTCTCAAAATAAATTGATTTGTTGTTTCTTCAGTGTTTAGGCTGATGATGTGGATGTCTAAAGTAGACTCTGGGAATTTTTTCGATTGTTCCTGATAAGTATCAATCATTGAAGTCTTCTGTGTTGCGTGGATGGAAACAGTGTCTCATGAATTTGCTGTACGCTAACGTTCAGGTGACTGATTCGTGAAAGGCACCTAGACTGAAAATCGAATGTCCCAACGTTTCCTTCCCTTTGTACAGAAATCGTGTCCCACCTCACTTTGTCCCACCTCTTAGAGGTGTCGGCCTCACGTCCTGCAAATTCGGAATCCATTTTCGATCTGATATCGTTAATAAACTCAGTTCATCTTTCGAATCTCCTTTTCATGCAGGATGTCTGTTCGCCTACAATGTTGCATTCAAGACACTGTGATCTTTCTTTTTGCCTGCGTTGATATATTTCCCCGACTCGCTATATCGAAGTCAACCGAAATAAAACAACAAGAAATCGAAGGATAGCAAAAATAAAAGCATTGCACGAATGTTAATCAGCATGCAAGCTACCACTGTCCAGCTGCATAAGTGAAAACGACCGACTATACTTGCTTTTTTTTGAACGTGGGTGAAATTCGATCTCGAGCTGAACTTGTTTGTTGCGCTCTCATGAATGTTCATACTTAAAGATCAATAAATTTGGACCGCCCACTTGCGATTTCCTCACAACATCTTTACAAGTACTGTGGTTGGTATTCTTTATTACAAAATACGCGCAAAATACACCATATAAATAAGCCTTTATCTGTGGAGATAGAAGAGGCGATGAAGGCGAAGATTATAATCTGTCGTATGTGGCCGGAACATTTACAGTATACGTCTGATTAGGTTATTTATCTGACCCTGTCGCCTCGACGAAATTTACGAAACTGTTTGTCGTCGTGGTCGAGGCATTACGTTTGCCGTTTAGCTTGAACAGTAACAAGAGATGTCACATTCTTGAAGTTTTTTCCACCCGTAGATGCGACTGATAATGCTCTCCCTGCACGTTGTATTATCGCTGTCAAAAAAAAAAACGCTGCTACGATGTCAGCAAATGCGGATTTCAGTTTCGTTTACCTCGTATTTGCTCATACTTGACGGCTAAAAAAGGAGCCATAAGAAATGTCCCTCCTCCGCTTGATCTTTTAAACAATAGGAGGCACCCAGATAAGTTTCGGACTTTTTCACGGATTTGAATTACTGTCTCCAATATGAAATTACGGTGAGGACAACATAAGAGTCACTGATGACGCATTATCGCATCGTTTTTAGTCGCATAATAATGGGCATATGAGCAACAGCACAAGCCAACAAGCAAAACGAACCGAACTCAGAATCAACCTATCACGACTCCGTTGGCTTATATCTAATATATGCTTGCATCAATACCCGAAATGTGATTCTACTGCCTAATCAAACGAAACAATTAATGCCTAAGTTCGCACATACACAAACATTACTCCAACTACGCTTAATATTGGTCTGAGGGCTACTCCCAAGCTTATACACAGGGGGAGGAGACAGGGGGGGTGGGGGGGGGGGGGGGTAGTGTCGCCAACATTATCCTTGGACTTTACCTTGGTCTGTTTGTAAGGCCTAGATAGCGTCCGTCCTGGCCGTAATCTCGGCCTTAGGTCTAGGGCAGCCCCGGGTTGGCGTTAGCCCTGGGCTCAGGCTTAGGATTAGACGTCGACTTAGACCTAATCGTATCATTGGCCTTAGAATGGTGCAGTTTTTCTAAGAAAGCTCAAATTTTATCAGCAATCACACCAAAGACACCAGTAAACAACCCAAGAAATGAGAAGAGAAATAACGGTGACCTCGCATGGTGCATGGAAACGATGAATGCATCATGAATGGAAGCGACGAATAAATGATGAATGGAAACGACGAGTGAATGATGGATGGAGACGACGAAAGAATGATGAATGGAGACTATCCGCACGTGTACGTTTACCTATTCGAACGTGTGCGTGTACGCACGTGTAAGTTTACTTGTTCGTACGTCTACGTTTACGTGTACGTAGGTGTGCGTGTAGGCACGTGTACGTTTACATCTACGGAAGTGTACCTTTACGTGTGCCTACGTGTACGTGTACGTGTTCGCACGTGTACGTTTACGTGTACGTACGTTTACGTTTATGCGTACGTATGTGCACGTGTATGCACGTGTGGATTCACGTGCACGTATGTGTACGTGTAGGCACGTGCACGTGTACGTTTACGTGTACGTAGGTGAAGGTTTACGCGTCCGTACGCGAGCGTTTTCATGAGCGTAATTTTAGCCGAACTATGTAATGAATCAGTCAATTCAATAACAAAAGAAATGAATGCGATTGATGTTCGCGCTGATGAGGTAATCGTTAATAACTGCAGTCGAATTAAATAATGAGTGTCTCAATTCAATAATAATTTTAGTCGAATTATATAATGATGTGTCAATTCAAAAACAAGCAGATGAATGCGATCGATACTTGCTCAAATGCTGCAATCGAAAATAATATTAGTCGAATTGTGTAATGAATGCGTCTATTCAATAACAAATGGATGAATGCGATCGATATTCGCGCTGATGGGGTAATCATTAATAACTACAGTCGAATTGAATAATGAGCTTCTCAATTCAATAATAATTGCAGTCGATTTAAATAATGAACGTCTCAATTCAATAATAATTGCAGTCGAATTAAATAGTGAATGTCTCAGTTCAATAATAATTGCAGCCGAATCATGTAATGAATGCGTCAATTCAATAACAGATAGATGAGTGCGATCGATGTTTGCGCAAATACTGTAATTCAATGAGAAAGTAGCTGGATGCAATCGATGTTCGCGTAAATATATAATTGCAGCCGATTAGTGGTCAAAGTAATGAGAAGATAGGCGAATGCGATCGATATTAGCGCAGATGGCGTAATCCGTAATAATTGCAGTCGAATTAAATAATGAATGTTTGAATTCAATAACAATTGCAGCCGAATCATGTGATGAACGTGTCAATTCAATAAAAAATAGCTGAATCCGATCGATATTCGCGCAGATGACGTAATCGGCAATAATTGCAGTCGAATTAAATAATGAAAGTCTGAATTCAATAACAATTGCAGTCGAATTAAATAATGAGTGTCTCAATTCAATAATAACTGCAACGGAATTGAATAATAAACGTCTCAGTTCAATAATAATTGCAGTCGAATTAAATAGTGAAGGTTTCAATTCAATTATAATTGCAGTCGAATTGAATTGCGAAGGTCTCAATTTAATAATGATTGTAGTGGAATAAAATAATAAACGTCTCAATTTGATAATAATCGCAGTTCATGAAATCTTTGTACGGTTATTATAGGTGAAGCAGCTTTTTCTGTAGCGCAATGCATCCGGTTCTTCTCATGAAAAGTGAGATGTGCGTAATGTTTTTGGCTATCATCTGCGGAGTTCATGTTTGCGGGGAAGAGCAGCTGATGAAATAAGTTTATCTGCTTTCTTATTTCTTTGAGGTTTGCCCCACCATTATTATGATCGAATCTGCATGCGATAAGAGTATGAGTAATATCATCACGTATAAGAGCATTTGTTAATATGTGTGACGAGTGCGAAGTGATGTTCAATATTTTCAGATTGTGGTATAAGGAAATAGTTGGCGGTGTGTTGGCTATCAGCATGGATGATTATAGGGCTGTAAATGGTTATTCGAACATGTATTGGGCGTGGGGTGGAGAGGACGACGATATGGGTTCGATTTTGTTCTTCTTTTCTTCATTTTTGGCGCATCTCGCATGGCTTTTTCAAGTTTCCACATTAAATCCAATATAAGAAGATAGAATTCGTCGAGGGCGTTTGCTAATGTGGTCGTAGTCTTATCTCATTAGGTTATGGAAAAGGCAAAAGGCAATATCTATATGGTTGCCGTTTGCATATCTACCGCAGAGATTACATTCGGATATCATAAAACATTGTGTGTGTTCTGCATGTCGTAGTATTAAGCATGAGGAGATTGGAGAAGGAAGGAGAGGAATTTTAAGGTAAAACCGATGCAAGTCAGCTGGCAGTGTTCTCCACCTTATTTCCAGCATTTTCTCGACGGTAGCATATCCAATATCTTTCATGCTTTCCTAACCAAATAGCACAATTGGTATAAGTGTGAAGTTAGTGTGCGTTAGAAAACGCTTCTTCAGAGCCATAGCAAATTTAGGTGGAAAGATTATGGGAGGAGTATGAGATAAAAGAAGAAGTAATCGGGGCATTGTTTATGTTGATTGGGAGAAACTGCTTATCTACACGATTTATATTAATCTGCGACTTTTTTATATACGAGTATGCCGCAATATGGATTGTTTCTTATAGGCTTCCTGGAAAGCTCAAGAATGCTTTTGTCCATCTCATTTCCCTTTGTAGTCTGCATAAACCTGAGGAATTTGGTAGCGGATGATGTGAAAAGTTGATTTGTAGGGAAAAGAATTCTTTCGCGGAATGTTACTATTGGAAGACCCGATCCATCAGCGGGTCGATTTTCGATGTTAAAACACGTCAGAAGGAAACGCACAGCCCCCAAGCAAATGTGAGTTTGTTGCCTTAATATTGAAGAGCACTGTCAATGCTATTTCTGATTATATCTTTAGTGACCTATAGGAGTAACCTACTGACCGTCTTTTGCGATATGTCATTCTTTGCTGTGCATTGGTATTTCTCGCATAGTGAACGTATCGTAGCGTATTTTTCAAGACGGTATGTTTCGACGTGACCTCCTTGATGTTTTAATTTTGCTCTGCCATTTTCTTGATTTCAGGTGTGCCTAAAAAGTGGTCGAAATTCATAGTGACTTCCCATTCTGAACTGCAAACGTTTTTAAAACGTTTTATGAATAAGTCATTAAAGTCGTTCTGTTCTTTGGATTTCACTTCCACGACTAAAGTAATTCTTGTTACGTAGTTGATTATGTGAAACACATGAGGTTTTGTAAAAACATAATGCATGCCCTAGGTACAGATTAATTTTGATATAGCGAAATGTGGAAGCGATCAGGTGTTTTTTCGCTTTAAAGAAAGGGAAAAATTGGAGGTGCAGAACGATTGACGATGTGAGTCGAAAAAGATGATCGATCCGGATCGTCGGTGACTAGCCACTGATGACCACTTGATATTTAAGTTATACTTGTTTCTGAAATGTGCTTCCTGCACAAGCGCTGTGTTTTCATTATATTCCTAAGTTTGATGAAGCGAAGCAGATGCGAAGCACTTTAATCCAGTTCACTTTTGATGAGAGTGGATGGATAGTTCGTTGTGGATGGCGCAAGACTGAATTAAAGCGAATATTTCGCGATGCGAAATGTTCACCTTCATTTTCTCCTGCATGTATACTGGAGCGCCGCCTAGGCCTGTACAGTCAAGAGTAGAGTGAATTTGACCAAGCGAGCGGGTAGGAGAATGTGTGGTTCCATGAAAGGTTCCGTCGAATTGTTATAATTTTAACATGTAGCATTCCATGTAAAATACTTCGTGATATGGCTCAATACGAGTTTCATAATACAGTGCTTATTATAAAGCTTAATGTTTATGTGATGCATTGCGTCAGCGAAATTTTAATGACCACAACTAAGAGGATACGATGAAGGAATGAATCGGAACCTCTTTACCCTAGCTCGTTACATTCATCTCAGCAATCCGATGAGCAGGTTTCATATTTTCATTGCGACTGTTATTTGATGAGAAGCGCCATATTGTTAATATCTGTTCATCGAAGTGGGTGGATTATGTGTTCTGTGTTTCTCTGAAATAGTCTCATTGCACATAAGAAGGGAAATATAAGTTTTCCACAAAAAATCCTCTCACATTAATTGCTTTATATCTGTTGCAAATTATCTACTCATTGAGGAGATCAGATGATTTTTTGTTTAAGAGAAGAGGCGATTCTGTTGCACCATATTGGAAATTGATGAGACCATTTTCAGATATAAATTGCTCGATTCAGCTGATACGAGGTGGCAGACGGACGGCCTGAACGTTACAGCGTGGAAAGTTGTCAAGGTTGGCGATATGTTTATTTAAGTCCATAAGCTGCGATTGCCAAGAATGAGCATAAAAATTTGTTCTTCCTAAGTGGAGAAAAAATCGAAATAGCTTCGCATGAATCACTGTAGCAAAACTCGGAAAATGGTGAGTGAGGCAAAAAATTACCCTCTAAAGCGAATTTACAGAGTATGAACCTCTGTGTTCTTTTCACGTGATCAATTTTTCGTCACCTATTAAGACAGCGATAGTCTTTGATCGCTTATTGCTTCTTACTTTACTTAATCGTACCACCCGTACGATGCTGCAGAAGATTCGTTTTTAATAGACTTTTGCGCCTTATTGCTGCTTCGACTTCATGCCCTTTTTTCCAAGTTAGGGCTTACTACCGTTTGAGAACATTTCGAAGTAATGATTGTATTAGAAGTACCGCGTCTGTTTAGCATTCGTTGGATTTTTATTTCATGCTGACGTTTTTTGGAAAGTTTATGAGGACTGGCGAAGGAAGTGTGAAGCTTTTATAGGAACCTTCTGTAGGTGGTCGGCCCTGGTGAATTATAAAACGTTATATTTCTTGTTTTCTTTCTTTCGTAGATTTTGAGGTTTATGCCGAGGTGAGCAGGCTGGAAACGCGCATAATCTGCGAGTTTTTTTTTTGCTGTTTCATTGCTTCTGTAGTCAAATGAATCAAAAGCAGGAATAATCAGTGCGATTGCCTACAAAGTTCTTCCCATCTTTAGATATGCAATTTTTTCCGAGTCAAGGAATCGGTATGAAATATGGTGTATTTGGCGGTTCCGTCCACTGCAGTAAATTCATTAAAGCCATGTCTAGTCTCGGCGATTGTTCAACAGAAGTTGCAGAACAAACAGACACCAACGTATGTGTGGGCGAACATGACAGTGCCAAATGCGAGTTTTGAGTGGCAGATAATATGGCAGATAAGACAGAACATTGCGTTGGATTTTTTGCGCTATTGATTTCGCTGAAGGTAATATTTTTGCTGTGCGATGTAGGTGTCGACTGTTTACCACTAAGGAGTACGGATTGCTTCGGGTCTATGAATACAGTTGTCGATATTTTTTTCAGATACAGTAAACATAAACACAAGTTCTAACCATTAACAGCTTCATATATGAAAATCTCATATTTTAAGTTAAAATTCGAATAGAAAAATCAAGTTATATCAAGTTGTATTTCAGTTTTCTGTGCGTCCACTCTATTATCATATTTACGTCGATGTTGGAACACCACCGGCAGAATGGAGGTCGGATTCTTAGGCGCAGTGATACGAGTTGGTTCCCGTCGAATGAGGAAGTTGGCATTTGGATTTTATCTCTGACACATAATCCGACGTTTTTTGCACGGCTTTTCCTTGGAAGGGATTAACGAGGTTTGGAGTGGCCATAATCTTTTGGTCACCACATCATTTTGTACAAATGAAGATGTTTTTGAGTCGCATCATTCATTAATGGCTGCTGAAGAGTTTATGAAAAGCATAGATGTCTTCATTTTGAAGACATATAAACTTCAGCAACACATTATTTGATGGGATATTGAAGCTGTTAAAGTAGTGACGTGCATATGTTAATTTCTTTTTGGCTGTAGTCTGTTTCGTAGCACTTTTCTTCTTCTTGATCTGCATTTTCCATATCTAAGCAGCACAGTTCTACTGGGTACGTGCATCGGTAAAAAGATTTTTTGTTCTTTTCATGGTTATCTCTCCTTCCATAACCAATGCGTAGTCAATTTTCTAATGCAGTGTTTCAGTGGGATTTAAGTGAAGTGCTTAAAGAATGTTGTCTTTATTGAGGGAGTCAGGGGAAGCGCGGAAAGGGGATTTCGAGCTGTTTCTGGGTTTTGCGAAGAGAGAGTGTGGGAGTTGTTCTCATAATGGATGCAGATTTTTAAGGATTAAGACGTGCTGAAGAATAAACGGCTTCATGAACTATAGCTTAGAAAAAATCGAAGCTTAGGAATTACAAAAAATGAAAAAAAAAAACATAATAACCCACTTTTTGAACAATAAGTGCGCTGTGTAAATAACGGCAAAGAAACAAGCCGGAGATTTCTAAAGATGATATGAGCAGAAATGTCGGAATTTTAAATTAAGTGAGATGGCAAGACGCAGTAAAAATCTTAGACAGATAATTCGGTTTCCCTTCATTTCAGTTGTGAAATTTTTAGCGGAGGGTAGAGGAAGTATTTTATCGCTCGTTGTCAGATCGTCTTTCCTAACCTCTCTCTTGTATTGGCACTAATTTTATGCATTGGATGTAATATTTCGATTAAGTGATTTCATTGAGATAAAGTGATCGTTTTGACGGGTGAAACGTTTGTTTTTTCAGGAATATATCCAGAGATGTCTTATGTCGCAGGTTGTGTGCTTTTGTTGGAATTGTTATCATTGAATCTGATGAAACAAGTCTTCTTGGATAAGAAAGGCTTTTTAAAAATTAGTTCTTGCCAACAACCATTATTTGATCTCTGAAAGAAACGGTTTTTTGGGCTGATTTATACGAAATTATTCCGTTAGTGGGAATATTTCACACTGAATTTTCCACTCATTTTCAAATGCTGTCAGGTACTTACTGGGAGCAAGTTACCGGTTCGAATTATCGAGGAATTGTCGATTTCATTTAAAAGGAACAGTTCTCTAAATTTTGCTCATCATACATACGTTGGATGTTTTATAGTGATAGTTTTCGATTAAACATTTATTTAGGAAGTAATTATCTCTGGTAATGTTTGACAAGGTTGTCATACATAAATGTCATATGTAAATGACCGGATTTTGGTATGAGGAATGGTTTATTTGCTGGCGAGGTAGACCAGAGAGTTGAACTGTTGCGAAGTGAATATTTCAAAGATGTTTTAATGTTCCAAAAAACTTTCGGCTCCTTGGTCTCCTTGCTTTCAAAGAAACATATCACCACGTATAATGCTCGACTTTGTATATTAGAAGCCATCTTGTGATCTAGTAACAGCAATTAAATAGATGTTGTTATTTGAGCACAAAGGCGCCGTACTGGAGAAGGAATTTTGGAAATTATGAATGAAAAGATACTGGAGTTCTTTAAGAGGTCGTTCTTTGAAATTAACCGCCCAGCAGCGTTTTTAACTCACACAGCTCTACTTGGTTGAAGTTCTTGTTGTTGAGTTCATGGCACTGTTTGGTTTGAAGCACGATGGGTATGATTTCTTGCGCCCTTTAATCCACCTAATTAGGGACGACTGTAAGTCAAGTGCAATGGCATTTGCATAATTGGGCGTTGCAGTCGTCTTTGGAGCTCTAGCTGCTATTTGTATTCGTCACCGTGTCTAGTCATATGTTAACTTGGCTGTTGGGGAAGGGACCCACATAAATACAACGGAGCTGTGACTGCGGCTGCGGCCATTGTGCCATTCACGTTTACTTTCTGCCATCTCTTCATTCAACCTTCACTGGTTCATCCTCTTCCTCGATCATCTTTATGCATCCGTTTACCTGCTCATTTCATAACAGTAATGTGTGACATCTAATCTCTGACCATTATTTAAGGACATATTATGCATTCATTCATATATTTTTCCAGTGAACGGACATACATTGCAATTCGTTGATATATTATATTAATTGTGCACTTATTTATTTTATCATTTTATCCTAGCGCATTTGAAAGCGATCACGGTCACAGTGGAAAGTCCTTGGAGTTGTCTTGTGGGAGTGATAAATCAACAATACTGCTAATATTAATAGCATCCCGTGTACGTTGTGCGCGCAGTAAAGAGGCGTCAATCCTTTGGTTTGCTCACAGCACCCCCTCGTCTGCAGTGACAGCAGTTATGCACTTCGAATGTAGCCACCTGTACTTCGCTGGTTAAAGCATTCCATTGATTTTAGGTTGAGTACGAAGAGGGTAAGAAGGACGGTTGCATTCTCACCTCCTAAATTCGATTCTTCGTTTGCCATTTCATGGCCTCGCATGATGGCCGTGATTGTAGAGATTAGTGAGCGACGTCCAAGCGGCTGAAAGATTGAACACGGGCATTTTTGACGCTAATGGGGTCAGGACATATCTTCACCAAAAACTGCTGTTTCAACTATATCGGTTTCACTGGAATTCAGGTAACTTAGTTGGAGCTCTTGTTGGGTTTACGTGCCCTAGCCATTCACCCCCTGGATTTTATCAAAAGTGAGTCACCACTCATTGAATATTTCCGAAACTCCCGACCTCTCTGCATCGCTAATTATCCAGAGAAATTGGATAGTGGGTTGGCTAGGGCTTGCAAGGACATATATTTTTACATGGGCATAACTACAGTAAGTATTTGCCAGGTTCTCATTTTCGGCTTATTCCCATCCAGCTAGAGGCACTCCGCAGCTATGCAGCAAGCTTTTTCTTCAAGCATGCGTCGTGTGATGGATGTGGCTTCGTGTGTTGTGCTGCAGTTTTATGAACATTCGAGAAACGGCTGATGGGAAATGTTTGTGAGAACTACGTGTCGGAAAAAATCGGGAAATAAATTTAAATAATCTTCGCTGCACAGATCGATCAGGTTGACATCACGCATGACGTTGATATTATATTGTATCCGCGACTAAAGATCGATTCGAAAGTGATGGTTCACGACTGTACAGCTTTTGGAAACTTCATCGTCGCAATTTTGCCATCACGTTCGGACGGTTCGCAGTGGTGGGAGATCACGTTTGGACGGTTCGCAGTGGCGTTTAGACGGTTCGCAGTGGCGGAAGATCACGTTCGAGCGGTTCGCAGTGGCATCGAAAGTTTCAGTCGAAAGTAATGTGAATTTCGAATACTGCAATTTGCAACTGAATATTTTTTTCAACTTTTTGGTGAAGGAAATATTCTCAATTTTCCTGTCGATTTTGGCGCCACTTGGCAGTTGATATTATGGGCATTACAGTTTACGAAAGATAGGGAAAAATTGGTAATTATTTTTCCGCTCCTTAAATACTAGTGCTCAGGTTACTTTTTCACTAAGATCTGTTTAGTCATGATATGATGTGCTTGTTATCGAAGTTTTTTTGCAGAAATTATCGCATTAGAAGTGTTGTGAGCTGAAAACAAAATTCTGAGCGGAAAATACTTTAGGAAAGTAAAACGATTTCAACAAAACACATGGCAACGCTCGAATAGTGGAGTTTCTCGCTGACTGGTCTTAGGGTGAGCACATTACGAAATTCTCGAAAAATATTTGCAGTGAAAATGAACATAAATGCGCAAATTTGCGGGGAATATTGTTTGAACGAAAATTAAAGCTTTCTCAAGAATAACTCCACTCTCTTCGATAATTTCTGTTTTGTGCTCTCTGAAAAGAGACACCGATACCTTAGAACCCTACATCGGTGAAGCTACTGAATGTTGCAAAATGTGACTTCTCTTCCGAAAATTATAGCTGTCCTAATGTCTTCAACAACATTCTTTCAATCCACAGTTTTTGGTTTGCCAAAAACTTTCCCATTTTATTTATGCACCGTATTTGTGTAACGAAGTGAACTGTGTTGCTCCTTTCGCCCTCTCTTACAAATCGATCTTTCAAATCCGACAGATGCCATGTAATGCAGAGATGGGAGTATGGATGGGGTATCTCGCCCTCATTAGTTCGAAGTGGCAAAATTGCGACGATGAAGTTTCCAAAAGCTGTACAGTCGTGAACCATCACTTTCGAATCGATCTTTAGTCGCGGATACAATATAATATCAACGTCATGCGTGATGTCAACCTGATCGATCTGTGCAGCGAAGATTATTTAAATTTATTTCCCGATTTTTTCCGACACGTAGTTCTCACAAACATTTCCCATCAGCCGTTTCTCGAATGTTCATAAAACTGCAGCACAACACACGAAGCCACATCCATCACACGACGCATGCTTGAAGAAAAAGCTTGCTGCATAGCTGCGGAGTGCCTCTAGCTGGATGGGAATAAGCCGAAAATGAGAACCTGGCAAATACTTACTGTAGTTATGCCCATGTAAAAATATATGTCCTTGCAAGCCCTAGCCAACCCACTATCCAATTTCTCTGGATAATTAGCGATGCAGAGAGGTCGGGAGTTTCGGAAATATTCAATGAGTGGTGACTCACTTTTGATAAAATCCAGGGGGTGAATGGCTAGGGCACGTAAACCCAACAAGAGCTCCAACTAAGTTACCTGAATTCCAGTGAAACCGATATAGTTGAAACAGCAGTTTTTGGTGAAGATATGTCCTGACCCCATTAGCGTCAAAAATGCCCGTGTTCAATCTTTCAGCCGCTTGGACGTCGCTCACTAATCTCTACAATCACGGCCATCATGCGAGGCCATGAAATGGCAAACGAAGAATCGAATTTAGGAGGTGAGAATGCAACCGTCCTTCTTACCCTCTTCGTACTCAACCTAAAATCAATGGAATGCTTTAACCAGCGAAGTACAGGTGGCTACATTCGAAGTGCATAACTGCTGTCACTGCAGACGAGGGGGTGCTGTGAGCAAACCAAAGGATTGACGCCTCTTTACTGCGCGCACAACGTACACGGGATGCTATTAATATTAGCAGTATTGTTGATTTATCACTCCCACAAGACAACTCCAAGGACTTTCCACTGTGACCGTGATCGCTTTCAAATGCGCTAGGATAAAATGATAAAATAAATAAGTGCACAATTAATATAATATATCAACGAATTGCAATGTATGTCCGTTCACTGGAAAAATATATGAATGAATGCATAATATGTCCTTAAATAATGGTCAGAGATTAGATGTCACACATTACTGTTATGAAATGAGCAGGTAAACGGATGCATAAAGATGATCGAGGAAGAGGATGAACCAGTGAAGGTTGAATGAAGAGATGGCAGAAAGTAAACGTGAATGGCACAATGGCCGCAGCCGCAGTCACAGCTCCGTTGTATTTATGTGGGTCCCTTCCCCAACAGCCAAGTTAACATATGACTAGACACGGTGACGAATACAAATAGCAGCTAGAGCTCCAAAGACGACTGCAACGCCCAATTATGCAAATGCCATTGCACTTGACTTACAGTCGTCCCTAATTAGGTGGATTAAAGGGCGCAAGAAATCATACCCATCGTGCTTCAAACCAAACAGTGCCATGAACTCAACAACAAGAACTTCAACCAAGTAGAGCTGTGTGAGTTAAAAACGCTGCTGGGCGGTTAATTTCAAAGAACGACCTCTTAAAGAACTCCAGTATCTTTTCATTCATAATTTCCAAAATTCCTTCTCCAGTACGGCGCCTTTGTGCTCAAATAACAACATCTATTTAATTGCTGTTACTAGATCACAAGATGGCTTCTAATATACAAAGTCGAGCATTATACGTGGTGATATGTTTCTTTGAAAGCAAGGAGACCAAGGAGCCGAAAGTTTTTTGGAACATTAAAACATCTTTGAAATATTCACTTCGCAACAGTTCAACTCTCTGGTCTACCTCGCCAGCAAATAAACCATTCCTCATACCAAAATCCGGTCATTTACATATGACATTTATGTATGACAACCTTGTCAAACATTACCAGAGATAATTACTTCCTAAATAAATGTTTAATCGAAAACTATCACTATAAAACATCCAACGTATGTATGATGAGCAAAATTTAGAGAACTGTTCCTTTTAAATGAAATCGACAATTCCTCGATAATTCGAACCGGTAACTTGCTCCCAGTAAGTACCTGACAGCATTTGAAAATGAGTGGAAAATTCAGTGTGAAATATTCCCACTAACGGAATAATTTCGTATAAATCAGCCCAAAAAACCGTTTCTTTCAGAGATCAAATAATGGTTGTTGGCAAGAACTAATTTTTAAAAAGCCTTTCCTATCCAAGAAGACTTGTTTCATCAGATTCAATGATAACAATTCCAACAAAAGCACACAACCTGCGACATAAGACATCTCTGGATATATTCCTGAAAAAACAAACGTTTCACCCGTCAAAACGATCACTTTATCTCAATGAAATCACTTAATCGAAATATTACATCCAATGCATAAAATTAGTGCCAATACAAGAGAGAGGTTAGGAAAGACGATCTGACAACGAGCGATAAAATACTTCCTCTACCCTCCGCTAAAAATTTCACAACTGAAATGAAGGGAAACCGAATTATCTGTCTAAGATTTTTACTGCGTCTTGCCATCTCACTTAATTTAAAATTCCGACATTTCTGCTCATATCATCTTTAGAAATCTCCGGCTTGTTTCTTTGCCGTTATTTACACAGCGCACTTATTGTTCAAAAAGTGGGTTATTATGTTTTTTTTTTTCATTTTTTGTAATTCCTAAGCTTCGATTTTTTCTAAGCTATAGTTCATGAAGCCGTTTATTCTTCAGCACGTCTTAATCCTTAAAAATCTGCATCCATTATGAGAACAACTCCCACACTCTCTCTTCGCAAAACCCAGAAACAGCTCGAAATCCCCTTTCCGCGCTTCCCCTGACTCCCTCAATAAAGACAACATTCTTTAAGCACTTCACTTAAATCCCACTGAAACACTGCATTAGAAAATTGACTACGCATTGGTTATGGAAGGAGAGATAACCATGAAAAGAACAAAAAATCTTTTTACCGATGCACGTACCCAGTAGAACTGTGCTGCTTAGATATGGAAAATGCAGATCAAGAAGAAGAAAAGTGCTACGAAACAGACTACAGCCAAAAAGAAATTAACATATGCACGTCACTACTTTAACAGCTTCAATATCCCATCAAATAATGTGTTGCTGAAGTTTATATGTCTTCAAAATGAAGACATCTATGCTTTTCATAAACTCTTCAGCAGCCATTAATGAATGATGCGACTCAAAAACATCTTCATTTGTACAAAATGATGTGGTGACCAAAAGATTATGGCCACTCCAAACCTCGTTAATCCCTTCCAAGGAAAAGCCGTGCAAAAAACGTCGGATTATGTGTCAGAGATAAAATCCAAATGCCAACTTCCTCATTCGACGGGAACCAACTCGTATCACTGCGCCTAAGAATCCGACCTCCATTCTGCCGGTGGTGTTCCAACATCGACGTAAATATGATAATAGAGTGGACGCACAGAAAACTGAAATACAACTTGATATAACTTGATTTTTCTATTCGAATTTTAACTTAAAATATGAGATTTTCATATATGAAGCTGTTAATGGTTAGAACTTGTGTTTATGTTTACTGTATCTGAAAAAAATATCGACAACTGTATTCATAGACCCGAAGCAATCCGTACTCCTTAGTGGTAAACAGTCGACACCTACATCGCACAGCAAAAATATTACCTTCAGCGAAATCAATAGCGCAAAAAATCCAACGCAATGTTCTGTCTTATCTGCCATATTATCTGCCACTCAAAACTCGCATTTGGCACTGTCATGTTCGCCCACACATACGTTGGTGTCTGTTTGTTCTGCAACTTCTGTTGAACAATCGCCGAGACTAGACATGGCTTTAATGAATTTACTGCAGTGGACGGAACCGCCAAATACACCATATTTCATACCGATTCCTTGACTCGGAAAAAATTGCATATCTAAAGATGGGAAGAACTTTGTAGGCAATCGCACTGATTATTCCTGCTTTTGATTCATTTGACTACAGAAGCAATGAAACAGCAAAAAAAAAAACTCGCAGATTATGCGCGTTTCCAGCCTGCTCACCTCGGCATAAACCTCAAAATCTACGAAAGAAAGAAAACAAGAAATATAACGTTTTATAATTCACCAGGGCCGACCACCTACAGAAGGTTCCTATAAAAGCTTCACACTTCCTTCGCCAGTCCTCATAAACTTTCCAAAAAACGTCAGCATGAAATAAAAATCCAACGAATGCTAAACAGACGCGGTACTTCTAATACAATCATTACTTCGAAATGTTCTCAAACGGTAGTAAGCCCTAACTTGGAAAAAAGGGCATGAAGTCGAAGCAGCAATAAGGCGCAAAAGTCTATTAAAAACGAATCTTCTGCAGCATCGTACGGGTGGTACGATTAAGTAAAGTAAGAAGCAATAAGCGATCAAAGACTATCGCTGTCTTAATAGGTGACGAAAAATTGATCACGTGAAAAGAACACAGAGGTTCATACTCTGTAAATTCGCTTTAGAGGGTAATTTTTTGCCTCACTCACCATTTTCCGAGTTTTGCTACAGTGATTCATGCGAAGCTATTTCGATTTTTTCTCCACTTAGGAAGAACAAATTTTTATGCTCATTCTTGGCAATCGCAGCTTATGGACTTAAATAAACATATCGCCAACCTTGACAACTTTCCACGCTGTAACGTTCAGGCCGTCCGTCTGCCACCTCGTATCAGCTGAATCGAGCAATTTATATCTGAAAATGGTCTCATCAATTTCCAATATGGTGCAACAGAATCGCCTCTTCTCTTAAACAAAAAATCATCTGATCTCCTCAATGAGTAGATAATTTGCAACAGATATAAAGCAATTAATGTGAGAGGATTTTTTGTGGAAAACTTATATTTCCCTTCTTATGTGCAATGAGACTATTTCAGAGAAACACAGAACACATAATCCACCCACTTCGATGAACAGATATTAACAATATGGCGCTTCTCATCAAATAACAGTCGCAATGAAAATATGAAACCTGCTCATCGGATTGCTGAGATGAATGTAACGAGCTAGGGTAAAGAGGTTCCGATTCATTCCTTCATCGTATCCTCTTAGTTGTGGTCATTAAAATTTCGCTGACGCAATGCATCACATAAACATTAAGCTTTATAATAAGCACTGTATTATGAAACTCGTATTGAGCCATATCACGAAGTATTTTACATGGAATGCTACATGTTAAAATTATAACAATTCGACGGAACCTTTCATGGAACCACACATTCTCCTACCCGCTCGCTTGGTCAAATTCACTCTACTCTTGACTGTACAGGCCTAGGCGGCGCTCCAGTATACATGCAGGAGAAAATGAAGGTGAACATTTCGCATCGCGAAATATTCGCTTTAATTCAGTCTTGCGCCATCCACAACGAACTATCCATCCACTCTCATCAAAAGTGAACTGGATTAAAGTGCTTCGCATCTGCTTCGCTTCATCAAACTTAGGAATATAATGAAAACACAGCGCTTGTGCAGGAAGCACATTTCAGAAACAAGTATAACTTAAATATCAAGTGGTCATCAGTGGCTAGTCACCGACGATCCGGATCGATCATCTTTTTCGACTCACATCGTCAATCGTTCTGCACCTCCAATTTTTCCCTTTCTTTAAAGCGAAAAAACACCTGATCGCTTCCACATTTCGCTATATCAAAATTAATCTGTACCTAGGGCATGCATTATGTTTTTACAAAACCTCATGTGTTTCACATAATCAACTACGTAACAAGAATTACTTTAGTCGTGGAAGTGAAATCCAAAGAACAGAACGACTTTAATGACTTATTCATAAAACGTTTTAAAAACGTTTGCAGTTCAGAATGGGAAGTCACTATGAATTTCGACCACTTTTTAGGCACACCTGAAATCAAGAAAATGGCAGAGCAAAATTAAAACATCAAGGAGGTCACGTCGAAACATACCGTCTTGAAAAATACGCTACGATACGTTCACTATGCGAGAAATACCAATGCACAGCAAAGAATGACATATCGCAAAAGACGGTCAGTAGGTTACTCCTATAGGTCACTAAAGATATAATCAGAAATAGCATTGACAGTGCTCTTCAATATTAAGGCAACAAACTCACATTTGCTTGGGGGCTGTGCGTTTCCTTCTGACGTGTTTTAACATCGAAAATCGACCCGCTGATGGATCGGGTCTTCCAATAGTAACATTCCGCGAAAGAATTCTTTTCCCTACAAATCAACTTTTCACATCATCCGCTACCAAATTCCTCAGGTTTATGCAGACTACAAAGGGAAATGAGATGGACAAAAGCATTCTTGAGCTTTCCAGGAAGCCTATAAGAAACAATCCATATTGCGGCATACTCGTATATAAAAAAGTCGCAGATTAATATAAATCGTGTAGATAAGCAGCTTCTCCCAATCAACATAAACAATGCCCCGATTACTTCTTCTTTTATCTCATACTCCTCCCATAATCTTTCCACCTAAATTTGCTATGGCTCTGAAGAAGCGTTTTCTAACGCACACTAACTTCACACTTATACCAATTGTGCTATTTGGTTAGGAAAGCATGAAAGATATTGGATATGCTACCGTCGAGAAAATGCTGGAAATAAGGTGGAGAACACTGCCAGCTGACTTGCATCGGTTTTACCTTAAAATTCCTCTCCTTCCTTCTCCAATCTCCTCATGCTTAATACTACGACATGCAGAACACACACAATGTTTTATGATATCCGAATGTAATCTCTGCGGTAGATATGCAAACGGCAACCATATAGATATTGCCTTTTGCCTTTTCCATAACCTAATGAGATAAGACTACGACCACATTAGCAAACGCCCTCGACGAATTCTATCTTCTTATATTGGATTTAATGTGGAAACTTGAAAAAGCCATGCGAGATGCGCCAAAAATGAAGAAAAGAAGAACAAAATCGAACCCATATCGTCGTCCTCTCCACCCCACGCCCAATACATGTTCGAATAACCATTTACAGCCCTATAATCATCCATGCTGATAGCCAACACACCGCCAACTATTTCCTTATACCACAATCTGAAAATATTGAACATCACTTCGCACTCGTCACACATATTAACAAATGCTCTTATACGTGATGATATTACTCATACTCTTATCGCATGCAGATTCGATCATAATAATGGTGGGGCAAACCTCAAAGAAATAAGAAAGCAGATAAACTTATTTCATCAGCTGCTCTTCCCCGCAAACATGAACTCCGCAGATGATAGCCAAAAACATTACGCACATCTCACTTTTCATGAGAAGAACCGGATGCATTGCGCTACAGAAAAAGCTGCTTCACCTATAATAACCGTACAAAGAGTTCATGAACATTTATGTCCTACAGATGATCTTTTTGCAGTTTTGCACTTCTACTCTCTCTTTTATTTATTCACCCATGCACAGATTCTCATTCTAAACTCAACATCCCAAATCCGGGAAGCGCTTATTCGTGCACGACTGCTGTCCGAACATAAAGCAGATACTCTCATTTAAATCCCTCCTCACTCAACTTATAAAATATGAGAAAACTTACTGATATCCAAGGTTGCTGACGAAAGCGCCTATATGCCTTGGTGATGCTGGGCACCCGTAAGAGTTGTGGTCGTCTTGCGGGAACATATCCACATCGTGGAAGATAACACAATCCACACCGAGACGCTCGGCCAAACGAATTGCGGCGTTCATTATGCGTCCTTTGTTAAACAGATCCTGACCATACTAGAAAATAAAACTGCAATAATGCCTCAGAAATCAATATTTCTGCAACATCTATAACATTACGGGCGCAAAAAGCAGTCGCCGACAGGCTCCACATCCGCCTTTCCCTCAACATCCCCTCCCTCCCCCTCCCCCCCCCCCCCCCCCCCAATTCTAAAGCAGACGCCAGAATTAAGCAGAAAGAAAATTGCAAAGTGCACTAGCTGGACTTGGAGATCGGAAGCAAGCGACACTAAAAGAAACTCCCCTGCTCACAATCTCTTCTTCCCAGTTTATAAAAACTGAACTGCAATTTGCATATTTTCTTCCCATTCCAACAAGAATATTTTAAATAAAGAACAGAGTTCCATATAAATACAACATACCTATTCAGTTACGATGAATGGAAAATCGAGCAACTGCCTCTTCAGCATCGGCACAAGAAAATTGATAAGTCAGGTCAAATGCGTCTGTTGGTCCCGAAACGGTATTATCATGGCCACCTGAAACATTTCAAAAGAAGTAAACCCTAACTTACTTCCCACGATATCGGTACAGCAACAAGTTTTCACAAATCCTGATCAAAAATTACAGAAAATTAAAGATGAGTTAACTCATGTGCATATTTTATTCCCTTACTTCCCTA
This sequence comes from Parascaris univalens, assembly GCA_037576465.1. Classification (NCBI taxonomy): domain Eukaryota; kingdom Metazoa; phylum Nematoda; class Chromadorea; order Rhabditida; family Ascarididae; genus Parascaris; species Parascaris univalens. Next base: position 189,923,683 of record CM075173.1, on the reverse strand, counting down.
CCCAGAAACGATGCGTGGCTATGTGAGGAATTCAGAGGCGTAGAAGGGCGAAAACGCCTAAAGGCAAGGAAGCTGTTTGAAAGAGAAGACGAAATTTCAATTCGGCTCTCAAAAGCAATTTATTTGAGTCCGAATCCCGATTCATCAGTAAGCGTCACACTTGCGCCACAATGAAAAATGGCAGCGAAAAACTCTTTTGATCACAGACATAACATGAAACCACTTGTTACCCTGAAGAAAAAGAAATTCCCCCACATTTTCGTTTATCTCCAATTTTGCCACTTAGTAGTACCGATATAACTGAAGGGCTGCTTGAACCGGCCGATGCGAAATCTTGAAATCATGAGGAAGTTTAAAGCAAAGACTTCAGTTTAAACAATCACAGACGACTTAATATTTGAACAAATTCTGCAGCAATGATCATCATGGGCATGCTATTACGATTCATTTCTACCACTTGCCGCCGTTTAAAGCTTATAACCATTAGCTGGGATACTGAAAGTTACCGATGTTCTCATTCCCCCAAATCTCACAACCACTCAGAAAATATTCTTTTCATGCAACTTAAAGAACAAAAAACTTCTATAGACCTCTCTTATTTGAAGCGTTGCTTTTGCCGGCTTAGAAGTGTACAGTCCCATTTCATAAGCCGCCCCAAGAAAATTTCAAAAAAACCCCCAGTGAACTTCATATCCTTAGTTTCCGGTGCATATCTAGCGCTGATCGCACAACCCTTCAGTGATATACTCAGAACTTGCAACAGCAGCGACCTAGCGAACAAACACGTTTACTAATAATTTTTGACAGCGCGCTGCTTCTGCTGGAAAAATGGGAGACTTACTGGTTTGGTTCGTATGAAGATTTTTGCACAGTTAAAAGCGTCATCAATTTCTAGTTATCGGGAGCACATCACAAACAAAAATATTCCCATTCAGACTTGTGAATCACTTCTTCTGAAACCGTTCCCACTAAAATTAAGAAGAAAGGACTCTCCCAAAAATCCATTAATACAATCACTGCTGTACTCTGAAAACCAATTAACTTCACTTAATAATTTCTACCTATTAGTCCAAATCTAAGTAATGAAGATATGGAAAAGAGGTCCTTGTCACTCCTCGCACCAAATACACCTTTACCCTAACAAAAACTCGTTTGGAAACTTTGCGTTGAACAAAACTTCCCTGATAAAGTAGTTTCAATGCTTAAAAATGTACAGTCAAACTTACTTTATATCTTGCAACGCATTCAGTTGGCTTCCAGCTCCCACCTGCTTCCAAATATGGGTGGTGACTTCCTACTTCAGCTTCTTTCAGATTCGTTATCAAGAGAGTTACCTGAGGTAGCTGCCCAACTGAAAGAAATATCATTCAGACTCTCATAAAACCGCAAAAATAAAGGTCATCACTTCGAGTTAGAAACTGTTCATCAGAATGAACGATAATTCCCAGATCGAAAGGCTGTTAGCAAATGCAGAGCATTCGCTGAAACACCACGAGATAGAATAAAAATCAGCTTTCCTAATTATAATGCTGCCTTTTCCAATCAACAACTGCGAACCATCAACCAACGAAGATAGAACGTTTCTTTTTTTCCCCTGAAATGGAAAGATCTGTATGCTTTATCAGAAGATCTACTCCGGATGAAGCTTCTGCTAAAATGCAGCCTCCTTCACGTCGTAGTCCACTTAATGAGATGCAAAAAGGATGTTACTCGTATTCTACATACATCGCCGCAGTACGACGCTTCACCTAGTGACCAACAGCAACAACGATCTCTTTGAGTATGAAGACGCGGGGTAAATAAATATTTTCTTAACAGGAGAAGATCCCATCATAAAAGCAACTTCTTGATGACCAAATTACACAAGATGGAGATTCTACAATTTAGTATCCACAGCGACCACCACTGAAACACTCATTTTTGGATCGATCGAGATTTTGAGAGCGCCCTTGCCAACCTTAACAGCGAGAATAAAAGTGAACGCGCCGCTGATATCCGTTCTGTCCACGCGCACCATCGAATGGCAAACCCAGCCTGATTATATTGTTTAAATTATCAACCATCGTTGAAAATTACATGTGCATCCTCGCCAATATGATACCAACGACGAGCAACCTATGCTCGCAAGATGTTTACGCGGCAGATTTCAAGCTATCTTTAAACGTCTCCAGTCAATATACACAGTCACTAACGTTGCATAAGAAAAAACATTACACGTAATGAGTTGCCCACAACACTATCTTTCGTTCGTTACATGCGAATGAACACGTAAAATATCTGCCATGGGTTGCCATTTCATGCAACTACCTGCTGTAGCCAGACCTAATATATCTACAACGCTAAAAACTGCCTCACCATATCAGAATGTGGGATGCGACTATTCTACTTTGGCAATGAAGGAAGGCATTCGTTTTTCACAATATGGTTCTTATCTTGTGCTGATGATTACTTGAGGGCAAAAGTCAGCGTGAAAAAGTCTGCATGAGCAGGAAGATGGGAAAATCGACAAAAGCCAACTCAAGTGAGATTTTTAAGTTGTAAACAGCGCAACTCATAAAAGTATAACGGGGAAATTTTTAAAAATACAAATAAGCGGATCTCCTAGCTGCAAATAAAGCGGCCGATTTCGAAAGTAATCTTTCATAAGAACTGAAGAGGTACTTAAGAGTACAGCATACTACAGATGGGAATTCATATGTCACATATTATGCTGCCCTCACTGTTACATATCTCAGTTTCTTGTAAAAAGTAGCCCCTATCTACGAGAAAGAATATTAATAACGTACTCAGGTTTTTATTTTCTGCGATATCGCAACAGAGAGATTTGTTCTCTTGGCTAGCCGCTAACGCTCTCTCCATCTCCAATTGTTCCAGTTTGGTTATTTCCGAGAGCAGCGGATTCTCTCCAATGGGTCGTGCGTCAGTAATCCTTTTCGACTCATTGTGTTTCTCGAATTTTAGTGCGTAATGTTTATGCCTAAAGCATGCAGTGACCACTCCCTGTTAAAATGGAAATTGAATAACGATCTGAGGCTATTTGGTGGGGATTGAACAGATCGACATTTATTTTTCTGAAGACAGACGAACGTTTCAGCTAAAATGTTGGACTAATTAGACTATATTGATGAAATTTAAGGTGGGTATTGAAAGTTAGCCTATATCCTATTTAAAGCTTCGAGGTCTTGGATTATGGTAATCCTGAAATTTTTCCTGTGTTCCCCTCTTTTCCCACTCATTCCTTCTCAGTCCTCCTCCTCGTTCTGGGAGCACATGTGATCTGAAGGTAGTTTTGGGACACACAGCTTGTGCGTAGCTTTTATGTCATGGACCTAGCCCAATTCTGCGCGTGTCGATCACGCATTGTTCGCTGAGTGTTGTTGAAAATCGCGGTTGGTTTGGGGCTGTTGTATGATTCTACTGGAATTTGAGGCCAAGGCGTCAACTATAAGATCTCGTCACCTCCTGTGATTCTCATTCCAGTGGGCCAGAGATGTGGCCTGCTACATGTCGCGGGGTGGAGAAGGGATGGGCTCGTCATGCAGGCCCAAAATGCCGTAAAGTAACCAAATATGACTTCATCCCCATATTAATTTCGGTCTATGCATGAACAATTCGTGTTAGGCATCGAGAATCGCTTAAATGCTTTTTCACTTGGTATACATATCGATGTATACTCTCTCACCTATGTTTTCGAGGTTTTCATTTTGCAACATTTTTAAGCATGCCCACTTTTTTTAGCAGATCTGCACCCGCCTAGATTTTCATCCATTTCCATGTTCATCCACTCACACAGATTTTCAAGCTCGTTCCATCTTAAAGAAGGTTTCGGTCCATTCTAGCAGTCATTATACCGTTTTTGAGGCTTGGAAAGCAACACTGAATAACATTTGGGCCGTTTCATGAATATTTATTATTGTACGATATATAAAACTTCAAGTTTCGCCTCATTTAGTTAAGAGATACTATCGATTTATGATTCACGGAATACCAGGTCCGTTTACGTAAATGATTTCTACATTTCTGTGATTGTGTTATGTGAAACTTGCATTTTGTGACCGCTAGCTGATTTTAATGGGTCGAAGAGCAGGTTTCCATGGATTCCGCTATTCGGAGCCTTGAATTGGCCTGCTCAGCTTAGTTGCAAAAGCGAAGAATTGCTCAAAGATCAGATTGGCACCGAAATGCGAGGGAAATAAGTCAATTGTTGCAAGATCTTATGGATATGATATGGGAGGATGCGAAAAAAGAATCACTAGCAAATTGAAAGTATCCGCACACCATTTTGCTGATAACAGAATAAACTGAAGCAAGACATGCGTAGGGACAAGACTGTGAGTATAGGCTAAGAGAAATAAGCAAAATGCCTCGGTTGGTGCATTTATTGTTCTGTTTCATCCATAAAACTACTTCGGAAGGCTGAGAGCTATGACCAGTGCTGCATTAAAATCAATGTGATTGTATCATAACGCTCAAAAAATTGGTATATTGCTTGGGATTGTGAACTGCAGCATATATATACCTCTGTTTGAGAACAAAGTCAAAGTAAATTGCAAAATGTTGTTCTCAAAGTATTCGCTGTTTGGCGTTACATGCAAGGTGATCAGACACTAACGTTTTTAGGGTATGGCTGCATGCGCATTATTATACTGTAGCAAAAATTTGCACTCCTTCGAATATTTAGTACTCTTTACATTATGAGACATCAGTTGAGGGAGCGCTTCTTCATTTGGAAGTTTTCGGTGATGCTGCAGCATCCCAGCAGAACTAACCGGGTCCTGAAACAACAGTATTCCAAAGTTGGGAATGCTGTCTGATCTAATAAGCAAAAATACTTCCCGACTAATCACGCAGTTATTATATTATTAGGAATTTCGCATCAGTGGGTAGTTTTTTCCAAAATTTCTCTGGTCATATGCGTCGGAAGTTATTTTGAAGTACGTTGGAGGAGTGAGGGAGCGCACTGATGACGTCTTACAGATGATTGCGCCAGCTCATCACGTCCTTAACATCTTGCCACAAAGTATGCACCAAAATAGAAATTATCCTTCATTTTTTCTTCATTCATGCGATCTCAGTATATTTTCACATATTTCAGCAACGATGGACTTATTTTATCGCCAAGACCAAATGAACAAAAGAAGGCTCTCGCATTTTACAACATCGATTTCTCTCTTGCAAATCAGGTACGTTTTAAAGTGAGGGCAAGGTTGAGATGGCATCATCCTCAAATCTTGCTTTTTATTTGTCATTTCAACGGTTTGCTTCCTTTCGTCTTTCACTTTCTTTGAAGCAAACACTTGGAATAACATTTTCCTCGCTTCTGCTGGTTCTTACAGTGGCATTTTGCAAGGGTTTCATGTATGTAAGATATATTTTTATTTGTCGGTTTAGCAGTATTGCTCCTCAGAATATAAAAACTGCTGGAATAAAGGTTATGGTATATGGTCTCCAGCATGCCGTAGAACTACAGGTGTTAAGGTAGTGGTTGACGAACGCACATATCGATAAATATTTCATGAGTGGCTTGGGTAAGTAAATCTCATCGACGCATCATATGACCACACGCGCCGAACTGTTTGTTCGGTTTAAGTTGAATGGATACCGGATGAGGTAATATGAACAGAGTGTAACAAAATGATGTGCACACGAGCATTTTGTTGATTTCATGAAGTTCCATTTTATCAAGTAGCCTTTCCGAGATTCTGAGCTTACATGACGGCATTTAATGCATTCATTCTTCAGTCTGCAGCCGCTCGTTTTATTTCTTCTCGAGTTGCAGATCACTCATCATTCAGTTTTTCAACACAGTCTTACCTAGACGGGTGACATGAATTTTTTAGCGGCAGTAAGGTGGCGGTTCTCGGTGGTGTTGATAGTCGACTTTCAAACTTCCTTCCTCCTCGTTCTCTGTTATTGCTTTTTTTATGCAATTGACAAAATGAGCTGGTCTTTCATGCAGAAGAAAAAAGGTGAAAAAGAGGGGTAGTTCTTCAACGACTTGTGATCACATGGCCTCATCAGGTGTCAAACAGTGATCGAAGCATCGTATGTGGAATGGTTTTGGGAATGAGAGAGGGCGGAAAGGATGATAAAGGGGTCGGGATCGACACAAGCAATGCAGTTATGGTTAAACCAATGAAAGCGAAAACAATCCATAGTTAGCAGGGATTTACGAACGGATGGAATAAAAATAGTGCGGTGGTGATTGGCTGCTGCATCCCCTTGCATCCATCTCCTTACTTTCATCCTATATTTCAAGAGGTTTTTTTGCCCTCTGGTCTGCTGTTTATTAGTTGATAATGCGATGTGAAGGTGGATATTATGGCTGCAGTTTTCTTTTCCTTAAATCGGTGAGCGTAAAGTATGTTATTTTTTTATTGGTAGCATTATATTAAGAACAAGTACGAGGTTTGCATCGTCAGCTTTGTTGATTCCTGTGGAGGTGTTATTCAGATGAAACTGGCCGGCCAGAGTCCTTCGTCATCGGTCAGCTCGGTGCCGAGCAGCGCGCATAAAGATCCTGTAGCGAGGAAGAAGGAATTCTTGAAGAGAAGACGAATGCAAGCCGATAGTCAAGATGCGAATAAGGTCATTGAGGCAAGTCATTGCCTCATATCTATTCTCCTGATTAAATTACAGTTTCATCCCTTCTGTGAATTTTGCTCATGCTAGTCAACGCAGAGGTTGTGTCACAATGACGAAATTCCGCTGACAAGGGAACCGACCGTCGAGGTTTTTAACTCCATAATTTCCGGTACTGTAAAAGTGCGCAGCCGATTGGGAATGTACTGCATAACCATTAGAGTTTGCCTTCTACGTCCAAGCCACTTGCGCCGTGCATGTTTACACCCCGACTACCTGAATCCCATCACATACGCCATCCATCCTTCAACAGTTATGGGAGATATTAGGTAGTGCATTTAATGTTTAGGCGTACACACCTAACAAGAAATCATCCGCGAAAAATTTGAAGAGCTGAAAAAAAACTAAAAAGTGGAGGATTTGGAGACGTTGCGCATGGAACATTTCGTTCCCTGATTTTTCTCCTGAGCACCTTTTCTGTCGAAAGGGCGACTTTGCAACGACCCAAATAAGGAATCTTTGTTCATAGAAGAATAGGGAAGACTGTAACGGAGTGGTTACTTAAAGTGAACTGAGGAAGGTGGTACTTGAAATGTGCTGATATAAAGACAATGTGTTTGTCGTTATCTGTAGGGCATGTCGAATGTGGCGGGCGCAGCGAGAGAACGACTTGAAAATGAGACTACTGTTGAGAATATTAAAATACCGTCATGGAAGGTTGGTTGATGCTTTCATACGCTCGCTCATTAAATTGATCGGACGTTATCATCAAAAAGAAGTTACTGTGAGCCATTTGGTCTCAAATACGTTTAAAATATGCTCTGTTGCTGTTCCCTTTCCTTCACTTTCTTTTGTTTGATTTGGTCGGCATACGCTTATAGGTCAATAAAGTTGTTCCAGTGAATGCACGTTGCCGGTTATAAGATGGGGAGAGAGCTCGAATTTAGTCTCTGGTATGGTTATTCTTCTGTATTTTGTCGTTTTGATATTGATTTACTTTTGCGACAGAACATAACCAAAGACGTGAGTGGCACGTAACCGCTGTTTCTGCATCTGTGTTTACGGAGACCATAGTATATTGTCAAATTTGTTGAATGACGGTTATTGGTTCACTTTTATGTAGGTGACTGCCTTCAGAGATCCATAGGGGTCTTTTATCTCCAGTGGAGATATGAGCTGCAAATTTGTTCGTTTGACATCCGTAGGAACCTTGGGATCGATTACATTCATGCTTCAACGGGAGAAGAGTTCTTTCTCGGAGAGCGTCCTTGTTGTGGACCTTAGTACTTTCGTCCTTCAAAAAGCATGGTTACATCATGCTTTTTGAAAGGCTCTAGCAGGCTAATTGTCATGCTGTAAAGTATTGTTCATGCAAAACATCCAGTTTCCCAGTCGAGGCAATTTCTCCTACGGTGATCGGATTTTCAGAGTTTGCAGTCTTCGGCAGTTTCAATTGTAGACAGTAATAGGATGTCCGTTGAGTTGGAGGCTTCTGATAACTTGCAAAGCTGATGGGATTGTATTGAGGAAAGGACTTCTGTCTCAGGTTTTACGGCATTTGTAAGCTCCATTAGGAGCTTACAGCAGGTATATAGAGTGTTGTTCAGCCAAATGACCATAAATTCAATGTTGGTTAATTAAATGGGTGCAGCGTAACTGGCTGACTTCAGATCGAGCATTGGTCATTTAACATTGTTCTAGTAGATTTTTGAAAATCTTCGGAACTAGGGATGTCATGTGTAACTTCGGTTGCAGAAGTGCCCTGAATTCGAGTCGAATACACGACGCATTCGTAAATGCGCTCGAGATTTTAATGTTGCTATTGGAACTAACCGAAATTCGTTGATTATTCTGTATATTCAGCGAACAGCACACTCTAGTTTTCTGAAATGACCAACCGAAGGCTGGTGCTTGTTGAATTCCCGCAATATTTGAGCTAACGGTTGGTTAGTTCATAAACGTGTTGGTTTGTTTAATCGGTGTTTTATTTTCTGCTACAACTACTTTGAGGACAAAATGGAGCAGCACAAACCGCGCATCGACTACAGCGACGTATTTGATGAGGACGTTGGCCAAGAAGATGGCATGTGGGTTTGGCAGATTGAAAACTTTTATCCAACAATCCTCGATCCGTCTTTCCATGGTCATTTTTATGAGGCGGACGCCTACCTTATCCTTCGCACTGCCAAGGTTTCGTTTTTAGTTCATTTGGGGGATGAAGAGATCTTTTACTTTGTTTTGAGGGAACGAACTCTTCAGTTTTATAAGTTTCGTGGAGGTCGAATATTATAAGGTTGAGAGAACTTCCTTGCGTTTGCTGAGAGTTGAGGATTCACAATTTCTTATCATCCGACTTTATTTGAAAAATGTTATTTCCTGGTCTTTGTTGCAGAAATACGTGGTTGTTTCTTCCCTTGAGAGAGCATGCAGGTGTATTTTTATATTTTCAGCGGCCTTTATTTTGCAGACTAAACAGTTTGGAACTCAATAGGCATTAGTTTTTAGCAATTAATTGTGTTATATACGTAGCTTCTCATGAAAGTTGAAGATACTTTGTTATATACTCGTTGGCTCTTTCGAGAGTATCGTTCGAAACAACAACCAAGCTCACTGCTGAGTGTTGTACGACGATCTTTTGAAGACTTTTGTTAGCTGTTAGTTTGAAGGAGAATTGTTATGGATAGCAGTGACAATGAAATTTGAATTCGGGTCTGCGAAACTTCTTCGGAAGGTATTATTTTGAGACCGAATTCGAAGATGGAATTGCTTGTTCGTAGATGAGGAAGAACATAAGTATGCCGCTCCATAATGCTATAATATGGTCCTAATGTTGACGCGATCTAGTCAACCTTTGGTGTGGAGTTGCTAAAAAATTTCCTTTGTCGTGTTCAAAGAGGTATTTAATATTCAGCGTCGAAGGTCCTGGTATTTAATCCGTGTATCTGTGCTAAAGTTGTAATGAAATATTCTCGAACTTAAGGTGGCTTACAGATCTGTTCATTTCGTAACGAGTTAAAGAGGTATAGGCTGAAGAAGTTCGTGATTTGCTGTGGTTGATGTATATAATAGGGCGATTCCATGATGATAGTATTTTTTCGCCGCAGATAAATTATATGCAAAGCGTCTTATTAGTCGTTTTTACCTAAGTATTGTATATTAAAAGCAAAAAGCTTGTGTTGAGGATAGAAAATGATTTCCTCAAACGTTTCCCAAAGATTTTTTCCTCCATTTGAGAAGATTTAGCGGTTCATCGTCTTATGATTGAAGCGGCTAAACCTAAAATTTCTGAATGATTCTTTAATATATAATTCATCATTCATTTATATATCATACCTTACACAGCGTATTTTGTAGCTCGCATTTAGTTCATGTAACATTTATAAAGAAGGGTCGCATTTTTCAGCATATTAAAAGGGAGACGAAGAGCGTTCAGCTATTGCAAGAATGGCACAGCTCTTTGCTGCATTCTAAACGAAAAACAATTGGTCTTGTAATAGTAAGTAGGAAAACTCTGTTTGCTCGCTTCTTCATGCGCTCATCGTTCGCCTTTTTTTTCAGATTTTTAAAGTTCCGTCCACCCGATCTGAAATTTTTCTGCTCCGCATTTCAGTTGAGTAGTCCCGTATCTTTCTGTTTGTGGATAGAAGCTTTCGTCTTATGTATAATAAACCTTTATGAATGAAAAAAAAAAAGGATTTAGATGATAGATGCTCCCTATCGCCTATCCAGTTGTGAAGGTTACTCTCTTTCTAGCCAGATCACACGTGGGAAAGATATTTTTCCTTATTTCCTCATTTCGCCTTGCTCATTCGTTAATTTTTGTGTTGTCTTTTATGTGCTCTTGCAAAACGCATTATGGGGTCGACATATCAGTGTGAGTGTAATTTCAGCAGTTTAAAAGTTCAATTAGAGTCAGGAAATTGGTGGACATTTTGTGTGCTTTAGGATGACTATCTGATTCGTATTGATCTAATTATTTGAAGAGAAATTAAAGGAAATCAGGCATGAGGAAATGTACATGCATCCTTCACCATTGACGTCACGGAAAAATGAGTTCGTCGGGAAACTTTTCGCGAGCGGTGGCATTAATTTGAATATAACGGCTCGTAAGTTATGAAATCGGCCAGTTAGATGTTGTGTACCAGCGCTGCTGATACGCTTCATCTGTTCGATCTTTAGTAAGTTTCATTCGTAGGCATGTGCAGCGTTTCATATTTGAAAGTTTCACCGGTCGTGGAAGGCAGATCAAAACTATCAACTTGCAGACAGATAAGGTGCTGAGGAGCACTAATTATTCGTAATTCTCGTTAATGTCTCCAAAATGGGCAGCTTTGCCACTTTTAGTTTTTATAAGTTTCTATTTGGTACCTGACGTTGAGTGTTGCGTGTCAACAGATGGCCCTCATTAATAATTGTTCAACAAGAGCAGTTTTTCATTCAGTTGATCTCTGACGGTTTATTTCCCCAAGAAAGCAAGAATTGAATTACTGCATCCGGCACCTTTAAACACCCTAAGACCTGGTTCCTTTGAAGACCAAGAAGATTGCTGAGAGAGGGAGAGAGAGGGAGTACTGCGTTCGCTGTTTTCAAGGATGTAGTCTTACTCTAGTTACATTTCATCTGAATATCTTTAACCTATCTCGTAACTCAGTACCAAAGCTTCAACATTTCCAACTCCTTCCATTTCCAGTCCCAAAGCAAAACCTCATATTATTTATGCATTTTTTTTTCTGCATAGTCGATCAGCAGAGTCCCATCTTAGTCTAAGGGGCGTTCACCAAAGTCTTCCTAGGTGACGGCTACGAACAAAACGATCGGACTCTCTTTGAGAGGCCAAGTGTCTTCAGTCCTTGGAGGCTCCCTTTGATTTACAGTGTCATTGGTGAGTGCAAGTTCCGTCGACGCCGTCAGTCCTGTTAAGGAAATCCATCTTCCGGAACCACTGCCATATTTCTTGGTACCAGTTCTCAGTGGCAACATTCGGATTGTCTAATAAGGCAGGGATGGCAGTAGAGGATAATATTAATAAAACATTACCTCCGTCTTTCATTGCTAAGATATTTAATCAATGAACTAGCTCTATCTTGAATGTATTTTCCATGCCACCGAAATTCTGCTCACCCGAATCAGGTCAGGTTCGATGAAACTGCTGCAGTCGTTTGTGGACTGAGCTGCATCAACACCATTTTTTGCAGTGTATTCTTGCCTCCCTTGCAGAGCAGTCGCACAGTTTTTTTGTAACAATGGTTACATCATGATCATAATTTCTCCGACTAAAGGTTAAAAATATGGTTTTGCGTTGAGGATGGGGAAACAAGCTGACAGTATGATTCGCAAGATGATTGGGTGGAACGGTTGTATATACATCAGAGGTGCGTCGGATGTGAGGTTTGACGACATCTGGCAACACTCCAGATCGACTTCACAAACTGCCAGTTGTACCCCCTCAATCTGAACTTCTTTCATTGCTATAATTACAATAGTTCCAAATGAGGTAGGTCTCCAAGAGAGAACAAAATGTTTCGTGGAAAATCGTTGAAGTTTTAAGAATCAGATAAATCCTTCAATGGATCAAGAGAAAACATCATGTTCATCTCCTAAGTGAAGAGTTATTGCACAGTTTTCAATATAGCACTAAGGTAGGCTTGAATGTGGCTGTGCTACCTTGTTAAGTATAACAAACAAGTTATTTCAGGAAAAGCGAAAAAACCGGATGACCCAATAGTGGAACACGTCGATGCCGACTTCGTTCCAGATCGGAGGCGTCTTTATGAGGTCAGGATCGGAATGGGTTTCCTCGAACTGCCACAGTTGGCACTCCCTTCAGGCATCCTCAGACAGGTTGGCCATCTTACATCAGGTAGTGTTTGCTGGACTGGAAGATCGTTTAGTTGCGCAGGTGTTACGTTCGACGTGAAAACAGTCCGTGTCTGGTTTCCACGTTTAGAACACTTTTATCGAGCTTATTTTCGTATTAACGTATTAATTTCATACAGGGTCCTTAACTGTTGCATTCATGCCATTGGTACTCTCAATTGAGGCTATTAGGTGCAGCGCACGAGGTCAGCAATGGTTCTGGCGCTTTGATTAAAAGCTCAACATCGGGCTCATGAGAGGAACGAACTTCTGATTTTATGATACTTGCGGAGCACGACTTTTCGATTCCATTGTTTTAAGAGGCATTCGTTTCTTTAGGTGGTGTTCTCTACATAATAGCGAAGACGTTTTGTCTGTGGGAGGGAGTCAAGTGGTAATTTCGCACTTTTCTGTTTTCATGATAATTTTAGCGATTGTCGTTGCATAACATTCCGGGATGACGCCTTTGGTTTTTTCTGGTTGGTCCAGTGCTGAGATCGGTTTGAGAATTCCCACAAAGCTGCAATGTTGCAATACAAGGACTTGTTGCCTTTTGAAAGATTGCTGAAAATCGTCCTACAGCTTCGCAGATGTCACACGTGAGAGCGATCGTCAACAGTGAGTGAAGACCGGAATGCTTATGCTTTGGAATCTTTTAGCTTCGGGACAGTTAGGCGCCGGGAACATTTTAGTGCTCCCGGTTTGGCTCAGGGGACATTTTAGCCTAATAGTTGCCGTTGTGGCACGTGTCGGGGATATCTGACAATACATCTGAATTTCATTTCTGCTGTGAGTTCAACTTTTTGAGAAAAATAAATAGTTTTGAAAAGAAGTTTGCAATTTTAACCTTTTCGAGTGCACATTAGGGTAAAACGTTGCACTTACACGGGAGGGGAGGGGAATAATGTCGAACCATTCGTGCTTTGGAAGGGTTGAAGTAACATTTTGAATGAACTAAGCTGAAAGATATAAAAGGGACTTGTCCCCTTTAGAATAAATATATAAAATGCCATAGTTAGAAGTTTTCTTTAAACTCTTTCGAAATGTTTTGCTGAGTAGCGCTTGACCACAAGCCTCATTCAGCAAAAACGCAGCACAGAAGCATATCTCATAGGCAGTGAAACTGAGGGAAAAGAATGACATTTGCCTCACACATCAAAAGCTGCTCGAAAAATTTGAGTGATTTTTTTGGCAAGTTGGTCTAAAATTGATCAGTCTGCCAGAGTGGTTAAAGAAATTAGTGTGGCAGTTGCTGAGATGAAGCGAAGTACCTATCGACACTTTAATTATGAGACAGTTGTTCATTTTATGAAGCGTTATAGTACTTCCACAGTCCAGGATTTAGTGGATTCTGTAGTCGAATGCATGGTCGACGGTTGAAAGGGGGGAGGGGGAGTGGAAAGAGCATAATTCTTCTTTATTCATCTACAACTCGATCCGAAGAAGAAAAGGTCGATAAAGAAAGTATTTGAAGGCGATCTTAACAAGTTGTGAAGTAATCTACTCATCCATGCAGTGTGCGTGCATAGTAAGTCATGAAAACTGCAGCGCTTAACGTTTCCTTGGTCAGTGCGATGCATGCCGTGCAGGGTGTTTCGTAATTCCAAGAGCGGTCGGACCGTCGAAAACTCTGTCGCGTTGTGATTTCTGCGAGCTGTTGATCGCCGGAATAGTGAGAGCATTTCCTCGATGCAGAGGATTCTAAACAGCGTTTGGTGGAAATGTTCTGAATGTTTTTATCGAAATTCGATGCCTATTCTGCTATGTCTTTTTGTGGTAGCAGTAAAAAAGTATATAGTAGTATGGTGCTCCTTGTCCATTTTTTTATTGGCAAGGAAGGCTTTTTTGGGATTAGTTCAATATATGGAGAATTTGTGGCAAGTACTAAATGAAAGCCTTACTTTCGAAGATTGTAGATAGCTTCTCCTCTACAGAATCGCTGAATGCATTACTCAAGCCATGAAGTTCTTGCTTCTTGCAGCGTTCTTAAGCTCTGACAGAATAAAAAAGGTTTTTTCCGCGGCACTGTCTGAGAGGAATTTTTTTTCCGGCATATTTCATAATAACACAACTGGCAGTAATTATCTTGCAAGAGTAGTTTGCAGCAATTGCAAAATGACGTGGATATTGCCTTGAATACTTATAAAGTTGCGTGCGTTTCGCTTTCTAGCTCGTCTCTTCGTCGGTTATATTCGGCAGTGCTCGCTGTCTTCGATTCCCACCTGTTCCTAATGTCAAAATGTCTTGAACCAATTAATTGTTGACCTATACTGACGATAAAATGAAGAAGACTAAAAGCTTCGACTTTTATGCCAGCTCATCTCCGAGACCTATTCAACCATTTGACAGAACTTCAGGTAATGGTAATACGAATAGCTGCAGCCGGTAGACGGTGCCTTTAAAATGCTGTTATGTAAGCTTTTATGGTTGGAAAGTGATAAGGCTTCAGCCAAGAGCCAGCAGACTTATGTATGAAATACTTTCTTGCATACGCTGGGAACATGATGTATCTGTAGACGAGTAGGTCTCGTTTGAGGTAGCTTATCGCAAATCGCGGTTCTTTTAGTTGAATGCAAAGTAAGGATGCTAACATCGGTGAGGGGACAAATAATTTGTTATGCTGAATTACTTTGTCACGATGTTGTATATGCTTGCTACCGTGAAACTTGCTCGTCAGGAAATGCTGAATACGAAATGCGCTTATATCCTCGATTGTACCTCAGATATCTTCTTATGGCTCGGCAAGGGGGCAAACCGGCTGCTGAAAATGGCAGGACAGGTACGTCGGAAAAGTCTTATTTCTCTGAGTAGGCGAGTATTCTTAGTTTATTTTCTAGATGAAACGTTTTAATTCGGTGAACTTTTCTAATTGTTTCTGTTTTTGAAGAAACCGGATGCGATAGAGCGTTTAAGTTGAACGTTTACAGCCTTTATGTTGCACTAAAATTTTAGAAAATGGTGGTGGAATTGCACGCAGTGCTTGAGAGACCTGACTATACGACAGTATCCCGTGAAGTTGAAGGCGAGGAGTCAACAATGTTCAGGTATATTTGAAGTATTTCACATCCAGCTTCATTAGTTGCTCTAAAATGAAGGCACGAGATTGGTCGAAGCGTTTGCATGGACATGCATTCCATCGTTTGTCACGAAGTTGGTTGAAGGAAAGTGATTTTTTTGCGAGTGTCGGAAAGAGAGGGCACTTCAGATCAAAAAGAGCAAGGAAAGAAGAGGCCGGGTAAGTAAGCTTTGATCGGTTGCGTTCAGATTTGTTCAGCTATTTGGTGTCCGCATACAGGTGATTTCTGCAGCTCAGATCTTTTGTGGCAGCCACTTCCTTACCATTTTGTTTGTTTCCGTCATCTTCCACCCTTTTTTCGACATTTTAGGCCTTTGATGATTCCATAAAACCATCCTGGAGCGGTATCGGATGACTTGATTTGCACCTTTCCAGGCAGCTTATCTCGTGAATAAACCTATGCTGTGTGGAGAAAATATTAGCGAAGTTATCACCGTCATCGACAAAAAAGTTTCTTTGGGAACTAGTAGTCTGCGGACTCACCAGTAGGATTACGAAATTGTATCCACAGCTCTGTTTTTAAATGATGTAGTGAGGATTTCGCTGATCAAGTTGTAAGCCGTTTTTCACTAAGCGCTACAAAGATCTCTTCCCTCGATGCTGCTTCGATAACTCTGAAACCTTCCGATCATCAGTGGGTCGTTAGTAGTTGTTTTGGAAGTAGGGAGAAGGTCTAGGCTAACTTTCAACTGCTTTGAAAGATGTGGTGGAGAAACGAGGAGATCGACTCCAATAATCCTGCATTGTTCGCAAGCTGGCCGCATTTTGCAAATATGTGTGGGAGCGATCCTGCCTTTCCTTCTTCTGATCATAAGCTTGTCTTCTACTAGCTTCCTTTGAAATGCTGTTATTCCTTCATCCAGCAAAGCACATCCTCATTCTGTGTTCATGACGATAAACGCCACTTCGGGATCGTCATTATGAAAGGACGCTGCCTGTAGAGTTGCGCATATTGATGCTTACGGTTCTCGTTTGAAAGCTTGTATCGTTGGTTTTTTACTTCGTGTTTGCTGAAGGGATTGCGGGGGAATGGTGTGCAGTTGTCGCAATTTGGTGGTCGCTTCTTTGCGGTTGTATGCTCCCTGAACAGCATTATTGAGCAAGTTTATCGATTGGCTTTGCTTTTATATTGGTCCATAACAGGTCGAAGTTCCAAGGGTGGGATGATATCGTTCCGTTCGACTTTACGAGGACCGCCGACAGTGTTCAGAGACGTGGTGCTGATTTAAAGGTTGCAACCTTCTTTCTTTTACCGCCTGCGAAGTTGGTTTTTTTTTGTGAGGAGAAGGAAGTCTGAGGTCTATTATGGCTTGGAAAGATTTTTCTCCTGGAGTTACTACACGAAAAGTCGATATAAAAAGAGGGATGCTGTTTTGTCGCTGAGATATGTTTTATTATTGACTGCAACGATTTTGTGAGCGTCGTTTCTTTATTTCGGGTGTGGGTATAGCGACTGTAATTATATTTTTGTCTACTCACAGGTTTACATTTGCAGCCGCGTCTGTTATCATCATTACGGTGCTAAACTCTCAGAAAGCGCGTGAGTACCGGAGGCATTGCATATTATAATGTCTGAGATAGCATTACTAGCAAGACGACACGATTTTTGCGTATCCAGCAAAGCTGGTTGTTTTTTTAAGAGGTTATTTTAAGGGTCGACTGCCTTTCTGAAGTACGCTTTGATGAAGTCGCAATATATCCATGTTGGTGTTTAGTAAGGCTTGAGACATTTAGATCTAAGATGTGAATTGACCTGCTTTCACTTTTATTCATCGATTTCGGAAAGGCTCAAAAGTACTTACTTGCATCCGAAAAATTGAGCGCATTTGATCGCATTCTCCAAATGTTTGCCATTCTTAAATAGAACTGTGCAAGTGCATGGTGCTTCTTAAATGTTGGATCGGCGGATGCAAAGACGCATGTAGTGCGAGCTCATTTCATCACTTCTATTTCACAAGCGAAATTTGTAAGTAATTTTTAAGCAACCAAAAAGAACTTGAATATCCAGGTGATCATGGAGCGAGACAAGATCAAAACCGATCTTGCGTCGTTGTTCCTACCTCGACAGCCGTCAATGAGTGAAGAGGAAGCCGATCAAATGATGGAAGAATGTAATGAAGATCTCGAGCTACTCGAACCTTTTGTGCTGGTTAGTTTACCTCTCACTTCTACAAATACATGTTTTTCATTTCAAATTCAAAAATATCATTGAACGCTTTACCCGGAATGCATGTTGGCTTGATGCTATAAGTGATCCAAGAGCTGCAGAAAGCAAACGGTGCAGTGATTGCAGGTTTTTTTGACAGTGCAGCGATTTTGCTTCCTTTCATATTTTCTATTTTTTCATGTATTTCAACTATGTTGCTGAACAAGCGCGGCGATTGTTTGTCTGATTCGATTTCATAGGTACCGGATAGCTTACATAATCCAGATGTGCTGACCGCCTTATAAAGATAGCCGTACTGCAGCTTGTAAAATCTAGGGACGTCTGATATCTGTGGCCAGTGGCGTTGGCCTGTTTCTGCGCTTTCGATTTGTAAAAGAATCGCCCTGCTCCTTTATGTGAAAGCGTCTGTCATATCTAATTTTTTCTCATTGTCATCGAGTTTCTCGTTTGTCTTGTTTTGTGCGGACTTATTTCATATTTCACACTTAGGCTCCTGCATATATTTCTTTGCTAATCTCTGAGCAGTGTTGGTGAAGTTGCAACTCTGTTTAGATTCCTTTTGGTGTGACAATCCTGCGCCTTTCTGGGGGGAGGGAGAGGGGATGACCCAGCTGAAGTGATAATCTCCATTGTCAGGCCGCATTTTCCACTATGAGATTCACAAATTCAAGGCTTCGGCCGAAGAATCGCATCGTTATGTCTGGTGCGATGTGCGGTTCAACTTCGTTATCAAATTTAACAAAATAAGATGAAGCCGTTGCTAATCAGCAATATAGTTTCCGTTTGACGATTGTTCACTTCTCCGTCTTCCAAAATTTAACGAACAGAGGCCGCGTTCGCTGAATGCGAATACAGGGAAAAGCCAACCTTTATCGAACAATCCCTAAGGAATGTGTGGACGTGAGAGTCGGATAATGCGCTTTTATATTTTTGATGATTTCTGGGGGATTTTCATTGAGGAAATCTTTTAAGGGTTCCACAACTGATGTCACTAGTCGTTAGAGTACTGTTAAACTTCACTGTCGTTTCTTGCAATCTGCTCGTTTCGTTGCTTGACTAATCACAGCCTTGACAAATGTTTTTCGTGCATGTGCGTGTACAACAAGTTGGTGGGATGTTCATCATATTAAAAACCCATTAAGCGTGTAGTGTGCATGCCGCCATATGTGCAACCAGCTGTGCCGATTGTGGCGTCGATGGTTATAAGCCCGAGATCATCTTGACCTGCCATTTGTGCAAATTCGCCCTTCGATTTTTGATAGAATCATCCAGGCCTCGCATTTTCTCAATTGATCGTCGCTGTTGCGATCGCTTTAGGTTCTAGAAGGCGAAGGCAAGGTGCGGAACTAGTTTTCTCAACCGTTAGGAGAGGATTCAAACAGCTTTCTTTCTCGCCTTAGATGGAGTACTGTTTTCAGGCTTTGCTGAAATCGAAGTTGAAGTTTCGACTTTCCGTTGCCATGTTTATAGGTTTCATTATTTTGATTTCTGCAAGTCCATGGCAGTGTGAAAGATCTATCTTTAGACGGCGTTGGCACATTGATGCAAACATCAGTCGCTTCTCGAATCGCTGGAATGCGAAGTTTTCATTTCTTTCAGCGAAAGCCTTGAGACCATTGTAAAAATATTGACTGCGCTGTTCCTTGCTCTGAAGTGAAGGGTCGGCAGACAAGCAAGTGCGTTTATTGAGTAAATTCATCCTGCTGGCTGAAGCTGCCGAGCTTGAGCTGCATGCAGTGATGTTGAAGCGAGCTCTCCCGATTCTTTGCAGCCCTCCCGTGTTTCGCTTCGGTGATTCGTTTTCGTCGAGTAGCAGCCACAGTTTCTGCTCGACCATATAATCCATACTTTCACAAGATAAGGGATGGTTATGAAGATCAGTGCATAGAAAGATTTCACGGTGGATGGGAATCAAAAGACCTCCGTCTCGAAGGTTTTGCAAAGTTACCCCTAGTTTTCCCAGGTTTTTTTTTCGCGGCACTAATGCAGAAATCACCTCATTGGCCGTAATGTACGAAACTTGTATTGCTTTTCCAAGCACTCAGAATTTTCCAAGAAATGGAAGGAAAGATACGAGCACACGTTGTAGCTGGAGAAGCAGTTTTTAAGGAGGAGGAGTCCGAAGTATAGAAGTTCCTGTTGCAACAGAAACACATGATGTGATGAAAATTCCCTGCCACAAAAAGTGGTTTTTATTAGTAGTAGGGAAGGTTTGTGGGGGGGGGGGGGGGTGTAAAAAATAGCGAAAAAACAAAGGCCTAAATTGCGGAGTGGAATCGATGATGTTTGTAAGTAATACATTTCTTGGCCGGATCAAGACGAATCATTGTTCATCAGCTCTGTTAGTATAATTTCCCCCCAATGTAGGACGAGCGAAACCCATGATACCATTTCACTGGCGCATATAATCAGGCATCGCTTCTGTCGGAGTATGGCGTTCATTTCTATCGGCCTTCAAAGGAGAAAAATACTAAGAGGCTGGCAAACAATTCCGTAGCTATTAGTGCGGTGATCACGCGGAAATGATTTCTTCACATGCGATAGTAATATGATTTATCGCTCAAAAATACGCAAGCGGAGCTGTAAGGGTTTGGATATTAATGATACCCTCCCCGTAAGAAGTGCGTCCTGAATAGTTAGCGAGGGAGGTTGCGGTTTCAGTTCTGGAATACGTATATTGGTGGAACTGTATAGAGGAGTGCCGGCCGTATTGTTTCAGCGAAAGGTCGGAAACAAAGAATCTCTTAGATCTCTGTTAAGCATATTCGGTACCGATATTTTCCAAAGGCTTTGCTTTGCCTTTGAGCTAAGCAATCACAGAATTTGTACAATTGAAGGCGAGTCATCATGTAACCTTTTTTAAAGTCGCTGAGTGATAGATGAATTCCACTGTAAATAGCTGCTTGCTTGAACAGTCGAGTGTCGCGGGCTTGAAAGTCGCGATTGAAAGCTGTCAGAACCTCAGAGTTGCGAAGGTGAATGACACATTCATATATTCTTTCTTCTGATACTTGAAAACAGGGGTCAAAATTGTTTAAACCTTCGACTGCGATACTAGAGAAGTGGAGACGTTACGCGTTCTTGGCGTAGTTGAGGCAGAAGATCATTGTTCATATTTCACTGCGGAGTCAGCTGGGGTCTATCAGTGGTTATTATCGTTCCTTTCTGTAGTGATGCCACTTGCTGCACTGTGTTTATGCGGTCTTGTTTGCCATTTCTTTTCATCCAGATTTGAATTATTGGTTCGGACTGTAAGGTACTTCTTTTTCCTGTCTAAACACAGCTTACAAGGGAAGCTCACATTTCTTCAGCGATTTATTCGATAAGCGATGTTTAATTTCTGCGCTTTTTTCATTCCCACGAATGTTTGTAGGAAGGAAAAAAGTTCGTTCGGCTTCCTCAAAACGAGTTGGGCACCTTTTATACGATGGATTGCTATGTGTTCCTATGTCGTTATGGTTTGAAGGTTTTACCGGAAGAATATGAGAGTGACGCAGGCGAACGGAGTAGCAGTGATATTGACAGTGCTGCTGATGGCGATGTCTCTGAGCGACATTCCACAAGGGCTATAGCTTGCGTGAGTTATCTCTAATATTTTTGAATTTTCATATGGTCCAGTTCTAAAGTTGGTAATTATATCGTTGATGGAAAGAAAGGTTAGTGCATTGTTGCCCATTATAAAGAGATAGCATATGCGGCTAAGAGTTTATTGAACCGCGTCATCGCCGCTGGCCATTCAACCTCCCAGACCGATGATGATTTGTGAAACATGCGATTTTTTTCTAGGGATGTGCACCCGAAGACAGACAGGAAGATTTCAAATGCGTTGTCTATTTCTGGCAGGGTCGAGACGCAAACAATATGGGCTGGCTACACTTCACGTTCAGTTTGCAAGTGGGATTCATTTCCAGTTTCATGCGCTCACTGATTTCTAATCTGCAATTGTTGCTTTCGCTTTGTAAAGCGTTTGATTCATTTCCTTGTATTCGTGCGTGCTTTCCATGTCGGCAATCAGAGTTGCATGACCAAACATTGATCTTTCCGGAAGAAATTCGAGGATTTGTTCAAAGATAAATTGGAGGTGGTCCGGATGTATCAGCAACAGGAAAATCACAAGTTCCTTTCGCATTTCCACCGCAAATTTGTGATTCGTCGCGGTAGAGGGGGACTCACGTTGAATCTCGGAGGTAATTGCTGCATTAATTATTTTATCTATGCATTTGTCAATTTCGCCATTGCTGAAAAGTTGTCATGAAGTCTCAGTGATGACCGCCGACGTCTTTCGATCTCCTTACCATCCTACTATTGCTACGATCCGACGCTTAGAATATGCGGCTATATTAGTTTCTGATCGAAAAAGATGGAAAGAAATTCCTCCCGATTTCACTATCTAGTCGACAGTCATTTATCTTTTCAGTCAGCACTGTTGATCCATATGTAAGCAGGTCGACCAGAAAGGACATTTTTTGGATGCCACACTACCTGTTATGAAGGTAGTGTGTTATTTGTTATTTTGGAATAAGTAAAAACACGACACCTTCCGGTTACCCGATTTCTTGTGAGCACATCCTCCACATTATTAGTTCTCACACACCCAGCAACTGGGACTCATATATGAACGTTTCACAACAGTGGCCATTGTCCCATAGTCTCACACTCGAGCTGCGGAGTGGCGATCGTCGGGCAGCTCACGGACAAAATCGTTGCGGATATGTTTCCCTTCCTCTGTTATTGTGGTCGATGTTATTTACGCTGGAAAAGGAACGATCCTATAAAGATGCGCTGCAGCCTGGAGGGATCGTTTGTTCTCATCGCATTGAGTTTCGATAGGTCGTTTGTCTTAGCGGGTGATGCCACCAAGATTTTATTGTTGATTTAAACTTCGTGTAATGATTGAAATGATCACTCGAATTATCGCTTAAGTCAGCAGTGGTTCGCTGGAAAAGTAATCCCATCGCTAAAATGTTGTGGTCGAAAGTTGTAAATCTTTAACAGTTTTGATTAAGTTTCTTTGAGATCTTTTGTAGTTATAGTGGATTGCAGCGTTTAAGGCGAACAAGATTTCTTGAGAAAAAAGACCTTCATTTCATTTCCTCTCATACTTCTCAAGCAAAATCAATTTCATTTGGTGGGAAGCACTTAATCGGGCATTGAATTTAGTGTGGTGTTTGCGCAGTTATCTAGAAATTTTCACGGATTAATCGGGCGTAATTATTTGTCTGAAGCCTTGTTATTGTGCAGCACTATCTGTTGGGCCTGTGAAGCAGTGTAGCCCATTGGCGATCGTTGGGAACGGGTGACGTTCCCTCAAAACGTAGGTCTTCACATTAAGGGTAGTACTGATGGGTCACTGGATGTCGCGAATGCAAAGCATTGTGCCCGTGAAGTGTTGCAAGGAAAAAGAGTTGACAGATCGCGATGTTCTAAATCTCCCTCTTTGTGTGAGTAACAGCTACTCATTTCTTGGAGGTTCACTAAATGTGGCATCACTGGTCACCACCACTCTATCATAGATTGTGAATTGTAAAGGGATCGTAATTGAAGTTCACTGAGATTGGCTTTGTTGCTGCGTCATTGCGATATTGAGGAAAGCTGTTAAATAAGAAGATGTTAGACAGTGCAGATTAGTCACGCACGAAAGCCACAAGAAGACGCTGCTGTTTATTCTTCTAATTTTCTCAGTAATTTGCTTCTTTACATTAGAGATGCAGTTCCTGAAGAAGCAAGTGTTGATTTGCAGGTCATTGGCCAGAGCTGTTCCATATACGCGCTAACGGTTCGTCCCTTTGCACGCGAACCATTCAGGTGGACTGTAGGGCGGACCAACTCAATTCAGCGTTCTGCTACATCCTGAGGGCTCCATTCCGATGTGCAGATGAAAACGGCATCAGCGGCAAGGTGTACGTATGGTTCGGCAGCAAGACCACCGATCGACAGCGTCAGCTTTGTGAAACGGTTCTTTTCCATTTCTTATTTTCGATTCTAGCATCTAGCGGCAGTCCTCCATTTCATTAATTGATTGTGCATGTTATCCGTTTAAATTTGACAGCTCTCTATGGTTTGTGCAGCGTGAAGATTAGTTCATGAAAGCTCGAGAAAAGCATGCATTAGTGCGCAATGGTTATTAAGTCTGGCTTTCTCTTAAGGAGAATATCGCTTATGCTTTGTTAATAGCGGGATGCGTTAGTACCAGCACGTTGGAAGACATTCAGGCAACGTCTCATTGAACTGTGTGCTTTAGGTCTGTGGTCGTCTTCAGTGCGTCTTTATACACACATTACGACCTCAAAGTTGAAAAATGAGTAACAGCGGATTTCCAAAATATGAGCGTGTAATTTTCAACAATGTCAAGGTGAAACTCGTTTGCAAGCAACATGTGTCCGTAGATACTCGAAGGAGTGAGATTAGTTTTGGTTCAGCGAAAGTCGGTTGTAGGTGACTTATAAAGCATCCTGCAATATATCTAGACCGTTAAAACAAGTATTCATTAAAAGGTTGTAATGTCTGTTTCTGCTGACTATTCCATCCATTCGTTCTGTCTGTTATGTTAGTCTTGTGGAGGACGTAAGTGGGATCGACGGCTGAAACGTTCAGTATCGAATTTGTTTACCTCCATGAAGGTTCACTGCAAATTGTTTGTCATGAAGCATGTGCCAAGATTGCTGAGATCTGTTTCATGATCGATCTGCGTTAAGGTGGTTCGCAAAGTGTGGTCCTTTTATGTGGTATATTGCTAATGGGATTTAATTGCAACTGCTCCTTGTTGAAGAAGATGCACGAAGCCTTTACTGTTCAGAACAGCCATCAACCGTTTGATACTATCAAGAAGGCTCATTTTTATTATAAGATGGAGTACTTTTTTCTGTAAAGTTTAATCCATAACGAGTTAGAATAACTTAGTGACATCTGTTATAACTTCTGTCATGATGATCTGTGCCCCATAAGCACGGGAGGCGTATTTATCTGTGTATGCCTTTTGTTTGACTGCTTAAATTTTTTGAACTACTTCTTTATTTCTATTTTCTAAAGCGATCATTTTTCCATGCTAAATTATCCACATCTCAAAGATAACTGCATGCCAAGGGGAATTTCCATTGTGGTCCGATTATTTGATTTCGATATCTTCTTCGTTTGAATAAGTCTCTTAAATATTCTCGGCTCCTCCGTGAAGTTTTGATTTTCTATTTTTTATAATGTTGTTTTTTATTTCTCTCCTCGAATAGCTTACTGTCCACGTTGCAGTGTTGGTCAGATTAATGTATCAGTTTCAGTACGAGTAGTGTCGTATTCGTCTACTGTCTTTCTCTTCCAATGCGTATATTAGTAATTCGCTTTGTGGATGGATGGCTAACAAGCTCTTTTTTTTCAATTCCAGCTTTAAATTTGAATTTTTAGGTCACTGGAGATGGGTGACCGAAAGGTCTAGCGATGAATGTTGAACTAAAATTCTCCATATTTGTTATGATGGAACGATGTTCAGGTTGCCAGGGAATTAATTAATCACGACAACGAGTTTCCAATTCAACCCGTGAAGGAAGGCGAAGAAGAAGATACATTCTGGGAGTGTATCGGGGGCAAGAAGAAATATGATACAAGCGGTGAATTTCTTAACTTTGCGAGACTGTTCAGGTGCACAAACGAGAAAGGCTACTTTGCTGTCTCTGAAAAAACTGTTGACTTCTGTCAGGTTAGTCACTGCATTTTATTTTGCTCTAAAAAGGTCAAGAGTGCATTTTGTTTTGCTCTAGAGAGGTCACGGGTTCGGTTGCCGCTCAGTTCGTTATCTTTTACGACTGTTGCTCAGGATTGGAAAACTTGATGATTACTGCTTTTCCTCGATGGGTACCAGTGGGTATTGTGATTGTTGGCCACTTCATTCCAGTTGTCTCCAGGGTCTTTTCAAGTGTAATGCATGCACCCAGGGTGGTTGTGGTGGGAATTTCGCTCTGTGGTGCCCTTTCTTCTTTCCTTGTGGAATTCCTTGGGCCGACTCGAATCTCTGGACAATTTGGGAAATGCTTAGGAGATTACGTTCTGTTGTTCAGTTTTATATTCTTAAGCATAAAAGATACTACGTATTAAATTATATCACAGTTATTTCCCTTATGCTTCTAAAAACTAATTTTTCTCGTCCCATTGCCTTTCTAGAAAGGCGCTGGATCGCCATTAGGAGATATGGAAGGAGGTGCTGCCGTAGTAGAGAGTACTGATGTGCTGGAAAGGAGGAGTGGATATGACAGTTGTAAGAAGTCAACGTACCGAGCATTATATTTCCAGTTCTAGCAGTTCCAACAGTTCGACTAGGTATGCTTGAAAAGTTTCAGATATTTATTTAAAGGCTTCCCAAAGGTTGAACCCGAAGCGCATTTAACCAACAGTTCATATTACTACATTTAGAATCATTGCGGTGGCACCGTAGATGAGGTGCACTTGCGGCTCCATCAATGAACACGATTAATGGCGTCAAGAGTGGTGGAATTAGTCAGGGTCTTGTGCCATAGCCAGGTTTTTAGTATGGTTGAGATTCAGATGATGCTTGCCCCAAATTTGAGCCTAATGAGAAGATGCTAGAATACATGAACGAAAGGCTCGAGATCGCGTCTGTTTGAGAGAGTCTTTTCAAGTTTTTGCAGAAGTAAAATTTTCAGCGTGAGCAAAAATGCTTTCGTGGAAGAGCGAGCAAAATCACGTTGCTTTTATGCGTGATAACTGTTCGGAGGTGATGTTTCCTTTAATTGGCGCTAGTGAGCTGGTGGACGTTGAATGAGAATGAGGTGATCTTTCAGCAGCTGCCGTCACAAATTTTTTCCTCGATCTTTTGCGAGGTATTTTCAAAAACTGGTTTGTATTTATCTGCGTTTTCTCATGTAATCTTGTTCTACAAGTGGTCGCTTTGTCAAAAGTATCTTGATATAAGCGTTCAGTGTATTCTTGAAGGATGACCTCGATGATGACGACATAATGATAGTGGACAACGGTGAAATGGTATTTCTGTGGATGGGTTCGCGTGCGAGTGAGGTCGAGTTAAAACTGGCATATAAAGCAGCGCAGGTAGGAAATTCTGACATTTCTCACAGTAGATATCGCTACCCAGACTTGTGGTTCTCTTAGTGGCAGGTTGATAGAAATAGTCGAACAATGCAAAAGATCTTGCATAGAAAGCAATGTCTTTATCACTTCATCGCGTATGGAAATTTTGAGCGTAATATTTTCGAGAGTCTAGAATGAAGTTCATTTCGGAAGTGAGCTCAGTTGGCGGTGGGCGTCCGTAGGTGGAGAGAACTCAGAAAACAAAACGAGAACCATACAGATTCCTTTTATTCTTCACTTATGTTCATTAGTTTCATCAGAGAATCACTGAAAGTTTCTGGAAGGTGAGCAGTTGGAAGGAAAATGGATATACGTGGAAGAAGGGTCGTCCGCGCCTGTTCATGATTCAGCTCAAAGACGTGGCATGGCATTTAATCGTTCTCTGGACACAGTATATGCGCCCCTTAGTAAGTAAGAAGAGAGATCAAGCGAGAAAATCGTTTGGTAAAAAGTTCTGCTGGAGTGTACTCTTATGTGCTGACTATCTTTCATTTCGTTCTTTCTTATTGTAAATATGGCACAGTCATGGTCATAATTTAGTGCATATATTCGCTGTGCCAGGATATGTCTACTTCCCCGGACACAGGCAAGGATCTACCTCGAGCATGGTAACTATTTGCTGAGGTTCGCAACAAACGAAAGTCTCAGTTTGGAAGGATATGTTTGTAGCGATGTCGATTGTTACGGGCGCGGTGAAAGTGGTGAAAAGGAGTAGATGATGGTCAGGTTCTTATCGGTTCTGAAAAAATGAAATTCAGTACGCATATTTTAGGTTTATATTGCCCATTTACGCATGAAGCAACCGGATAGACCGCGCAGATTAATGCTCAGTATCAAAGGACATGAGTCGCGACGCTTCACGAAATGTTTCCATGCTTGGGGCAAGCACAAAGTGCCTGCGGGAGACGACGCTTGACATCGGAGTACGAGGCCAGGTACAGTGGTCGCCGTGTTCATGGCGCAGACGCACTCCATGTAAACGTGCATCGCTTTTTATCCTCAACAGGCCTCGGAAAGCGTCTAGATCGGGCAAACTCTTCCTCGAGTATCGACTGGCAGTTTGGTGATGCAACTGTAGTGTTAGCGTGAATTGTTCATGGGTGTATTGCATTGACGAGATTTGTTTCGATTCACTTTGTTCTGCGCTAGCAATTTTACTTTATATCAGTCATAAATAATAGGTTGGATATGAGTGGAGGTAGTTCATAGTTTTTGCGGTGCATTCTCTGAAAGATTATGTGAACGGACATGAGGTGCTGAAATGAGTTGAAATGCAGCGGCCATGCTTATTTCTCTTCTATCATTTCGATCGACTTTTATGCTTCTTGCAGTTCACATCGCAAAAACTTTGCCGCATGGTTTACCTCCACATCCCTTCATCATTTCCATTCCCACCTTTGAACGAAGTTGAAGAATGGAAATGTCTTTCGTGCACCAAGCTTTGATTTTTTAATTGTTCCTTTAAATTATCATCAAAGATATAAATTATGGTGTCGCAGATGGATTGTAGCATTATACCATTAGCCAGTGGTTGGTTGTTCGAAGTTGGCTAGTGGAATTAACAGCTTTCGCTTGAATCAGTAGGTGATAGGTCGGTCATTGATAGCCAAGGTGAATTTGGTGATGCCTCGTTTCCTTGCCAAAGTTGGTTCGCTGAATTTTTCTGAATATGCCCTCAGCAATTTCTTCATATTGTCGCTGTGGAAAGTGGAGAGTACGTCTGATACACTGGCAAGTTAGGGTGGCGCTAGGGAATCCAGGAATTCAATAAATCCGGGAAGGGACTGTGTGCCGTTTGTAGAGAAATGCGCTGTTCTACTTTCGAAGTCGCCGGAATATGACGTAAAAAACAGCGCTAATGAGGTGTCACTCATTTTGGCATTCTCTCTTGTGCTTCTGTATTGCAGGGAATGACGGTCAAAACAGTGTTTGTTGAATGTTTAATATTAGGAGATGTTGGTAAGGAGTGGATTTTGCTCATATTAACGCTATGAAACTAGTTCCGTGATGCGATGCCGAATTTGTTTATAGTTTACAATTAGCTATTTCGCCTGATTGTCTGAGATTGGCTGATAATACATACGTCTTTTGATGATATTGGCTCCGCCATTTTGTTATCCATACGTTTCATGGTGTATTCTCGCGATAAGTGAACCCGACATCGTTTTCTATCCCTTGCGAACGAGTAGAACATAAAAAACTCATGTTGCGATTGGTTTCAAATGTCACAGTAGTACTTTCTGCGGTTTTCATTTCCTCGAGAACTTTTCTTGTTCGGGTACTTTGGCTGTGTCATATCTGGACAAGCCTTCGGTTCTGTTTGCTTTCTAGAAGATGCTGTTGAATATGATTTCCGTGCAAGTTTATGAGAATTTTCGGCTAAGTCCGCATATCTTTGGGGAAGTTCGGTGTA